>CM057230.1:90604379-91804379 GCA_029891385.1 Erythroxylum novogranatense
TAAACATAAACTATTAATAGCTATATTCAAAACATGATAAGCTGTGCTGCAAATAGTCTACTTAGCATATTCAATTTCCAATTACAAGGGGAGGACTCAAAACTGCAGAAACCATAGTCGTTGGAGTGGGGTAAATCAACTGAGCTAAGCTCAATGACTGCTTGGCATCTGTATAAAACCAAATAAGCCAACCACTAAGGAATTTATCAACGATTGGAAAGGAACACAGTAGCCATACTTTGAGAAAAATATTATACAAATAACAAACAGCGAAGATTAAAGAGAGGTTAAATCACAAACCTAGGAATGGTCGCCATGGCTCTTTTCCTTTTTTGGTACTGAAAGATTGTTTTCAAGCATAAATGATAGGTCATGCATCTGGGACATCAACATATCTACATCATCATCCTTTGAAATTGTTTGTCTGCTAGAAAAATCGTTATCCTTTTCAAAGTCAGCAGTACCTCTATCTCCTGCTTTAACGCCAGCCATACTAAAACACGCAAAACAACATATAATTATATACTCATGTATTTTGTAGCTTTTACGGAATGCGGATTATGGCAAACTCTTGAAGATCTTAATACTAAAGGTTCTTAACAAATGGAATCAAGATCATGTGAAGTAGATGCAATTGCATCAATTAAAAGAAACCATATTCCATAGACATCTAATGAGGAAAGCCATGAACTTTTTGTAAATCTATGATTATAAGTGTAACCATTGAAAATGGATGATATCTTGCATCCAACACCAACTGAACACTCAGTTTCAACTCTCAGAAGGTTGGAGGAAGCTAATTTAATATGACATAAATGGTAGATGAAGTCAAGATCCATGAAGAGTATGCAAA
This sequence comes from Erythroxylum novogranatense, assembly GCA_029891385.1. Taxonomy (NCBI): domain Eukaryota; kingdom Viridiplantae; phylum Streptophyta; class Magnoliopsida; order Malpighiales; family Erythroxylaceae; genus Erythroxylum; species Erythroxylum novogranatense. The sequence goes on from CM057230.1 coordinate 90,605,233, forward strand.
GAAACTTTTGTTTCTTACACTCAGACAGTCTTTCCCGTATCATGTTCACAAGCAGTAATGTGATGCAACAAAAATGCAACATCTAGTTTCTTTAATCTAAAAGCTAAGGAGCAATGGAAATATTCCTTTGTCAACGCAATGCAGTTAAGAAAGTATCTTAAAGTGACAATGCCAAGACGGTATGTCACCTTTTTAGAGTAGCGGATGAAAGCATAGCTCTGTACATACCTGTCCAAAACAGAAGTTTGGAGCTGCATATTGTTCAACCTGGCTGCATCATTTTGATTGTTGAACATTGCTGAGAAGAAATCTGGCTCTGCCAAGTCACAAGAAAATTTTTAGTTCTGCCCAACACATTTGGTACGTGATGTGTACTCAACAGAGGGTATCATGCCAGTCCTACCTTCTTGAAAAGTATTATTTGAAGGCCTTTGTACACTGGCTGAACTTTTAAATTCATTCCAGGTATCAAAAGAGTCACCCTGTTCATTGATGGTTTTATTATCAGATACTGATGCAGGTCCAGCTGAAGGTACTTTTTGAACTTCAGCTTTCTTTGAAGAATCAGAGGGAATATGTGCACCAGTTGAGTACGAGATATCATTCCAAGCATCAAAAAGACTATCATCATCACCAGTGTTTCTAATACCAGCCACCTTGCTGATGCTAGTGGTCTGCCATTGATTGTCATGAATCCACTCAAGATTCCTAGAATGATCTCCACCACCCTCCATTCCCCTCTGCTTATCATCCATGGCAACTTTTGCCTGGTCAGCTTTCCAAGCATTAGAATCATTCCACGAGCTAGAATCAAACCAGTCATCTGTTTTTATTGCAGAAGTTTTATCCTGTATAGTTATGCAGTCATTCGCATGTTTTCCTGATCCAAAAACAGAGTCAATGTGGGATGAAAGAGTAACTGACGAAGCGCCCACAAAAGGATCACTCAGCTTGGTTTCCTGATGTTGACTTCCAGAACTAACAGATTGAAACTCAGCCTCCCAACCAGAAAAAGAGTCGCCAATTACCTCATCTTTAGACCTTGAAACAATCTTTGAAGGCATAGCATTCTCAAACAAGCTTAGGTTGTCGTTAGCTTTAAAGGCATCATTCTCTACAGCTTCACTATGCTTGCTCACTTTGACCTGATCTTCAGATGATGAGGAAGTGATATCTCCCTTAGCATCAATAAAGAAGTTATCAAGATCAACTCCAGCCAAATTTAAAGTAGCCAACTTTTGATCTAATGTCTTATCTAAAACTCTGATCTCAGATCTATCCATCACTGATGGCCATCTAATTTCTAAATCTAAGAGATCAGACAGAGGAAACTCATCTTGCAGCACATTTTGGTTTCTGTTTGAATTGTTTGCATCAGCTGGCAATGACACAATTTCCTGCAAAGAATGTGAAACAATTGTCAGACAACCCCCAAAAGATGTACCAGGCATCCATCAGCAGATACATGGATAATATAGAAAAAAAGAAAACTTTAGAAACACAAAAACTCATTCTTTAAAAGTAATATGAAGTGATCTAAATCTTTTTGAGAAATAGCATATTGTCCCCTCTCTCTCTCTCTCTCTCTCTTGTTGTTCTCTCCTCTCCAAACTATCCTCTTTCGGTAATTCACTGCCCTTGATCATTTCTGGTTTCTTACTACTTTTGGTTCTCCATGGCTTTGGCTCGCCTCAAAAGGTCTCTTAAGTTGTCAAAAAACACAGGAGAAAACCGATTGGTCTCAGGTTGATGATGAAAATCCTTATGCTCAAACGGGGAGGCTATACTCCCACCTCCAGTTGAAACTCTGAAGTTGAGAGCATCTAAATGGAAATCAACTTAAGTAGGATCCTTTTTGGACAAAAGGCCAGCATTTCCCTCGATAGCGAATGGGCATTATCAAACCAGGGAACACGTGGTCTGGAAAAGTGTTCATAAATGATTCAAAACTCCTTCTCTTCAAGGTGAACAATACAGTTGCAATTAATAAAATCCTAAAAACGAGGCCTTGGAACATTAGAGGGAAGCCTCTTTTTCTTGAGAAAATGGCACCAGGGGATTGAACTTGGCAAGAAGACCAAAAGATAGTCTCAATTTGGGTAAACTTTCATAGGTTACCTTCTAGGGTACTAAAGCACTAAAGTCCTTAACTGCCTCACCAATGCTATCGGAAGACCTGTCTACAAGACAACTTTCCAAGGCCTAAACTAAGTAGCTCACAATAATAATGTCAACAATTCAAAGCTGACAGAAGTCATCCTTGTTTTCCTAGTCTTAGAACTGAAAAAAATCACAGATAAACCATCAACAAAAAAATACATATCGCTACTGAAAAATTTAAAAAAAATATTAAAAAAAATAGCTCACCTCCATAGACAAACAAAAAAGAAACGAAGAAGAAGAAAAAAAATTTAAAATTCCCAAACGTACCGATCCATGTAAATCAAGTGAATTGAGAAACCAACGAGAAGCCAAAGTAGAAGTGAAGTTGATAGGGGGGGGAGGTACATGAGTGCTGGGTTGTCGACCGCAGAAGACGCAGAAGATGGAATTAACGCCTCTGAGTAGTCTAGCGTTGCAATGTGTGCATCGAAGGTACGGGGGAGAGGGGTCAAGTTGGGAAACGGCATGTTGAGGGGAGGGGAAATCTGGAAGAGAGGAGTCGTGGGAAGAGAAACAAGCCTCCTTGCGAAGGGAGATCTGAAGGCGATTGATGAGATCGTAGGGTATCTCCAGCGCCATTAGAACAAGTGAGGGTGCCGTTACCACGCTCGCATTCCCAGCGTTCTGAGATGACACTCAACCTACGGGAGAGAAATTATTTCCAATTTTAATTGATTTAGTCAAATAAATTATATTTAATCATAATATTTATGATTAAAATATTTATATCCAAATTCAACCAAAATGGAGTATAAGTTTAAACCTAATTAATCCAAAATACAACATATTAATTTCAAATCTAATCAACAAAATCTACATAATTAGTGGTATATTTTGATACAGATATACTATTCTGATAATGATATTGGTTCTGGGATTACGGCGAGGATGGAACGTCATTGTTGTCTTCCATGCGATCGATTGCCTTCGGTGAATTCAAGATGAGGATACTGCAAAACAAAGAAGGCTGACGGGGTTGTGTCCGATTAATTTCTCCGACGCTCAGTCGGTTTTACGGTGAAGGTGAGGTTGATAAACACAGAGAAAGTTTGGTTTATGATTGTGCGTCACTCTGTTGAGAATAATACCTTTTATATGGTTTTTCACTAGGTTTAGGTTTTTACGTATCTGCATGGGAGATATTCTTCTACTGTTGGGTCATGGATGTGTGGGTTAGGCCCGAATTAATTGGTGGATGTGAGACAGACCGATCGGCCTGTGAGATTGGGCTCGGGTCCAATATAGCCGACCCAACCATAAATCGGCCTGTGGGATTAGGCTCGGGTCCAATATAGCCGACCCAACCATAAGCCCCCCTACTCTTTGAGTCCGAGCGAAGAGCGGTCGAAGGAGTATGTTGGACGTTGGCGTTAATCGGTTTCCCATAGCTCGTAAGCAATTTTCGTAAGGTGGTCGATTGGTCGTATTGGCCTTGAGCTTGGCCATGGGATTCTCGGCGATTTGATCGGTCGGATCTTACTAGTCGTACTCGATCGTCAGATTAGAATCGATTGATTGAGGGCCCCGATTGACGGTCTCGGACTTCTGCGTGATGACTTATTGCTTATGGTAGGTCGGATAGCCATCATTGGCGACGCCGACTTGAAACATTTATTATTTGACGCGCGTGCTCTCGACAACCGCTCGAAATCAAACGTATCGTCCTTATAATCAGTTAGGCACCGTCCGTATGTCCTTTCAACTACCGCTCCTTTCCGGATTTCGAACAACCCTAATTCTTGTGGCTTAGATCATGCCGCGTGTCTGAGCATAGCTCGGATTTTCTCCACGTGTCGTAGTCCGATTGGGTCACTTTCGAGTGCTCCTTCTGACGACCCTCTATAAATACTCATAGTTGACGAGTTGTGGCGGTTTTTACCTTTTGCTTTCATTCTCCAGCTTACACTTTGTCTTCGCTTGTTCTTTGTCGTTCGCTGTTCCCATAAATTTCCTTTCACTTCGCCGTCCGATTTCCCCGTTTCGAACCCCTGCTTAGGTACGTCCTTTTTCTTCATTCCCTCTTCTTTTCCAAAAGTCTTTTTCTTGGTGAACATGTCGACGGGTAGTTTTGGGAGTATGGTCGGAGGTGCAAAGGAGATGTCGATGAAAGAGAGAAAAGATGGTTTAGTTGTGGAGTTGCCGCCAAAGACTGCATCGTCGATGACCGTGGGGGAGTTGAACAAATTGACTCTTAAGTATAATATTCCTCGTCTTGGGGCCCCGATGGCCTTTAGAAATGGCGGATCCACAAAGAACTTCAGTGGATACTTCGCCGTCTCCGGGAGCTTTTTCACAGTGGGCGGCATGAGGCTCCCGTACGCCCTGATTATTGACGAGGTGTGCGCCATGTTCGGGTTATTGCCTAGCCAAATTCTTCCGAACAGTTGGAGGTTTATAAACGGGTTGGCATTGCTGTGCCATCAGTTCGGCCATCCGCCTACTGTCGACATTCTGCGTCATTTCCTGAGGATGAGCCATAGTCCGAGCTCCGGGGCTGGAATTCCCTTTCTGCAATATAGAGACGCTCCGTATCGCCCGGCCAGGAGACCCTCGAAAATTTCTTCCTGGCGGACCAAGTATTTCTTTGTGAAGCCCCCAGGATCTTTCTCTGAGTGCCGACCATGGAGGTATCCTCTGGCCGAGCAGTGGAATGATTCGTCGACCTTGTCCCTTAGCAGGGAGGAGCGGGAGGTGGTCCGTCGTATCAAGGAGCTCGGCAGATACGATTTTGCTCGACTCATTCAGGGATACCCCAGGGGGGTCTCGGTCGATTCTTTCCTCGTCGACCCCCCTCCTCGTATTAGCGGGCTAAAGGAGAAAACCGCCCCGTCCGGTTGACTCCTCATGATTGTATTAATTGTTGAACTTTTGTGCATTAGTTTTGTTCTCTAACTCAATTTATCATTGTGCAGCCATGGTGAGGATGGGAGCTCAAGCTTCTACGTCAAGGAAGCAGGCTTCTCAGAAGAAGGGGAGTGAGGCGGAGACCGGTGAGGGCGCCGCTTTATCTGCGGGGTTGGTCTTCTCGACTGTGTCGGCGGGTGCTCCCCCTATCGGGGACCTTCCTATTACGTCGGAGCCATTGTCGATTGTACCAGTGGTAGAGGAGGAGGAGGAGGACACGGGTCCTCCTCTTAAGAGGAAGAGGTTGGTTCGGCTGGGTGACCTTCCATCCCACCCGACCAATCAAGCCGGAGCGGGTAAACAGAAGAAAGGCAAGGAGAAGACACAGGCCGTGAGCCTTGGGCAGTGGGAGCCTGCCATCAAGTTGGGCAAGGACGTATCGATCGGGGACCTCGAGGTGTCCCGCTACCTTGCCGAGAGGGTTACTCCCCCAGCGGACGAGCGGTTCATAGAGAAGAAAGATAACCTGGAGTTGGGTTCTCAGCTCGTTCGTCTTGGTATGCGGGCTGCGACAACATCCTTTGCCGTGCTGCAGTGTTTGGAGACTCTGGACCAGGAAGTCCAGGATCTCCATGATCATATGAAGGGTTTAAAGGACGAGCTGTCAGAGGTGAAGGAGGGGAGAGACCTCCTCCAGGCTAAAAACGCGTCCCTTGAAGAGGAGAAGAAGGCCCAGGAGGGGGAGATGAGAGCTTTGACGACTCGACTGGCCAAAGTAGAGGAGGAGAAGGAGAATGAGAGAGAGAGAGGAGGGAGAAGGAGAGTGAGGAGTGGAGGAAAACTGTGAGGGCGGAGCGGGAGCTCAACAAGAAGTACCGCCAAGACTGTCATTCCGCCATGGTGGATAGAGATAGAGCCGAGAAAACCCTGTGGGAGGTGCGGTGCTCTATGCGGGAGCAGCGGATCAAAGCTATCAAGCGATGGAAGAGGCGGTTCTTGTACGAGGAGAGTTTGGAGCTACTTTGTGAGGTAGCCCTCTGCTCAAGAGGGCCACGAGCTCTATGCTCCTGAGGGGGTGGCATGCCCTTCATTCGAAGAGTATGCCAAGCGACTTATTCCCGCAGATTTTGGGCTTTCTTTGGAGGAGATGACGAAGAAAGTAGAAGGAGAACCGCGCGATGTTCCAGATGAGGAGCTAGATCTCAGCTCCGAAGAGGAAGAGCTCCCTGGTGAAGATGTTCCTTCGGTTGCTCCCCCGGGTCCTGCTCCTGTTCTCATTGTGTCGCTCTCCGGAGAGGAAGAGCTTCCTAGTAAAGAGATTCCTCCGGCTGCTCCCCCAGGTCCCGCTCCTACTTCGTCTCTTCCGCCCGCTTCCGAGGCTTCCCCTGGGTATTCTCCTTCTCCTTTGGCTGTTGGTAGTTCTCCTTCTCCTATGTTGTAGAGCTCACCTGGTCGGGCTTGTGGCCAGGATCAATCTACAACAATAAAATTCTTTTTTGAAGTTACTTTTCGTATTTTCGCTTTCTGTTTTCGATCATAGTGTAGTTTGGTAAAGTCGCTTATTGTTGACCAGCTTCGAGGTCGACCTATAATTGAGGCCGAGCTACGGTCCCGACGATTCTGCCTTGGCAACCGATCGACCTTAGTCAATCCGTATCGAAGGCGAGCGAAAGATCCCAAGGATCTCGTCTTGGCGACCCGACCGACCGTGGTCGATCTATGAAGAATGCCGAGCGATGACGATGACGAGGGTCCCAAGGATCTTGTCTTGGCGACCCGACCGACCGTGGTCGATCTATGGAGAATGCCGAACGATGGCGATGGCGAGGGTCCCAAGGATCTTGTCTTGGCGACCCGACCTACCGTGGTCGATCTATGGAGAATGTCGAGCGATGGCGATGGCGATGGCGATGGCGAGGCTCCCAAGAATCTTGTCTTGACGACCCGACCGACCGTGGTCGATCTATGGAGAATGCCGAGCGATGGCGATGGCGAGGGTCCCAAGGATCTTGTCTTGGCCACCCGACCGACCGTGGTCGATCTATGGAGAATGTCGAGCGATGGTTACCTGGATTTTCTATTCTTTGCCATACATGATTGAATTCTTTATTGCCAAAAAATCTGAAAGCCTCTTTATTGATAATAATGGGGACGTGGGCCGTTAAAAAACCTGTCTGGCAGGGACAGAAAAAAGGTACCCACATGTATACAAAAATGATAATAAGGAAAGATTAACTAAAATAAAACTTATCTATTGGTAAAACGCCTTCAAGTTATGTGAGTTCCAAGGCCTTGGTAGAAACTTCCCTTTCTCATCGCTGAGGATGTAAGAACCATGTCCGACCTGCTTAATCACTCGATAGGGTCCTTCTCACGTCTGTCCGAGCTTTCCGGGATACTTTTCAGCTGCCTCGACTTTTCGTAGGACGTAACCACCTACCTTTACATCGCTCGGCTTGACCCTTCTGTTGTAGAACTTGATCGCCTTTTGCCTGATGGCTTCTGAGCTAGCAGTTGCCCTTTTTCTATCCTCGCTAAGGAGAACGAGCTTTGCTCTGCGGGCTTCATCATTTCACTCTTCTTCATGGCCCGACACCCTTTGATTGTGCAATGCCACCTCTACTGGAACTAGGGCTTCTGCCCCGAAGGTCATCCTGAACGGTGTTTCTCCTGTGGCTCGCTCGGTGTGGTTCTATATGCCCACAATACTTGCCTACTTCTTCCACCTGTGTCTTTCTGGTCGTCCGGCGTTTTTGAGGCGTTCATTATCTTTTTGTTGGTGTTCTCTGCGAGACCGTTACTTTGGGGATGGACTACCGAAGTCAACCGTAGTTTGATCTTTAGTCGATCGCAAAAATCTCTAAACTTGTGGTTGTCGAACTGCCGATCATTATCCGTAACCAACACCATAGGCATCCCGAAGCGGCATAGTATATTCTTTTTTTATGAAACTTTCCACTTTCCCCTCGGTGATTGTAGCGACAGACTCCGCTTCTACCCACTTAGTGAAATATTCCACTGCCACTATCAGGAATTCTTTTGTCCGGGACCGAGAGGGAAGGGCCCAAGTATATCCATTCCCCATTGGGCGAAAGGGATAGGATGGCTCACGATTTGCATTCGCTCGGTCGGCTGGTGAGACAGGCTGCTGTTTCTCTGGCAGGCCTCACATCGGTCGACCTTTTCCTGACAATCTCTTCTCATTGTCGGCCAGTAGTACCCCTGTCTGATCAATCGGTGAGCCAACATTCTGCCCCCTATGTGATTTCCGCACATCCCTTCATGGACTTCGGCCATTGCTTGCTCGGCTTCTTCTTCATTCAAGCATCGAAGCAGCGGCCAGTTGTAAGACCGCTTATATAGGGTACCGTTGACGATCGTGTATTTGGCTGCCTTTATCCTTAACTTCTTGGCCTCTGACGCGTCTTCCGGTTGCTTTCCTTCTAAAAGGTACTGCGCAATCGGTTCTGTCCAACTCGACCGACCGGTACTCACGTTGAGAACTTCCTCAGCTTTCTGAATACTAGGCCGATCAAGTCGTTCGACTAGAACATTATTTATGGCATCACGGTCGGAAGCCATTTTCGAGAGCGCATCCACTTTAGCATTTCGAGCTCGTTCTATTCTGTTGATTGAGTGCTGTTCGAAATTGCCCAATTCCTACTTTACTAGCTCCAGATACTTGATCATGTTGTTCCCCTTGGCTTCATACTGCCCGGTGACTTGGCCTACCACCACTTGGTTGTCGCTATATATCTTCAGGTGCTTCACCCCCATCTCCCTGGCTAGTTGGAGGCCGGTTATCAGAGCCTCATATTCTGCCTCGTTATTGGAGGCATTGAATTCTAGCCGAAGGGCGTATTCCACCTTTTCATCCATATGCGGGCTGACCAGCACTACTCCCGCTCCGCATCCCTCGGCATTGGATGACCCGTCGACAAACAAGCTCCAGGCGGGGAAAGGCTTGTCCTTCGAGCTAGGTTGGCTCATCTCTGCAATGAAGTCTGTCAACACCTGCGCTTTAATGGTCGTGCGGGGCTTATACTGTATGTCGAACTCTCCCAGTTCTATCACCACTTTATCACCGACCAAGTTTGGGCTTTGAAGGCCTTTGCCGAGGGTTGATCAGTCCACACCTCGATGGTATGACTTTGGAAGTAAGGCCTCAACTTCCTAGTTACCATTATCAAAGAGAGGGCTAGCTTTTCTATGGGCGTATATCGCGTTTCTGGCCCGGTCAACACTTTGCTGACATAGTAGATGAGATCTCGCTGTTCCTTCGATCGGATAAGTATCTGCATTGATCGACCCTCCGTAATCGCCAAGTATAAAATCAGTTCTCCCCTCTACGGGCTTTGCAGAATAGGCGGGCTAGACAAATATTGTTTTAAGTGTTGGAAAGCTTTCTCGCACTCATCCGGCCATTGAAACTGGGTCACGTTCGCTTTTCTCAAGACTTTGAAAAATTGGAGGCACTTGTCTCCTAGTCTAGAGATGAACATGCTCAGTGAAACTATCCGATCGGTCAGTATCTGAACATCTTTCAAGCATTGCGGCGAAGACATCTGTATGATGGCCTCAATCTTCTCTAGATTAGCTTCGATTCCCACCGAGTGATCATAAATCCGTGAATTTTGGATGCCACCCCAAACACACATTTTTTCAGGTTTAGCTTCATCCGAATTTATTGAGTCCGAAGACTTCCTTGAGATCTTGTACATGCTTCGCGGACGTCTTACTTTTGACCACCATATCATCCACATAAGCTTCCACCGTCCGGCCAATCTGTTTTTTAAAGACTTCTGTGACGAGCCGTTGATAGGTCACCCCGGCGTTTTCAGCCGAAAGGCATTACTTGGTAGCAATATGTGCCTTGGTCGGTTATGAAGGCGTCTTTTCTTCGCCTTCCGAGCTCATTTGGATCGATGATAGCCGAGAAAGCATCCAAGAGTCGAGCGACTCATGCCACGAGTGGAGTTTACTAATTGGTCGATCTTAGGCAATGGGAAGTCATCCTTTGGACACGCTTTGTTCAGTCGGTGAAATCTATGCACATTCTCTACTTCCGTTCTTCTTTTTACTAAAGCGACATTAGCGAGCCGTTCGGGATATTTGACCTCTCGATAAACCCGCCTCCGGCAACCGCTTCGCTTCTTCTTCTCGATCACCCCGTCGTTCCTTCTTTGTGCCGCCGCTTCTTTTGTCTGATCGGCTTATAGTCATGCCGAATACCGAGGGAGTGAGATGCGACTGATCGAGAAATTCCAGACATGTCGCTCAGTACCTAAGCGAAAACCAACCTATTTTCCACCAAATAATTTGTGATTTCTTTAACCAGGTCCCCCCTGCAGCTCGGAACCTAGGTTTGTGAACTTAGAAGGGTCGGTTTCGTCCAGTACGACCCTCTTCGTTTCTTCCACTGGGTTCATCCTGTCCGTCTCTTCGTCGGTTCTCACATCAAGAGAGCTCGTCAGCACTACCGCCCCATCTAATGTTTTAGTCTCTGCTAAGTAACATTCCCTGACGATTCTCTGTTGACCTCTGACAATATCGACTCTGTGGGGTTTCGGGAACTTTATAACTTGGTAGTAAGTGGAGACGATTGACCTGAGGGCATTTTGAGTTGCCCGCCCGATTATTACATTGTACGCCCCTTGAAACTTTACGACTAGAAACTCAACGTCCCTTTCTATCTGACACGGTTTCTGCCCGAACTTCACTTTCAAGTACACCCGGGCAAACAGGTAGGCCGACGCCCCGGTTACCCCTTTGATGGGGCCGTCTGTGGGTAGTAGTCGATCTTCGGGTATCTTCATATGTTTGAAGGCCTCATAATACAACAAGTCGACTGAGCTACCCGTGTCAATCATCACTCGTTTCACCTCGTATCCGTCCATGTTCAGGTTTACCACGAGGGCGTCGTCATGAGGGCAACTTACTCCATTGAGGTCGGACTCATCAAATGATATCATCCCGCTCGCCTCCCCTTTTGATGGATGAGTCTTTGCCGAATTGTTTGGCATATCTTTTCTCCTTTGTTGTTGGATCCCCACGCATTTCCACCGAATATCATATTAATGACCCGGTCGATTGGCCGTCTTGTTGCACGGCATTTCCATCATTTCTATCCCTCGACCGCCCTCTCTCTTCTCGTCGATTATCTGAATTCGCATTCTGCATCCCCTCGTCATTTCTGTCATTTCTACTCCAGGGTGGTCGTCTATTGTCTGGCCGACCTGTCATGCGTCGATTATCCCGATCGGTATTTTGCCCGTGCTTCACAAATCGGCCTAACCTTCCCCTTTGTATGAGGAATTCGACTTCTTTTTTCAACTGCCAGCAATCTTCCGTGTCATGACCGACCTCTTTGTGGAAACGACAATACAAATTAGGGTTCCTGTCCTTGTAGGGGGTCTTCATTTTTTCGGGTTCTCGAACAGTTTTCCCATCTGCTCTCATTGCTGCCAACACCTCTTCATATTGCCTGTTTAGTGGGGTGAACTCCTGTCGATATCCCTGTCGGTCAGTCGGTCTTCTCGATTCGGTACCGCCTTTTGCATTTGTCTTGAATTGCTCGCCTTGTCATTCGGCGAGCAATCATCCGTTCGACGCCTCGTATTTTTCAGCACTTCTTCAAGCTGAATATACCTATCCGCCCTGTTTCTTATTTCCTGAAAGGATCCGGGGTTGATCGAGGGCTAATGACTTCTTAAACTCTTCATCTCTCGTATTGGTCATGAGCGCGGCCAGCATGGACGAGCAGGTGAGGTCGGGCACCTCGACCGCTTCGTTATTAAACCGAGTGATGAACTCCCGCAAACTCTCGTTTCTTCCTTGGGTGAGTTGCATCACCTCCAGAGCTGTCTTTTGCGGCCGCTTACTAGTGGCGAATTGGTTCAAGAATAACAACCTGAAATCTTCGAAGCATGTGATACAACTCGGGGGCAAGCTGTTGAACCATCGCCGAGCTCCCTCTTGGAAGGCCGTGCAGAAAGCCTTACATTGGATAGCGTCCGGAATACAATGTAGATTCATCATGGACTGGAAGTGCTGCAGATAATCCAGGGGTCGGTCTTCCCAGTGTATTTCTCGGGGGTCGGTATTTTTGTGCCGAGTCTTGGAGATCGCCCAAGATTTCAAGTGATGGGAGAGTCAGATCGCGCCATTATCATGAGCCGACGAAAGCTCATAGCTGCGTTAATCCGATCATCCGTGATTTTTTCTAGGGCTTCAGATGGGCGATGATCGGTTGTTAAGCTGATTGGTCGGGCGGCTGGCCGCGCAAACGGAGGCTGTTGTGCCGGTTGAGACTGCAAGATCTGGCGAATCACCAGTTCAGCTGCCTCCTCTATCTGTTTCCTGGTCAGGGTGGTGTGCATGGACGGAGGAGGATCTGCGCCTAACCGGTCTTTGGAGATTCGGCGCGATTGAACGCAACGTTATCCTCTAAGGCCACGCTCTGTTCTTCTTGTTCTAAGGTTTGAGGCTGCAGTTGATCGTTAGGATTAGAGGATTCCGTGCGGGAGACATGTGGTGCAGGCGGCAGAGTCGCAGGAAGTTGTGAGCTTATACGTTGCATCGCCAGAGCCGCGACAGCAGCTATATCAGGATGCATCGCCGCCGTCTGGCTGATTTGTATGTTTCTGGACGTGGTGCCTGGAAGTCGGGCCCCACGGTGGGCGCCAATTGGTTCTGCCGGATTCTGGCAGGATGGAACGTTGTCGTTGTGCTCCATGTGATCGACTGTCTTCTGTGGTGAATTCAGTATGAGGATACCTGCAAAACAAAGAAGGCTTGACGGGGGTTGTGTCCCGATTAGCTCCTCCGACGCTCAAGTCAGTTTTCTGGTGAAGGTGAGGTTGATAAACACAGAGAAAGCTAGGTTTATGATTGTGCGTACCTCTGTTATGAGAATAATACCTTTTATATGGTTTTTCAGCTAGGTTTAGGTCTTTACGTATCTGCATGGGAGATATTCTTCTACTGTTGGGCCATGGATGTGTGGGTCAGGCCCGAATTAATTGGATGTGAGACTGACCGATCGGCCTGTGGGATTGAGCTCGGGTCCAATATAGCCGACCCAACCATAAATCGGCCTGTGGGATTGGGCTCGGGTCCAATATAGCCGACCCAACCAGATATGATATGAATTGGGCAAACAAAAGGATCGAACCTACTTAGAGTAGTTATAAGATTATGGGAATAAGTTGTAGACATTAAGATCGGGAAAAAAAACCAATTACTTGCCATTATGTTATATTTAAGTTCACAATATACTAACCTCATCTTGTTGATAAGCTGACACCCCCATTTCTAGATTTGTGCTCCTCTTAAACTTGTCATCTTTATCATTAAAGAATAAGATATATTATATTCAAGCATACAAATTTAGAAAATTAGATTGAAATCCAATTCTCATACTAAAAATGGGTATACTTTCTGTCAAAAATAGTGTAATTGCTATATCCTTATGAAGCAAAACAAAAAGCTACAAATTGAAAAGAGTTCCAAATATAAGGTCCTGCGAGCACCAAGGCATAAACTAAAGGCACTGAAATCCATAGAAGAAAAAGAACCTAATTAATGATCAATGTAAAAAGTTTATACTTGGATGAACAAATCCTTCACTACAAAACCACGACCAATTGGTCAAAATGAAGTAAAATATGAATCTGCAGTTGAATGTAAAAGAAAGAGAACTAAAAAGTAAGTAATTAAGACAAATAACGCGGTAAGTTCAAAGACATGCAACACATTTCTTATATACAGGGAAAAAGCAAGGGATTATAAAGTTATGACAACTATGTTATTCTTAACATGTTAAATTTGTAAATTTTCTATGTAGATATTTGACGTTTGTCATCAATTATCATGTTTATCTCCCAATATCAATCCAAGGTGAAGAAAGATGTTATCATGTTCCTGATAATCCCCTAATTCACTTTGTAATACTCTATTTTATTTTCTGATTTTGTTAAGTCCCAGAGAACATATGTACATATGAACTCTGGATTGCCAAAAAATCAAAGGGTAATAAAGCAATGAAAAAAAGAGTTTACTTATCATCGATGATTGTATTTGAAATAAGAGTCTGTAGGAAAACACAAGCAACTCTAATTAGTCTGTTTTGCATATGCCTGTCCTGAAAAACAAAGTTAACAGTTAGGATTCTAATAATAACGCAAAGATCATTCATTTGCATACTTAATGAACAAGAAAGTAGCCCAATGTAGACTAATTAATTGCCATCAGTTAGTAAAAAAGGCAAGAATCGAATAATAATAACAATTAAAAGAAAACAAATAAAACTGTTAAATTAAGAAATGTCACCTGAGGAAGGTTCGGGAGTTTAGGACCAGGAAATGGAGTTATAAGCCCTGCTCTTGTCGATTCTTACCAAAGTTTAACTATGTGTTGAATCAGGAAGAAGATAATGAACGCAATAACACCGATCAATATTCTAAGATTGACGTAAGCTTACTACTTGGGTCGTTGTTGTGTTTCTGGGATGTTTATTGGAATGTGAATGTTTAAGAGACAAAAAGAGGATTTGGTGAGTGTATTAAATGTAAAAGTTTCTAGACATGTATATTAGTTAAATGAACATGATTGATCGCATTTGATGGAAGAGTTATTAATTGGTGGGAGCAAAAGAGATGAGAGCATTTGAAATGTAAAAATTTCTAGACACGTATGCTAATTAAATGGACGTGATTCATAACATTTGATGGAAGAGTTATTAATTAGTGGGAGCAAAAGAGAGGAGAACATTTGATTGAAAATCAATTGAATTTTAAATTTAAATTAAATTAAATATTAATTAGATACAAACAATATCTAATATCTAGTATCAATCCTCATTTATCAAACTTTACAATCAATTATCACATTTTCATAAATCAATTAATTAATTATATTTTAATTAAATGATAATATTTTAATTACATGAAATTATATTTTAATTTACTAAATAGTTATAATAAATTGTTTAAATATATTTTAAAAATATGTAATAAAAGGAAAAATATTTAGACGCATTAATAATAACATAAGTAATACTTATTAATTAATAAATTAATTAATAAAATTTCAATAAATTAATCATGTAATTATATATTGATTATTGTGAATTACATTTTAATTAATTTAATTTAATTAAAGAATTAAAATAAATCTTTTCACAAGTATGACACTTAAGTCACACAGTGACTCTATAATAATAATATTTTATTTTATTTTAATTAAATAATCAATTAATTATTTTGTTATTAATCAGTAATATACTTAAGTCATGCTTATAACTGCTATAATAATAAAATTTTATTTTATTTTAAGTAATTAATCAATTAATTATTACGTTATTAATCAATAATATATTATAATCAACCAATTAATTTTTATATTATATTTTAAAATAAAAATATAAACACTAATTCCATTTAATAAATTAATTATATTTTAATAAATCAATACTTAATTATTTAATAAATAATGTTATAAAATTATATAGTTGTTAATTACCCATAGAAAGAAAATAATGATAATCACTTTGTAATTATTAAGTCACAATCGTGACATATTTGTTATATATATATATATATATATATATATATATATATATATCCACTTAATAATTAACAATTAAGTAAAGCATGCCACTCTATAGTTAATTAATGTTAGTAATCAATCTATTAATTATATACTTAATTAGTATATTTATTATATATAAATTATATTAAATTTAAAAATAGTCAAGAGACAAGAGATATTATAAATTATATTTAATTAAAAATGACAAACAAAAGAAGAAACAACGGACAAGAAAAAAAAACCTAAACTCATTTGGACAATAAATAGAAATGACAAACTAAATAAAGAACGACGGAAAAAAATCCTGAATCACTTAGATGGCGGGATAAAATTTCATGTTCTTCCTTAGTATTATATACTTAATAACAACGATGAAGTAAAGGGACGGGTTTTTTTTTTTTTGCTACGAGGAAGGCTTTTTTATAAATGTTGTATTTTGTTATCGATACAAACATCATCGAAGTTCAAGTCGTCGGAATAAGTACACGGTGACGACCAATGTACGAATGCTCACTCTTAACACAAGGATTACTATTTACTCTACTTAGGGCTTATAAAATATTAGGAATGACCTGTTTAATTGTTATTAATGCAATGATAAGTTTTTGGTGAGTTAAGGCATGATTATTTAAGGTTACAACCAACTTCTAACACACTTAAGCAACTACTCTGGTTAATTAATTTCCGACCTACTCATCTAATCAAGGCAAGGGGCGTCAAATTTCAATTCTAATTAATGATTTCCAACTAAACACCTTAACGTAATGGTTGTAGTATTCTAGGTTTCTTGTAACTTACATTTGTTGTCAACTTTATTAAAGAAACATTATATAAATTATTTTTACTAAGATATATAACATGTTAATTTTACTATGCCTAACTTTTTATTTAAAGAACATACTTTATGTTATTAAAAATAACATAGAGAGGGGCTCGCCTATTACTGTCGAACTCTGGGACGTCCACTCGGGGCTGTCTCAAGCGTGGGCGATGGGTTACCGACGTGTTATTGTCGAAGTGGATTCCCTTGAGGTAATTAACATCCTCTCTTCTTTCGGGGTGGTTTTAACTGACGATCTTTTGTTGGTGACAGGTACACGAAGACTTTTGCAATAAAACTAGGAAGTCCATCTCCAGCATGTGTATTGAAAAGGAAATCAGTGTATAGACCGGATGACTTCTCTAACAGTAGTGTTCAACTAGGCTTGCATATTCTGCAGGAACTTCCGGTGATCATACAGGAGCAACTTCGACGGGACCAGCATGACGTCTTATACCAAAGAGGCCTACACTAATTAGGAGCTGTTTGTTTTTGTAGATCTTTTTAGTTTCCTTTTGTAGCCAAAAAAAGAAGAAGAAGATAATATTGTATTGTGCTTATGACAAATCATTTTAATAAAATCATTATTAAAATCATAGAAGATAATTATATAATCAATCAAGTAATAATTTATATTAAAATGATTTTTGAAGTAAGAAGTATTTTAATATTTAAAAATCAAATAATAACTATTCTTAAATTAAATAAAATCAAAATAAAATGTAAATCTTTTACCATATAAATCTATAATTATCAACGTTTTAAAAATTGTAACGCAAGTTAAATAAGAGGGTTAATGTTTAAAAGATTCTAAGTGATATTAGACCGTCATAAATCGCTTAAAGAATTAAAGAATTTAAAATATAATTGAAAGATATTGTTTTATTCATTGAAAATTGAAGTTTATTTGAAAATGGATTATTAAATGAAAATTTTTATTGATTTATTTTAGTTTATGGCCTTGTTTGGTAAATAATATCAACCATTTTTTGGCAAATTGAAAGGTTTTACCTATTTGACTATGTCAAATCGCTAACAATTATGTTTGATAATTAGCTGATTGGATTGGTGGATTGAACTCAACCTACTGAATTTGAAAATGCTACAATGAGGAGCGTTTTTACTATGAAATTAAGGGACTAAAAGACTATTGTATTCAAAAGTTATTATAAATTACTTAAAAGAGATAGAGATAGAGATATAAAATTGACTTAATTTATACACAATTTAAATAGTTAGTCATTAAATTAAAAATATTAAATTAAAATTTAAAATTTTTAAAATTAAATATTGCTAAAATTGTTATCTCTAATTATATTACATTAATTAATTTTGTATAGATCGATATTTAGGTCCCCTTTTATATCAATATTTAGTGTATAATATTATTATCACTTATATAATGTGTTTAATTCAATTCAATTTAATCTAAAATTAATAAGTCAATTTTAAATTAATTATTTCTATCTGAGTTTAAATTTTAAGAGATTAATATAAACATTTTTTTCCAAAATAGTTTTATTTTAATTTAATATATTAAAATATAGTTTCAATTTTTAAATTTTAAAAATTAAAATTAAAATTAAATAAATAAAATTATATGCCCTTAAATTAAAAATTAAATTGATATCATTTTTATAGATTCAATTTCATATTAAATTCGTTGGTGCTGCATTTGAGGAAAAACTCCTGGTATGATATGACCGAACCTATTTTCAAGCTTATTTTTAGTGACATTTTAGTGATCTTCAAGTTCTTCAATTGGCCCTTCCTGGAACAAATCCAAGAAGATTTTGAAAAGTTTTAAACCGATCTTATTTGTCATTGAGAAGTTATATTGAAAGAGCTTTCGATGTTCTTAAGACTCGATATAAGATATTGGAGAAAATGATAATGTCGACTTTCTTTTACTCTATCTAAGTTCTTAAGAGAATATTCAAAGAAATACTAAGATATAAACAACTAATACTCATGTCTTTATAATTTTTTTAAGTCACATATTTATAAGTCATTTTATATATAAACAGCTGATACCAAACAGTTAATTTTATTAAACATCTTTAAATAAACAGTTGATGTTATCCGCTGGTTAAATCAGCTATGTTAATCTGTTGTTAGTTAATCGTTGATAGAATCAACTAATATTTAATACAATTCACTAATTGTCAAACAGAGCTTATAAAAATCTATTAATTTATAAAATTGACCTATTAATCAATCAATTGATCAATTTTTCAATAAAAGTTATTAAAGTAAATCAAATCAAAATTAAAAATCAAATAAAAAGTTTAAAATTTTATGATTAAATTAGTGACCAACCGAGTTTTTAATGACTGATAATTATAATATGCTGTCAACCTTTTTCTAGATTAAGCAGTTTAACTTCATTTTGAGTCTTGTAAGGACACAGAATAGTCAGAGATGAAAAAGGAAAGAGCAAGTGCAGATCCTTAGGCCCTGTTTGGTTGGATGTTAATTAATGAAATGGAAAGTAATAGAACGAAATGGAACAGAATGGTTTATAATGGAATGGAATGTAATATAGTAAAAAATCATTTAGGAATAATGGAAGGATTCATAATGTAACGTAGTGAAATATTGTTTGAAAAATGGATGGAATGGAATATAATATATAATAAATAACTTTTATACCCTTATATTAAAATGGTTGTTGCAGGAGGTTTATTATTTTATTATTAATTATATAAAATATTAATATTAATTATTTAATAAATTTTATTTTGTTTTTGTGATTTATATTAAAATAATTTATTTATATAAAATATATACAAACAATTAAAGAATACTTTTTTTACATATTTTCTATTTTCATTAATAAAATTGTATTAAATTAAAATTTTAGTATTAATTGTATACAATTTATTATTAAATATATAAATTATTATTATTAATTATTTAATATATTTTATTTTATTCTATTCTATTCTACGTGATTTATATATAAAATAATTTATTTTATTTTATTTATATAGAAATATATACAAACAATTAAAGAATAATTTTAAATATATTTTCTATTTTCATTAATAAAATTTTATTTATTTTTAATTATATAAAATTTATTATTAAATATAAAATTACTATTATTAATTATTTAATGATTTTATTATATTAATTTTTATTTATATTTAAAATAATTTATTTATATAGAAATATATACAAACAAGAATAATTTTTAATATATTTTATTAATGAAAAATAAAAATATGTATAAAATATTGTTTAATTATTTTATATATTTCTATATAAATAAAACAAACAAATAAATTTTAAATATAAAATTGTATATTTTATTATTAAATATATATAATTTATTATTAATAATATAAAATATTATTAATAATTATTTAATAAAATTTATTATATTAAATATCACTATATTTTATTTAATATATTAATATTATGATTTGATCATAGTTGATATTAAGAAGAATTATTGAGAGAATATTAGATAGTATGTACAGTATTTATTAGTTTATGTTCCATCCTAAATTTTCGAATGAGAGGTTTCTTATTTTCACTGTTTAAGATGAAATGGAACGTAACATAAAACCCTTCACTTTCATCCTAATCTATTTCATTTCATTCTATTAAAACCTTCAAATAAACAATACAAATATATTATTTTCAATCTCATCTTATTATTAACCTCAAATCAAACCAAAAAGTCGTAAGATTCTTAAGTAATTGTCACTATCACTTTCCAAGTACCAATGAAGAAACGTAATCTATTTTTGTCTCTAATTATTAATTATCATTATCACTTTTCAAGTACCAATGAAGCAGCGTAAATCTAGTTTGTTTCAATTTTCAAGGCAAGAGATACAGACAGTACTGTCTTAAATGAAAACAACGGAAATCTCACGTCAGGACGCGGTTGACATGGAAACTCACGATTTGATCTGTCGGCAAAAACACATGGTTGGCACCAGCAAGCTTTTGGGAGGTTGCTCAATCACATCTCCTGTGACCTGCACGCCTATTACAACCTGTGATTAAGCACCAAGGTGGTAATGACGACAAGACACTAGCAACCATTCTTTGTCTCAACAAATTGAATAGTAGGAGAATGATAATGATGTAATGTAGATCAGCATCTTCGACTAGTATACGCAGGGTTTTGTTTCAGTCGGTTTGAAGAAGACATACTTACGTTGATGACACACGTCGGAAGTAACTGAGTGATCATCAATGTATTTTTGCTTAACCAAATCCTCTGTTTCATTTATTCAGCACTCACTTTGTTTCACTCATGCAAAACATTTATTCAACACTATAGGAAGACATGAAATGAGATGTTGAAAGTTTCCTTGAGCGATGAGATTATTAAAGTGTCTTATATAAAATTATTATGTTTTAATATTATTTATATTAATAATATGTCAAATTATGAATTTCATTTTTTTAATTTGTCACATTTTCTAAAAATAAAAAATAGAAGATAAGGAAGAAACCTATATAGTAACGATTCAGGAAAAATTTCGCTATTATCATTAACACCCAATTGAAGTCTCGCTGAAATGTAGAATATGAGAAAGTTTTATAATACGCAGCCTTATTTTACTTATCCTTAATTAATATCATGTATTGAAAATAATGTCATTTTAGAGCACGTAACTAAAATTTTTAGTAGAAATTGATGATAAGAAAAAAGGGTTTTGCAAAATTAAAAATATAAAAGAGGTTATTAATAATTTTTAAAAATTAGAAATGCATTAATAATATACACAATTAAATTAATTTTTTTTGTTTATCACATTTTTCTAAAAATTAAAAAAATGTGAGACAAGAGGGGACCACGTGAGTAGTAAGAACCAGTTAAAGCGAAGCCATGTAGACTCATCCATCCACCTCACAGGCTCGAGCTTCTTCACCTAAACATCTCTTTTTGAAAAAGCCAAAAATGAAAAACAAAACAAACGTTTTCCGAAGTTTCTATTCAGCTGTCATCGACGATGTAATTTTCAGATGCCGATTCCGATTCCGATTCTGATTCCATTCCGATTCCGATTTTCACCTTTTTCTCGAACCGTCATAACTTTCGGTGATCTATCTTTCTGATTAGCTTCTTTGTTCTCCTCCTCCTTTTTCTCCTTTTGGTTCCGTTTTAGCTATTTTTTTGTTGCATTGTGTTTTATTTGATCTTCACAATGCGATCTTCATGATGTGGTATCTGATCTTAAGTTGATTCTCTTCTTGTTTTGATTCCAAATGCGATGGTTTCTTCTCTCAATTTCATCGATGGTCAATGACCAAGAGGCAATTTGTATAGTTCCGATGCTACATTCACACATACAAAGTTGATTGTTAACGAATCGTTGCTCATTTTCTGTTTTGGAAGGGAAGACGTGAAGGAGTGAAGAAAAACATCAAGTTTTTTTGAGTTTGATATACTTTATATATGTTGTCGTCATAGTATAGCCAAGGAATCAACGATGCCTGTTTCCAGAGAGACTGTTATTGCTATCAAGTCTTATAGAAACCAAGCAGAGGTGCTGGTTAAAAGTTACTTATTTGCAGATCCTTTCATTCCCTACACTTCATTCCTTGGTGGTGTAGTTGCTTGCAAAGTGGTAAGCTCTATTTTTGTGGTCTAGCTGTTAATTGATTTTCTTTTCGTGGTTACTAATTTCTGCTTTATAATGCTATAGGCCTATGATCTAACTCAACTGCTTAGCACCTTTTACATTAAGTCTTATGGGGGTCTTACAAAAATTCAACGAGTTGAGTGGAACAACCGGTGAGTTTTCTTTTATGATTTTTCACTATTTTGCTTTGCGTTGTTTTGTTCTTACTATTGATCGACGCCTTAAATTGTTACAGGGGTATGTCTTCCACGCATGCTGTTTACATTACGGCTATGTCATTGTACTTCGTGTTCTTCTCCGATCTCTTTGCAGACCAACGGCATAATGGTCTCATCACTTTACAGAGTTCACCGCTTTCCATCTTCGGACTTGGTGTGAGTGCATGCCTTTGTACCCTGCCACTCTGGTTCTTGTAGATTAGTAGTGAATATGTAATACTGCCGATAGTGTAGTTGCAATCGTTTCACCAGTGGTTTAACTTTGCATCAACGTGTCTTTCTATTGCTGGAGATAGCAGGCTGTATGGTTAACTTCCACAGACCAGGATTAATTTCTTGTGCCGATATTATGGATCAATCTGCCTCAGGAAAAGAAAGTTTACAGTTATGCATGACAAGTTTGACATGTCATTATTTACTTGACTGATGTAGAGCTAAGTTTTTTGTTCGTGGATTTGGGATATTTAGAGGACCAGAGGGTAGTTAAACCTTGTCTTTTGCTGATCAAATTGAGCACAGGTCTGTCATTTCTTGTTTAAATGCTTATAGTCCTCCAAACTTGCAAAAATTATGAGATATGATTTCTCAAGTGATTATTTATTGCCATTTCTATCGATCATTCTTGTTAATTAACATCAGCTGTTACTTCTACCAAGTAGTTCTGATAAAATAATTTACCTTTTATTTCTTGGACAGATTTCTGTTGGATACTTCTTTGCAGACCTGGGAATGATTTCTTGGTTCTATCCTTCTCTAGGAGGCTTGGAGTTTGTAAGTGCGTCTTATAGGATTAGTAACATGAGGTCTCTTTTCCATAGTTGATGTTATATGCTTATTATGTGCAACTGTATTTGTGAAGTTGCTGTTTTCTATCTTCATCCTTCAACAATCCCTCACCCAACCCCGACCTCGTGGTATAGAATTTATTTTGTTTTAAGTGGATGAACATGTTGCTTATCACTTGCCAACATAAGTTAATTGGGTTTCTGAGTTCATATTATTGTAATAGATAAGGTTAACTCCCTTAACATTCGTACAGGTATTAATAATCCATCACGAAACACAATTTGGAAACTGTTATTGGTATGATAAGTTGAAGATTTTACATAAAATGAATAGTAATCATAGCTTGTTTTTGTATTAATAGAGTTCAACACTTGTAGTAAATCCAAAGCTTCGCTCCATGAAGTGCTCATAGCACAAGTGTTTTTTGATGAGTTAAAGGATAATTGTGCAACTGCATCTGGTTTCAGGTTGTCCATCATTCACTCTCCGCAATTGCTGTATCATATTCAATGTTTAGTGGGGAGGGGCAGCTTTATACATATATGTGCCTTATCTCTGAAGTGACTACTCCTGAGATTAATATGAGATGGTAAGTTTCCAAGTCCAGTTTGGATATTATGAGTTCGCATTATTGTAAACCTCTATTTCTCCTTGTAGGTTTCTTGATACAGCTGGAATGAAGAAGTCCATTGTATATCTCATCAATGGTGTGGCAATCTTTCTCACTTGGTTGGTAAGTTGCTTCACTTCGGTAATCGCAGATGTGGAAACCCATGTCACTGGAGGTGTTGTCGATGGTCCATATATGTATGGGGTGTCTGGATGTGTAGCTATAAAATCAGACAGATTTGAATGATCTATAAGCGAGATAACAACCATGAAGATGCCCCTACACAGAATTTATACCAAGTGATTGGAATGAGATGGCTGAATTTATAGCTAGTTGGCTTGACTTTTTATGGAAACAATTCACGTTTAGAAGATTATCTTTTTATTTACCTTAACGCTCTTTCTTGATTATTTGCAGGTTGCTAGGATTATGCTGTTTATTTACATATTTTACCACATCTACTTGCATTATGATCAGGTGATTCTTAGCTTCGGTTCTTTGTCTTCCTGCACTATAATACTGTACCAGTTTCAAGAAGAGTTCCATAAATGCTCTTGGTAGTGCTATTGGACAGGAGAAATAGGATGGAATACTAAGACCAAATGTTAAAAGGTCTAAATGTCTGTTTCTGTTCAGCAGGCAGATGTATATAAATGCTTAAGTTTGCCCTACCTAACTGGATTCCAATTCCCTGCAATATTCTAAATATCCTAATTACAGAAGCGCCAAAATGGGTCCCTTTTCCTTTTTAAGGATTCCTGTTGTGTCTTATGGTCTATTTTCTTTCTACTACGCCATTCTTTTCCTCTTCAGCATTAGGCTTAGACCATGCTTTCGGGTGTGTGATATGCAGGTTGTCCAAATGAGCCCCTTCGGTTGTATTGTGGTTTTCCTGGTGCCATCAGCTTTGTTCATCTTGAATCTGTTGTGGTTTGGGAAGATTATTAAGGGATTGAAGAAAACCTTAGCTAAGAGGTTATGATGGGTATCCTGCGGCAAGTTTGATCACTGCTTTCACCTTGTAGTTGGGACTCTTTTTACTATTCTTCTTTGTTATATTTACTGTACAAATGATAGAAAGGTAAAAGTGGAAAAGGAAGCAATGTAATCTAATTTGTTGAACCAATCGAGCTAGAACAAGTCTCTTCATTTTTATCTTTTCTATCTTAACCAAATTTCACACAATCCAATTCTAAGAGACCTATCCTCTCCCTCAAATCCTCTGGCTCATTAACCCTATACCAACCTTTTCTTAACTTATCTCAATCATCTATTTATGTGGGTCTTTATATAAATGGATGGTTGAGATGGGTTAAGATAAGGTTGGTATATGGTTAATGGGCGAGAGGATCACATCCTCCTATCCTCAAGCATAAGAAATGCCCCTCAAATCTTCTCTATGAATCATGTACCAATCTTGTCCCAATCTATCTCAACCATCTATTTATGTAGATTCATATAAATAAACGACTGAGAACTCACATAAATAAATGACTGAGATGGGTTGAGGCATGATTGGTACAGAATTTATGGGCCAATCAGTCCCCTGAGAAGTGATACTAATCCCTCCCACCATGCTATGGACAACTTGTCAGTGTTAGCTCATGTCTGCAACACCCTAACTAATTGTTTAGAGACATCGCACTCTCTTTGCCTCTCACTCGTGCGGCCTCGTAATGCTATCACTAATTCCTAGACTCTCTCATACTACCTTGTAATTTCATGAACTTAGCTATTAGAGCAATACCTTTATAACTCATTTGTTCCGAGTTCAACTCCATTTTAAATATAGCGATAGCACATGTCTGGAGGCCACGCACATGAATCAGGTTGCACACGTCAGTGTCAATGGTGAATACGGCCGTGTAAAAATGTTTGCATAGCTACAGGAGCAAGTGTTTAATGCTAAGCAACTTGCTGATCAACCTACTACAGGCAATTTAATAAGACATTAAAGAGATAGTGTTGCACATGTGCCATCCTCAGACATGCTGGGAAAAGAAGGACAGGAGGTTGATTAGAAAAGCTCTTTTAACCTATTCATCATGCCCAAACCACTGCCACTGAAGTGCAAGTTCCTTGTTGAGAATGATTAAATTATTGTAGTCATATTTTTACTCCTACATAACAGACTGTACATAATTAGTTAGGCTCCTTATAATTAGTTAGGAGATTAGTTACAGTTTTGTGTATATAGTTTTGTCTCGATGTAATTGCCTAGGCAAGGGGAAATGAATACAATTCTTCCATTCTTTTCTTTCTGTTCACCTTTACTTTAACATGGTATCAGAGCCGATGTATTGGTGATTTCTCCGACTCTTTATCCGGCGATTTCTCCAATTTCTTTCATTCTTTTCTTACCTTGGTTTCATTTCTTCCTTCTATTCGTTTATACCTGATTCCCAATATCCCAATCCCTAACTCAAACTCATCCCCAATCCCTAATTCCAAGTTATGGCTACTATCGAGGATTCCTCCTCCTCCATCACTATCGATTTCAATCACCCTCTCTATCTTCACCCATCTGATACACCGGGCATGCTTCTTGTTTCTCACTAGCTTTCCGGTACCGACAACTACTGTATTTGGAGTAGGTCCATGAGGATTGCTCTTCTTGCTAAGAACAAACTCGGGTTCATCAACGACACCTGTTCCAAGGTCACCGTTCCTTCTGATCCCCACTCTCAATGGGATCGATGTAACGCCCTTGTTTTCTCCTGGATCCTTAATACCGTTTCAAAGGAGCTCTCTGCTGGGATTGTCTTCGCTTCAAATGCCGCACTCGTATGGCAGGATCTTCAGGAGAGGTATGATAAAGTGGATGGATCTCGGATATATTACCTTCATCGTGCGATCTCGACTCATACTCAAGGTACATCATCTGTTGCTTCCTATTTCACTAAGCTTCGATTACTCTGGGATGAATATGATGTTCTCGTTCCTCTGTCCACTTGTGATTGTGATCTTCCTCAAAAGCATGCTCAACATGATCAACGTCTTTTTCAATTTCTAATGGATCTCAATGAGACCTATGCTAGTGTTCGCAGTCAGATTCTCTTGATGCATCCTCTCCCCTCGGTTAACAAGGCTTATTCAATGGTTACTCGTGATGAGAATCAACGTGAACTTGCCTCTCTTTCGGTGCTCCCCTCTGTGCTTCCTGATTCAACTGCCTTGTTCACTCATCAATCTTCTACATCCAAGAGACGTTTCTCTGGAACCTGTGATCACTGTCACCTCAAGGGCCACAAGAAGGAGAACTGTTACAGACTCATTGGCTTTCCCTCTGATTTCAAATTCACCAAAAAAAACTGCCCAGTTGCAAACAATGTCATTGCCTCTGATGATTCTTCTGAGCCTTGTGATGATGTTGCCCCTCTGCAGGCACCAATGTTCACACATGATCAGTATCAGCAGCTTCTTAATCTATTGAGCAAGGATTCCTCTGTTACTGCTACAGCCCATATGGCAGGTACAACCCCTGTTTCGAATTCAGCTCATTGGATTCTTGACACTGGGGCTTCTAACCATATGACTTTTGCTTTCAATTCCTTAGATTCTCCTGTTGCATGTGCTTCTAATTCTTATGTTAAATTGCCTACTGGTAAATCAGCCTTGATTACACATATTGGTAACCATTTTTTATCTCCTCATCATAAACTCACAAATGTCCTTTATGTTCCATCTTTCAATTTTAATCTCATTTCTGTTTCTAAGCTTACCAGAGATCTTAATTGTTCTGTATCCTTCTATCATCAATTCTGTGTTATTCAGGACCTTTGCAGTGGAGAGATGCTGGGGATTGGTAGAGCACATGATGGGTTATACTTTCTTCAACAACCTTTCAAACCTGTCTCACCTTCAGTACATTTTTCTCTTGTTAATCAATCTTGTGTTACTTCTTTGTTGATTATTCTATGTGGCATGCTAGACTTGGTCATACATCTATATCCAAAATGAATAAAATTCCTTTTTTAAATTCTGTCTCTCATTCTCCTACTGATCTTTCTACTTGCACAATTTGTCCATTAGCTAAACAGACTAGACTACCATTTCCCATTAGTGAAACCAGAGCAGCTCATTCTTTTTCATTGATACATATTGACTTGTGGGGGCCTTATCGAATCTCTACTCATGGTGGCCATCGATATTTCTTGACTATTATTGATGATAAGACAAGGATGACATGGCTTTATCTCCTTCGGCTTAAGAGTGATGCATTTGTTTTTTTAAAACAGTTCATTGCCATGGTTCATACACAATTCTCTTCTGTTGTTAAGATTATTAGAAGTGATAATGGGAGTGAGTTCTTTACAAACGAAGGCACCCCTTTCTTTCAAACTCTTGGGATAATTCACCAATCTTCTTGTGTCAATACACCTCAACAAAATAGTGTTGCTGAACGTAAACATAGACATCTCTTAGATATAGCCAGGGCATTAAAATTTCATTCTCATTTACCTGTCAAATTTTGGGGGGAATGTGTTCTCGCAGCCTGTTACCTTATCAATAGATTACCATCTTCCATCCTCTCTTGGAAAACCCCTTATGAACTTCTTTATAATAAACCACCATCCTTGTCTCATCTTAGAGTCTTTGGTTGTCTATGTTTTGCCACGGTCACTAACTACCATGATAAACTCTCACCAAAGGCCACACCCTCTATCTTCATGGGATATTCACAAGTCCAGAAAGGTTACATATTGTTTAATCCTGTTTCTCACACATTTTTTGTCAGCAGAGATGTCATTTTTCATGAAACTGTTTTTCCTTTTAAAACAACACCACAAGATCAACCAATGTTTCCTTTTAACCCCTCCGACTTTGGTTTATTACATGATCCTCATTTTTTAACTCTTTCTTCTCCTCTGTCAGTTCCTACATCCTCACAAACATCTCCAACATCTTCTTCTCCTTTACCTTCTGCTTCTTCCCACTCTCCTCCATCCCATGTCTCACCTCCACCACCATTAAGAAGAAGTTCCAGAGCCATCAAACCACCAATTTGGATGGCCGATTACACTGGCCTCAGCTCATCCCCTTCATCCTCTTCACTGGTTACCAAAGGTCAGTATTCACTTTCAAACTTCATTTCATATCACCATCTTCCATCTCATACTCAGTGTCTAGCTGCTTCTATTTCTCATAACATTGAACCTCAATCTTATCAAGAGGCAATTAAACATGATTGTTGGCAAGCTGCTATGCAACAGGAAATTAGGGCTTTGGAAGCAAATGGCACATGGAAGGTTGTCCCTTTACCCCCTGGAAAGACTCCTATTGGCTGCAAATGGGTCTTCAAAATCAAGCACAACTCAGATGGCACAATTGAGAGGTATAAGGCCAGATTAGTTGCCAAGGGGTACAGTCAACGGGAAGGAGTTGACTATCAGGATACATTCTCACCAGTTGCAAAGCAAGTCACAGTTCGGGTAGTTGTTGCTCTTGCAGCTTTGTATCACTGGCCTATCTTTCAGCTTGATGTGTATAATGCTTTCCTTCAAGGTGATCTTCATGAGGAGGTCTACATGTCTCTACCTCAAGGATTTGCCAATCAAAGGGGCACACTGGTATGTAGATTGCTCAAATCTCTTTATGGTCTGAAGCAGGCCTCTAGACAATGGAACCTGAAACTTAGTGAGGCTCTCACCAATTTTGGTTACTCTCAAAGCAAGCATGACTACTCTATGTTCACTAAAACTGTTGGTAATAGGATAGTCATCATGCTTATTTATGTTGATGATCTCTTGATTACGGGGAATGACAGGGCACTCATTTCATAGTTAAGATCTATTCTTCATCAGAACTTCAAGATGAAAGACTTGGGAAATCTCAAGTATTTCCTTGGTATAGAAATTGTCAGGTCATCCGCTGGCATTGTCATGAATCAAAGAAAATATGCCCTAGAATTGATTGAAGATGTCGGCTTGGGAAATGCAAAACCAGCCAACACCCCTCTGGAACAAAATTCGAAAATGACAAGTGCTGATTATGATGATGCATTACATTTGCAGCAGGATGACAGTGAACTAGAAGATGCAAGTGTTTATCGAAGATTAATTGGGAGGCTCTTATATTTGACAAACACCAGACCTGATATTGCTTTTGGAGTTCAACATCTTAGTCAGTTTATGCAAAGGCCCAAAGCATCTCATTATGAAGCTGCTTTAAGAATTGTTAGATATATCAAGAAGAATCCAGGGCAGGGAATTTTCTTGGCTGCATCAGGAACACCAGATATAACAGCTTTCTGTGACTCTGATTGGGGATCTTGCTTAATTACAAGGAAGTCTGTTACAGGGTATTGTGTGAAGTTGGGAAATTCTTTGATTTCTTGGAAGTCAAAGAAGCAAAATACTGTGTCTAGATCATCTGCGGAGGCCGAGTATAGAAGCATGGCAAGTACAGTTGCAAAATTGATGTGGTTAAAAGGATTGTTAGATGAATTAGGAATTAGACTATCTCAACCTATGACTCTATACTGTGATATTCAGGCTGCCATTCAAATAGCAGCAAACCCTGTATACCATGAAAGGACAAAGCATGTTGAAATTGACTGTCATTTCATTAGAGAGAAAATTCAGAGGGGGCACATCCAGACCAAGCACATTTCAACCACAGAACAAGTTGCAGATCTTCTTACAAAAGGTTTAAGTATTTCACAGCACAAACATCTTACTGCCAAGTTAGGAGTGAAAGATATTTTTTCACCTCCTAACTTGAGGGGGCATGTTGAGAATGATTAAATTGTTGTAGTCATATTTTTACTCCTACATAACAGACTGTACATAATTAGTTAGGCTCCTTATAATTAGTTAGGAGATTAGTTACAGTTTTGTGTATATAGTTTTGCCTCGATGTAATTGCCTAGGCAAGGGGAAATGAATACAATTCTTCCATTCTTTTCTTTATGTTCACCTTTACTTTAACATTCCTAACCTTGTTGTGTTTAGTTGCTGTCTCTGGTATCTGGAGATGGAACAGAATAAGACGGAACGGAACAGGAACTGAAGACAATGAGGTGTTTGGTTGTGGTGGACAGAACAAAAATTTCTGTCTTCGTCTCAAGGACAGAATGTGTTTGGTTGCAGTGGACATAACGAAAAAGTGGTGACAAAGACAAAAATGCTCATGGTCCTTAATATGATTAGAAATATGTAATTAATTGATAGTTTTATTAGAACTATTTGTGTTAGGTGAAAAGTTAACAAATAATAATAATTATAAACGA
The DNA here is from genome assembly GCA_029891385.1 of Erythroxylum novogranatense. NCBI lineage: Eukaryota > Viridiplantae > Streptophyta > Magnoliopsida > Malpighiales > Erythroxylaceae > Erythroxylum > Erythroxylum novogranatense. Next base: position 90,636,104 of record CM057230.1, read on the forward strand.
TTATGAAATATCGAATAATATTAGCCTATCAAAATAATAATAATAATAATAATAATAACAAGAACAAAATTAATAACAAGAACAAAATAGACACAAAATGTTCCATAATAATAAATATGAATTATTCTAAAGACAAAATATACAATGATAATAATAATAATAATAATAATAATAATAATAATAATAATAATAATAATAATAATGCTTGATAATAGAAATTGTACATCTACATCTCGACTAATAATAATAATAATAATAATGAATTTATCATAATAATAATAAATGCAAATTAAAAGATAACAATACTAATATAATTAATAATATTGTGGTTTGTTAGAAATGAAAAGGTAAAACTGATGAAATAATAAAGAACTAATAACAACAATAATAATAATAATAATAATAACAACAAAATTATAACATGAATAATTATAAGAATAATAATGATAATGATAATAAGAAATTAATTATAATAATATTGATAACAATATTACTAACAACAACAACAACAACAACAACAACAACAACAACAACAACAACAATAATAATAATAATAATAATAATAATAATAATAATAATAACAAAATGTATAATACTAATAATAGTAAAATAATAATGATAACAAAATGCGTAGTAATAATAATAATAATACATCTACATTATACTATTACTACTAATAATGAATTCAAATATATGTTAATAATAATAATAATTATTATTATTATTATAATAAATACAAAATGAAGCTTAATATTAATAATAATACATCTACATTATACTACTACTAATAATTATTAATAAATAAAACTAAAATATAAATTATTTTTATTAGTAACATTTATTTCGATATCTTATATAATATTTATTGATAAAATATTATTTATAAATTAGTATTTATTTTAACTATATTTTAATTATTAAATCAAAATTTTATTGAAATATATTTTAAAGATTTTTAATTTAATTATTGTGATTTTTAAAGATATTTTAATTATTGTGATTTTTAAATGATATTTTTAAAGATATTTTTAATTTAATTAATATTATGATTTTGGTAAATTTTGAAAACTCAAATAAAACAAAAGAAACCAAAATCATTTAAAAACATGGGAATGAAATGTTTCTTATAACGTGGGGAGATAGGGATAACGTGTCCCTGTCCTCTCTTTTTGGGAGGGACAATAAATCTTGTTCCTGTCTACCGAAGATGGTGGATAAAAATTCAGAGACAATATTCAAACGCTTACGGGGCAGGATTTTTTGATCCTATCTATTATCCCCACTTACAAAAACAGTAACCAAACACAGGTAAAAGACGTATAATTGTTTGATTGATCACACAAGCTATGTGGTGCTACAAAGAGATCATAGACTTGTATGGTGTCTTGAATGCACTGAAGTGCTACGCTTTGCATAGTTTCCAATACGCTTTTGAGCTAAAGACTTTACAATGGGCTTTGACATAGCCTACATGGATACCATCTAATCCCAATACACGTTGTCGGCGAGATGAAACATGAGCACGCACATGAATCTTGAGCGATTTGTGTGTTTGTCGGTGATGTGTTTTGATGGCCGACTGCTTTTTGTTTCTTTATTACTTCTTTACCGTGTTGTTTCCTTCTACGTTATTGTTTCTTTCCGTTTTCTTAGTCATCATCTTCTCCTTGCCAAGGTAAACTTACTGCTCGGGGAGATAAACTTGCACTTCTGTTTCTGTGGCTGCAATTTGACAACGATGATACCAGGCAGCCTCTTTTTCATGATTTCCTCGCTTTTTCTTTTAAATCATTGCCAAGTGTTAGCCAAGCTTGCGGCGGTGCATTTCTTAATTTCCATTAAAGCTTCAACATTAAATGTAGAAATGGTTTGATGGCAACCCGTTAGGAACATTATCCAAAGCAAAGACAAACATCGTCATCATCGTTATCATACCTAAAAAGTCCCGAATAAAGCAGGATTTAGGAGGGGTCTATTCTATATTATAAAGAGGTTATTTTCAGTAGACCCTCCTGCATATGTGACATGATAATAATAATGCAGGGTACAAAGACAAACATATAGTATAAAATTAAAACGTACTGACGTGAGATGACTGCTATGTTTAACTAGAACACCGAGTATTAAGAATAACTTGGATTATGGTAGGAGTTTGATGATGACATAACTTTGATATCAGCAATTTTTTTGTTTTATTAATTTTATTTTAAATTTTTCATTTGCTTTTTATATTCTGTAAGGAAAAATTAAAATGAATTAATCACATTTCATAAGGGCGTTCGTAATATTTTATAGGTTCAGGACAAAGTACTATTTTTACCTATTTTTGGTCCTTCATATAAAGTAAAAATAAACAAAATATAGGTCATTTTTGTTGTTCTTTATAAGGTTAAAAATAGACCCAATTTTGTTTTATTTTATTTTATATAAGCAAAAATAGACTTTATTTTATTATTCATAAGAATGAATCTTAGGTAGGTGCCCACTCTGCCATTGCTCAAAGCCTGCGCTGCATTCCATAAATATGAATTAGTAAATCATAAAAACAAAGTTAACATACCCAACGCATGAGGTGTCCCACTTTATGAGGGCTCTCGATGTATTTTACATTTCTCATATATTTTTTTATAGAGAGATTATTTCTATGATTTGAACATGTGACTTTCTGATCATAAAGGATCAACATTTTCTTATCACTCTAAAGCAATGATACGAGATTAAATGCAGATCGGCCGAAAATCGGTAATTCAGATCTGACGTTTCAAATTACGGGTTCAAATTTGATTGATCTGAATTAATTTCGCCGATCACCAAGTGATTCCGTAAATTCGATTTTCTAGGAACCTATTTGCAAAAAAGAAAAATTTTAACCCTAAAAATCTACCCAACCACCCCCCGCCCACCCACTCGCTACTCTCTCTTCTTCTCTCTTCTCTTCACGCTCCTCCGTCCTTCTCCGCCGTCGTCTGCCAGATCCGTGTTGCTCGTCGCTCTCCGCCACGTTCTTGCCTCCTCGCTCTGGATCTGGACTCGGTGGTCTTCTCATCGTCTTGGCTCTTCGTTCTTCTCCCTCGCGTCGTCGCCTCGTCGGTCCTCCACTTCAGCTTCAGTCGGTTCTCCCTCGCGTCGTCGGTCCTCCACCGTGAGCGGCGACCTTGTGCGCCTTGTCCGTCGTCCTCCGACGTCAACCCAAATTAATTCGACATCGACCCGGATCTGTGAAGACCGAATGTATTGTTTTATTTTTCATGGATTTTTGACATTAATTGCTTCTGTCATTGTGTTGGTTGTTGGATAATGGTAGATTTGTTGTTAAAAATTGGATGACGATGGATTTGTGGTTGTTGTTGCTTCTGTTTTTGCGATGGATACCGATGATGAATTGATGATGGATTTGGGTTGAAGACTTGAAGTGTTGCCGTTGAAGTGAAGTTGTGTAAAAAATGTAAATGGTTGTTTGTGATTTCGGTTGAAATGTTGAATGGCATTCTTGAAGTGAACTTGACATTTTGCATTTTGGTTTTTGGCATTTTGGATTATGGAAGTTGATTTTGGATTTTGGCATTGAATTGATCCGAATGTCCCATTGGAAAATAAATTTAGAATGGTAATTGTGATTGAATTGTTGAATTGTGGATGAATGAGATTTATTTTTAATTTGTGCAATTGAATTTGAGATTGAGTTTGATAATTTGATAATCAAAATCAAATTAACATTTAAACCTAATTTTAATTGTAAAATTGATAATCAAATGTGAAATAAATAATTAAATGTAAGTTTGTAAAATTAATAATCAAAATCAAGAAATTGAAAAAACTTAAATCATTAATTGACATATTGTTAATATTTGTTATATGGTAATTCATTTTTATATTTGGGTATTGAATTTTGATAAATAATTAGTTAAGTATAAATTTGGGTATTTGGGAATTGGAATTTAATTGAATTAGAATGGATTTGATTTGAATTGGAATGGAATGGAATTGAATTAGAATGTAAATTAAATTGGAATTGAATTGAATTGTAATGAAATTGAATGGAATTGGAATTGGAATTTGGATTGAAAATTGATTGAATGGAAATGAAATTATGAATGTTTTGTAATTGTTAGGGTTGAAAATTGTTGTCAATGGAATGAATGGAAATGAAATTATGAATGTTTTGTAATTGTTAGGATTGGAAATTGTTGGGAATGGATTGAATGGAAATGGAATTATGAATGTTTTGTAATTGTTAGGATTGGAAATTGTTGGGAATGGATTGAATGGAAATGGAATTATGAATGTTTTGTAATTGTTAGGATTGGAAATTGTTGGGAATGGATTGAATGGAAATGGAATTATGAATGTTTTGTAATTGTTAGGATTGGAAATTGTTGGAAATGGATTGAATGGAAATGGAATTATGAATGTTTTGTAATTGTTAGGATTGGAAATTGTTGGGAATGGATTGAATGGAAATGGATTTATGAATGTTTTGTAATTGTTAGGATTGAAAATTGTTGGGAATGGATTGTTTGGAAATGGAATTATGAATGTTTTGAAATTGTTAAGATTAAGAATTGTTGGAATTTAATTGAATTGAATTGAATGGATTGGATTGGATTGAATGGAATTGAATTGAATTGAGTTGATTTGAATTGAATTGAATTGGATTGGATTGGATTGGATTAGATTGAATTGAATTGGATTGGATTAGATTGAATTGAATTGGATTGGATTTAATTGGATTGGATTGGATTGAATTGAATTAAATTGAATTTGATTGGATTGGATTGGATTGAATTGCATTGGATATGATTGGAATTTAATTGAATAGAATGGAATTGAATTGGAATTGGAATTGGAATTGATTTGAGTTGAATTGGATTGGAATGGAATTGAATTTGATTGAATTGAATTGATTTGGAATGGAATTGCATTGAATTGAATTGAATTGGAATTGAATGGAATGAATGGAATTGGAATTGGATTGGATTGAATTGAATTTGATTGAATTAAATTGAATTTGATTGAATTGGATTGGATTGGATTGGATTGGATTGGATTAAATTGAATTGAATTTGATTGAATTGAATTGGATTGGATTGGATTGAATTGAATTGAATTGGATTGAAATTGAATTGAATTGGATTGAAATTGAATGAAATGGAATGGAATTGAATTGGAATTGCATTAGAATTGGAATTGGAATTGAATTGAGTTGAATTGAATTAAATTGGATTGGATTTGATTGAATTGAATTGGATTAGATTGAATTGAATTTGATTGAATTGAATTGGATTATATTGAATTGAATTGAATTGAATTTGATTGAAATGAATTGGATTGGATTGGATTGGATTGAATTGGATTGAATTGAATTGAATTGAGTTGAGTTGAATTGAATTGAATTGAATTGAATTGAATTGAATTGTTTTGAATTAAATTGAATTGGATTTGAATTGAATTGAATTGGAATGGAATTGCATTGAATTGAATTAGAATTGAATGGAATGAATGGAATTGGAATTGGATTGGATTGAATTGAATTGGATTGGATTGGATTGAATTGAATTGAATTTGATTGAATTGAATTGGATTGGATTGGATTGGATTGAATTGAATGTTTTGGATTGTTAGCTTTGTGCATATTGTCATTATGTACTAAAATTATGTGTTATTTATTTTGGTGTACAGATAAATGGAAGGAAGTTCAAATACTCCCGATCAATCTAGTTCAGGAAGATACAATGATCCAGCTTGGGCTCATGCTAGTGTGGTTCCTGGTCAAAAGAATCATACCATTTGCTTGTTTTGTAACAAGCATTTGAAAGGTGGAGGAATCACCCGATTGAAGAGGCATTTAGCTGGGGTTAAAGGAGATGTGGAACCATGTAAAAAAGTAAGTCATGATGTGAAGTGGCAAATGAAAACATTGCTTGAGGAACATCAATTTGAGAAAGATAGAAGGGGAAGATTGAATCTTGAAATTGGTAGTGGAAGTTCATTTCCCGATTTCCGTGGTGATTATGAAGATGTTGGAGGTGGAAGTTGTAGTGGCAGTGACAGTGGTACTGGTAGTGTTCCATTTCAATCTCAGCCTCAGGATCTTGCAAAATCTGAAATGAGGAAGAGAAGAAGGCAGCCATCTGGTTTCTTTGCACCACGAACAACTCCAAGAGCCCAACCTTCAATTCGTAGTGCAATGCGCATAAGAGATGCGCTCACAATGTGGATATGGCGTAGCTAGATGGTGGTATGATCTGAGTTCGTCATTTAATGCTTCTCAATCATATTATTATCAACCTATGATAGATGCCATAGCCTCTTATGGTCCAGATACAAAGGGCCATCGGTTGATGACTTAAGAGGTAAACTTTTGAGTTGTCTTTGTATGCGAAATGAGAGCTTATTTGGGTGAAAAAAGCGAATTGGGGTATTAATGGATGCTCAATTATGTGTGATGGTTGGACGAATAGAGACAAGAGCCTATCATAAATTTTTGGTTTATTGTTTTAATAGCTCTATGTTTTAAAATCGATTGATGTATCGGCCTTATTAGAAATGCTTGATAATTTGTTTGAGATATTTGATCAAGTTGTGAATGAAGTAGGGTAGAAAACATTGTTCGGTTTATTATCGACAATGATTCCACTTATAAAGCGGCGGGGATGAGGTTGCGAATACCTATAAGTCATTTTTGGACTCCTTGTATTTGCATCGCATTGACTTAATCTTGGAGGATATAGGAAATCCTAGGTATTTTCCTGTTTTGATGAGACCATGCGGAAGGCAAAAAGGTGACAAAATTTATTTATAATCATCGCATGGGGTTTAAATTTGATGAGAAGGAATTTACCAATGGTAGAATTTGTGTCACTCTTTGTGACAAGATTTGCAACAAATTTCTTATCACTTCATCTTTTCTTTTGTTGAGAAAGGAGTTAAGGCAAATGTTCACAAGTGATAAGTGAGTAACCTCTCAACGTGCTAGGTCTAATCTTTGGAATGGAGGTTTGTAGTATCACATCTTGGAAGATAGGAATTTTGGTCGGCATCTCAATTCGTTATCCGGGTTTGTGAGCCTTTGGTGAGGTGCTTGGTTGGTGATAGTGAAGAAAAGCCAACAATGGGTTATATTTTTTATGCTATGGAGAGAGCAACAAGCAATCAGGCCAATCAAACATAAGCCTTCTTTATACTGAGCCATATATCTCAATCATTAATGAGAAGGAGAAGACAACTTTCTTCTCCATTGTTTGTAGAATGTGGCATTTTGAATCCCAGTGTATATTTTAGATTGGATGTTGAAAAGCAAGCTCAAGTTAGTAGAGGAATGCTTTTGACAATTACAACAATTGTTCCTCATGACTCGATGCAAATTGCTTTAACCACACAAATGGAGGCTTATAAGTACTCTTATGGAGATTTTGGAATGTCGGTCGCTATTCAACAAAGAGGACATCTTTCTCCAGGTATTATTTATTTCCTATTTCTTATTTGTTTAAATTTATTTATCACTTTATTTTGTTTATAACACTACTTTTGTTTTCTTATGACTTGCAGTTGCTTGGTGGGATCTTTTCGGATGTGGTGTTCAGATTTGAGAAAGTTTGCGATTCAATTTTAAGTCAATATGTGAGTGCAACCCAGTGTGAACAAACCTGAGCACATTTGAATTTATCCATTCCAAGAAAAGTAATAGATTGGAGCATAAGAGGTTGAATGACTTGGTTTTGTTCGATTCTGATTTAAAGCTTCAAGAAAGGTATGTTATTTTCATTATTTTCATTATTAATTTTATATAATTTCTTATATTTTTAATAATTAAATGTAATTGTTTACTAGGACTCTTAATAGCACAAGTTCTTCAAATGATCCAATGTGATTGATAATATGGATATTTTGGCGGATTGGGTTTCAAGAATCCAATTTGGTTGATGTGAGTGATTTGAATGTGAAGATGATCTTGGATGGAAAGCATTGACATGTCATTTGGTGCATTAAATTTGAATGATGATGATGAAGCTCCTCTCAATGATGAGGATTTTGTACCAAATGATCGATGGGTCAATTCGGTCAGTTCAATGATCCTCCATCGACGATTGAACTTCGTGTTTTATTTTCCTCTTCTTTAATTTTACTTGTATTTGATCATTGATTTTTATGTTAAATTATATGTATGTAATGTAAGTGTAATATTTTTTCGAGTTCAACTTATTTGATTGCTTATTCGCCATCAACCTTTTGTAATATTTTTGTTTTTTATCGGATGTTTTCAATCTTTTGATGTAAATATGTAATATTATTTATTATAATGATGAAATTGTATGATTGTAATATTTTAAATGTTTTCTATTATTCTTAGTTTTATAATCGTATGATGATGATTGCCTTTATTTATATTAATTGTGATTATTATTTATATGTAAAATATTTAAAATTTATTGTTATTTCAAATTAATTGTCATTATTATTTATTATTAAGATTTTTAAAGTATGGTTGATATAAACGATAAACTAGTAAAGTATACTGATAAGTTGTATAATATATCAATACGGACTATTTTGCAATTTTAAAAACTTAGGACTATTTTATAAATTTAAAAATATCTCGAATTCAGATCTTGCAGATTAAGTATCGAAGCCTGCTTCAGTTGAATCCGTCCATCGAAGTCCCAGATTCAGTATTCATAACATTGCTCTAAAACTCCCTCTCTAATTCATAAAAATAATATATTTCAAATAAATTAATTTTATACATTGATTTATGTAGCATTTATATTAAAATATAATAAATTTTATTTTACCTATGTCAACAATATGAGCAAATATTTAATTTATGATGTTAATTAAATTTATTAATTATTAATAAACTTTAATAAATATCAAAATTTATAACTAATTAAAAATATATTATTTTGTTATATAATAATAATACTAGTAAATAAGATTTTTTTAGGAGATTATTATTATTATTTTTAATTATAATGTATTTTATAATTAATTAACAATAATTTAACGAATTTTTATTTTCATAAATAAAATTTTAAATTTTATTATTTTAAGAATTTATTAATAATATAATAATATTTAATATTAATGATTGGTTAATATTATTTTTATTTATATCAATAATTATTAATATTTTTGTATAACTTTATTTTTTATTGTCAAATAAAATTAATAAATAAATATGACTCACTAGATTCATTATTAACGTTAATTAATTAAATTCAATACCAATGTCAATTAATTATTCTTGGATATAGTCGGTGCAAGTAGTAAATAATATTTCCTTTCTTACGGGTGGTTAGGATTAAGCTAAGTGCGCGAGAAGGACCATTGGAGCTGCTTCTGCCATCTGTGAGGCCAAGGAAGGAGCAAAGCAATTAATACCGAAGGGAATGACGAGATCAGTGAGAATATGGTCATGATCGTGGAAGATGACAAGAAGCAGCCTTGACCCACAACGGATAAGCTGGAGGAGACGTCAAGAGGGACTTTTAAGGGGGATCTGTTCCCTTTCATTTTCAACCATTCGATTTATTGTATCGGATGGTTGAGATTAAAGGAGTAATAGATGAATTGAGGAAGACTTGTTTCCACTGTTTAAGTCCCCCAAATGCGCACATGCTAGTGGTTTGATTCATCCACTCTAAAAAAAAGTACAGATCTTCTGTCTAATTTTATAGTATCTTATTATGTTCAACGAATCTCGATCATTTATTTATGTAGATCTCGCGTAAATAAATGCGAGTTCTACTTAAATGAATGGACGAGATTCATAGAACAGAATAATACGCCATAAAATTAAACAGAAGATCTTGTCTCTCCAAAGAGAAGACCCATCTTTTTCTTAGGTTAATTAATTAATTAAATACGTCATTTTTCAAGTCTTAGATTATACTAAAACTTTAAAAATATAATTTGTATACTTTTGTAAAAATTTAAATAATGTAGAATTTTAGAAAAAATATTATCATCGTCACATTTAATCTGAAGTTTCGCAGTGGAGCAGAGTTTGAGGAGGTCTGATAGTACGCAGCCTTACTCTATATAATAGAGATGTTGTTTTCGGTAGACTCACATGCAAATATGACAGAAAAAATAGTGATGCAGATTAACAAAAATAAATAATTAAAACTGGCATGAAGAAAATTTAAATAAAGAGAATTACAATACAATATATACGGACATACTTGATAGTTGACCCTATCTGTTAGTATCTTACATCCTGCAAAGATCGATTCTTTTCGTCGTTAATCGTGCTAGGAGTCTTCACTGAACGACCCACTCGCAAAGATATAAAGGTCATTAAGTTGGACTTCTTATGCGGTAAATATGAGACACGAGGATTCTAAAAGGTATCGTTTACCCTTATCTTATCACGTTAGATTTTCTTAATTCTAGTAACTGTTTCAATAATATTATTACACTAAAAATAATACTATTACTTGATAAATGTTTTATTTTTTTTAATAAAAACTAAAACTATTTAGTTGTTGATATCATTGTATTTGTATTTTATTATCGATAATAATTATGCATAAGATAAAATATAAAAATTTTAATTAATTAAATATATTTATAAATTAATATTTGCAAAGTTGAGATGGTCATCGTTTTGAAATGTCTTCGACGGTGAACTAAATTACAGCAACTTGCAATGTGAACGAAAATCCAAACGATGACTGAGTGACAGCTACCATTATCAGTATTTAGTTATTTGCATGGAGAAGAAAATCCCACAAGCCGTCCTTCGCGTGAGGTGCGAGGAAAGAGGATAGGAAGGCGTGGGCAGAGTGGGGTGGACAAGACACCTATGTTTGTTAATATGTATGACGCCATTGTCTGCGTCACCTTAACACAGCTACAATTGCTTATGTTATCACAACCGTCACTAAAACGACCTCACCCCCACAAAGAAAGAAAAACTCTTTACCGACGTAAAAAAGAAAGTCGTCCTCTTTTTTGTCTCTTTACCTTGTGTTTGTGTTGCTTTGAAGCTTCGGAAGTTGAAGTCGTCCACCTTTCATCCTCCATATTTGGGCGTATACCTTTCCCACGAACCTTCCTTCACAGAGTTTATCCAAACCCACTTGTTTCAATCTCTCGTTTCCCTTCTCGTGTTTGGACTCATGTTTCCTCCGTAGTGAAGCATCGAACTTGTTTTGTTTTTTTTTTAAATGTTTTTAGAGGTTTTTGAAAAAGGGTTTTCTGCATACGCAAAGATTTCTAGTTACTATGTAGATCATAGTGTTTAATGATTGTTAAAGTATTCCCTTTTGGATTTGATGAAAGGATTTTATCAAGGTTTTGTTTGTATGGCTCAAAACCGTTTTCTGTTTCTTGTTGTCCTTCCCTGAGATTGTTTTCCAGTTAATCAATAAAGTTCATAAATTTAACTTAATTGGTGTAGTTTATACGAAAGATATATATTTTAGATGCTTATTGTGTGCTGGAAGGATTTTGGGTCAACAATTTCGATCTGACAATGGCCAATTTATCGGAGCCATCATCATCTTTGAGTTTCACTTCGCCCTCTTATATATCAAATGGGTCTATGAGCCACAACTATCCTACACCCTTGGCCTTTGAGGCAGGGTCAACGTCTAGTCCTGAAGTTGTTAGTTTGACCAAGCTTAGCACCAATTTGGGGCAGCTTCTCAATGATTTTAGTCCTGACTATAGTGATGCTGATATCGTCGTTGAGGGTGTATCCGTTGGTGTTCACCGATGTATTCTAGCTGCTAGGAGCAAGTTTTTTCATGAATTGTTTAAAAGAGAGAAGGGTACTTCAGAGAAGGAAGGGAAGCCCACTTATTGTATGACCCAGCTGATTCCTTATACGAAGGTTGGATATGAAGCTTTCTTGATTTTCTTGAGCTATTTGTACACAGGGCAACTCAAATCATACCCGGTGGACGTGTCAACTTGTGTTGACAATGTATGCCCTCATGATGCTTGTCGACCTGCTATCAACTTTTCTGTAGAACTGATGTATGCTTCATCCATATTCCAAGTACCAGAGCTCGTTTCAGTATTCCAGGTAAGTTTGATGTTTTGATTCTTTAAACTCTGCACTAAGTGTAAAGTCTGCTAGTGGCTTGTACAATTTAACACCGTATTCTTCATCTGCAAATGGTTTAGTTTCAATTTTTCAAACAAAACTAGCATTTAACTTTTGGACTAATGATTTCATGATATTGAAGCTGGGGTTATCTGACTTATAACTGTGATTGTTGGAATTTTTCATCTGAATCCTTCTTTTGCGGTGGGATACTGAATGCAGTAATTAGACAATATCATGAACACTTTAATGACAAATTCCTAACCTATGCTAATTGCTCTACTGTGATAAACGGCTTAGGACTTAGGAGCAACTTCTTTTGGTATTAAAATGTCATATTCTTTTTTTGTCAAGGCTTGTGTCTAATAGTTGATTAAAGACTTATTTTTTCTGTTGTTGTTGGTTGAATAGACAAGATAAAATGAATTTGAACCCCTGTGTTCTTGTCTGAAACACACAAGTTTGATAAGAAAGAAGAGACCTGTAGCAATTTGACATACGCATGCATATGCAGAGACGCCTAGTCAACTTTGTTGAGAAGGCTCAAGTGGAAGATGTTATTCCAATACTTCTGGTTTCCTTCCATTGTCAAGCAAATCAACTTCTTGATCAATGTGTTGATAGAATAGCTCGGTCAAATCTTAACAGCATCTCTATAGAGAAAGAGCTTCCCTATGAAGTTGCAGAGAGCATTGAACTGTTGAGAAAGAAGTCTCTGTCTGATGGTGAACAGGATACCACTTTGGATCCCTTGCGTGAAAAGAGGATCAAGAGAATATTGAAGGCACTGGACTCTGATGATGTTGAACTCGTCAAACTTCTCCTAACTGAGTCTGAAATAACCTTAGATGATGCTAATGCTCTCCATTACGCTGCAGCATACTGTGACCACAAGGTTGTCACTGAGGTACTTAGTCTTGATCTTGCTAATCTCAGACTTCCAAATGCACGAGGTTACACAGTTCTCCACATTGCTGCAATGCGAAAACAGCCAGAAATTATAGTGTCATTACTGGAGAAAGGAGCTTCTGCGTCAGACTTAACATTTGATGGACAAAGTGCTGTTAATATTTGCCGGCGGTTGACGAGGCCGAAAGATTATCATGCCAAGATAGAGCGGGGGCAGGAATCAAATAAAGACCGTATTTGCATTAATGTTTTGGAGACTGAAATGCGCAGGAACCCTATGGCTGGGGATAATTCTGACACTTTCAAGGCAATGAGTGATGATCTGCATATGAAGCTTCTGTACCTTGAGAACAGAGGTATTACATTAATTCTTCTGCAATATGATTATCAGTTTCTCTAATAAAAGCAATTGTAGCCTTTATTTTTTAACCTTTTATGTTGGACTTCGTGTCCAAATCTGAAATATGTTTCTTTTAGTGTTGAAACCTTTCCAATTAATCTGGGTGATGATGGTCCAATTAGTGAATTCCTTGTTTGGCATTTTGAGAATTGGTCATGATTTGCTCACATTAAAGATTTGGTTTTTTTTTTTCTCTAATAGAGTAAATGTTGCTCATATAACTCTCGCAATGGCATGAAAAATTAGGAAAAGGCACTTTCATTCCTAACTCTAAAGAATATGGTTGATTAAAGAAATTGGTTCTCATTCTTTGTCATATTCATAAATTAAGGTTAGAGTTCTCAATTTCAGTCCGATAGAGGCTATGGTATTTAAATATAATGTAGCACACAGGTTAACTGATGTCCCAACTACAAGCGTAAACTAAAAGAAAAAATGGTATCAAGGGAAGATATTACAGCTAAAGTGAAATCTTTAAAAGAAGTAGAGAGTAATCAAAGACACCTTTTATGTCTGAACCAGCTTCAGGAATGGGTACTGACTTTGATCTTCTAGCTTTTATGTTTAAAGGTGGTAACTATGAAGTGGTGGTGACAAATATAATAGTTTGAGATGGGAGGGCATAATTTGATCCATTATTGAATCTATCAATCACTATTAAATTTATAACAGATCGATGGATCACTCTGTTTTAATTGTGAATTTAGTTTACTTTTCTTGTTGGACTATGCTTTTTCTGTTAATAATCTGTTCTTACTTTTTATTCCTGTTCCTGGATGAGGCATGCTATATTTTTCTTTAAATTCTGCTAATCTATCCTGAAGGTTGTTCTTTAGTAAGGTTGGTGATTTACTTTCAGACAGTTTATTGTCTGAATAGCTTCAGCTGCTTACCCTTGACTGAAACGATTAATCTGTAATGGTTAGAGCATGCTTATGCTTAATGTTTTGAGTTCTAATAACTCTGGTAAATAACAGTGGCATTTGCACGATTACTGTTCCCTGCGGAAGCCAAGCTAGCAATGGGCAATGCACATGCTGAGACAACATCTGAGTTTGCTGGAATTTCCGCAGCAAGAGGTTCTAGTGGAAACTTGAGAGAAGTTGACTTAAATGAGACCCCTGTAGGGCAGAAAAAAAGGCTCCAAACTAGGATGGAAGCACTTATGAAGACAGGTACTTACAGCTCTATGTTTTTCTTGCAATTCAAAGAGAGAGCTTAGGCTTGTTTCCAAATATGTCTACATTCTGCAAATGGAATGTTCTTATTTCAAGAAATTTTGTTGTTTCACAATTAGGTGTATTCATTATCAAATTATTGGTTTATCTAGAAAAGGAAGGTAGTGGAGATGCAGAATTGTTCTGAAACCAAACGGAGTTGGTGGAAGTGAAAATGATGATTTTGCTTTGGAATTAGAATGTCAAAACTTTGATACTTGGCAGCTACTGAAGCCCCGTCTGATTGCTTGCACCAGAATTAATCATAATGCAAATCTTGGATGATTATGGTGAATAAAATATAATCTTTGTTAGAGCTATTATCATTTGAACTCTGTGTTTTCTGTGATATCAGTGGAAACGGGTCGACGATATTTCCCCAACTGCTCGGAAGTGATAGATAAATTCATGGATGATGACTTTCTGGATCTGTTCGACCTTGAAAGAGGCACCCCAGATGAGCAAGGCATCAGGAGGACGCGTTACATGGAGCTCAAAGAAGACATTCACAAGGCTTTTGATAAGGACAAGGCCGAAAAGAACTATGTTTTGTCTTCCGCCTCATCCACTACGTGTCCTAAAGGTCCTCTTAGTAAAAGGCCTAGAAAACTATGAGCGCATGAAACATGCAAGTCTCTGTAAAAACCTTGTTTAGTATATGTATACCTTTTGGGGACAGTTTATGTTGGAATGAATGCGTCCAAGTTTTGACTTTACTACTTCACTATTAGCTGCAGAATAACTTGTAGCCATTGGCAACTGCTTACTAAAAGCCAAATGCCAAAAACAGAGCTTTTCATTCCAAGTCTTATGAGAATGATGGTCTTTTGGGACCCAAATTGGAACTGATTTTTGTGCAATTGTAACTCCATGTCAGTTCTTGTTTATGTCCCTCTTCTAGCTGGTTTTCTTTTCCAACTAAAGATTCAGTTAAGATGTAGTCCATGAGGGGATGCTAAGCTTGTATGACATAAACATGAACGCTAAATAGAGGATTTCTTCTAAGAGAAACCGAACAAGAAGACATTGGTTGATTGATTGATAAAGTTTTTCCTGGTTAGTTGGACATGTCAACTTGCTTTTCCCTCAGACACTGGACGCTGGACACTGGACATCATCTTTAGCAGTTGGCAGACAAACTAAACAAGTCAAAAGTACGCACTTATCAGCTGGAACAAGTCTTCTGTCAAGTCTTCTGTCCCAGAAATCCACTTCCCCCTGTAAGCTTTAATAAATTGGACGGTTAAAAACAAAAGTAACTGACAGAACAGACCTTCAGAACAGATCTGTTCCCTCATCAGCGGGTATATTAAGTTAGTTTAATGATTAAAGACCTCAGTATGGTGTTTCAGTCAAAAACAGTTTAAACAGTTTATTTGACTTATTTTAATAATTTTTATTATTAAAATTAATTAATTAACATATCAAATTTTATTAATTAATAAATTATTAAAAGCCATTAATTTTTATTTAACAAAATAATGATCTAATACTTTAATAAATTGTGAAAAGTTAAAAAATGATTTATATAAAAGAACTTTTTTATACAAAGTAAGGATAAAAGACAAAAGTTGTTATATAATTTTAGAAAATCTATAAATCTTTAAAATTCTCAAAATTGTTAATGTAAATATTAAAAACTAATTAATTATTATTTATATAATAATTCAATTCAACTATTAAACTTGAACCAAATTAATTAAACTTAAATTAATAATTAATAATTTAATTTAATTTAATTTAATTGAGATAAATATTATAGTAATTTATATTACTAATACAACATTTTTGAAAAACTAAAATAGAAAAAGAATTTATTTCTTAAATTACAGAGAATATCCATATCTTTTACAATATAAGCCAACTACTCCTATACCAGGATAACATACCTAGATAAAATGTTATGCTTCAAACTTACATGGATGAGTTTACACAACAAGGTGAAATGTCACAGCATTTCATGAGAAGCCACTGCAATTTCACTGAAAAAGGAACCGTTCCATGTACAAAGATTGATTGAGTTTTACATAAACACTGATAAACCAGACATTTAACTGTCACAAAGAACTCTTTAAGAAGACAAGCGGATAGAATTATATTCATGTTCAAGAGCAGCAAGATGCCGATACTGTCCTTTCTGCCGGTCTATCCATAAGAACCATGCCTGATGGATTCTGTGCCGGCTGCGCACTAGGGAGCCTTTTTGCTGCAATCCAAGATGAAGGCAAAAAGATATTGTCAATCCAGAAAGGAAAAAAAACAACTGGTTATTGCAGAATTCATATCACATGATTACATTCCTTCTCATTCATACCTATTTCGTAGAAAATGTCATTCACATTGGTTGCAGTTTTTGCTGAGGTTTCCATAAAGAAAAGGCCATTCTCCTGAGCATATACTTGAGCTTCCTGCAAGAATTAGCAAACAAAAAAATAAGTACAAAACTTCTGCAGATGTTGCTAGCATATTGCCAGCTGGGGCATGTGGCTCCCATCTATTGGCATGAAGTGATAAGAGAGAAGGCAGTCATATTTGAAGATGTAAAACCATAAGCACGATTCAACTCCTTAACCCAGTCTTGCAAAGTATAGCCAACTCTTTTATCTCGAACTTCACTATCTAAAACTCTCTTGGACTGTTCGATTCATCTCTTATCTTCTCCTAACTACTGAGGTGAATCCATGCTGTTTCCCAGAAATTGTATCACATAATATATGATACCCTTAGGATCAGTAAATACGCTTACTTCATCTCATAGATATCATTTCTCAACTCGTAAATCTTTCAAGAAAATGACCAATACCACATACAGGAAACATGATACTTTGTCCACACAGCATTAAAACAGAGACAACCGTCTACCACAATAGACAATTGAGGAGAAAAAGAACAACTTATTTGATATGCTACTATATCTGCCACGATATAAGGATTTTATTTCACTCGTAAGTAGCATGATAACAAGGTACTTGCCTCAGCTGTTACTTTTCTTGCATCCAACAAATCAGCTTTATTCCCAGCAAGTGCCATAACCATATTTGAATTGCCTTGTTGGATAAGAGAAAGAGAAGTTAATAACACTTGCTATTATTATAAAATATACATCAGAGAAATGGATGTGAAATAAATTGAACAACCTAGATTTTACTCCGAAAAAGGATTTGTCAAGATGCAAATGGATGCAGAAGTTCCAGAAGAAGACCATTTACAACAACCAACAACAGAAATTTCATCCAAGCCTAAGTCACCAGTAACTAATTTACAGTTTCAGAAGTACCTTGCGCCTGGAGTTCTTGCACCCATTTTTTCGCTCGCTCAAATGATGCCTATAGAAAATAAAGGTTGACTGTCAGTATGTACAAAACAGAGAAACAAAGATGCTATCCCAGTAAAAACCAAACCAAATCCTGCAGGGTATTGCAATGTAACATTCTAAAATAGTGCAAGGTCACATTTAGATAGCAAGCTTCTATTAGTCGTCCAATACACATTACACTGTTTTCTTGCACAAGGTTAGCTTTGGAAGAGAACAGCTGGGAATTTTAATTTGTGTATCGTGCCATAAATTTGCCGTAGTTTCATTTGAGGCCCAAAGTTGGAATAAATACACATAGCAAAGACAAGGAAATGCAGATGTTACCTCTTGACGAAGCTTCTTAATACCTAAAATGCAAAGTGACAGCCTTGTTGCATATTTTCAACAACAAATAATTCCAAATTTATTAACCAAGCGGATGTAAAATTCATGGAGGCACAATAATTCAACAAGTCAGTCAACATAATTTGAAGGTCATTAGTTTTGATACACCAATCCGTATATGGTCACAAGCAAGAGTCATGAAATAAAGATGCATCACCATCTGTTGTTTCTTTCAAGAGAAATTTATGAAGGAAGTCTTATACATGAACTCCGAAGGTGTCAAAAGAAAGCGTCCTCATCAAGTCATTTCACAGACAACTTTGCTTATCAAACTCATTCATAAGAAATATGTAACCGAAGTTATTAAAAAAAGACAAAGTGGAACTTTCAGTCACTTGCCTGATTAGATATGTCATATACAATAATTGCTGCAGCAGCTCCCCTATAGTACATTGGAGCCAAGCTGTGGTATCTCTCCTGGCCTGCTGTGTCCCAAATCTCAAATTTAACAGTGGCGTCATTGACAGCCAATGTTTGTGAGAAAAATGCAGCACCAATGGTTGATTCCTACATTGTACAGGATTTTTCAAGCTTCTAATTGCAGAACAGAAACAGACTTATACATGCATGAGTACGTAGATAAGAGGGCATGCACACTGTAATACAAGGAAGTGGGTGTGTGCACACATGCATGCACCTACAGATTTACATATCTCTTAACAATGGTACAATCTATGTAAGTCCATGATTGCGAACCTGAAATTCAACAAACTGGCCTTTGACAAAACGCAAGACAAGACTGGACTTCCCAGCACCAACATCTCCAAGAAGCACCTGAAACGTAAAAATGAAAAAGTAACCAAACAGCAATATAATAAATGAAGGAAGATGTCCTAAAACAATGACCAAAACAGTTTTCAAATTGTTTAAAGATGAGCTGCAAATTTTTTTTGATTAAAAAAAAAGAGCTGCATACTTCCATCAATTTACAATAGGTAAAATTGAAATCAGATGGGATCCATCAAAAGTGAGACTTTTTCAGACAAAAAAGACCCATGAACTACTTGGAAACAGAAATAGGGTAGTAGCCACTTGAACTGGGAGGGCCAGCAAAGAGAAGAGTTCACATGCTTGTGTGACCTCTACTAAAGGATTTAGTTTTGACAATAATGATTGGTCCACAATCACGCTTTCCCCTGAAAGTTCACATGCTGTTTAATGTCAATGGAAGCATAGAATAGTACATAAGCATCTAGTGGACAAGTAAAATTAAATGGGAGAGCTTGCTGCTCTAAAAATTAAAAGCATGATTTCCTTGCAATGGAACTGTGTTTTTGCCAAAAAGAACGTCGAGAAAATCATGGAGAAAGATGCTAGGATCAATGTCAGGCATGTGCAGCTAAACAATATGATTTTAAATTCTGATCAGAGCCATTTCTATTAACAAAGCAAGAATTATAGGCCAACTGATGCTGCTGCCAGCAATCTGACGACACCATTATTGTGACGGAGCTTAATTTGGCAAGTGTAACCAAGTTCAAGCTTAGTAATGGATGATTGAGATTGTGATAACTCAGTGAATCATAGGAAACTTCCAAGATGAGGGAATTATCAATGAATACCGTTGGTGGGAAAATTACATTAAGGTCATAAAAATTGGCAGGTGAAAACTATTTGATAGGGCATCTAAGTTGCCTAAGACAGGATAATAATCGCTCATGACATCCTGCGAGCCACAAAAGTAGAACAGTGGTCGAAAGATTCTATCTGAATCAGCAGAAAATCACGAATTAGGTTAGTTTTGAGTGCAGCTGGGCATCAAAGCCGTCAACTCAACGGGGAATTTTCAAGGCCACTATAACAAGTATTATAACAGTTAATTATTTTGTTATTGATAAATAAGATATTAAAAAGAAGATCCTTGAAAACCTTCACAAACTCACGCCAGAAATTGCATTCAAAACATCTATACTAAGAAGATACCTGTTCTGTATTGGCTTAAGAAGCTAAACGTGAACGCCCAGAAAATAAATGTTAAGATTTGAAACAGACCCATAGAACATAATTGTCAGGAAGTAGCGCAGAAGAAAAACAGCAAATTACGGATCAAAACCAAATGAAATTCAGATCAGAAACGGTCAAAACATGATCAAAATTAAGCTCAAATCCCCACCTAAAACAGAAAAAAAACAAACAAACTTGAATCGAACCCACATCAGAGACACGTATAGGAATGATAAAAAAGACAAGAAAACTGACCAATTTTGCATTGATGCTCTTGTTTCCGGTCGTGGCCATGGATGTTGTTGTTATGGGATTTGTGACGAGGAAAAAAAAAGAAAAGGTTTTGACAACAAGGTAAAGGGGTCAATAAGAGGGCAAGGACAAAGATCGATCCTTTCGTGGAGCTTCCCCCAATCAAAGGACTCTTGTTCTTGCTGTTGTGCTTCTTGTATAAGAAAACTCTCTCTAAACCTCTCTTCCTTAAACAAAGAGAAACTTCTCTACTTCATTGTTGGCCTTGTGTACGTACTTATCTAGCCCAAATTGAATTGAATGTTTTAGGACAGGTTTTCTAGAAACTTTTGATTTTTGTATTGACTTGAAGGAAAACGTCTTTGTGTAGTATTCACCGTATGGGTTGGGGGTTTGAATTGACCAGTTGAATACACTCTAAAAGGAATAATAAATAATAAATAATAAATTCAAAATTTTTAAATCAAATATTAATTCTATTAATATTTTCTATAACTAAATGATATTTAAAAAGATTATACAGTATTTTTATTACATAATTTTCAATATCAAATAAGTGATAGTGTTTTAAATTTAAAATAATTAATATATTTATTATAATAAATTCAAAATTATATTGATAAAAATAAAAGACTACTTAACTCTTTTGTATATGTCCAAATGTACATGTATTTGAATAATATCATCAAAATATTAATAGAAGAATTAAAAATATTAAACATTAAAATCTTTAACTCTTATCTATTATTTTGTTTAATTATTAAAAATTCAACCGGTTTGATCATAAAAATCTTGAATCGCTTCAATTCTCTAGTTAGATTTGTAATTTTTGGTTTGATTTATTTTAATAATTCTTGTTGTTAAAATTGATTGATTCATTAATTAATAGATCAATTTTGTAAATTAATAAGTTTCTATACGCTAAAATAAATAAATTAATTTTTATTTAATACTTTTTAAAATTAAATTTCAAATTCTTTGATAAGTAAGAGTAATCTCTTTCAATCATTCAATCTTTAATCGATTTTATGTCTAACACAAGTTAAATTTTTTAATCCCTTAAATTTTTTATCTTATCAGTTTAATTTTCAATTTGATTATGAGATTATTAGTTTTTGGTTTGCTAGAATTTGGATTTGTTTTTTCTTTTAAAGCCCCAAATCTCAGTTAGGAATGTTAATAGCCCGGCTCGATCTCGGGCTAGGGTAGCTCCTGACCCAACTCACCATATATTTTTGACAAAATAAAGTCATTTTTGAAGTAACAATCGGTCGGATCGTAACATGGTCAACCTGAGCCAAAATTAAGCCGGACTAAATTTGACATCTCTAATTTCAGTCGACTTGAGTTGTTCTCCATTAGGCCAACCAAATTACACCATATAACGTGCATTATGATACGTTTTTATTAGATTAGTAGGTTCTTTTCGCAACTAATCAAACAAGATAAAAACTCTGATATTATACTGTAAAATGAATTTGAAATTACATTTTTAGTTCGAAATATCCCTTCTTTAACAAGTGTTTACTTTTAAATTTTAGTATATTAATATAAAAGAAAATTATGAAAGCATATTAGATGGAAGCACAAACTTTACAATATATAGAAAAGACATAAAGAAAAGGGAAAGAGGCCAAAAGTTGAAATGCCATAAGATAACAAATGATTAAGATATGCTTATGGTGCCATAAGATAAGAGTAGACCGGTTTTTATAAGAAGCTAAAGCCATAATGGAGTTAGCAAGATTGTTAATGGCATCCACTATGCCACTAATCCCTTCCCCTTTGATCTCTGTTTTGGACTTCTCAATCTTGAGTCTTCTCTCAAGAAGTGTCAGGAGATCTTGTGCCTTTGTTCTTTTTCTTCATAGGCTTGAATTGCTTCTGCAATAGTGGAAGCGCTTTTGGAGATTGCTCTATGCACTTCATGTGATTGCTTGTATGACGACGACGACAACGATCTTTTGTTCTCCTTCTCTTTACCGGTGAGTCTTGAGTACTCAGTTTTATCAGATTCTGAACTTTCACACATCTTGATGTTGATTTATGGCTTACAGCTAATCGCTTTAGATATAATTTAGTGACAAATTATTTAAAGACATTCTTTATCTTGTATATGTTTAGATGTATATGATAAAGTCCATGAGATAATTGTATATTGCAAATGGAATTATAATGAGATTATAATTAAGAGATTCATATTGCATTTATGTATTATTCATAAATGTTCCTAGTCATTGTTTCTATTAAGATTGGGTATTAATATAACGTAAAAAACTAGCACACATTTTATTTTTCCTTATGAAGGAAATAATCGATCCCATAGGCTAAAATATAGATACTTAAACAAACGTGTAGGTATTTGCTAGAGAACAAGTTCACTGAACATACTCGATATGAGAAATCTATTTAGAATATTACTTGTATGTCTATGGAATTCTTATTGTGATAACTGTATAAGTGATCTTTTGATTTGAGGTCATCAAAGTTATTTTGTATAAGGATTGCTATGTTTTAACAGTACTTATGATTTATTTAATCCTATGTCGTTTAATAGGTAGTCATTGGATGTAACATGAACTATGTGGAGATAGTTGAGTGATCAAGATAGGATTCATCATCCTAAAGTAATTAGGGAGAATGTTTTGTTATCATCCTAAAGTAATTAGGGAGAATGTTTCGTTGTTTTCAATTAGTATTAATTCAAAAAATCCTTGATCAAGGTGAAATGATGGTTTGTAAATAGTTTACAAATGTCATTAATTAAATCGATAACTAATGGTGAAGAATTAATATGATTAGACTCAAAATATAGTGGACATTAATTTTATGCTCTATGTCTAATCGAACATTATATGATAAAATAATTGAATTATATGAAAAAAATTATGTACGGAAAAGCTAGTCAAAAGTACTTTGACATTCTTAAATATTTAGGTGATCATGATGCATTGCTAGACGTCAATCTTAATCTATGATTATAAATTGTTTAATTGGAGAATTAAAGAAAAATTAAAAGAGTTTTAATTTATCTAATTTAGATTTTATAATCATTACCAACATATTTGAAAACCTAACGGGTCTCACTTATAGAATGAGTTGAAGAGAATAAAGTTAATTTAATCAAGTTGAACTTGATTGTAAAGCTAGAGAAATTTTATGATTAAATATAAGATATTTAATAAATAAGAATCAATATGAGATATTGAATCTTATATAGACAAAATTGGTATCTAATTAGAATTATTTGTCATTCTAATTAAAGTTTAATTGAAATTAGAATTTAATTTCAGTTAAATTACTAAAACGTCAAAAGCTTATTATAAACAAACTTAGCCTTTGTTTGGTTAGGCTTATACTAGTACAACTTTTTTGTAGATCTTTTTTAGAAGAATTTTCTAAGAAGTCAATTGATTATTTGATATTATTTGAAAAGAGCTTTTTAAAGGAGCTTTATACAATAGAATCGTTTGACAACATAACAATAAAAAGTACTTTTAATTTTAACTATATTGTATTTTATAATAAAATTATTTATGCATATAAATATTATTTAAAGTATATTAAACAATATGCAAAGCACAATATATTAATTATTATATAATTTTAAACCATATAAAAATAAATAAAATATATCTAAATAAATCTTTTATATGGATTATAACATAAATAAAAATAATATCAAAATAAATATTAAAACATAAAAAATCAAATAATATTATATAAATCTAAAATAAATGTGAAGATGGGTTTGTGGGTATTATGAAAAATTATGTGTAAAACATAAGGACAAAAGAAACAAAAAAAATGCTCATTAATTGATATGAAGAATTGACTTAAAAAAGTGTTTTTTTGAAAAGTTCCAAATTTGAGCTTCTTAAAAAGCTATATTTTGGCTGCTAAAAAAGTCATATTATTAAAGAAGTTCTTTTTTATTTTACAGTCAAACACTCATTTTTCTTAAAAAAGGATTTTGTGTTGGAGAAAAGTATTTATTGACCTTCCAAAAGCCATCCAAACAGATACTTAAGTTCTATGGAGCTAGCACTTCTTACTTAACCCTCTCTGTAAGAGTTACAAAGTTCTTTCATCCTGTTATGTGGATACCGTTAGAGGCCGGATACTTATGCAGCTATGGTGGGTGAGACGGATAAGTTTCAGGAACAGTTTGAGGGATACGACAAGACAAAGATTAATCTTTGAAATAAGGTATGAATTAAGCTTTTGCTTTATTATGATTTATGTTAATCATTTTATAGAATTAAATAGATCTTGAATTTTAGGAAATCAAAAGTCACGAAAATATTTCGTGATTATTCCACTGCGGTCGGGATTGGATCTCAACTCGGTTTCCCAACACTTGAAAGTTTTGGAAACCAAACCAAGTTAGTGCTTAATCATTAGGTACTAGCTTGAACAATTAGTTTAGTTTGGAAAGTCGTGTTTCAGTATTTATCTTAAAGAAAAGGTTTCTTGATACAAAGTGTACAAACAAAATTTCTCATATAAACTCGTACCAAAACTATATTAGAAAGTTGAGGTTTTAGTTATCTCTTTGGCTATTCAATTTGAAAAAAATCCAAAGGAAGTAATGATTTCATAAACTTTTAGATTTTTCCCCAGTCGTTTCTAGCACAAACAAAAAATAGAAAGATTAAACGCATCAAAATAAATCAACACTAAAACTTGTTAACGCAATTCGACATACTTTGCCTACGTTTGTGGGCCCTTACTCAGCTTAATATTTTAACTAACGACAATAGTTTTTATATAAGGTTCTACTGAGCCGACACCACTCAACTCTTGACAATATCCCTCATTCTCACAGCTCGTGAAAGTATTTTTCACCCAATAGTACGACCATCTCGTACTAACCTCAACAAAGAATTTTTTTCAAACAATGGTTATTGATAACGAAACAAAATATATTAAGGAATGTATATTTACCATTAATGTAAAGATTAGGATGACTTGTATAGATGAAGATAAGTTCCCGTAATGTGTGGATAACTAGTTTAGTGCCTTGAGTTATGGAGATTTTCTCTCCTTCTTTGTTGTACTTCACTGTATATATGGTTGTGTATGTATCAAGAGTGAATATAGACATCACATTTTCTGATCATCTATTTCTAGCTTTATATCTTCTTGATATTTTATATGGTATCAGAGAAATCGATCCTGGTTCTCTGAAGAAATCTTCCCTTTTTGTCATAAACATTCCAGCCATGTCCAAAGACATAGAAAGTTCTGAAAAACCATCCCTCACGGATCCATCACATCCGTATTATGTCCACCATTCAGATCAACCCGGGCACATGCTTGTTCCAACAAAATTGAATGGATCGAATTATCAATCCTGGAAGAAATCAATGACACATGCTCTCATCGCAAAGAAGAAGCTTGGCTTCGTTGACGACACGCTAGCAATGCCCTCACAAGTTGAGAAACCCCTCGAATTCGATCTATGGAATCAGTGCAATTCCATGATTCTCTCATGGCTTACCCATTCAGTTGAACAAGATATTGCTGTGGGAATGGTTCATGCGAAGATAGCCAGGCAAGTTTGGGAGGATCTTTACGATTAGTTCTCGCAAAAGAATGCAGCCGCGATCTATCAAATTCAAAAATCAATCGCAACCATCACGCAGGGTACCATGTCGGTTGCGTCATACTACATCAAGATTAAAGCTTTGTGGGATGAGCTTGAAATGCATCGCACACCCATGACTTGCAGCAATGACAAAGAACATCAAGAGGAACTAGAGATGGACAAATTAATGCAATTTTTAATGGGGCTCAATGATTCCTACAAGGTAATTCGTTCCAACATACTCATCATGAATCCATTACCTAACGTTAGGCAGGCGTATTCTTTGATAATTCAGGAAGAGGCGCAGCAACACATGGTCTCAGAATCTGGTGAAAGCTTTTCTATTGCCGCTGTGGTAAACAACCGATCGTCTGGATGGAAGTCATCAAAAAGCAAGAACTGTGATCATTGTAACAAACCTGGGCACACTATAGAGGAGTGTAGAACTCTCAAATTTCACTGTACATTTTGTGACAAGAGGGGCCATACCGAAGATAGGTGCCGTATCAAGAACGGGATATGGAATAACAGTAATCGCAATTCGTAGCAACGCAATGGCAAGGGTAATGGCAGAAATCCTTCGACAAATATGGCAGATTCCTCCCAAAATAACAATGAAGGCAACCGGCCCAATAATAGCATTATACTTGGGTTCTCCAATGAACAAATTCAACAGTTGGCAAAAGCAATCTCCATGATGAATCAGAATTCTGGTAACAGTGACATATTTGCAAACGCGGCAGGTCTGTTATCAACTAATGCTTTCCTTAATTTTGTTTCCACAAAACCATGGATCTTGGATAGCGGAGCGACCAATCACATCTCTTCCAAACCAAATCTTCTAACACACACCACACTTCCCACAATTCCTCTAGTTAACTTGCCCACGGGTTCCACTGCACCCATTACTGCTACAGGCAATGTTAATTTTAACAAAGATATCACATTAAAAAATGTTCTTTGCGTACCATCATTCCATTTAAACCTTATGTCAGCTAGCCGATTAACTAACACTTTAAATTATTGTGTTATCTTGCTTCCGAATGGTTGCATAATACAGGACTTGGCTACGGGGAGGAAGATTGGCTCGGGTGAACAACACGACGGTCTTTATTACATGTCTCTAGTCAAGAATATTCCTAGATCATTCCAAGTTTCCAACAGCACCGACTTATGGCATATGAGACTGGGCCATCCTTCCTCTTCGCGTCTCAAACTCGCTTCTCCTTTATTACCTTCAGCTATTATTTCTGATCATAACAATTGTAGTGTTTTTCCCCAGGCAAAGCAAACAAGGCTGCCCTTTCCCATAAGTGAAATAGAAACTCATTCTTCCTTTGAATTGTTACATTGCGACATTTGGGGTCCGCACAAAGTACCCACACAAACAGGACATCGTTTTTTTCTCACTATTATAGACGACTTTACTAGGTGCACTTGGATTTTTCTCATGACTCAAAAATCACAAACATCACGTCTCCTAGAGTAGTTTATAACATTTGCTCAAAATCAATTCCACGCGACGATCAAAGTCATACGCGTTGACAATGGGTTGGAATTCCTTTCTATGCAAGATTTCTTTCATAAAAATGGTATCGAACTTCAACGTACTTGCGTATACACACCCCAACAAAATGGGGTGGTCGAACGCGAACACCAACATATCCTAAACACTGCACGTGCACTTCTATTTCAATCACATATGCCACTTGAATTTTGGGGAGAATGCACGTTAACGGCGGTCCACATTATCAACCGCCTTCCATCATCACTTCTCAAAATAAATCTCCTTTTGAATTGCTCTATCATCGACCCCCTTCTCTTTCACATCTTAGAGTCTTCGGTTGCCTCAGTTACGCCACCGTTGTCCATTCCAAACATAAGTTTGATTCCTGAGCTCGCCGATGTGTCTTCGTTGGGTATCCGAGCAATCACAAAGGGTATAAACTTTTTGACTTAGAGTCACACAGCTTTATCATCAGTCGTGATGTTATTTTTCACGAAACCATCTTTCCATTCCAACAACAAACCCAGCCGTCATCTCCACCTTCCGTCTTACCCAACCTAGCTCTCGAACTACCTTCATCCTACCCACCAGTCCCGAACATTGAACCACATAATCCAGCTACTGAATCTTCACATAATCCAAAACCAACTAGCTCCCCAGAACCTGCTGCTGAACCCGACATTAATCCTTCACCTACACCTGCTCCAGCTCCTCCCACACCGTTCCGAACGCAGCAAACAAATCCTAGCATGGCATAAAGATTGCGTGGTCAAATCTCAGGCCAATGCGTCCACCTCAAGCACCAGGTATCCCCTCCAGAATTTCCTTTCCTACTCACGCTTTTCAGCTGCATAGAACACTTTTTTTGTTAATGTTTCAGGCACCAAAGAACCCACAACATACGCTCAAGCTATCCTTGATCCAAACTGGCAGCAGGCTATGCAAACAGAGTTAAAAGCCTTTAAGTAGAATAATACTTGGACGGTGGTGCCTCTTCCCGCCGGTCAAAAACCCATCGGTTGCAAATGGGTCTTCAAAATTAAATACCGATCTGATGGAAGTATTGAACGGTATAAAGCCCGTCTAGTAGCCAAAGGTTACACTCAAGTTGAAGGGATCGATTATTGTGAGACATTCTCGCCTACTGCCAAGCTTACCATACTTCGTTGTTTAATCACTATTGTTGCAGCTCGGAATTGGTTTCTCCATCAGCTAGATGTACAGAATGCCTTCTTGCACGACAGTTTACATGAAGAAGTTTATATGGATTTTCCACCAGGACTTCCTCGACAAGGGGAGACTAGTGTATGTCGACTCAATAAATCCCTTTACGGGCTAAAGTAAGCTTCCAGAAATTGGTTTTCAACATTTTCCGATATCATTCAAAAGGCTGGATACCAACAGTCCAAGGTTGATTACTCTTTATTCACCAAACAGCGAGGTTCTTCGTTCACTGCATTACTTATTTACATAGATGATATTCTATTAACTGGAAATGATCTACAGGAAATGAATCATCTTACAGCATGTTTGTTCAAGTGTTTTCGCATCAAAGACCTCGGAGATTTGAGGTACTTTCTCGGCATTGAATTCTCAATATCAAAAGAGGGCATATACATGACTCAAAGGAAGTATGCATTGGACATTCTTCAAGATATGGGACTTACGGGTGCACGGCCAGATAGTTTTCCAATGGAACAAAATTTAAAGTTGTCAAGTGATGATGGTGAATTACTCAAGGAGCCTACTAAGTACAGACGTCTTGTTGGTAAATTAATATATCTCACTGTGACAAGGCCCGACATCGTTTATTCTATTCGGACCTTGAGTCAATATATGCAGGAACCTCGCAAGCCTCATTGGGACGCTACATTACGCATCCTACGGTATGTCAAGGGGACACCGGGGCAAGGATTGTTTTTTTCATCAAAGAACCACCTCACTTTGAAGGCATTTTGTGATTCTGACTGGGGTGGATGTCGTACTACACGGAGGTCTGTTACTGGATATTGTGTATTCCTTGGCACGTCACTCATCTCATGGAAGTCGAAGAAACAAACTAACGTTTCAAGGTCTTCCGCGGAGGCAGAATATGTTAGAGTAGTGCCCTGAAGGCAATCGCCTTTAGCACATTTTGTACAAAGTGGTGTACAATCTTTATGAATAAATAAAGAAAGGCATATTTCATTAACTTGCTGTTCATTAATTATGAATGGATATTGATCTATAAACAAATTAATGTAGTCCATGATATATGACATAGCATGAAGGAAATTATGATGTGATCATACTACTGAGATTCCTATCATGTGTAATTATGTCAAGATTCTAAATTATCCTAGTCATAGGATTCTTGAGATTGGACATCGGTAATCCGGAGAGACTAGTACATCTCAAGCTCCTTGATTTGATCAGCGATGGATCTCGAAGCTGTAAATATGAGATATTTAGGGTTGAGATGTGGATGCTTACTAGAGGTAGTAAGTACATTGGATGACTGCTATGAGATCATCACATGGATGTCCTATTCTAATGTCGGTGATAATCTCATCATAAGAATGGTGCAAGTATCCTTAGACTTGAGGTGCTCGAGGATATCTTGAATCTTGATTACGTGCTTTGACTCCATTCCTTGTTGCCTTACAGAGGTCACTCATAGGGTGGTGATTGGGTACAACTTGAGGTATTCGAAGGTAATTGAGTAGCCAATAGAGGATTCACCACTTCTGTGATAGCAAAAGATGATACCCATGGCCTCTTGTCAGGGTCATTACTTGGAAGTCTCTGGCCGGAGCATATATGTCATGAAGAATGTCTTCATTGACATATAAAGTAATGAGTCCCAGGATGAGAACTGAAATCACTTGGACTAGATTTGACGTAGTCAGTCTAGTAAGAGTTGACACATTGCCCATACTCATAACCAAGTGGGGTATAGCGCGGTGAAAGGACGAATTGCACGGTAATTGTCTATGGAAAGGTTCGTGATATGGTTCATGATGAATACATGTTCATTCGTCGAACCAATTACTTTCCGGTCAATTGGGGGTCATGATGTGTTGCTAGATACCGCTCATGACTTGCTCAGATTAAGTGTTAATCTAAGTGGTCAACATAACCGGAAACCTAATGGGTCACACGCATAAGAGTGTCTCGGAGAATTCGTAAAATAGTTTTGGACATAGTTCCAATATATGGAGAGCAAAAGGATTAAATGGATCCCGATGAGATCGAGATATATCCCGATTAGATCGCGACATCGATATTGCTGAAAAACGTTTCCGGTGGGTTTTCCCATATGGGGGACCTTGATGGCCGTGGGGATCAATTCAGTGTGGATGGACCACTTCAGCATTTATATATATATATAATTAATTAATTAAGTAATTAATATATATATATTAAAGGCTATACGTGGACAAGCCTTGTCACCATAAGCATTAAATGTGTTTTAATGAGTTAAAAGCATAAAAAGGCTAATGGAAAGATGGTTTGGATAGAGAAGATCGTTGGTTTTGAAGTTGAAGGAAGAAAGAGTTTTTCCTCTCATCTCTCATCTCCATCGTGATTCAAGGTTTCATCTCCTTCTTTCCATTGGTTTCAAGCTCTCCAAGGACAAAGGTAAGAGCTAGCACTCTTTACTTTGTTCTAGCTATTCCCGGGTCAAAGGGTTTGTCCCGGTTAGGTTCTTCGATCTCTTCTTGGATACCGTTAGAGACGGTCTCCTTTGGCCGTTATAGTTTGAGTTTGTTGTATAGACACATGGATCCTGGCTTTCGGGAAGGTCCCGGAATAAAAATTTTTGTTTTACGCACCGTGGGCATGTGATGCTCACACCGGGATTTTCCTACAGTGGTATCAGAGCCACTTGTGTCGTATATAACGAAGAAACCATGACTAGGTCGGAGTTGCCTATTGCTTGTGACGATGATGCATGTTGATTGTGTGAATTTCGAATTCAGTGTAGAAAAATGTCTATGAGAATGGAAAAATGTTTTCGAGGTGATTTACTATTTATTTGAGAATTTATTGTTTGCTGCTGGGAATAACTGTGTTAAGGAACACAGATTCTACATTGGCTTTATTCTTGAGGTTGGTTGAGTTTTGATGGAAATAAATCCTGAAAAATTCATGGAACATGTTGTGAACATGTTGTAACCTCTGTAATTTTCTAATAATTTATTGAAATTTTTCAATGAGTTTTCAAGCAAAACACGAGCTTGGCGGTTTGAGAAAGTTCTTGAGCTGTTTTGTTTGGAATGATAAATTGTGTATTTCTCAATTCCAATGCCTTGGATCATTTTTAATGTGATTAAAAATGTGTTATATTGATGTTGTATGCTTTCCAAATTGAATTTCTTGAAATTGGGTTTCCAAATATTTTTCGGATGTCAAATGTGTCACATTAGCGTCTCATTAGTGCATTTCGTTGTCTTGATTATTTTGGCCGTCACAAATTTTGTGACATGTGCCGAAGTAATCTTGATAAAGTTTAGACTACCTAGAGATACTTAGGGTGATAGTTTGATATTCTCAAATTATTTGGAGATCTGAATGAATAAGAGTGTATTCATTGATTTCAAGTTTTTCATGTATAGTTTGACTATATATGGTAAGCATGGAACAATGAAAGTGTTTCATTGGTACATCATAATAAAGGATATTACACTTGGTATTGTGAATTGGAACTGCACGGATTGAGAAATTAGCCGATTAGATAGCAATTCCACATGGATAAGTCGATTAATAAAGATACAAGTCGACTTGTCTGCGTGCCTTTAGAAACGATAAGTCGACTTGCACAATGGTACAAGTCGACTTGTTAGTACAAGACACTGCATAAGTCGACTTACACATGCATAAGTCGACTTACACACTAGCATAAGTCGACTTACACATACACAAGTCGACTTACAACATGAAAGGTGGGATGATGGATGATTTTAGGTATAGATTCAATGTGATTGATGAAATGCCTAAATCATTCCATATAGTCATGGTGACTATAATCCTACGGCTTGGAGGAGAAGAAGATGAGACACGAAAACCCTCACACATCATATGAAAACTAACGCCTTCCATTAATATGGGAGAACCAGAGTTCTTATAGAGTTGGGTTGTTGGGTAAACCCAAGCTCACTCTATCTGGATATGTTGAACCATGAAAATAAGATTTTCAGATTAATGGGTCGGTTTTCACTAGAAGCGTTGATTTGTTGAGTAAACTCAAGGTCAACGTGGACAGAAGCAAAATTGGGTAGTGTGTATCAGATGTACGCGTATCAAGAGTTGATAACCCAATGTGTGTGCATACATCACGAGTTGATAGCACTAGTTGATAGTTGCATCTATGAAGCAAATGGTATGACCGATACCTACCGATAGATCTAAGGTAGCTTGTTGGGTAAACCCAAAGTCATTTTAGTAATGTCGGATATCTATGATGCAATTGGTATGACCGATACC
The DNA here is from genome assembly GCA_029891385.1 of Erythroxylum novogranatense. NCBI lineage: Eukaryota > Viridiplantae > Streptophyta > Magnoliopsida > Malpighiales > Erythroxylaceae > Erythroxylum > Erythroxylum novogranatense. Next base: position 90,669,144 of record CM057230.1, read on the forward strand.
TACCGATTGACCTAAGGTGGCTTGTTGGGTAAAACCAAGGTCATTTTAGTAATGTCGGATATCGACCCACTAGGATATTTTGTCATAATGTTTCTTGGATTCGTACTGAGGGTTATGGATTCTTTGAAACTAGTGAGAGCCATATGCATGTCATGCAAGTCCTTATGATCATGCATGTAATTCTATTCTAACATTCTTTCTCTCATTTCCCTATAGGTTATTGAAGATGACTTCCATTGTGAACTTGCGCTCACTTATGGACTTCAACAAATTAACTGGACCAAATTTTCTAGATTGGCTGAGAAATCTGAGAATTGTTCTCAGGTCTGAGGAACTGGGATATGTCCTAGATGTTCCACTTCCCGATCCACTTGTCTGATGCTTGCTTGATGAGGATCAGAAAGCATATCGTAAGCATCTTAAAGACAGTGACATGGCTACTTGCATTATGCTCGCATCTATGTCACCAGAGCTGCAGAAGCAGCATGAGTCAATGGATGCTAATACCATAGTGTTTCATCTTAGAGAGTTGTTTGATGAGCAAGCTCGATGCGAAGGTTCAAACCTCGAGGCTACTCTTCACTACTAAGATGACTCGGGTTCATCTGCGGTCAAGATATGCACTGAAGATGAATGGGTATATGAGAGGTTGGCCGTCTTAGGTTTTGTTATGGATTATGAATTAAGTGTTGACTTAATTCGGTTGGATGTCGATAGTTATTCACGGTTTGTGTTAAACTATCGGATGAACCAAATATCCACGACAATCCACGAGTTGATCAATCTGCTTTCAAGACAATGAGCAATCTATCGAAGAAGGATAGCAAGCAAGTGCTTATAGTGGCATCCTCTTCTTCTGGTTCAAAGAAAAAGAATCTAAAGAAGAAAAGGTCTAAGAAACCAAAAGAAAGTGTAGCCAAGAAGAAAACTAAAGCGCACCAAAAGGAACTTGCTTCCATTGTGGCAAGACCGCCACCTGGAAGCTTAAACTATAAAAGTCTATTTGGAAGAATTGAAGCGTAAGAAGGCATCGGATGCCTCGACTTTTTCGTATGTTTGTCATTGAGGTTAATCTGTTTACGACCATAACATATGGGTATTAGATCTTGGTTGTGGCTCACATATGCAATGATATCTGAGGCCTCGGGGACGATGAGCATTTCGTGAAGGAGAATTAGACTGCGTGTAGGAAATGGAGCAAGAGTTGTTGCATTAGCCGTAGGCACTTACCTTTGTCACTCCCATTGGGTTTGTAATTAAATTGGATGAATTTTATTTTGTACTGTATTAACAAAGAACATATTATGCATTTCTTGTTTAAATAAATTTGGTTTCTATGTGACTTTTAGTAACAATGGTTGTTCTATTAGTTTGAATGGAATGCTTTATGGTATCTTGGTACATTATGCATTGGAATTTACATATTAGATATGTCACATCAATTATGAATGTCAATGACACGAAAAGACATAAGCGAGATAATTTAAAATCAACTTACTTATGGCATTGTCGCTTGGCCATATAAATGAGAGACGATAGCTAAGCTCCATAAGAGTGGAAGTTTAGGGTCATTTGATTATGAATCATATGACACATGCGAATCTTGTTTATTAGGCAAGATGACAAAATTACCCTTTAAGGAAAGGGTGAGCGAGCGATCGAGTATTAGACCTAATACATTCGGATGTATGTGGTCCGATGTCCATCCATGCGAAGTGGTTGTCTTTACTTCATTACCTTTATCGATGATTATTCTCGATATGGGTACCGTCGATGAGATACAAATCAAGCATTTGAAAAGTTCAAACAATTCAAAATGAAGTAGAAAACCAACTTGAAAAAAGTATCAAGACATTACGATCGGATCGTGGTGTGGAATACTTAGACCAAGATTTTTGGATTATCTCGGAGATAATGAGATTTTATCTCAATGGACTCCTCCTTACACACCACAAAGATAATGGTGTGGCGAAAGGAGAAATCGAACCTTGTTAGACATGGTACGATCAATGATGGGCTTTGAAAGTTACCAAAATCTTTTGGGGTATGCACTCGAGACAATTTGTTTACTTGTTAAGCGAGTTCCATCAAAGACAGTTGATGTTACTCCATATGAGATGTGGACTAACAAAAGACCCTATCTTACTCATTTGAAAGTTTGAGGTTGTCACCTTATGTAAGCGGACACGGTCGAGATAAACTTGATGCAAAGTCGACAAGTGTTTGTTAGTAGGATATCCTAAAGAAACAATGGGCTATCAATTCTACCTTCACGAGGAACAAAAGGTGTTTGTTTGAAGCATGTTGTCTTTAGAAAAGAGTTTCTTTTACAAGAAGGCGGTGGGAGCAAAATTGAGCTTGAAGAAGTTCAGATACTCGAGCAGCAGATCAATCGCTGAACTCAAACCGTGACTCATCTGAGATGAAGTAACAGATTCAACCTTCTACAACACACGAAGTTAGTAGGTCACGTAAGATACGCTCTGTTCGAGAGATATGAATTTCGTGAATGAGCAGAATGACGTATTGCTCATAGAAGATGATGAGCCTACCACCTATGAAGAGGTTACGAAGAGTTTAGAGTCCGAGAAATGGCTTCATGCCATGCAGTGAAATGGATTCTATGTATGAAAACCAAGTATGGACTTTGGTTGAGGCACCAAGAATTAAACCCATAGGGTGCAAATGGGTTTCAAAAGAAAACCGACATGGATGGTAATGTAATTACCTATAAAGCAAGGCTTGTGGCTAAAGGCTTTCGTCAAAGACAAGGAGTTGACTCGACGAGACCTTGACCCGATGAGCAATGCTTAAATATATTAGAATACTCTAGCCATTGCCACTCATTATGATTATGAGATATGACAAATGGATGTGAAGACAGCTTTCCTAAATGGAAATCTAGCTGAGGATGTGTATATGAAACAACCTGAGGGCTTCACCTCCTATGATGACGAAAAGGTATGCAAGCTTCAGAAATCCATCTGTGGATTGAAACAAGCATCCAGGAGTTGGAATATCCGTTTTGATGAGGTAATCAAAGAGTTTGGTTTCTCACAAAATCCGGATGAACACTGTGTGTATAAGAAGGTTAATGGGACTGCAATCATATTCCTTGTGCTGTATGTAGATGACATTTTATTGCTAGGAAACGATGTCTCGATGCTACAATCGGTGAAGATTTAGTTGTCCAAACAATTTTTCATGAAAGACCTTGGTGAAGCAACTTATATCCTTAGGATAAAGATCTATAGAGATAGATCAAAAAGGTTGCTTGGTCTTTCACAATCAACGTACATAGACAAGATGCTAAAAAGGTTTAGCATGGAGCAATCCAAGAGAGGGTACCTTCCCGTGACTCATAGGATAACACTCTCGAAATCTATGTGTCCTAAGACACAAGATGAGGGGATGCGCATGAATATGATCCCGTATGCATCTGCGGTAGGATCTATCATGTACGCTATGCTATGTACGAGACCCGATGTATCATATGCTCTAAATGTTACAAACAGATACCAATCGGATCCTGGTGAGGGTCACTGGGTGGCCGTCAAGAATATCCTCAAGTACTTGCGAAGGACTAAGGATGTTTTCTTGATATATGGAGATGGAGATCTCAAAGTGGCGGGTATCTGATGCCGGTTTTCAATCGATAAGGATGATTCCAAATCCCAATCAGTTACGATTCACACCGAATGGCGGGCGATTAGTTGGAAGAGTTCAAACAAGAGACAACTGTCGATTCAACGATCGAGGCGAGTACATTGCCGCTTGAAGCGAAAGAAAGGCGGTTTGGATCGAAGTTCATTCTTGAACTTGGTGTGGTTCTAGCGATGATGGGCCCATGCGGTTGTATTGTGACAACAATGGGGCTATTCATGCAGCGAAAGAACCAAGGTCTCATCAACGATCCAAACACGTACTCTGCGAGATATCATTTGATTAGGAGATCATAGGGCGAGGTGATGTCGGATCGAGAGAATTCCCACCGGCGAATATTGTCGATCCATTGACAAAGCCATTATCACAAAAGAGTTTTGATTCTCATGTACTCGCCTATGGTATTAGATATCAAGGCGATTGGCTTTAGGTCAAGTGGGAGATTGTTAGAGTAGTGCCCTGAAGGCAATCGCCTTTAGCGCATTTTGTACAAAGTGGTGTACAGTCTTTATGAATAAATAAAGAAAGACATATTTCATTAACTTGTTGTTCATTAATTATGAATGAATATTGATCTATAAGCAAATTAATGTAGTCCATGATATATGACATAGCATGAAGGAAATTATGATGTGATCATACTACTGAGATTCCTATCATGTGCAATTATGTCAGTATCTAAATTATCCCTAGTCATAGGATTCTTGAGATCGACATCCAGAATCCCGAGAGACTAGTACATCTCAAGCTCCTTGATTTGATCAGCGGTGGATCTCGAAGCTGTAAATATGAGATATTTAGGGTTGAGATGTGGATGCTTACTAGAGGTAGTAAGTACATTGGATGACTGCTATGAGATCATCACATGGATGTCTATTCTAATGTCGTTGATAATCTCATCATAGCAATGGTGCAAGTATCCTTAGACTTGAGGTGCTCGATGATATCTTGATACTTGATTACGTGTTTTGACTCCATTCCTTGTTGCCTTCTGAGGTCGCTCATAGGGTGGTGATTGGAGTGCAGTTTGAGGTATTGAAGGTAATTGAGTAGCCAATAGAGGATTCACCACTACGTGATAGCGAAGATGATACCCATGGCCTCTTGTCGGGGTCATTACTTGGAAGTCTCGGCGGAGCATATATGTCATGAAGAATGTCTTTATTGACATATAAAGTAATGAGCCCTAGGACGAGAACTGAAATCACTTGGACTAGATTTGACGTAGTCATTCTAGTAAGAGTTGACACATTGCCCATACTTATAACCAAGTGGGGTATAGCGTGGTGAAAGGACTAATTGCACAAGAATTGTCATGGAAAGGTTAAATGATATGGTTCATGATGAATACATGTTCATTCGTCAAACCAATTACTTTCCGGTCAATTGGGGTCATGATGTGTTGCTAGATACCGCTCATGACTTGCTCAGATTAAGTGTTAATCTAAGTGGCCAACATAACCGGAACCTAATGGGTCACACGATAAGAGTGTCTCGGAGAATTAAGTAAAATAGTTTTGGACGAGTTCCAACATATGGAGAGCAAAAGGATTAAATGGATCCCAATGAGATCGAGATATGTCCCAATGAGATCGCGACATCGATATTGCTGAAAAACGTTTCCGGTGGATTTTCTCATACCGGGACCCGGTAGGCCGGTAGGACTGACCCCAGTGTGACTGGACCACTTTAGCATTTATATATATATAGAATTAATTAATTAATTAATATATATATATATGTGTTAACGTGGAAGATGGAGAAGATGCTTATCTTTTTTACGTGGACAAGCCTTGTCACCATAAGCATTAAATGTGTTTTAATGAGTTAAAAGCATAAAAAGGCTAATGGAAAGATGGCTTGGATAGAGAAGATCGTGGGTTTTGAAGTTGAAGGAAGAAAGAGTTTTTCCTCTCATCTCTCATCTCCATCGTGATTCAAGGTTTCATCTCCTTCTTTCCATTGGTTTCAAGCTCTCCAAGGACAAAGGTAAGAGCTAGCACTCTTTACTTTGTTCTAGCTATTCCCGGGTCAAAGGGTTTGTCCACGTTAAGTTCTCCGATCTCTGTGTGGATACCGTTAGAGACGGTCTCCTTTGGCCGTTATGGTTTGAGTTTGTTGTATAGACACGTGGATCCTGGCTTTCGGGAAGGTCCCGGAACAAAATTTTTTGTTTTACGCACCGTGGGCATGTGATGCTCACACCGGGATTTTCCTACAGAATACAGGTCGATGGCAAACGCCTATTTAGAACTTGTTTGGTTACGATACATATTGCGGGATTTAAAGGTCTCTTGCGATGTTTCTATACCATTATTCTGCGACAATCAAGCTGCCCTTCACATTGCCGCCAATCTTGTGTTTCACGAGCGCACGAAACACATCGAAATAGATTGCCACATTGTGTGAGAAAAGCTGCAATCCGGTATGATTAGCCCTTTATACGTGCCAACTCGACATCAACTGGCTGACATATTTACAAAGACACTAGGGAAGGATCAATTTTTAACATTGCGACACAAGTTGGGAGTTTGCAACATACACTCACCAACTTGAGGGGGAGTATTAAGGAATGTATATTTACCATTAATGTAAAGATTAGGATGACTTGTATAGGTGAAGATAAGTTCCCGTAATGTGTGGATCACTAGTTTAGTGCCTTGAGTTATGGAGATTTTCTCTCCTTCTTTGTTGTACTTCACTGTATATATGGCCGTGTATGTATCAAGAATGAATATAGACATCACATTTTCTGATCATCTATTTCCAGCTTTACATCTTCTTGATATTTTATAAAATAAACAACTCAAGTGATTAAACAAAATTCAACATAAACGAAAATAATTGAGATAAAAAGCAACTCCCTTAAATATGTCGCTTCATCAACAAAAGAATAGGAAGTTGTCAACTAAGAAATCTACTATGAATATTCGGTATAGTCACTGAAACATCTCACGCACAACAGCCATAAAACGTCTCAAATCAACAAATGTTTTGTCACTAAAACGTTAACCTAATAAAGTTGCAACAACCACAACAACTGCTGACTTTTTTACACCAAACCAATAACAAAGATAGCAACTACAAAGTCATAAAAACTTCTAGAATTTTCACACACTAACATAAAAAACGACAACCGCAAAATTACTCAAGACAACCTTCAATTGTCGTTTAAGGATGGAAGAATCATCAGCTACAGAAAATTGCACAATCAACCAAAAACACAACACCTACTCACAATCAACTTCATCTCTTACCACCAATCACCGTATCCAATATGAGATGATCCCATCAAAGAATAAAGACATGGGTTGCATAAATCTACTCAATTGAAAGTGAGCCGCTCCCCACTATACGACAATTATCTCTATTTTTCAATAATCTATTTTCGACAATAATCAAGAGAGAACCATGATAATATACCACCGTAGGCACATCCAAGAGCAAACTTATCCAAGAGCAAACTTATCTAATTGTGCAATAAGTCTTCACATCATATAATTCTACATTTACACAACCATAGACCCATCCATATCTTTTACAAGATTTTGTCTTTATCTAAGTCAAACCAATGTATCTTTTACCTTATCTTGATTTGAATTTGAAGACTTTCATTATCTTGGAGATCTAATTATAAAAAATGCCAAAATTAAATAATGAGATATATAACATGACGCAGAACAGAAGCTATGAATGGAACAAGAACGTTTAGACTCCGTTTAGGAGTTTAATCAATGTCGTTTGATTGGACGAAAAGATGAACAAGAAAGGCAAAGCCAAATTCTGGAATGAATTTTGTGTTCCGAAAATTGATGATGTTCCGAAAACATAAATAAGACTTATTTATAATGGACAAAACCCTAATCCAAATCCTAACAAGATTAGGAAATAAAAGACCGAAAAAATAGAAATAGAAAAATAGTTTTTTTTTGCCCCTAAATAGAATTTTGGCCCTTTTTCGCATCCTGCCGCAAACCTTGCTGCGGTCAAGATCTTCCATGTAATCCAAAGCTAACTGGTCCACATCATTCCCTTCCACTTGTAAAGAACTCGACCTCGAGTTACCATCATCAGGGTGATAAAGATAAATATCCGCCACATTAAACGTCTTGGATATCTTCATATGATCTGGAAGGTCAAGAACATAAGCATTGTCATTGATCTTCTGAGTTATATTGAAAGGATCAATTTTTTTTGATCTAGCTTTTGCTATCCTCCTCCACGTTCCTTGCGCAAGTACACCATAACTTGATCACCGACCTTGAAAGACTAAAAATGTCTATGCTTGTCAGCAGCAATCTTGTACTTTTCATTAGACTCCTTCAGGTTCTGCCTCACCTGTTTAAAAATATCAACATGTTGGTTGGCCAAATTGTTAGCTGCAACACTAGGAAGAACACCTGCAGGAAGTGCAATAAGGTCAACTATCTGTGCTGGAGCCTTCCTGTAAACAATATCAAAGGGAGTCTTCTTCGTAGAGCTGTTGACAGAACTATCGTAAACAAATTTAGCTTGAGGAAGAGCAAGATCCCAAGAAGTCTTCTTATCGCTGCATATGCAACGCAATAGATTGCCAAGCGTGCGGTTCATCAATTCAGTCTGTCCGTCAGTTTGAGGATGTGTCGTGCTACTGTAACAAAGTTCAATCCCAAAACGCTTCCACAGAACAGTCCAAAAATGAGCAAGAAATTTCACATCTCGGTCAGAAGTAATTGTTTTGGGTATGCCATGCAAACAAACAGTCTCCTGGAAAAACAGTTTGGCAACATGAGATGCATCACTAGTCTTCTTGCAAGGAATGAAGTGTGCCATTTTCAAAAACATGTCAACTACCACATAAATAGAGTCAGAACCACGTTGGGTACGTGGCAAACCAAGAATAAAATCCATTGACAAGTCTTCCCAAGGATGATCGGGAATAGGCAATGGGGTGTATAGCCCTTTGTTATGCAAATGACCCTTTTGTGTTTGACAAACTCGACATTTTTGAACCATCTTCCCTGTTTCTCTCTTCAGTTGTGGCCAATAGTAACGCTCTTCCAACCTTGCAATAGTCTTGTCACGACCTAGATGTCCACATTCATGAATTTTTCGAATCAACAATTCTCGCAATGAGGAACGAGGAATACATAACCTGTTTCCTTTGAAAAGAAAACCTTCATGTATCGTAAACCCATCAGTAGGTTCACGATTCTGTACTTGCTGCTATATCTCCATGAAATCTACATTCTCAGCATAAAGATCCTTCAGATACTCAAATCCCACAACCTTTTGACTCATTGTAACCAATAAAGTTGCTCTTCTACTCAATGCATCTACGACCTTATTTGTAACACCAGTCTTGTATTTGATAATATAATTAAAAGCTCCCATATAGGCTGCCCAACGCACCTGCATCTTGTTTGCATGCTTCTGAGTCAGCAGATGAATTAATGATTTATGATCTGTATAGACAATGAACTCTCGCCCCATAAGATAATGTTCCCATGTCTTGAAGGCTCAAAAAATTGCATAAAATTTCTGCTCATAAATACCCCACTTCTGCCTAGCTTCATTTAACTTTCCACTAAAAAATGCAACGGGCCTACCATATTGAGATAAAACACCTCCAATTCCAACACTACACGCATCACAATCAACCTCAAACAGTTTATCAAAATTAGGTAAAGCAAGAATAGGAGCAGAAGTAAGCTTATCTTTAATCTCCTTATAGCTTTTGTTGGCGGCTTTAGTCCATTTAAATTTTTTAACTCTCTCCTTCTTCAAACAATCAGTAATCAGAGCCATAATATTGCTGAATTTTTTGATAAACCTTCTGTAAAAAGTAGCAAGTCCATGAAAATTGCGAACTTTCGTTTTTGGGAATGGGCCAGTTTCGAATTGCTTCTACTTTCTTGTCATCTACATGAATCCCTTCTGAGCTAACAATATACCCAAGAAGCAAAACTCTTTCTGTCATAAATGTGAACTTCTTCATATTGATAAACAACACATTTCCTTCTAAAGCTATCATAACCTCTCGAAGGTGTTGTACGTGCTCCTTAATGCTGCGACTAAAAATTAAGATATCATCAAAATAAACAACCATGAATTTGCGTAAGAAATGGCGTAGAACCTAGTTCATAAGTCGCATGAACGTGCTTGGTGCATTCGTCAATCCAAATAGCATAACCAGCCACTCATATAAGCCTTCCTTAGTTTTAAAGGTCGTCTTCCATTCATCTCCCTCCTTCATCCGAATCTGATGATAGCCACTTTTAAGATCAATCTTTGTGAAAATTGTAGAACCAGATAGCTGATCCAGCATGTCATCCAAACGAGGAATAGGAAAACGATATTGAACATTAATTTTATTAATGGCTCTGCTATCCACGCACATTCTACAACTACCGTCTTTCTTCGGTACCAGTAACGTAAGAACCCCGCAAGGACTGATGCTCTCATGGATGTGTCTCTTCTTCAACAATTATTCCACCTATTCTTGCAGAATTTCACTCTCCTTTGGGCTCATCTTGTAATGGGGTAGATTACGTAATGTAGAACCCGGAATGAAATCAATCTGATGCTGAATATCCCTTAAAGGTGGGAGTGTTGATGGCTCCTCAATTAAGGTAGGGAATCTTCCAGCAACTCTTTGATGGGTTTTGGTAAAGATAGTATCTCTTCCTTTGTTGGTGTCTTGTCCTCTTTAATTTTCTTTCTAAATAGTAGGACCACATCCTGCACACCCTTAGCAATATTCTGCCCTTCCACTTTAAAGGTTTCACTAATCCAGAAGGCAAAATAATGATCCTCTTCGTGTTCCAGGTGAACCTGTAGGAGTTCTCCTTCCCTCTATGCTCAGCATCAACATCATACTGCCAAGGACGACCTAACAAAACTCCACAAACATCCATATCCACAACATCACAAATGACAGATTCAGTATAGTGTTTACTGATTGAAATAGGAACGCTTCAGATCCTGTTTACTTCGCTCGTTGGCCCCTCCTTGATCCAACCAACCTTGTACGGTGAAGGGTGAGGTTGAGTAGTCAACTGTAGTTTCTCCACTAACTGTTTTGCAATTAGATTCTCACAACTGCAACTATCTATGATCAATCTGCAAACCACTTCTCCCACTTGACATTTTGCTTGGAATATCTTCCTCCTTTGCGTCTCTCCTTACTGTTTTAGAGAACATATTTTTTTTTTCACCACAAAAGTCACTTCTCCATCTTTCGACCCAGCAATTAAACCTTCATCCCCATTTGCTTCTTCTTCACAGTCAACTACCTCCTCAATCACGTTAACCTGTCGTCGATTAATAGATGGTCTTCCTTCTGAACAATTATTTGATGTATGTCCCGGCTTTCCGCAATGATAACAGGTGTTTCCAGTTAGTTTTTTATAAGGATTGGTTCGTCTTCTGTCCGCTTCAGGTGCCTTTACCTTGTTGTCGTTCTTCTCTTCTATAGCATTATGATTACTTCCCGAAGTTACAGTCCTCAAAGATTGCCCACCGTAATACCCTCGATATGTCTGACTGCCTGGCGAACCCGAATTTGGGTAATTTAAATTTCGATTACACTGTTGTCGAGGCTGCCATTCAACTCGCTCTTCAGCCCTCTTCGCCATCTCAATAGCATCTGCTAATGTGAAAATTGCAGCAACACCATCATACAATCAATTTCATGATTTAACCGCCTCGGTAATGAAATTTTCTTGCGCCGTTTTCTAATTATCACATCTTGCTTGTAGCCTCAAAACTCTTCAGATACTCATCCACCTTCCTACTTCCTGCGTGCAATCATGATAACGGTTTATGATTACATGCGTGATCACTAGGTAAAAATCTTTGTTGGATCATAAGCTTCATATCCAACTAGTTTCGAATAGGCGGATGTTATCTGCGATATCGCTCATTCTGGACAGAAGTTCACCATGTTGTTGCACCTCCCTTCAATTTGTAAGCCACAATAGGAACCCTACGCTCGTCTTCCACATCTATAACCTCGTAAAGAATCTTTCAACCTCCACTAACCAATCTAAAACAGCTTTTACATCTAATGTACCATTAAAACTCTGAAGATCTACCTTGATTTTGTAGCCATCATTTTGATTTTCACGACCCCTGTAATTCTGAACTGTTCTAATCTGATCTGGTGGTCCTCAATAAACTGGTTGCGGATCTGCAACCCTAGGAATTTCTGCTGCAGGAGGATGGTTAATCCTTCCTAGGTTTAACTACTCTTCCAGCATCTGCCTTATTTCTGCTACTACGGATGTTTCTAAGGTAGTAAGTCGTTCTTCGTAATTGGCGGCCATGGAGGTTAGTCTTTGATACTAACTGATACAAAACAGAAGTTATGAATGGAACAAGAACGTTTAGACTCCGTTCAGGAGTTTAATCAATGTCGTTTGATTGGACGAAAAGATGAACAAGAAAGGCAAAGCCAAATTTTGGAATGAAATTTGGGTTCCGAAAATTGATAATGTTCCAAAAACATAAATAAGACCTATTTATAATGGCTGAAACCCTAATCCGAATCCTAACAAGATTAGGAAATAAAAGACCGAAAAAATAGAAATAGAAAAATAGTTTTTTTTGCCCCTAAATAGAATTTAGGTCCTTTTTCGCATCCTACCGCAAACCTTGCTACGGTCAAGATCTTCCATGTAATCTAAAGCTAACTGGTCCGCATCATAACATATATCTTAACAATCTCCCCCTTTTTGACATTGTTTGTCACAAATCTAAAACATTCCCTAAAGAAGATACTTCGACATATAACATCGAGTTCACAATTCACATGATAAAGACTCCCTCTTAATCTAAGATCCAAACATAGACAATATCATCCAAGATTAACAATCATCTCAACATAAACAAAACATAAAAGATAACGCAGCATCCAACACATACCAAGTCTTCTCCCTCTTTGGGAAAAAGGATGCCAAAAAGCAAGAATAATAATCATGCATATACTTTGAAATCTCCCCCTGCATAGAATAGTCACCAAAAAAATCTAATATCTCCCTTTTGGGACAAAAAGATGGCAAAATGAAAAACGCCTTCAATGTGATTAATCTTAGTAAATAAAGAGGAATAAGAATCAACGATAAGTGCGTCGAAAGAATCATAAGCACATCAAGATGACAATTTATCACCAGTCAAAACACTAGCCATTATATCATTACTCATATCAAAGTCATCCGCATAAGACTGATAAAATTTATAAACCCCAAAAATGCATTCAAAGAATCAAAATCAACTTTAATCAATCTCCTCCTCACATAAAACATATAAACACAAATTGCTTAAATTCATTTAGCCCACGATATAGAGAAATCAAGATAAAACTTGAAAAACTTGAATCTTCCTATAGTTCTTCAATCAAGCATCAATTTTTTTCTCGACATAACTTCGTAAATCAACATTTAGAAGCAAAACTTTCAAATCATCAAGGAGAGTCTCATTCTCACATCAAATTTACTATTTAACAAATAAAGAAAAATCCAAACACATACCAATCAATTGAATCTTTAAATACTCATAAATAAAAACTAAATAAGCTTAGACGATAACTCTTTTGAACCCCCTTTCTTGTTTTTTTATATAAACAACATCAATATACTTCAAAATTTAAAGCACACAGTTCCTGTGCACCTCGAAGAAATTCAAACTTGGATTTATTACTTGTCACTTTAACTCTGTCATTGGATGTTTGGTTGATTCCTCCCTCATAAGCATCCAATTGGTCTTCTATTTGAACAATTTTTTTAATAGCAACAACTAATTGTGAATCTAGATAGTTTTTGTGTGTGCTTGTAATTGACCCTATCTAATTTAAGTATGTTTTTGTGCTTGTAATCTTTAATAACACTACGTGTTTGTGCTTATAATTGACCTTTCTAATCTAAGTATGTTTTGCTAACATGGGTTGTTGCTGGAAATTTAATAAAGAATGTCTAGATTTTTAGTTGACTCCTTTGAAACATCATTTGTAACAACTTGTAACGTTTCGGTCTTATATGCCCGGTAACACAACAAAAGTGACATATAAGTATGGACCTCTGATTTTTCTTTAAGATTTCTCCTTGGACAGATCTGGTTGCACCACTTTCTTGTCGTTATACTTAAAATATTCACTTTTATAGCCAATGCCTTGAAGGTCTCCTTTATTCTTACCAATTTTTAGCAACTTTTATAACTTTTCGGTACCTCCATTTAACATTCTTATTCCCTTTTCCGTACTGACCAACTTTAACGTTGTTTCATTAAGCTTATCTATTGTAAATAACAACTTTTTCTTAAGGTCTTAAATGATGTTCTTTATGGTAGAGTTTTCCTCCTTCAACTTCTCATTTTTCTTACATGTTTGGACCCATTTAGCATACATTAACTCATAGGCTTCATAAGTATCTTCCATTTTTATCATCTAGAGTACTGTCATCACTGTCATAATATGAGATTTAGCTTTGAGTTGATTTGTTTACATTTTTCTTAAAATTTTCTGATTTACTCATGTTTTCGTCATCAGTTACGTCCTTCTTGGTTGTTGTTAAGCAAGCAACTAGTCTTTTGCTATATAAAGAACTAAAGTAGCACTTTTTACAACTTCTTCTTCATTACTATACTCACTTTCAGATTCATTCTCACTCTAAGTGCTCGTATAAGACTTCCCTTTTCTTTTCTTTGAGGTATTAACATATTCCGCTTGCACAGGTCCAAAGCCTTAACACTTATGACATTGAATTATCTTCAATTTTCTTTCACTCTTTTAAGTTTTAACTTGTTGTTTGAAGTTGTTGCTCGAAGAACTCCCACCGTTCTACCTAAAATTGGATCTATCCTTCTTTACTTTCTTTATCCACTTGCTGAAATTTCTTGTCAGATCCTCAATCTCATCAGATTTATCTCCTAAGTCATTCACGACTTTACCAATCTCAGCTTGCAATGTCAATCCTTTGTTTTTCTTTCGATTATCCCTCAACAAATTCATCTCAAAGTTAGTAAGAATCTCAATTACCTTATCCAAAGACAATTCATTGATATCATGAGCTTCCTTGATTGCTACAATTTTCAATATGAACATCGGAGGTAACAATCTCAATGTCTTCTTAACCAGTTTCAGGTTAGAGTATTTCTTCCTGAGTTGATGTACTTGGTTTGTTATGTTATACAGTCTCTTATGGAAGTCTCCAATGGTTTCACTCTCATCCATCTTCAGCTTTTCAAATCTCAAAGCTAACATCTGAAGTTTTGAGGCTATCACAAATTTTGATCTCTCATGTATAGTTTGCAAAGTGTCTCACGCTTCTTTCATCGATTCATAGGCTGATATCATAGCAAAGCGACCTTCACCAACTACACTGAAGATGGCATGTAGGGCTTGAGAATTTCCAAGCGCTTTCTCTTCTTTAGCTCTTGTCCACTTAGATACATATTTAAGCATTGCTTCTCCCTTTTCATTGATCATCTTTGGACGTATCTAGCCATTTAAAACCAAGTTCTATGCTTTTATTCCTTATTCCTAAATGAATACTCTCATTTGTGATTTTCACGTAGGATAATTTGAACCATCTAATAACGATGACCTGATAATTGATGCCCCTTCTCTTATAACCATAATTGCGAAACATGGATCTACATCGACTTGATGTATCAAGTTCTAATTCGGTGACCCGTTTTGATACCAATTGAAAAAAATTCAAAGGATGTAATGGTTTCATAAACTTTTTAGATTTTTCCCCTATCGTTTCTAGCAAAAAACAAAAATAAGAAAGATTAAACAAAATAAATCATTGAAATTTGTTAACGCAGTTCGACATACCTTATCTACGTTTGCGGAGCCTTCACCCACTAAAGAACAACTGCCAAAATTGCCCTTAATAGTCTTTCAAGAATAGGAAAGAACACAACTGATTATCAACAATTATGCAACCCACTTTAGTCATGCAAGAGCAAAAGAAAAACGCAGTAGCAAATGATTCCACACAATCACAGATAACGTAGCCAATCCCACAAAAATCAAGAGAAAAATCACAGCTGCCAAGATTGCCAATCAACTACAAAAACAAGGAAAAAATGCAGCTGGAAAAATTTCACTCACTCACGAGTTGCCCAACCACACAAGTCATGCGATTTTTTGACAGAAAAATCAATAGATAGATTGATATCACCTTGCAATTAGCTGTCGAAAATCATTATGAATAACCCTAAAATCTCAGTTGCCAAAAGTCACACGAAACTTATATTTTTCATGCTAAAAAATGATAACACTTTAGCTTACATCTCACTCAAATCACAGCCACAATCCAGCTGAACTTTAGATGTTGGTTGTTAGATTCAAACTCCTTAAGATCGATGAAAGCAATACTATTGAAGACTTCTATAAGAGGTTGCGTGACATAGCCAACTAAGCACATCAACTTGGGAAGAAGTATTTGAATTTGAAACTTGTCAAAAAAACTTTGAGATCACTTCCTTCGAGATTCATACCGAAAATTACAGCCATCGAAAAAGGCCATGATGTCATTGAATTGTCTTTGGATAAGGTAATTGAGATTCTTACCAACTTTGAGATGAATTTGTTGAGAGATGAATGAGAGGAGAACAAATGATTAACATTGCAATCTAAGGTTGGAAAAGTCGTAAATGAATTAGGAGATGAATCTGATGAGAATGAGGATATAGAGTTAGTGACAAGAAATTTCAGCAAGTGGTTAAAGAAAGTGAACAAGGATAGATCTAATTTTAGGCAAAACAGTGAGAGGTGATCAAATAATAACTTCAAACAATAAAGTATGAAGACATAGTGAAGGAAAAACAAAAAAAAATTGACCAAATTCATAGTTAGTTGCTGCTGTTAAAGAAACAGTTCAGATAGAGAATAGGTCAGTTGCTTCATAAGAAGAAATAAACCAGATAGTCGATGTTAAAGATAATTTGACAAGGAACAAGGTCATGTTTGAATTTTCAATGAATAAAGGGATTGGGTGCTTTACAGTTTTGAAATATATGATGTTGTTTCTTTAAAAAAGAAAGACGGTTTGAAGGAGTTAACACTAGGCTTTCTGAGTTTTCTAAGGTTTGAGTGATTGGCATGTGTCTTTGTTTCCTTATGGTTGAATAGTTTACTTGATGTGAGAATGAGACTCTGCTTGATGATTTGAGAGTTCTACTTTTAAATTTTGATTTACGGAATTATGTCGAGAGAATGTTAATGCTTGGTTGGAGATCTATAAAAAGTTTCGGATTTTATATGATCTGCATTTTTTAAAGTTCTATCTTGATTTGTTCTATCTTGATTTCTCTCTATAATGTAGGGTGTATTAGTTTAAGAAATATGCTTTCATATGATTTATGTGAGAAGGAGATCGATTAAGTTTGATTCCAATTCTTCAATGCATTTTTGGATTTTCAAGGTGTGCAATGACCGAGAATATGGAAGATGAGGTGGCTGTGGTGATCGCAAAGGCGATACTGTTGTTGGTATTGGAGTTTGAAACTTGGTTTGCAAAACATAAGCCACCGTAGGAGGCTCAATACCACTGTTAGGCCTTTCAACCACATAGTTTAGCGTGGCCGGAGAAGTTTTCGATCCACCAACTACCATATTTTGATCTCCTCTCCTTCCCACAACCTTCACCAACGCCTCATATATCTGATGCAGCATATTACTCGGCAAGTTTCGATCTTTCTTCTCGTTCTTTTCAAGCTTCCAGCAAGATCCTTCATTTCCTCCTCCTCTCTCGACTAATTTCCTCTCTTAATCTCTCAATTTTTTTTAGTCTCTCATGAGATTATCCCACTTGTCATTGCACTGGTTTTGGCTCCTCAAACACCCTTTTCTCCAATGGTCGTCTTCAACCCATTTCCGTCTAAGCTCTGTGGGTTTTGCTCCTTCCTTCACTGTCACTAGTAACCCTCCTCATTCTTCTTTCCCCGTCCATTCTCTTTGCTTATCATAGTCTCGCTCACTGTCCAATTGCCTTTCCTGTAGTCCCTCACACCATTGCCACTTTAATTAGGCATAAGTTAAATGATCTGTAATCAGTGTAGCTCTAATAGAGAAAGTGGAAGGGAAGAACTAAGAAGTTGATGAGAGAAAGCCAAGAAGCAAAGATCATGGGCCTAATATAGATTTATCAGTAGTTTTGCTCCCAACTTGGAGATTTGCTTGTGTTAGTGTTCAAAGTGGTCAAATCTCACTTACAAAATCAATTCAAGAAAATGGGTAACAAAACAAAACATCAGAAGTATAAAATATTTCATGGCTTGTTTTGACCAAATTTAATTGCAGCTATATCTAATGACAGCTAGCTGAGTAAATCTTCCTGTGCCTTAAAACTTAGTTTGGGATTCCCCTAAAAGATCTTGAAGAATCTTCAAAGTTTAAAGTCATATCTAAACCTACTTATTCAAGCCACTTCTACATGCAAAGTAGAGTATACTGTACTACTAAATGAAAGTTGTGTTGGTTGTTACTCTTTGAGCATATCAACCTCCTCTTTGAGAAAGCTTTATACGGACCGCACGGGTAGCTTGGTTGGCCAACTAACAGGGTCAATTAAAACAAGCTTTATAAGTTTTGTTTAGATGATCAAACTTCGTATATTTGATTGATTACATACTCCATCCTACTTTTAATATTTTATTTTAAATTGCATAAAAAATTTTAAATATATGTAATAGTCTATTAATTTTGAATAATTGACAGTAATAAATTATGTGCAACTCGAAAGGATTCTTAGAGAACTCTTTCCAACCACTTTGATCACCGGGGCCAGGGGTTTTAGGTCACCAAACCAAACCCTACTCCATCAATTTGTCATTTTCTTTCCTGCTGAATTCTTCAGATTTAAATTTAGCTAGGCTAAGTGTTTAAAATCAGGTTTGATGTAACGAGTTATGATGTAATATGGGGGGTTCTTTTTAATAGCTATGTATAATTAAAATTTGTAATATTTTTTAACATAATCAAATTAATAAGATTAAAGTGAGAAATCCAATATTTAGTGATATTAAAAGAGTGACTTCATTTTTAGAAATAATGACTTGTACGTATATAAAACAGTCATGCATCTCCATCTTATACAACATTGAGCGATACTTGATTTACTGACTTATTTGTTGGATTCCAGGGATGAACTTATTATCTAGCAACCTCATCTATCTATTCTCTTGTTAGTATGTCAACTTACCTCTCGATCTGTCATTTCTTCATTCTGTAATTTAGGGTTCTGTCATGAAGATGAGACTTTAACCCTATTTCATAATGAAAATGGTAGCCTTAGATTATCAAGAATTTTGAAAGACGTTGCTCACCAAATCTGCTTGATCGACAGACATTAATGAGAGTTCTGGAATTATAAATGAATCATGAGATAAGTTTTCCTTCACATTAGGTATGTCGTAAACGTCATGGGGTGAAAACTAGTTAATATATAATGCATCCTTTGAATCATGTCCAACAAACAAAATGTCCCTTTCTTAAATTACAGCCCTTTGGTGGAAAATGCGGTTGTGTGCCCATTTTCTATGAATAGCTCCAGTCTCTTGTATCTGTGAGCTTACCTTCTTTTCTTTAACAAGTAGTTCGAGCAATCTAGTTTTAATTAGTAAATCTAGGCCTATCATCTTCTCGTGGTAAGACTCTTTTAGTATCTTTCTCTTAATATCTGCACATACTATTTCATCAAGGAGGGATAGCACCTTGTATAGGAGTATATCTGGCACTGACTCAAGGTTAGTAAGCCACAGGCCTGTAGTTGTAGACAATATAAGCCTGACATCAGTGGTTATTGTTCGACAACTGTTAAGTCTATCATTTTCCTTGTGGAAGACTTTAAGGTTAAAAAAGCACTAGCTTAAGTTAAGGGCGACCTGGATTATATGAGGATAGAGTATAACATCGTTGTGTTTGTAAGGATAGGAAAGCCACATGCCAAGGAGAGAGAATATTCTTGCAAGCCTAACTAAAAAATTGTTTATTATGAAAGATTCAGGTGTGGCATGAGGTCATCACCCAATGATTTTTGTTCAAGTTGTTTAAAGAGATAAGTATGGCCTTAGGTGAACTACATCCTTACTTCTTGATGTTTGATATTAAGCTTCCTAGTGGTCTATTATTTAGGAAACATAGAGTCAAGTGTATACTTATTTAGATTCATGCATTAAAATTGAGTTTTATAGGGAAGTTTTTGAGTTTAATTACTCTAATTCATCAAATAATTGTAGGTTAATTGCAATCGACGTTTGTGTGCAAAATATACTCATTTGTTACGCATCTTATAGATATGTTCCCTATATTGCAACAAGACTCTATGCATGAAGTTAATCTTATAGGGAGATTTCTTGGTCGACCTCAATAGAAATATGACCCTTTGTCCAAATCATTATAATCCAAGATGGGAATATCATTGAACTTTATTTATAGAAATCAAGGAGAACAACAAAGATACCAATCTCAAAATGTCAATAGACAACCTCAAGTACCTATAAATACTCAATCTCAACTCTCAAATTCATGTATGCCTTTGAATGAAATTGTTAAGTTTATTATTACTAATACTCAACAATTTCGGAAACAAAAGTAAGCCTTCAAAATTTAGGAAATTATATAACTTAATTATCTACCTCTATTAGTAAATTAGAAGAGCAAGCATAAAAAAAATCACCTTTATAAATGGTGGTAAATCCTAAGCAGAATGTGAGTGCAATAATGTTAAGAAGTGGGAAGGAAATTCAATCTGGCTCTTCTTTACCATTAGAGGTAGCAATGCATGATGAAAAAGAGAAGAAAGATGAATCTCGAGCTCATCATTCAACAAAGGTAAAAGATGGTTTGTCTTTACTATGCAATCTAATTCAAATGTACCTCCTTTTCTTTGCAAGTTGGCTAAATCAAAAAAAGAGAAATATAAAAGAGAGATCTTAGAGATCTCCAGAAAGGTGAAAATCAATATAGCACTTTTAAAAGCCATCAAGAAAATTCTAAAATATGCAAAGTTATTGAAAGAACTATACGTAAATAAAGGAAGGTGAAGGATAATGAAAAAACAATTTTGGGTAAGAATGCATCAGTTGTGATAAAATGAAAATTACCAAAATATACAAAGATCTAAGTATGTTTATACTTCCTTATATCATTGGTGATAAGAAAATTAAGCGTTTCATGCTAAACTTAGGTACATTTATCAATGTCATGCCATACTCAATTAATCAAACTTGAAATCTAATTCTTTATAAGAAAATAATGTGATTATTCAGCTAATTGATCATTCCTATGTGCACCCTATTGGTATTATAGAGGATGTTTTAGTTCAAGTTAGTAGTTGGACATTTCCAGTGAACTTTTACGTCTTGAAAATTGATGGAGATAGTATATAACATTCAACTTCATTTTATGAAGATGGATAAAACAAAATTTAATGTGGATAAGGGTGCTCTTTTCCTTAAGTTTCATAGAAATATAGTAAAATTTAATATTTTTGAAGCAATGAAGTTTTTCTAATAGTTTTCACTCTGTTTATCATATGAATATTATAGATTCAATTATGCATGACATGTTTAAAGAAGAAAGTGTTAGTAATGATTATGATTTTAATGCTAAACTAAAAGTGAAAAGCGTGTTGGTGAAAATTTTGAAGTTAAAGAATCATGATATGCAATGCTAATAAATTCAAAACTTTAAATACTGAAATTATTATAATTTTAAAAAATGTTATCTTTTTTATAGGTTTCAAGATAAAATTAAAAGCTTAACCTAATTAGCTAAAATATGTCTAGT
Organism: Erythroxylum novogranatense; assembly: GCA_029891385.1. NCBI lineage: Eukaryota > Viridiplantae > Streptophyta > Magnoliopsida > Malpighiales > Erythroxylaceae > Erythroxylum > Erythroxylum novogranatense. The sequence continues at coordinate 90,690,583 of CM057230.1, forward strand.
TAGATAAAGAAGAGTCATTACATGTGATCATCTAAAAAATGCTATCCAAAGGCAAGAAAAAAGGCTAATGGAAATTCTAAAAAAGTACAAAACCATAGATGGTTGGATATTAGCTAACATAATAGGTATAAGTCCTAAAATTTGTATTCATAAGATTATTTTAAAAGAAAATGCTAAGATAATGAGGGAACAATAAAGGAGAACCAATGTAATAATGAAAAATGTAGTCATGAAAGAAATTTTAAAAATTTTGAATGCAGGTATATTCTATCAGATCTCGGATACTAATGAATGAGCCTAGTTTATATTGTGCCAAAACAATTAGCATGACAGTGATACAAAATTAAAATGACAAGTTGGTACCAGTGAGAGTACAAAATGGGTGGAGAATGTGCATAGACTTTAGGAAACTTAATTTGTCCACTAGAAAGATCATTTATCATTACTCTTTGTAGATCAAATGTTAGAAAGACTTACTAGTAAATCATGTTTTTGTTTTTTTGGGTGATTTTCATATTACTATCAAATATCAATTGTGTAGGAAAATCAAGAAAAAACTATCTTTAAATGCCTTTTTAAAATGTAAGTTTTTAGAAAAATGCCCTTGATCTTTATAATGTTCCAAGTACACTTCAAAAGTGTATGATGAGTATATTCTTTAAGTATATTGAGAATTGCATTGAAATACTCATAGATGATTAACTATTTGTGGAGATTCATTTGATAATTGCTTAAATCATTTATCTAAGGTTCTCAAAAGATACATTGGGATAAGTTTGGTGTTGAATAAAAAAAAATGTCATTTTATAGTTGATCAAGGCATCATTTTGGGACAAGTGATTTCATCCAGGAGTATAGAAATTGAGAAGGAAAAATTGGACTTAATTGTAAACTTACCTTACCCTATAAGTGTTAAGGGAGATCGATCTTTTTTTAGATATGTAAGATTTTATCACAAGTTTATTAAAAAAATTTCCAAGGTTACTATACCATTGTCAAAGTTGCTATAAAAAGATGTTCTACTTGAATTTAGGAAATAAGGTCAAGAAGTTTTTGATAATCTTAAAGCATTATAGGCAAGTGCACTAATTATTTAGCTACCAAGATCATATACGATTCTAACAATTATATAGTTGGAGCTATTTTAGGCTAAAGAATTAGGAAAGAAAGCCATGTCATCTATTATCCTTAAAAAAATATTAGATGTTGCATAGTGTAATTTTTCTACAACTGAGATGGAGCTTTCAGCAATTATTTTTTGCTTTAATTCTTATTTTCTTGACTTTAAAATTATTATGTATACTGACTATGCAATAACAAAATACTTTTTGGCAACAAAAGAGTCCAAACTGAGGTTGATACGATAAATTTTGCTGCTTCAAGAATTTAATTTGACAATAATAAATCGAAAAGGGACAGGGGTTGGGTGGAGGGATAGGGGTTTTTCCTTAATATTTATTATTGTATACTTTTGAGCATTATTGAAAGGGTTGTATAATCGAAGTTAAAAGGCAATTATGCAAGTGAAGGAGGTGAATCTATTAGTTCTATAGTTTTTTAAAAGAAAAAGATGTGGTTTTTGATCCTCAATCATATACTTCTCAAAATTAAATAATCATGTCCCATACTTAATGCTAGTGTAAATCTCAACTTAAATGTGTGAAATTAAGTTTAACGTGATGAGTTAAAATATAATATAAGTCTAAATTCGTATGTTTCCTCTTAACAAACCATAAACTAAATGTAGTATTTTCTATCTTTTAACCTCGAATGATAAAATTAATAAGATTAAATAGAGAAAACATAAAATTTAATGAAAAGAATGAATATTAAAAATGACTTTATTTTTTAATTATTGAAAATCGAAGGACATATTTTCTCAAAAATTTGGCTATGTCGTAGTTGCTTGCAACTGTATTTGTTGGTTGTTAGATATATTGCAATTATATTAGCAATTATTAATTTTTCAGCACAAACAAAAATAAAAAAATAAATACGAAATTAAATAGATCAATATCGAAATTTAGTAACGCAGTTTGATACATGTTGCTTACGTCTGCAGAGCCTTTATCTATTTTAATACTTTCAATAACAACAATAATTTTATACAAGACTTTACTGAGTCAATACTACTCAACCTTTGATACTATCCCTCGTCCTCACAACCTGTGAAAATATTTCACATTCAATAGTACGATCGCTTTGTACTAACCTCAACAAAGAATTTTTCTTGAACAATGTTTAATGATAACAAAACAAAATAAGCAGTGCTTTATCAATGAAAGAACGAGAAGTTGTCAACTAAGGAATCTTCTATGAATCTTTGATTTAGTCATTGAAACATTCCACGTACAGCAACCACAAAACGTCTCAAATTAACAAATATTTCATCACTAAAACGTTAACCTAATAAAGCTGCAATAACTATGACAATTATTGAAGTTTTTTAACACCAAATCTATAACAAAGACAGCAGCTATAAAATCACGAAATCTTCTAAAATGTTTGCACACTGATACTAAAAACAACAACCACAAAATTACTTAAGACCACCCTCAAAGGAAACAAACTTGAATTACATGAAAAACTCAAAATAAGAAGCCAACTACTCGCACACGTTTACGGCAAAAGTAATAATCAATCACCATAGACAAGGGACGACCAAAACGCAAACTATATAGCCCAAATCACTCAGCCACGTATCTTATCAACCAAGAGACAAATCATATATTGCCTAGTGCTCCAAAAATCACGTAATCCTCCACTGAAAATTCAACAACACACACAATAATACATGTTCACCATTCACTGCTGAAAATCATCAAAGTAACCCCTAAAATTCTAAATGTCAAAAGTCACACGAGACATGTATTTTTCATACTAAAAAACGACAACACTTTAGCCCATATCTTACGTTAATCACACAAAAAAATCCAACTGTAATTATCAAGTTATATCTTAAAAAATATGCTTTCATTGATAGTCATTATCCCGGATATTCATTAAATATTATCTTGATTTAAAATTCTACACCTTATCAAATTTGTTTTGGAAGAGTTTTATATAAACACAACTAAGTCTAATTATTAAATAAAGTCCAAAATTAAATAATAAGGTATAATCACCTGTATCTTGACAATTATAATTACTTTTGTAATAATTTAAAAGTGTATAAATTTTGTCTATTTTATGTAATGTTTAAGAAGTAGTTAATTTTTTAAAGTATTCATTGGACTTTGATTCTTAAGAATTTGATCTATATCAATCAAATAACATATTGTATAAATATCTCTGTTAGTATTTTATGTTTTCCAACATATCATTGACCTTACTCGTGCCAGGATGGAGGGATCCTATCATGGGTGAAGCTTTATGTTTTCGGGAAGCTTTAAATTGGATCAAAAAACTATCTTTTTTTTCGATTTGTGTGGAAACGGATTGTCAGATGATTATCAAATTTTTGAACACCACACAAACTTTTTCTTCATATTTTTAAACGATTATCCAAGATTGTCAAGCTCTTCTTCACGAGCATCAGTTTATTTCTACTGCTTTTGTTAAGAGATCAGCGAATCAGGTCGCCCATATGATTGCTAGGACGGCTCATTCTATGTCTGATTTCGAGTAAGGGGTATACCTTCCAAATTTTTTGTATGACGTTTTATCTTTGGATTTGAATAATATGCGCTGAGTGCACATATTAACGTTTTTTTTTTTAAAACATATCATTGACCTTGAGTTGGCCCGGAAAGCATTCATGTCCACTGCTCAATTTTGTCTTACCTCATGACAACCATTATTGCCAAAAGCTATGGATCTAACCAAAGATTTCAACGGTGGAGACATCCTTCCATGTGAACTTCGATTCACATTCCATAAACGGCCTGTTGCTTTACTCCACCATTTTTGTTTTTTATTTTTTATTTTTTATAACTTTGCCTCTAAGAATAATTGAAAGGGAATTCTTAGGTGCTTGTAATTATTGAAATCTTGACTGCCAAGTCTCTCAAATTCTTTAGGATTTTCAAGTTTAAGTTTTCTAATAATCATTATAATCAAGTACAAGAATTATTAGATTTTTAATTTTAATTTCTAAATGATTATTTGAATTAACTTTATTGTTTAATTTAAATTACTTAGCTTATTAAATATTTTTATATAAAATATGTAACTTACAAATTATTTTATTTACATTTATTTTAATGGCAAGCTTTCTGTCACCATTGATGGGTTGATAAAGGTTACTCATAAGTCTCCATATAATCAATCGTCCTGCAGAATTTTTCGGTTTACATAACTCAGTTACATCACTCATTCAGATCTTATTTAACAAATAATACACTTCTGGATAACATAATTTAAATGTGAATTTAAGTTACCATACTTTTTTTCACTATACTTATCTGGAAGATCAAAATAGTAAAACTTGATGCATGAGATTTACTTTTCATGGAAATAGTCAAAGTCTAATGTAAATACACTTTATACATTTTTTTTTAAATTTAGGGGCTCAAAATTATTAAACATATCAACAAAAAAAGATAAAAATGGCTCGTAACTATGTTAGTATGCAATCAAAGAAAAGTCGAGGCTCAAATTGATCTTCTAAAGATAAACATTTAGGTAGGTTTTTCAATGTCAAAAATAGTTATTCTTAAGCGTCATATCATCCCAATGCATAAATTTACGAAAAATGTAGTTTTAACATATATTCAAAAGTAAGTTCCAGTATAAACAAGTCATATTTGATAAAACGAAACAAATCAAAATGTATGAGCACAGATAAAATTATTGCTCTTAAGCTCAAAAGTTCGCATGGTCAAAATGTGTGAAGTCTTGCACATTCTTATTCAATATATCTAATTCCAATTTAGGAGTTATGTTAAATTATAATGTACATAATATTTGATAATATCCATATTATGTACATTTTGTTATAAAAGATAGAAATAATATAGTGTACCACTAATTGTAGATGCACCATTTAATAGTTAGTGTATATATGGATTGGTTTGATTTTACCTAACACAAGAATAAAATAGGTGGTTATTGGTTTGGTTTTACCTAGCACAAGAATGAAGTAGCTAGTTATTGGTTTGGTTTTACCTAACACAATCACACATTTGGAGTAGGTGGTCACATGTGTATTAGGTGTTTGAAATGTACTATAAATAGAAGGGTTAACTTGATGTAAGATACACCATTTTTTATAAGAAGACCTCTCATCTCCCAAATATTCTTCAAGTTTAGTTTTGGTTTTATAACACGTTATCAGCACGAAGCTGTCATTTCTAAAATTCGGCTTATCAACATCAAGCAATCATAAGGTTCTTCCGTCTACCTACATCGTACAAACGTTCTTCGGTTTACGTACATCAAACAAACGTAAGTTCTTCCGTTTATTTATCCTACTTACGATGTTGTTAAAATAAAGTTCTTCCTTTTATCTACATTAATTCTACTTATGATATGATTAAAACATATTATAGACGACTCACTATTTTACTTTCTTTAAATAATAAAAAGTTATTACCACCTCTAAATACGTAATTTATTGTATAGTATACATCATCGATGTTTAAAAAAATAAAATAAAATAAAAATAAAAATAAAATTTATAACTATATATATATAACGGTAATATATATATATATATATATATATATATATATATATATATATATATATATATATATATATATATATATATGAAAAATTATAAAGGCTAGGTAACAGTAAAATTTTTTTCTATAAATAGATACCACTCCTAAATAATTTACTTCATCCCTACACACTTTTTCTTACCTCAAAATTCTTACAAAAATTTTTCAAATGTTGTCCGCTATTTCATTTTTTTGTATAATTATTATCATTATATATCTTTGTTTCATTCTTAGTGTAGAGCTAAATAATTCAGATCGAATGTTTTTTTTCTTAGTAATACCATATATTATGATCCCTATGTTGCTTCTTGGCATAGCATTTGAGCATGGCATGTAATTTATTTAATGTAATATCGATTTGAATACATGTATTAATTATTTCTCTCTAAATAGTTGCCAACATGTTCAATCTTGCCAAAATTGTGTTCGCTGCTCTTGATGTTGCGGGCCATAATTATATGCCGTGGATGATTGATGTTGAAATGCATCTTGAATCAATGGATCTTTTAGATACCATTAAAGAAAATAATACAACATCAAAACAAAATAAAGTCAAAGCGATGATCTTCATTCGTCGTCATCTTGATGAGGGATTAAAAAGAGAATACCTCACAATTAAAGATCCAAGTCATTTGTGGAAAAATTTACAAGAAATATATGACCATCAAAAGGAAGTTTTACTTCCGGCTTCTCGTGATGAATGGAGCGCTTTACGCTTCCAAGATTTTAAAAAGGTCAATGAGTATAACTCAACTATGTTTAGAATTGTCTCACAACTAAAATTTTGTGGGCAAACAATCACTGAGGAAAATATGTTAGAAAAAACATACTCCACCTTCCACGCATCAAATGTAACCTTGCAACAACAATATCGAGTGCGCGGATTTAAAAAATACTCTGACCTGATTTCATGCCTTCTTGTAGCCGAGAAGAATAATGAATTTTTGATGAAAAATCATCAATCCCGCCCTACTGGCGCGACAGCATTTCCAGAAGCAAATATTACAATTCGAAATGAAAATGAAAGAAAAAATTATCATGGGCATAGTCGTGGTCGCGATCGTGGCTGTGGTCGTGGCCATGGTCGTAACTACATTCGTGGCCGTGGTCGTGGACGTGGCCGAGGAAGTTATCTATATAACTCTCTTCAAAGAAATACGAGCCACCACAATAACAAGCACCATATTAATGATGTTCATGGAAGTTCTTATAGGACTTCAGGAGATTCTTGCCTTAGATGTTGTACAAAAGGACATTTGGCTAAAGTTTGTCGAGTTCCTGAACATCTATGTCAGTTATACAAAGCATCCTTAAAAGGGAAAGAAAATGAAATGAATTTTACTGAACAACACCCTTTAGGTGATTCAACTGACTTTGGTACTTTTGATTTTGATTTCATTGAGAATCATAATCCTTCAGATGACTCTACATATCTGAATGCTTGGATTTCTTGATGATTTTGTGGATCAGGGCATTGTTGGTGGCAGTAGCAATGGAAATTAAAATAATGTACTTATGTTTGTGTTAAGTATTATTATGCTTATTATGTCACTCAGTTTCAATTGCTTGTTATGTTACTAGTTTCAATTACAGTATTGTTTTTAAGTTAACATAACATCTCTTTCTCTTTATTCTTGCTCAATTTTCTCATTAGATTATTTATTTTTATGCGAAGTTTTGATATGGATCGTTCCGTAAGAGGAGCGAAAAATAATGATAATTTATGCATACCAGATAGTGGCACAATGCACACTATCCTGAAAGATAAGAGGTTCTTTTCAGAATTAAAAACAACAAAAACAATTGTGAACACAATATCAGGTCCTACAGACTTGATTGAAGGAATTGGCAAGGCAAATTTCACATTACCAAATGGCACAAAGTTCACAATACATGATGCCTTATTTCCGCCAAAGTCTAAAAGAAATTTGTTGAGTTTTAATGATATATATTCTCATCAATATGATACTCAGTCTGCAACTGAGGGAAATATGAAATATATGTATCTTACAACCTGTAAATCAGGAAAGATAAACATATTGGAAAACTACCAATGCTCTCTACTGGATTGCATTATACATATATAAATGTGATGGAATCTAATATGGTAGTGAAAGCAAAACACATTGATCCTTCAATGATATCTATTTGACATGATCCTCTGGGTCATCCAGGATCAACAATGATGCGAAAAATAATTGAGAATACACATGGACATCCATTGAGTAATAAAATGATTACTCAAATAAATAAGAGTCCATGTACATCTTGTTCTCTTGGATAACTGATCATAAGGCCATCACCAGCTAAAATAAAATTGGAATCACCTGCTTTTCTTGAACGTATTCAAGGTGATATATGTGGATCAATTCATCCACCATGTGGACCATTTCGATATTTTATGGTATTGATAGATGCCTCCAGCAGATGGTCTCACGTTTGTCTACTATCAACTCGTAATATGACATTTCCAAGATTTCTTGCACAAAGTATTAAATTACGAGCACAATTTCTTGACTATACAATAAAGAAAGTCAGACTCGATAATGCTGGTGAATTCACATCCCAAACTTTCAATGACTATTGTATGTCAACTGGGACTATGGTCGAGCATCCTGTTGCTCATGTGCATACTCAAAATGGTTTAGCTGAATCTTTAATTAAACGCCTTCAGCTTATTACTAGACCATTGATGATGAGAATAAAGCTTCCAATTTTCGTATGAGGTCATGCAATTTTACATGCTGAGGCATTAATTCGCATCCGACCAAGTGCATATCATACATACTCCCCACTACAACTTGCATTTGGTCAAGAACCAAATATCTCTCATTTGAGAATTTTTGGTTGTGCAGTATATGTGCCTATTGCACCACCACAACGTAGTAAAATGGGACTTCAAAGAAGATTGGGGATATATGTCGGCTATGAAAGTACATCTATTATTAGATATCTTGAACCTCAAACGGGTGATATGTTTACAACACGTTTTGTTGATTGTCATTTTGATGAAAATACTTTCCCGACATTAGGGGGAGATAATAAACAGTTGATGAAAGAAATTACATGGTGCGAACCATCATTATTGTATCTTGATCAACGCACAAAATAATACGAAACAGAAGTGCAAAGAATTGTGCATTTGCAAAGAATTGCAAATCAATTACCAGATGCTTTTACAGATACAAAAAGAGTGACTAAATCATTTATACCAGCAGTAAATGCTCCCGCTTTCGATTGAAATCCCAAAAGGACAATCGAGAATATGGTCACTCATGAATCTATGACACGCGTAGGCGTGGTAGACCAATCGGTTCCAAATATAAAATCCTCGAAAAGAAAAGGAGCAAATGTGATTAATGACCCCAAGATAGATAAAAGTGTTCCTTTAGAAACACAAGATGAGGATAGTGTCCCAGAAGAGACACAAACTGACATTAATCAAGAAATCGCAATAAATTATATTCACACAAAAGAATTATGGAACCGGAATGATATGAAAGAGATTGATGAACTATTTTCTTATGCCATAGCATGTGATATCCTCAATGAAAATGAAGATCCCGAACCAAGATCTATCATTGAATGTCAAAATAGACATGATTGGGTTCAATGGAAAGATGCTATTGAAGCTGAATTAAATTCTCTTAACAAGCGTAAAGTGTTTGGACCTATTGTCCTTACACCCCAAAGTGTAAAGCCTGTAGGTTACAAATGGGTTTTTGTTCGAAAACGAAATGAAATTGTGAGATACAAAGCTCGACTTGTTGCACAAGGTTTTACTCAAAAATTCGGAATTGACTATGAACAAACATACTCTCCTGTTATGGATACAATTACGTTTAGATATTTAATCAGCTTAACAGTTCTTCAGAAACTGGAAATGCGTCTTATGGATGTTATTACTGACTTACATGACGGATCACTTGATAGTGATATTTACATGAAAATCCTGAAGGATTCAAAATGCTGCAGATTAAAATCACAACCAAAGGAACAGTATTCGATCAAATTGCAAAGATCCTTATATGGACTAAAGCAATCTGGACGCATGTGGTACAATCGTCTAAGCGAGTATCTATCAAAGAAAGGATATGTAAATAGTCCTATTTGCCCTTGCTTATTTATAAAGAAACAACATCCGGATATGTGATTATCGCTGTCTATGTTGACAATTTGAATATCATTGGTACTGCTAAAGAAATCCAAGAAACAATGATGTACTTAAAGAAAGAATTTGAAATGAAAGATCTTGGAAAAACTAAATATTGTCTTGGTCTGCAAATTGAACATAGACCAAGCGGAATATTTGTGCATCAATCGACATATACAGAAAAGGTATTAAGCGTTTTAATATGGATAAAGCAACTCCGTTAAGTACACCAATGGTTGGTAGATCGCTTAATGTTGAGAAGGATCCATTTCGCCCTTGCGAAGAAAACGAAGAAGTTCTTGATTATGAAACGCCATTTCTGAGTGCGATAGGAGCTCTCATGTATCTTGCTAATTGTATTAGACCTGATATAGCTTTTGCTGTTAATCTACTAGCAAGATTTAGTTCATCTCCTACGAAAAGGCACTGGAATGGAATTAAACATCTATTCCGTTATCTTCGAGGTACAATTGATTTGGGATTATTTTACACTAAAAATGCAAAACAAGTTTTGATTGGTTATGCAGATGCAGGTTACTTATCAGATCCGCATAAAGCCAGATCCCAAACTGGTTATGTATTTACGTATGGAGGCACTGCAATTTCTTGGCGTTCACAGAAACAAACACTTGTTACTACTTCTTCAAATCATGCTGAAATCATTGTACTTCATGAAGCAAGCCGAGAATGTGTATGGTTAAGGTCAATGACTCACCACATTTTAACAACTTGTGGCTTATCGACTAACAAATAACCAACAATCATATTTGAAGACAATGCAACATGTATCGTTCAAATAAAGGAGGGTTATATCAAAAGTGATAGAACCAAACATATCCCTCCGAAATTTTTCCAATTCACCCAAGATCTCGACAAGAGCAAAGAAATCAACATCCAGTATATTCAATCAAGCAACAATGTCATGGATCTTTTCACAAAGGCACTTCCTACTATACCTTTCAGGAAGCATGTCCACGAGATTGGAATGCGACATCTAAGAAATTTATGAGGAAAAGCTCATTGTGTTCAATGAGGGGGAGCTTACGCAGTTGCACTCTTTTTCCCTTATCATGGTTTTTATCCCACTGGGTTTTTCCTGATAAGGTTTTTAACGAGGCAACACCAAATGCGTTTAAAGGCCAGAGAAGAGACAATTATATGGCACACCAAGGGGGAGTGTTATAAAAGATATAAATAATATGGTGTACCACTAATTGTAGATGCACCATTTAATAGTTAGTGTACATATGGATTGGTTTGGTTTTACCTAACACAAGAATGAAGTAGGTGGTTATTGGTTTAGTTTTACCTAACACAATCACACATTTGGAGTAGGTGGTCACATGCGTATTAGGTGTTTGAAATGTACTATAAATAGAAGGGTTAACTTGATGTAAGATACACCATTTTTTATAAGAAAACTTCTCATCTCCCAAATATTCTTCAAGTTTAGTTTCGATTTTATAACACATTTCATGATTATTTTTAACTAAAATATAAGAGAATAATTTTTTAAAAATTAACAATTTAACAAAAATTTGAAAAAAATACTCTTAATGTAATCACTAATGAAACCATGGTCTAGGGTCAAGCATTGACCAGCCACTAGGGATGGCAATGGGTAGGGTTCGGTTCGGGTTTTACTCAACCCATATCCATATCCATATCCATATCCATATCCATATCCATATCCATATCTATATCCATCGGTTTTTACGATTTACAACCCATATCTAAATCCATTGGGTTATTCGGGTTTTTGGATATCCATCGGGTTGTATTGCACATAAAAATATAACATCTAAATTGAAAATATAGAGAGCAAATTTTTGCGAACGCTCTAAATCAAAATTAACTTAATAATAATAAGTCAAGATTTTGATTTGTATATCTTAAAAAAACTATAAAATTGGAATAATAAAAATCATAATGTCTAGTGCAAAGATAAGTATAGGAGTTAGCTGGATTTAAACAAGTGTAACTGGTTGATGACATTAGAAATAATAAATAGTATTTGATGGTATTGGTAGTCGGTAGACGACGTTGAATGTAGGAAATAGGAATGCAGAAATAACTTGTAATTTAAAAATAGACACAAACGTATTGTAATTGTAAGACAAGTGTAGTACCGCTAGCTGCCAGGGGATCACCTCACAGCCTCACACCAGACAGAAATAACGTGTATAGGCGTATAGCTCTGCAAGTGGGTATGCGAGACGACCTTGTGCCGTTGTGCATACGAGTTGCGAGCTGTGAATTGCGAGTGATGACCTTGTGCGTATGAAGACTGATGACTAGTAACTTGATGGTTGCGTTAATCACATGCAACATAACAGAGATTTCTTGACTGGCAGAAACGAGGAACTTGATTGTGTCAGTGACGAGCAATGCAAATTGTGGCTTAAGAGTTGAGACGGTAGCGGCTAGGAGTTGGAACGTTCGAGAGTGAGGCTGACGGCTGACTTGTTGAAGGAACTTGGAAGTTGAACGTTTATGTCCATTAATTAGGAAATTTTTGTTAGGTTTTGTTGTATACTTGTATCTAATTTATTTATTTCCTTCAGTTAAGTGATTTCTTAGTATTTACGTTTCTTTTAATAATGATGGTAAGATGCAAACAATTATATATGTACCAATTAATATTGCTATTTGAAAAAAAAAATTGCTATTTGAAAACGGATCGGGTATGGGTATCTATCGGTTCGAGTTTTTACTAGACCCATATCCAAATTCATATCCACATTCATTTTTTAACATCCATTTAAAATCTATTTTTTAACATCCATATCTATTTTTTAGGGTCGGATAATACGGATATGGATCGGGTTAAAAACCCATTGCCATCCCTACCAGCCACCTTAATAAGTGGCATTTGGTTCCATACTCTGGTTCCATACTATAATGAGTTTGACGTTTACTGCACTCATTTAAATTAATATTTAAATGAAAATTATAATATCTTTTCATTTTCGTTAAAAATTAAAAAAAAAGTTTAAGGAATCTTTACTGTAGATAATTGTAGAGAAAATAAATAAATAAATGAGAAGTCAAGAAGAAGTTAAAAAGAGTGTCAGAGATTGCAGTAAAGATTCTTTCTTTTTACGCCATTTATGCATTTCTCGTGTTTGTTGCTTGCCTATCACACTCTGACTTTCTTTCTCTTAATCATTGAATGCACACTTTATCCTGAAATTATCTGCAGAGGTTAATTTTTTTTTGAATCAGATTATTAGGGTATTTAACAAAACCCTTTATTGTGATCCATCAGTCTCAGGTAAAGAAAATTCTGTCTGGTCTTCCTGGTACAGTTGTCTGATAACCCACTTCCTTTCGTGGTATGGAAACTTCATTTCTTATCTGAATTCCTCTTAATGCCAATAGATTGCTTGTGGTTTTCTCTACTAGTTTCGTGACCTGGATACTTTATTTGTAGCGTCAGTTTTTGAGCTGACTTTGATTGATGCCGACTTGTTGAGTTTGTTATTGTTCCTTTTTTGTAAAGCAGGAAACTTTTTTCAATGATCTACTAATGGGTATTTGTTAGACTTAAATTTATGATTATTAGCTCTAAAAGTGTTGTTAGGGCAAGTTGATGATAAAGTCTGGATTTTTGGACGCATTTTTTAGATGGGTCTCCGTTCAATTTCAGGTGGAACTTGTAGAAGGCGAATTGGATTCGGGAATCACTTATTGCTCCCTTTTGCCCTCAAGTATATATAGATGCAGACGGGAGGGAATTTTTGATTGATTTCTTGTTGAGTTTTGGCTAGATTTGGTCCAGTTGGATGTATTCGTCCTGAACTATCCTGGGATTTCGTGTAAACTTTGATGTTGAAGATGGAAGGTAAAGTTGATTTTGGTGGCGGATCGTCCGTGAATTTGGCAGGAGAAATGAAGTTGGAAGAAGATGAGGAAGAGTTCTGCAGCTGCTGTGAAGATGAAGACGTGTGGAAGGATATTGAAGAAATAGTGAAGGAAGAGCCTAAAGAAGATCTTGATGAATTTGCAGTGAAGATGTTTTTCAAGGGCTTGTCGGTAGAAGAGGCTGGGGAATCTGGTTGTGGGTTCTCTGGGATTGGTGTGGTAATGGAGAGAACAAAAGATCTTCCTATCATTCAGGTTCAAAAAAAGCTTGATTTCTATGTGTCGGAATGTGTTGCAGACTATTTGGCGCTGATGGATGGTTTGGCTGAGGCTATGCAAAACAATATCCGCAGAGTTTATGCTTTCACCGACTCTGAGTTGTTATATGAACAGGTGAATCATGTCATTTGAAATTCTTTATTTCTTAGCTGAACAACATCGGAAGTGATTATTAGATATCCTATACTCGTATGAGAAGTTGAGTTTGATTACCAGCTACTTGTGGTCATTTTCTATGATGACCGACAAAGTTCAGTGTGGAAGAGATTATCATGATTTCTGCATGCTATGCGTCACAAGATGTTAACTGAATTTTATGATCTTTACACGAATCTTTTTGTATTTGCATTCTAAATCTTATAATCTTTTCATAGTTGCTGTCTACCCTTTTTGGCAGATAGTGAATGAAGAGAAACTTGCATTGCCACTTCTCATGGCTCTTAGGCAAAGAATTCTTGAGCATATCAGCAACCTGGATGCTTTTGTTCTGAAACTCACACCAAGCATTGATCTTGAAAGGCCATTGCATTTAGCCCAGATAGCAGTTGGGGTTGTTTCTTTTCCTGCAAGTGACAATAAATCGCTTGAGAGTTGTTCTATTTGTTGTGAGGATAAATTACAGTCAATGATGATCACAATGAAGTGCTCTCACAAATTCTGTTCACATTGTATGAGAACCTATGCTGAGGGGAAATTACAGTTGTCTCAAGCACCAATCAGATGCCCTCAGTTAGGTTGCAAATATATCATCTCCATCACTGAATGCAAATCTTTTCTTCCTCTCATTTCATATGAATTGCTTGAGAAGGCCTTTTCAGAAGCTGATGTCCTCCACTCAAATAGATTTTATTGTCCCTATCCAAATTGTTCTGTTCTTCTTGATCCCCATGAATGTGTGTCAACTAGAGCAAGTTCATCAAGCCAGTCTGGTACTATGTGTGTTGAGTGTCGAGTTTGCCAAAGGTCCATCTGTCTTGATTGTGGTGTTCCTTGGCATTCTTCAATGAGCTGTGAAGAGTATCAGAATCTTCCGTTGGAGGAAAGAGATGCATCTGATATCACGCTGCATCGTCTAGCCCAAAACAAAAGGTGGAGGCGTTGTCAACAGTGCCGCAGGATGATTGAGCTCTCTCAAGGATGCTACCACATGACCTGCTGGTAAGATGTGTGCAATTTATTATTTTTTTATTTTCTATTTTGTTTTCATTGTAGTTTATCTTTTTGTCAAGCACACACAGACACATACATCTGTATATTGATCTTGGTTTACTAAGAGTTCTTGGTCAAGATCAAAGACTAATCTGCTATGACCGTAAGTTAAATTGCAAATCTATAACATACGCATCTATTTGAGTTTCCATACTTTTGACAACCATTGCATCAGTTATCATGTTAAAATTATCACCATGTTTAGTCACCTCTGCATGCCATCATTTTGCCTTACCTCCTTACACTGCTCACTCCCTTCTTACCTTCATGAATTTGCCTATTCACCCAGTCTAGATCAAATTTCTCATGAGCTGTCAGCAAGTTATACCAAATATATCCTTATTCTATGTTATTTGGCATCGACTCTTAATACAATTTGTGGCTTGTAGTAACC
This sequence comes from Erythroxylum novogranatense, assembly GCA_029891385.1. Classification (NCBI taxonomy): domain Eukaryota; kingdom Viridiplantae; phylum Streptophyta; class Magnoliopsida; order Malpighiales; family Erythroxylaceae; genus Erythroxylum; species Erythroxylum novogranatense. The sequence goes on from CM057230.1 coordinate 90,706,145, forward strand.
CTTGGACCCCAGTGAGTCTGAGAACAGATTTGTCGGCAGTAGTTCTTCCCATATCATGATAGTAGTTGTATCAAGGAAAAGAAATAGACATCTGCTTGAAATAAAGAAAACATAATATTTGAGGAGGGAAAAATAAATAAATCTCACTTCGACTGTGTACATCTCCCTTGAAACCTCCCTTCCCTTCTCATGACTGGTTTTCTCTTTTCCTTTTTGTACGCACATTTTTCAAATGGGGAGTCTAGCCCTTGTCTTCTGGGTAAGGGCACTGGGAAGAAATGTTTAAAGGGCCTCCAGATGTTTGGCAAGATAAAACATAAATCATTTAGCCTGGTACTTTCAAGCAATATTTAAGGCATGCTTTCAGAAGACTCATTAAAGTAGCTGGGACTATTTCTGACTCAAAAACAAAATGATAAATTGAGCAGTATGTTGTTGAGTTTGTTTTGCTCATAATCATGTGTATTGTCTGTTATGTAGTATTTTTGTGTAATTGTGCAATAGTCCCAATATTTTTCTTTTATCTCATGGTTGAGTATACAAAATGTTGATCATTAACATCAAAGAATCATCCATGCTCCTGATAAGAATATTTTTGTGAGAAAAGATCCAGTTCAATCCCCATTTTACCATTATTGATAAAAGCAGAAGTTTTGTTGAACTGGTGTAGAGAACTATATACCATCTTCTTGGTGACAATTTGACAAAGTTGGATGACAAATATGCAATCACATTGCATTTGTCATTACAGGTGGTCTTTAATATCATATGATACGTAAGTGTTAAAATTTTAAGTTCTCTCTCTCAGGTGCGGGCATGAGTTCTGTTACTCTTGTGGTGCGGAATACAGAGATGGACAACAGAGCTGTCAATGTGCCTTTTGGGATGAAGACAACTCTAATGATTTTGTCAGTCAGTCTGTCCAAGAAGCAGAACAGTGGGCATGGGAGACTTTTAATTCACTGCCCCTGCTCATGGATGCCTACTCAGACCAGGAGAAATCGCAGCTCGCGCTGATACAAAGATTCCTTGCTGGGGGTTTCAGTCTTAGTGATCATCACCCTTATCAATCCCCACCTCGCTGTACCGACTCGTACGTAGATGCCATGAAGGATCTTCATCAGCTTCCCTGGCTGGAGAGGTTTGTCTCTGTAATTACTGACAACTATTACGAAGATTATATCCAATGAAGGTAGTGGTAGATCTTGAAGAAAATTGATGGTTCTCTCAATAATACTTTTTAAGAGGTGTAACCAAATACCCCTTAGCTCTTCATAGTCCTTTCACATTCTCACAGGACTGCAGAACATGGCTGCATCTTGTTTGTTATTATAATATACTGGACTACATGTGTCGCCCATTGTTCTCCACGAGATAAAGAGGAGAAGGCAATACCTGATTGCATTCTTCTGGAAAGAAAAGAGAAACAGAGACCTTGTGACATTATGAAATTGAAAGATTTAACAAAGTTGCTACCTTTCACTCTGTATTTGTCTCGTTTCATTGCTTTCTTTTCTTGCTTGAGGCTTTTCGATGCTCCTTCTTTAAGCAAACTTGTCTGCTTCTGTTGCCAATAATTAAGAAAATGAATTAAGCGTTGCTGGATCGGATGCATTGCAAAGAAAACTGTTTTACACACATGGTGGATTTCATTAACCAAATCAGTATTTTGCTCAGTCTTCTATGAATGATCCCAGTAATTTATGAATTTCAACTGCTCAAGTGGTGAGCTGTGGTCAAGTTAATTAAGAATAATTATTTATTCATCAATTTAAAAATTTAACAACAAATAAAAATTGACTATATATTTAGGAGTTGTTTGATTTTATTTTTGGTTTTTTTCAGTTTTGTTTTCTTTTAAATAAAATTAAAATTTTGATTGGCTGTTAATAGTTATATTTTATCATTGATATTAATTACATATATAAAATTCAATGATAAATTATTTTAATTAAATATTTTATATAATATTTATTAATAAATTATTAATAAAAATTATTTTATTTTATTGAAATAAATATTTTCAAATTTAACTTTTATTTATAAATTAATATTTATTTATAAATATATTTGAATTATTAAATTGGATTTGATTTAAAATTGATATGTTTTGATGATATTGTAAATTTAATTATATTTATTGATAATTATTAAATTAAATTTATTTAGTTAATTACAAAATTAAATAAGATTGTTTAAGTAAAATAAAATTATTCATAATTCATATTAATAATTAATTTTAATTAATTAAATATATAGTATTAAATTAAATAATTTATACTTCTTACTAATAATTAATATATTAAATAATTAAATATTATTTATCTAATTGATAGTAAATTAGATTATAAAAATTAGAAACAACAGTTTTCGTAATTTTTGAAAATTGAAAAAATCAAAATAAAAACATAAACTAAAAGTTCAAACAAATACCTTTCCTTTTACATTAAATAGTATTTGAAATAAATATTGATATTTATTATCTTGATTAAATCTTATAAACTTATTAATCTTTTTATTTTCCTCTTAATTTAAACAAGTATTTTTATTTAAATAATATATAATAGATCGGTTCATTACAAAGTCATCCATTACCATCCCTAAAGTCAAACTCCTATTGCTAAGTGCCTAAGTCATTGCAAATGCACAAATTATATTACATTACATGGATCTTTTGTACTCTTTTTCTTTTTTTTTTTACATAAAGGGAAAATAATATGCCAAAAGCTAAATGAGTCGAGAAAACTGATCCCTGATTTATCCTCTTAATGGAGACTGTGGTACCTAAAGATCAGGACAATATTGGAGTCACTTATGATCTTTGTAGTATAATCACAAATGTATTGAATTATCAATACCAGAGCTGACTTTGGCGTGCGTTTCGGTTAAGCTTCAACTCCTTGGCTTCTTGCCCACGAACAAACCCCTCTCTACGTCTCACAATGAAGTGACAAAAATATGGTACCAAAAAATGACCAAGCTATTGAGACAAATTGAAGGCAGCAACTCAGTTTAAGTGAGGTCGAGTTTCAAAGGCAGCTGGGTCGTCGTCAAGCTACTGTGGACAAGTGAAGAGTGCAAAAATGGAGAGTAGTGAAGAAGATGATGATTTCCCTTCAATCGAGGGCATTACTCCTCAGTCCAAGATCGATTCTTTCTACCAATCCCACACTGAAAAGGTTTCTTTTTTGTTTTATTTTTCTACTATATTTCCTCTGCATCTTGTTGGGGAGCTCACTTTTGACATTGGATTAGTTTATTTTGAGTGAGTCGAGTATTTTACTTCAACTTCATTTTCTCTTTAAAGTTGCGATTTTGTCTAACTGGGTTTCTCTCATTTTTCTGATTAGCGTTAACAAAATTGGATTGTTGTGATCCATGATCCATCTTATAGTTGAATTTCGACCATTTTGAGATTTCCATTTCTGATTTTGTTAAAGTTTACATTTTTACAAGCATTCAAACGAATTTTTTCCAACCTTGCAACTTCTATCGTCTGAGTTCGTCCACATACCATGGTTGCTCTCCTCTGTCTCAAGCAGAGCACTTCTTTCCTCAGTTACTTGGGCTTTATCTTTGTGGTTGCATCCGGTGAAGTTGGTCGTGGATGGAAATCAATGGTTTGTTCTTGTTGAGCAGTATATGCTACCAGGTTCGGCAGACAGAGAAAGATATCTGCTGAGTGGTCCTCTTTTAGCCGTTGTTCTGTGACACGTTAGACGCTGTCTTATTAGTATCTATTTATTAAAATCTGAAGAAGCTTTGGAATGTAGGGAATCAGAGAAGTCTGTTGTGAGCTCATGGATTTGAAGGATGCAGTAGAAAACTTGTGTGGCAATATGCAAACGAAGTACTTTTCTTTCCTCAGGTAAGCCATAGTTCACTACTCGCGAGAACATTGGAACTAAATGTATTTATAATCTCATATTTGTGTAAATTCAACCAAGTACAGTTTTTATCTAATCGAGCACATAATATGCTTTGTAGTGAAGATGATAACAGTGCACGGTTTATAATCTTATATAATATATTGGTTAAAGATATAATGAATTGGAAAATAACAATCCATGTGGCCAATCCCATCAAGATGTCAAGTTTTAGTTATTCAACTTGTACTTAGGACCAGAGAGCTTCTTTAACGCAGAGTCTTTTCTGATTAGGTTGACTGCCATCCTACATGAAAATACAAGAGGGATCTGATAGAATCTTATCAGGGCCTATTTTCTTCTTATGTTCTTGTAACCATAGAACATCTTTGGTTCCTTTTCCAGTTTGAAAACAATACATTTGATTTGCTTAAACTTAGTATTATTAATCCTTATGATTTTTACAGATTGTCAGAAGAATTGGTCGAGATGGAGCATGAGTTGGTTGAGCTGCGAAAACACATTTCTGCTCAGGGAATTCTTGTGCAAGATTTGATGTCAGGGGTTTGTCATGAACTGGAAGAATGGAACCATGATAATGCCACCATTGATGATTCCCAGCAAGATATCGAGATCAATGAGTCTCGAAGCCACTTGCCAAGTGGTATTGATAGTAAAAATGCCACTTTCTTGGATAATATTGATGTTCTATTGGCTGAACACAGGGTGGAAGAAGCAATACAAGCCATAGATGCTGAAGAGAGAAACTGCCCAGAGCTGAAAGGCCCAGGTGATGATTCAGAAACTGAGGAAATGTCATATAGATCAGCTTTTTTGAAGAGAAAGTCAATGCTGGAGGAGCAGCTAATTGGGATTGCTGAACAGCCTCTAGTCAGCATTCTGGAGCAGAAGAAAGCATTGGCTGGTTTAATTTTGCTTGGTAAGGGTCCTTTGGCACACCAACTGCTGCTGAAATCTTATGGGTACCGCCTCCGAAAGAGTATTGGTGATTTTCTTTCCTCATGTTCCGTGTATCCCATAACATTTCCAGTTACACTATCCAGGCTTGTCTTTTCAATGATCTCATTGACAACAAAGGAATCTGGCTCAATATTTGGTGATAATCCTGTATACACCAATAGGGTTGTTCAATGGGCAGAGTGGGAAATTGAAAATTTTGTGCGATTGGTGAAGGAGAATGCACCTTCTTCAGAGACTGTTTCTGCTTTAGGTGCAGCGAGTAGTTGTGTTCAGGCTAGTCTTAGCTACTGCTCAATGTTGGAATCACAGGGACTTAAACTGTCCAAGTTGCTTTTAGTGCTGTTGCGACCATATATTGAAGAAGTGTTAGAGTTGAACTTTAGACGGGCTAGAAGAATAGTTCTGAATACGGCAGAAAGTGATGAGATCCTGCTCCAGTCACTTCGCACTCCTTCTCCATTTTCTATGTTTATAACTTCTTCAAATGGTGCGTTGATCGACAGTGGAGTTAATTTTATGGACATTATTGAAGTAAGTTTGTTGTGTTTCATTATTAATTGCAGATCTTTTAAGCTACTATGTTCACAAGCACCTGTTTTTGCAGACTTAAATTCCTCCTGTATGGACTAAGATGTAGCCTTTCGTTCTTGCATCTTGTTGTCCATATTGTTATAACTGAAGTCTTTGCAATGTGTGCAAATGCATTATGTTCTTGTAGTTTATTGATTATAAGTTTACTAGAATTCTCTTCTCCAGTATTTCATGCCAGCTCAATGTACATATGCGGGTGTAAATTGATGTGAAACATTTTTCAGGAGATTTTGTCACAGTTAACCCCCTTGGCTGTTGTGCATTTTGGAGCAAATGTATTGACTAGAATTTCACAGTTGTTTGACAAATACATGGATGCATTGATTAAATCTCTACCGGGCCCCTCTGATGATGACAATTTTACTGAGGTGAAAGAGATCCTGTACTTTAGGGCTGAAACAGATTCGGAAAAGCTTGCACTTTTGGGAATAGCTTTTACCATTCTGGATGAATTACTACCGCTTGCTGTTGCGCAAGTTTGGAGTCCAAAAAATGAAAGCAAGGAACCAAGTACTGAGAGTATTGCACCTAATGTCATGACAGCAGAATTAAAGGATTGGAAACGCCACCTTCAACACTCATTTGACAAGCTTAGGGATCACTTCTGTCGTCAATATGTTTTGTGCTTCATCTATTCAAGAGAAGGGAAAACACGATTAAATGCACAAATTTATTTAAGTGGTGATGGGGAGGATTTATACTGGGGCAATGATCCTCTACCTTCATTACCATTTCAGGTAATAAGTGATCATCTCAATTAGTGAAACTTCTCTTTCTGGGTACATGGGAACACAGTTACCGAATTTTACTTGTGTCATCTTTAGATATATTTTTCATTTCTATCGAAAGCTATTGTCTTTGGGTTCCATCCTGTGATATGTCTTAGGATATCTGTTTAACATGTATTTTCCACCATTTGATAATAGGAACTGAAAGGAATCCCTCTCTACTATTGCAAGTGGTCTGCTTGATATTGGTTTATAAACTACTTAAAAAAGCTAAGCAATTGGTTGTCTAGATATTTGAGTCCTTATTGCTTTGTTTATGCATCACTTCATCATCTTAAGTTGAGTCAAATGACAAACTAACATCTTATGAGATCTTTATTTTGCTTCCAAATCAATCCTGGATATGCATCCGAACCAAGTTAAGACTGAGAATACAGACCATTGCCACTGCTCTCGTATTTATCCATCATGGACAGTTGTTTCTCTAATGACTCCTTGTTGTGACTGATGGATTTATTCTTATTGCAGGCACTATTTGCAAAATTGCAGCAGTTAGCAATTGTGGCTGGAGATGTTTTACTCGGGAAGGAGAAAATACAGAAAAATTTGCTTGCTAGGCTAACAGAGACTGTTGTAATGTGGTTGTCTGATGAGCAGGAATTCTGGGATGTGTTTGAGGATGAATCAGTTCTCCTTAAGCCATTAGGGTTGCAGCAGGTCCCTTTTCTCTATTGCTTTCTTTAATTAGTCATCTGTGGTGATTTCTATCCTTACTCTCATTCTGTCTGAACTTCTTTATTTATTTACTTGTGGCTGAACCTTTTCTCTTGTGCCACCTTTTGGTAGTCACTTTGAGTCAGTTATATCTCAATTTGGCACCAAATGAAGCTTTACCTTTCTTTGGCGCTATGGAACTTGCGTTTTATATACACATTTTGTTTCCCTTTACATGGCATTGTTTGCTAACCCAAGTCATCTCTGCTCCCTCCCTCCCTCCTGACTATACATTCTACTTCTGACAGTTAATACTCGACATGCACTTCACTGTTGAAATTGCACGTTTTGCGGGTTATCCATCTCGACATATACACCAGATTGCTTCAGCTATAATTGCACGGGCAATCAGAACATTTTCGGCTAGAGGCATAGATCCACAAAGGTATTTCTCATTCTGTTGCACTGCACATATTTACTCAAAAATGTCCTGTTTACCGCTATGCACTAAATGTCAACAACTATTTAAAGCAGTGCACTACCTGAGGATGAATGGTTTGTCGAAACAGCTAAGTCTTCCATAAACAAACTTTTGTTAGGAACATCTGGGTCAGACTTATCCGAAATTGATGAGGATCATATCGTTCTACCTGATGAGGTTGTCTCAGATTCTGATGACACTGCTTCGTCACTTTCCACATTGGAATCAACTGAATCGTTTGCCTCTGCAAGCATGGGTGAACTTGATAGTCCAGTGTACTTCACAGATCCTGAGGGCTGAAAATTTTGAGCTATAACCTTGAGGTTTCCAATGGAAGTATCTTAACATTTACTTGAGCCAGGAAACTCTTACTAAGCAGAATTTTGGATGTGCGAGTTCAGGTTATAATCTTCAGGAACATATCATGAAACGTTGTAGTTGTTCATATCCAATTGTGTATGTGATGACCAGGTGTTCAACCTTCGTTCAAGGCACCCTCTGCTCAGATGTTGTAGTTATCCTATATCTTATGTTGTATTTATAAATAGTTTGACTTGTAGAAGAGCTGTAGGTGGAAACAAATTTAAACATCTTATTGTAGCTGCTTCTCCATGCAATTTTTTCTACTGCTAGCCAATTAATGGTAGTGAAATTTCATATCAGCCAGCAGTTGCGCTTGGAGAATTTCTCCCCTCGTAGTTTTTCTTTTTTCCTCATTCCTGCTGCTTAATAATTTTGAAACTTGAAACTGAACCCTTAAGCATGCTAAAAAGCTGCATGTTACGATGATGGACTAGAACGTTTTTGTGACTTGCAGGAATCAGAATGTTAAAGGTGTTGAACTTCACGCAAGTTTCAACTTGTTCGATTGATAAGCATTCACGCGTTTACTTCATATGAGTTTGCCGGTAACCACTGGATATGTATTTTATTCATATTCTTTACGTGTGAACGAAAGTCTTTGTCATCCTCTTTAAATGGTTCTCTTCTCTCTTCTCCCCATGGAACCATCTTCCCTTTATAACAAAGATAAGCACCAAAAATATTCTGCACCATATATAAAAAAAGTGAAGTTTCTATTCATGTCAAGATGATGAAACATGAGGTCATGCTAACTAAACAGGTCCAGATCTTCGGTCCAATTTTATGGTGTTTTATTGTGTCCAGTGAATCTCAGTCATTCATTTATGTGAGTCCTGCGTGAGTTTCGCATAAATAAATGTGGGTCTCACATAAATAAATGACTGGAATTCACTGGACACAATAAGACACCATAAAATTGGATAGAAGATCTTGTCTCAACTAAACAAGGGATTTCTTAAATTCATTTTAGATGAAGGCCAAAGCAAAAACCATTGATCAACTTTTGTTTTCCCCCATTAACAGGGTTCTGATTCCCAAATGAGACGTTCTAATTCCTTTCCCTTAATTAAACGTTTGACTTAAATGGCGTGCAGAGAGAATCAATCCATTTCTTACAGTATCCGAAAGGTACTGCAACTTGATGGGGCTACATATGTATTTATATTCTTTGATCATCTTTCCAAGTTGCATAAAACCATAGTATAGAGTCCTAATAGTCATTTCTGATCATGAAAAGTTCCAGAACGATGTTTGATACATTCCATAAGCTGGATTCTACTTTCTTCTCATCCAGCGATGGAACTTCTTGTGATTTTCGCTGTCTCCACCATTGGAATAAATTATTGGTAATGCCAAAAGGGAATCGGAAAAGTATTATTCTTTTCTTTCTTTTTCTCTCAATATAAAGGCTCCGTTTGCAAGGGTTTATTTCATCTGCAAAAGTTCGTTCCTTGCAAGTAATTGTTTCAGGGATTGTAGTCACTAACAACCAGTTGCCATACTCATGTCTAAAGGACCCCATTATTTAGCAGAGGAGGAACCACAGCACATCCAGGTTAGTTATCTAGACTTTAAACAACAATTGAATTTGAGTTACAAGTACGAGAACGTTGCAATTCTGGTGTAGGATTTTATTAGGATTGTGTGAATACGTGTGGCTAATAAACTGACAAGTTTATTTGTTTCAGGAGAAGGAATGGGTGTTCAAGCCCAAGTCATTTAACATCACATGGGGTAGCGACAATCGCTATTGGCGCTTCCTAGGGTAAGTGACAATGGAGTTCTCTTCTACTAGTTCACTATTTCTGAAATAGTTTAAAAAGCATCAAGTCTTGTCTCATTGTTTTTGCTACTTGGTAGTGACAAGGAAGTAGAACTGGTACAAGTTTCGTGGGTTGAAGTAAAAGCTCGGATAAACAAGCTGAAACGCGGGAAGTACCAAATCAGTTTCCTGTTGTCCTTGAACAACGGTGCCTTTGGTTGGAGAGACTGTCCTCTTTACATAATGGCTAAGGTAGGGACGGGGAAGTTTATAAGGCACAAGATAGAACTTCCTGAGCCTGGTAAAGAACGAAAACTACTGCCTCCAGAGTTCGTGGTTGAGGTTAAAAACGACAATGAAAGCCTCAATTTTGGTCTGTACGAGGTCTGGAGTGGCAAGTGGAAGGGAGGTTTGGTGATTCATGAAGCCGAAGTCAGTAGAATAGATTAAGAGGCCCAAGTATATGGGAACCATATGATGTGCTTTTAGGAGAGTTGACCTTATGAACGAAGCATCACATTCACAGGACACGATTTGTTGTTTTCGTGATTGGGCTTACTGCCAAATGGAAATAAGATTTAATATTGCTGTTTATCAAATGCCAAACTTAATCTATATAGCTTCTAAATATGGTGGATTGTCTCCCACTCATGATCATTGATGTGAAAACTGCCATTGTTGTATCGAGGATACGAGAGACTCCACGACGTCAGGCTCGATCTGAATCATACTTAGTTCCACATTAAGCTGTGGCTCCAACAGATCTGTAACCTTTTACTCTCTAGAGCTTCTCTTGGTAGATTTGGACTTAGGGCGACTTCCTTCACGATTCTTATCATGCTTCTTATTTTTGTTCGACTCAACATATCAACTTATGAAGGTAAGTTTTTAACCCTCGAAGATATGAAGGTTAGACCTACGTATGCAGCAAAAGAGATTACGTAAACTCTGTAAATCAACAATTGTTAAGAGAAAGATGAAAACCTACAAGTCTACTCTTTGAAAATTCCAACCTTTTAACAACTCCTCGGTGACGTTTCTCCGAGAAAGAGACTCACCTCGTTCGAGTAACAGGGCCGTTCCTATAGTTTTATAGGCCCGGGGTGAAATTTAAAAACAGGGCCCCAATAAATTGACAATATATTTAAGTTTACATATTTGTATGAAACATAAATGACTCAATTTTATAAGTTTACATAACTAATTAAATATTAAATGATCATAACACTAACAAATACACAGAGGATCATGATTTAGGAAAAACAATTTCTCCGTACATTTCTAGATGCAAAATCATTAATAATATTATCAAGATCAATATTGTCCAACATATCCTTCTTAATACATAACATAGCTAAACCATTCAACCTTTCTTGTGACATTGATGATCTCAAGTAGGTTTTCAATAATTTTAACTTTGAAAAACTTCTCTCAGCTGATGCTACAGTCACAGGTATAGTCAATAAAATTCGATAAGCAATTGAAACATTTGGATAACAATCTACAGCTTGAACAAATTCTAATATTTCAACTGATGACATTAACTCATTTGGCAAAGTCATTTGCAATACTTTTAATTCAGAAAAAAGATCATCTAAATCCACATCAGACATATTATCATGAGAAAATGTCGTCGTAAAATTAGTACAACATTCTCTTAATTTGTTATCATCTAATGACCTCAACTTATTTGAATCAAATAAAAATCCAAAAATATGATCAAATGTTGTTAATTGTTCAAATCTATTCTTTAACGAAGAAATTGCCATATCCACAATAACTAGAAAGTAATTAATCCTGAAAGAATCCTCAGCTGATTGTATTTCTTCATTATGGTTAATTTCATCAAATTGTGATTTCCTAATAACACAACGTTTAGTTGGAAATATAGGCTCTATATTCATCTCAAGCGCAAGATTTTTGGCAATATTCATACTAGAGCTAAACCCTTCATCTCTATACTTCTAAAAAAATACCATCACACCTTCTAATTGTTTTATGGTAGCATTAATGCACATAGATTTAGATTGTAACTTTTTACTCACCATGTTAATAGCGAATAAAATATCATACCAAATAACCATACCAAATAAAAACTCAAAACTCTCAAGTACACTAATCAAGCTTTCTACTTCACTCTTTGACTTGGCATCATCACAAGATCTAGATAATTCCATTAAAGCCAATCTTATTTGAGGAGCTTGAAATCTAATAGCTTTAACACTTTTTATTCGACTCTCCCAACGAGTGTTAGACAATGATTTTATAGTTAAGCCTAAAACATTATCAAGCAAAACCTTCCACCTTTTAGGAGAACTTGAAAATAATGCATATATACGTTGCACGGCTCCAAAAAATGAAACAGCTTTAACACAAGAATGTGCCATATCACTAAGAGTAAGATTAAGATTATGACAAGCACATGACATATATAATGCTCTTGGATTTATTTCAAGTAATCGCTTTTGAACCCCTTGGTGTTTTCCCTTCATATTAGAACCATTGTCATATCCTTGACCCCTTACATTATAAATATTAAGATCAAGAGAATTAAATGCATTCAATAATTCATTGAAAAGTCCTAATCCAGATGTGTCATCTACCTTTAAGAACTCTAAAAAGTACTCATCTATTTTTATTTTTTTATTTGACATATTCACACATCGTACTAACAAACTCATTTGTTCTTGATGACTCAAATCTGGGGTACAGTCAAGAATAATAGAAAAGTATTTCGCCTCTTTAATGATCCCTATGATAGAACTCCTAACGCTATGAGCCAACAGAGAAATCAACTCATTTTGAATTTTATGACTAAGATAATGATGATGAATTTCATTATTTTGAATACGTCTAACATGATCTTGCATTATCACATCAAATCCAAAGAATCATCTCAATCATTCCTAAAAATTACCATTACCATCTTGGTAAAGTTTCTCATTGATCCTCGAAAAGCTAAATTATATTTAGCAAGATATTTCACAATGTAAACTATTCTTATCAAAACTTGTCTCCAACGTTCTTTTCCTTTGCAATTTCTTGTTGCAAATCTTTATCAACTGCTTGATTTTTGCTTAATCTTACTCTTAATTCATTCCACGTTCATATTAGTCATATGCTCAATGCAATTCTCATGTTCTTTGAGTCTCTCACTAAGAAGCTTCCAATCTCTAATTCCGTCATTTGCTAATCCACTTTGTTTGTTAGTAGATTTGAACAATTTACAACAAAAATAATATACTTTATCTACATGTTTAGAATAAACCAACCATTTTCTGTCGCTAATCTCTCCATTACTCAAATTTCTACAATAATAAGAATATGAAAAATGACGAGAGGTATTGTCTAAAGGAAACATAAGATTCAACTCTCTTACAGGCCCTTTTTCAACTAAAATATTCCTTGCTTTATTATCAAGATTATCCCAATTTCTAGGATCATAAATGTCCAATATAGGGCTCACTTGCTCAATATACTGTAAATTTTCTGAAGTGGATGTATTTGGTACATGATCATCCTCACTCATGTTTCTAATATCCTCGTGAATATGAATCTCACCACTTAAGTTTTCTTTATATTGTTCAAAACCACCTTCACCTAATTCCTCAGGACTCTCACTAGATGAGTCTATTCTTTTAATAAATTTATTTATTGCTCCTTTTTGAGATTCTATCAACTGTGCTACTTGTTTTCTTTTTTTCCTTTTTTCACTACCAGATAAATGCTTTTTAGGCAACATAATATAAACTAATTATAACACAACTGGATTAGAAAAAGAACAAAAGCACCTGTATGAAACTGGAAGAAGTATGCAGGCACAATCAAACTCCAACAGCTTCACAATATATCGCAAAGATATATAAATGGTATTATATCTGTGATACAGAAAAAAAATAGCAAAATTTAATATCTAATATTAAAAATAAAAATAAAGAGTAAAAATATATTAAAAATTAGAAACGTTACCTTTAAATTATACTCGAAACACGTAAGATGTAATCATAAAATTTTTCTCGCTAATTTTGAGTTCGAATACTTTAAAGACATATATTGATGAAAATAAAGAAATTAGAAGGTAAAAATATACTAAATATTTCAAGGCTATTTATAGACCACAAACTTACCTTTAGTTAAAAAAAAAGTTATAACGTTAAAGATTATTTATTATTATAACGTTAAAGATTAACGTTATAGTGTTGACGTTGTATCAGCTATAACGTTAAAACACAAGCAACGTTCGATAATAAAGCAAGGGCGTTCAAACTTCAAACACAAGCTAACGTTAAAATTCATTAATAAAGTTAAAAGTTATTACTCATTAACAAGCAAGTAGGCAACAACCTCACTTCTTATGGGGCCCCTTATCATAAATGAGAACGTTAAAGTAGGTGTAAACTAAAAAACTTAAAAAGTTATTGCTTAGCTTAGTTTAGAGAGGGGGCCCCAAGGCCCCCTCTCATAGCGGGGCCCTGGGCGGTGGCCCCGCTGGCCCCTGCCCAGGGCCGGCCCTGTCGAGTAAGACCTTTGCTCGAATAGGCAACAACAGGTCCTGTTGTTAGAATATTTTATACTCAGTAAATATGAAAATGTTAAAAGCATTTATAAATGATAAGGGACAATTATCTAAACAATTAGTTCTAATTATTTAAATAATGATTGATCCAAGTTTAATTTTTATTAGTAGACTCTACACTCTGTCTATATTAAAAAATTCAATATGTTAAAGTGTTAGATCAAAGAATTGAACCAAGTCCAGTATGCAATATTGACAAGCCCAACAATGATTCCAAGCCCATTCGTTTGAGGATAGCTCAACTCTCATCTACAGCTCACAAAACTAAACCTGCACCTGTACATTAGTTGATTAGCTCTTGCTATAACTGCTTTCCAGCTACTGCTACTGACAACATTACCAGCTGTCATCATTTAGGCCATTGGATTCTAACAGATTATTTTCTATGGTTTGATTGTAATCATTCATTTTTGTATATATACATTACTCAATCAATAAGAAAATCATCAAAAACGTTTTATACAAAAAGTATCATACGGGCTACATGGTATTAGAACTTAACCGACTCATCGTCACCTAATCGTCATCGTCATGACTATTGGGTCTTCCTTTTCTTCCACTGATGTTGGTTCCAGCACTGTTCTTAATTCTTCCTCAATCGAATTCTCTACCCTAACCAAACACTAAACTTTAACCTTCCCCTGAAACTCGATCAGAATAATTATCTCAACTGGCATCCTCAGATCCTCGTAGCTGTACGCGCACTGGATCTAGAAGCTTATATCTCACCATATCATGCTTCTCCACCTCCATTTGTTATTTCTTCTACAGAAAATACAACTGATCCTATTTCTACTCCTAATCCTGCTTATAAAGCTTGGGTCGGAGTAAATTAGCTTCTTCTTTGCTGGCTTCTTACTACCATTGGTGATACTGTTATTGGACAAGTTAATCATGCTAACTCTTCTAAGGAGCTTTAGCAGATACTTGTTAGCCTATATGCGCAGACTTCACTCGTTAAAGTCTTGCAGCTCAAGCAAAAATTATCATCTCTTCAAAAAGGAGCTTCAACCATTTCTGATTATATACAGCAGGTGAAGTCTATTGACGACTCCCTCAAGGTTGCTGGTCATGTTGTGACAGACCAATAATTGATCCTTAGTGCTCTTAGTGGTTTAGGCAGTGAATCTGACTTTGTGGTTGTACTCCTCATTGGATCTATGGGTATTTCTTCTCTTTAAGATGTTCTTTACACCTTAATGATGCATGAGACCAGGCTTGAACAACAACACGCTCTCTCTCTCATATTCCTGTGTCTTCTGCATCTGCCAACTTAGCAACATACTCTCATCAATCTACTCGCACTTCAAATTCTAGTCGAGGATCCTATAGAGGCCGAGGAAACAAAGGACGAGGGGGTAGAAACAAGTTACATTGTCAATTATGTCAGAAACCAGGGCATGAGGCGTTAAAATACTACAAGCGTTTTGACATTCACTAGCAAGGAAATCAATCTAATCAACCTTCACAGCAGAAAAATGACACTTCTCAATAGGCATATCTGGCTCATCATTCAGTTGCTACTTCACCAAATTCTTCTTATGAGGTAAATTGGTTTGTGGATAGTGGGGCAACTAATCATGTCATGCAGATTTATCTAACCTAAGCATTCAAGAGCCATATAACGGTGGAGAGCAACTTGTAGTTGGTAATGGTAACGAATTACCTATCTCTAACTTTGGTTCTTCTCTTTTACCATCAACTTCCCTTACACCTATCAAATTGCATAACATTTTACACAAATAACCAAGAATTTAATCAGCATCTCTCAAATTATCAAAGATAATAGGATATTGTTGAATTTGATGATTCTTGTTGTGTTTTTAAGAACAAGCTTACAGGGAGGATTCTACTCAAGGGATTTCTCAGAAATGGTCTGTACAGTCTTAGTTTAAAATCGATCACTCCACAACCTTTTATCAGTAAACTATCCAACATAGCACAACCTTTTATCAGCAATATGTCCTACTCAGTCTCTAATCAATGTGTTGCTTTTCTTTCTGAATCTAATGTGAATGCACGGCATGCTCGTTTAGGGCATCCTAATACTACTGTATTACAACATACTTTGCAATCAATGAAACTCAAATTTAGTCCTAAATCCATCAGTTTATGTGACTCTTGTCAATATGGAAAACATCATAAATTACCATTTCAAAAACAAGACATATCTGTCACTGATCCTTTGGAAATCATCTACACCGATGTTTGGGGTCCAAGTCCTTATCCTTCAACGAATGTTCATAGATACTATCTGGTATTTGTTGATGCCTTGTCTCAGTTCACATGGATACAATGAAACACAAGTTAGAAACCATGGGCATTTTTAAACAATTTCAATCTCTTGTTGAACTATAGCTCAACCACAAAATCAAATCACTACACTATACCATTTCTTGCTCAACATGGCATTAACACCAGATTTAGTTGTCCATATACCCATCAACAAAATGGGATTTCTGAAAGAAAGTATCGTCATATAATTGAGACTGGTCTTACACTACTATCTCATGCTAAATTACCTCTAACCTTCTAGTTCGAGGCTTTCCAAACAGCAACATACCTGATCAATAATCTACCCACTCCAGTTTTACAAAACCCATCACTATTTCAAAAATTATTTCATAAACAGTCTAAGTATGATCACCTAAGAATATTTGGATGCACATGTTTTCCCTTCTTACGATTCTACAATAAACACAAGCTAGGTTTTTATGCCAACAAATGTGTGTTCCTTGGATATAGTCCTTATCATAAAAGCTATAAATGTTTGCATCCATCTGACCATATATACATTTCCAGACACGTCACCTTTAATGAAACTAAGTTTCCCTACTCATCTCTATTCCACAAACAATCCAATACTCACCCAATCCATCCTAGCCTTCCGATTTCCACATTAACTGATACTCTACAAGTAATTACTGGGTAGTCTCACAGCATGGAATCTCTCCTGCAATCTTCTTCTTCAGATACAACAACTCAGGTACACAACTCTAATCCTATTCATTCTTCACCTTTATTTGGTTCTCCTAACCCTCCTGCTCCACTTTGTATCCGAAAGTTGCATCCCATACAGACAAGAGCTAAAAGTGGCATTTATAAACCAAAGGTCTATCAATCATCTCTCACATCAACCACAAGATCTGAACCAAAATCAACTGCTATTGCTCTCACAGATCCCATATGGAACGAAGCCATGAATTCAGAAATTCAAGCTCTACAACGCAATAAAACATGGTCTCTGGTTCCCTTTCAATCCTCTATGAAGATTTTGGGCATTAAATGGGTGTTTTGAATCAAGTACGATTCTAATAGTGCAATAGACAAATACAAGGCTTGGTTTGTGGCTAAAGGATTTAACCAAACTCTAGGCCTTGATTTTACAGAGACTTTCAGCCTTGTGATAAAATCCTCAACTATTAAAGTGCTCTTATCTCTAGCTATTTCACAAAATTGGGACATTTAAACGAGGAAATCTATATAAATCAACTAGAAGGATTTGTGGGTCACCAATTTCCTGACCATGTCTGCATGTTAGATAAGGCACTCTATGGCCTTAAACAAGCTCCATGAGCTTGGTATACTACCCTAAAATTTACTCTTCTACATTGGGGATTTCAAAACTCAAACTTAAAACTCAAAATCTGATACATTAATCTACGTTGACGACATCTTAATCACAGGGAATTCAACTTCAAAAATTCAATCGATCATCAAGCAACTCAGCAATAAATTTGCTTTTAAAACCCTAAGGAATATAAATCACTTCCTTGGTTTACACTCATGCGTTCTTTTGGGAGGTCAGGTACTTTGACTGTACCACCTTACAAACTTACTTGCAAACCTCAATTGCAAACCTCTTACCATTGAGCCATAAGAGGCGTCCACTTAAAGTGGAACAAAACCTTGAGGTCTTGGGTTCGAGTCGTAGACTCACCCTTGACCAAAGAGGACAATACCTGGAGTGATGGCGGTAGAGGCCGGGCTCTACATTAAAAAGGCGATTGTAACATCCCGTTACCGATGTGAAGGACATATTGGTAATTGGGATGGATTAGGATTTGGGTGCATACGTATTTTGATTTGCACATGCATTTAGCCTCTATAAAATTTTGATAAATGATTATTATTGCACGAGCATATGTATGTACATGCATGTATGACAATTTCCCTATTTAATTGTGTAAATTGGAAAAGTTTGGTGATTATTGTATAGATTAAGTTTTGAATATAGAATTGGAGTGAAAATTGAATTTAGGGGTTTGAAAATCGAAATTGGAGTATAGGATTAGGTATTTCCTAATTTTGAGGATTTATAGGAATTTTTTGAGAATTTTTAGAGATATGGGTTCGGACCAAAAAAATGGCATAATGACTGATTAATTAAATTCCGGTTCTGAAAATTGATTGACAATTGACATGAGATAATTGGAGTTATGATTTTAGGATTTATTATTCATAGTTATTGCGAGATAGGGAGAAATTAGAATAAGAAATTGGGTTTTTTGACCCTAAGAATTGGACATGTGGCATAGGAGTTGCCAAACATGCCTTAGTTTTAAATCATATATAAAAACCCTAACTTTTAAACTTTGCTCCCACGATCCTCCCTCTTGCTTTGAAAAGAAAATTTGATTTTCTTCTTCTCTTCTCCTTCGTGGGTTTCCATCTTGGTTTGATTCCTTCCATTTCTTCCTTTAAATTACTCCAATCATCATCTTTAACCTAGCTTAAGTCTTGTGATGGAGAAGAAAATATTTGGTGGAGAAATGAAGGATTGTCGTGGGTATCGATTGAGTTGAGGGTTGGAGTTCTTGGTGATATTCAAAGGTTTAAAGCTTAAATCAAGTAAGTTCCTACTTCTTTATGTCCTAAGTTGTTGGATTTGATCATTGAATTAAGTTATTAATTGTTTATGAATTTATAAGTTTCGGATGATATAGGGTTTGAGAATTTTGTTGATTTTAATTTGGGTATTTGAGAGATAATAGATATTTGAAGGATTTAAGGTTAGAAAAGATTTGTGTTTAGAGTTTGAAGTTGTTTGAGAGTGTTTAGAATGGATTTAGAAGGATTATTAATCTGCAGATATGAGAAATTCTGGGTTTCGGATGTGTTTCTGGGTTTGCACGTCGCGGCGAACATTTAATTCTGCGCCGCGATGAATCGATTCCTTCCATGACGTTACCTTGAAAGCGAAGCGAGCACGTCGTTGGGAGAGCTACGCGTCGTCATGGGCGAAGAGAGGTCTCGCCATGAAGCGATCTTCTGCCGCCATGGCGAGGATGCTGATTTACGAAGATGAGTTGGTTTGTGTTATTGAATGAATTTTGAGGGTTAATTCTTAATGGATTGGTTAGGGATTGATTGATCTTGATTTAGAGAATTAAGAATTGTGAATTTATAAGAATAGAAGTTCGGAATTTATTTTGGTGGTTCTCGAAATCGGATGGTGATTGAATAGTGAATTTGATTTCGATTTAAAGATAATTTCTATGTCCTGAAATTTGACTTCAGGGAGTTTGGAATATAGTTAATTGAATCATGGTATTAGGAATTTCTATCAATTAGAGTGAAAGTGTTTATTTGGGGGAAAAGGCTCGGGAATGTCATAACATGTAATGTACTCAACCTATTTGCTACATATGCATTACTGAATATTGTAAATTGTGTAATTAGTGATATTGGTATTATTCTGATTGTTTAGAGGCTCACGTGGAGCGTCAATCCTCCGACGTAGCAGAGACTTCCCAGCAGTAGTTCCGAAGTTTAAAGGTGAGTAACCTAGTTGGTTCCTCAATCTCGGATTTGTTAAATGCTCTGTATGAACTATCTGTGAATATAATTGAATGATCTATTTGACTTCAATGAATACTGTTGAGTAAAATGTGTTATTGTGCAATTGTGAGGGCATGTTAGGCATAATCGGAAATTGGTAATTAACAGTTGTGACTGGTGCAATCACTGACCAGAGCTATAAGCTCGACTACTGAAAGAGGGCCTAAGGCCAAGTAGGGAATAGTGCATACCCAGATGGCTCTCCTATCCCTATTGCGCGAGGGCAGTAGTGCATACCCAGAGGGCTTTCCTACCCCTAAAACGCGATTACTGCTTGATGTGCCCGAAATGGGACGTTACTGATGCCAAGTCACAACACCGAAATAAAATAGAAAATGTTATGCATCAAGCATCTGATTGTGCTGTAATTCTTGAAATGGGTTAAATGCATACGTATGATAATTGTTTAGTGAATTTATGATTGCTATTTTGAGTATGTTAGTGTGTTGATCTGTACGCAAATTTTACGTAATGCATGAATTGGGTGAACCATCGATGATGATTTCTCATTGAGTTCGCAAACTCACCCAACATTGCAATTTATTTTTCAGGACAGCGATTGTAGACTCTTAGCTCCAGTTAGCGAGACTTTTCCTGCTGTATGAGCGCTGGCAAGAGAAGTATGGCTCACAGGTCGGTCAGTTGGGATCTTTTGAGGATGACCTAGATAGGAGTTATTTTGGTCCCTTTTGGTTTTGTACAACATGTAATTATGACTGAATCATGTAATTATGGTTTTTAAGGAAATGGAATGAGAAGTATTTCAGTTTTTATAATTCAGTGAAGTTTAATATTTCAGTTTTATTATATTGATGCCATGTGGATTATAGAAATGATCGAATCGTAGTGCACTCGTATCGTAGGTTATGTATCGGTATCGTAGGTTATGTATCGGTATGACCTACGGGCATCCCGGTGTATAATCTACGGTAAGGGGACGCTACAATACGTCTCCCGGGTCTTCCGATAGAGTTCTTTAACCAACAGAGGCTTACGGATGCCGGTAAGAAGTTGGGTAGGATGGTGAAGATTGATGGCCACACTGATGAATCTTCAAGGGGTAAATATGCTCGTATTTGTGTTGAGATAGATTTGACCAAGCCTTTGGTATCGGAAGTCACCATAGGGCCAATTACACAAATTGTTGAGTATGAAGGACTTGATGATATCTGTTTTCTCTGTGGGGTGTACGGTCACGCTACTGCCAGGTGCCAGTATAAGAAGAAGGATGCGAACGCTGCTAATGAAATTGTTGAAAATCGTAGTCCTGGGGTTGAAAATTCGAATGCTAATGTTCCAACGGCGGATAATAAATATGGGCCGTGGATGATTGCGAAGAGAATTACGAAGCCTCGAATCCAAAAGCAATCTTCCAACGTGCAGAAACCGATTGTGGTGACGAGGTCTAGCTTTGATGCTTTAGAGATTGAGGATATTAAGAATACCGATGAACGGGTAGAGGCGGATATAGGGGCTGCGATTGCTACGACCTTACCACCCATTGCTTCATCCTCGAAAACTAAGGATAAAGGCAAGAAAGTTGCCTTTGCGGACATTTCGAATCTACCTAAAGCCAAAACTACCATTTCAAACCATCAGGCCAAGTCTCTCTCGACCAAGCAGCCCACCATGCAAAATCCTAAGCCTACTATGTACAAATCTAAACACATGCCGAATATCACCCTTTCACCATCCATCCCTAACCCTAAACCAACTTCTCCCAGGCAAACCAAACTGCAAAACCCTCCTAGGAAAAATGTCACTGGTCCGAATAAGCACCACTCACGGCTTTCGACCTTTACCTTGGGAGATTTCATGGATTTTAAGAACAACCCGATCAGTGTTGAAACCACCGTCCCTCTCCCTACTATTTTGAATCCTAAGACCAATTCGGTTGTGGGGAAACCGAGTAAACAAGCTGACCCTAAACCAGGCTTACCGTCGACCTCTCCCAATGATATTAATCTGGCAATAGTTTCGAAAGAGAATGTGATCAGTGGTCGTCCTCCGGATTTGCCTGCACCGGTTATGGATGATGTTATGGGTGAATGCGAAAGCTCAATTGGTATAGAGCATGATAGTAAGAATGTTATGAATGACGAGGGCAATGATCAGTCCTCTGTCAATATCAGGGTTTGAGCTTTATCCTTTATTTTTTAATGAATATCTTAGCCTAAAATTGTCAGGGAGCTCGTGATGACTCCTTTATTCGTCCATTGAAATTTCTTATTTTCAAATATAAGCCTGATGTTGTTGTTCTTCTTGAGCCTCGTATCAGTGGTGTACAGGCGGATGATTCTATTGCTAAGATTGGCTTATCTTTCTCGCATCGTTTTGAAGCCATAGGTTTTTTGGGAGGAATTTGGATCTTATGGAATGATTCTAACAAGATTGGCATCCTTGAATCCAATTCCCAATTTATCCATTGCCTGGTTATTGATAATTCTGGAACTGCCTCCTTCTTCACAGCTATTTATGGACATCCGGCCCCTTCGCGGCAGAATTGTCTATGGCAGCACTTATCGCGTCATCATAGCTCTATGTTGGGTCCATGGGTCTTGTTGGGTGGCTTCAACAGCCTTGCGTGTGCCACTGAAAGAAGAGGGGGTTCCATGAATCGTACTGGTGTTAATTCTGCTTTTGTTGATTGGATTCAGGACACGAGTTTGATTGATCTGGGGTTCTTGGGCCCTAAATTTACTTGGAGGAGAGGTACGTTAAGCAGCCATCTGGATAGGGGTTTGTGTAATTCTAGTTGGAGACTCCAATATCCCGAAGCTACTGTTACTCATCTCGTCCATTATGAATCAGATCACTGGCCCCTTTTGCTTAACTTCTGCAGTTTCCATGAGGTTCCGTCTAATCGACCTTTTAAATTTCTCCAAGCTTGGCTCACTCATGAAGACTATGAACAGTTTGTGAGGAATAATTGGGATTGTGGAGACTATTTCATGGATTCGGTTGCTGCCTTTACAGGTAAACTTCAACTTTGGAACCGTGATGTTTTTGGCAACATTTTTCGTCAAAAGAACGCTCTTCTTGCGTGCATCGATGGTATTCAACGGTCCCTTGATCAGAGACATAATCCCTTCCATGTTCAGCTTGAGAAAGAGTTGAAAACTGAGCTTGATGATATTTTGCTTCGTGAGGAATTGTTTTGGTACCAGAAATCTCGTGGTGAGTGGGTCTTATGGGGTGATAAAAATACGACATATTTCCATCTCAAGACTATCCGTCGTCGTAAATGTAATAGAATTGAGCTACTGAAGGATGGCACGGGTAATTGGATTGATGACCAGAATGATCTTCAAGTGATGGCGGTTCGCTATTTTGCTTCTTTATACACTGAGGTGGATAGTAACCGAGTACAGTATAGTATTCGTGGAGCTTTCCCACAGCTCTCTGATGATGCTACTGCCCTCCTGAATCGTCCTTTCTCTGAAACTGATGTTTGCAAGTCCCTTTTTGATATGAAGCCACTACAAGGAAAATAAGAAATACCGACAGAAAAATACCGACGGTATATAAACCGTTGAAAATACCGACCGAAATAACGTAACCGTCGGAGAAATTGGGTGGGCGTTAAACTTTTTCCGACCGAAAACAATTCGGTCGCTGAATATGTTCAAATATTTTCTGACGATCAATTTCCGTCGGTGATGGCGTCGGTGAAAACCGCACCCTTCACTTACTCAAAACGACGTCGTTTTGGTTATTATTTAGGGCTGCATCTGCGAGTCTTCCTCCTCTTCCCGCAGATGCATCCCTTCTTCTCCTTCCTTCTTTTTCCTCTGCCTCCGTCGTTCTTCGTAAATCGTTCTTGCCCGTTGTTTCGTCATGCTTGTAGCTTGCCGCTAGCTAGTCGTCGTCATTGCCGCCACCGTCGCGTCTCCTCCTCGTCTCCGATAGCGTGGTATAACTTCTCCTCCCTCCCATCTTTACTTACTCCGACGGTGTATATTGGGTATGTTGAAGGTTTTTAACTTTTTATATGTTAATTACTGCTATAATTTTATGTAAATTATTGTCATTATATGTAAATGTAAATTATTTGTAAATTATTGTTGTAATTAAATGTAAAATATTGGTGTTATAATGATCTGTAAATTATATTTTCATTATGTAAATTATTTGTAAATTATTGTTGTAATTATATGTAAATTATTGGTCTTATATGCATCTAAATTATATGTTAATTATTGCGTAATTATATGTAAAATATTGCATTTATATGCATCTGTAAATTATATTTTAATTATTTCTATAATTATATGTAATTTATTGGTCTTATATGCATCTGTAAATTATATGTAAATTATTGATGTTATTATTGCTCTTATATGCATATGTTAATTATATGTACATTATTGCTCTTCAAGCGCTTTTAAAGAAAAATGAAAGATTTGAATAAGAAAATTAAGAATTTGTGTACTACATTGCCAAAACTTTCAATTAGGTGATCATTATTTGATAATTATTAATAATTATTGTACAATTAAGTGTTCATTATTTAATATTTATTAATAATGACTCTAACTATCTATAATTCAATTAATTTAATTTGATACCCATTATTAATATTCTAAGTTGGACTGAAATTTTGATTAAACTAAGGAGATACTAAAATATTGTTATTTTAATCAATTATATAACAATAATATCAATTAGTAGTGAGTTAGAATTTTGAAAATTTTAAGTCAAATTTCGAACTAGTCCATCAAATTTTAATTCAACTTCAACTTTGATTTATTGATACCAAATCAATTTTATGTGGGTTAATATTATCAATTATGATTAAAATTATTAAATCAATAAATTTATAAAATAATATCTTTACAGAGGTAGACACCAACTCAAAATGTCTTATTTGTTGGAGCACATTAAGTCGTTTCTATATAATTAATATTACAACTTCATTCATACATTCAATCTCATTTGAAAGGTTAGATGAACCCAATCATGAACATGAGAAGGAGTAATTACACTTTGATGAAATAACAATAAAGTCATTTGCAAAGTATATTCCCCTTTGATTCATCTTGCTTGAACTAGTTCAAGGTATATTCCCCTTTGATTCCTCTCATGCCTTCATCAAGTTCTCAGTATCTCTGCCTTTAAAGAATTTTAATTTCGTTTCCAAGACTTGTAACTAAAATGTGTATAAAAAACAACAACTAGACTCTTTATATGTAGGCATAGATGGGATGAGTATCTAATGAGTTTGTGCATTATATGACATATTTATAGTCCTCTAATAAATGGATCATTTTATGAAAAGATCATCCTTTTCGATGAGCTTGCTATAGTAGGATCTATCTAGCAATCATCTTCTTTTACCTTGTTGTAAGAATTTGTTTTATAAATACAACATATTGTGCATTGAGGGACAAATTGTTTTAAAGTGTGCATGGTTTGGATCAAATTTTTCAGATATAGAGGTCCTAATAGCTATAGGTATATATAGCAACCATTTCATAAGTTAACTATGAGAGGGGTTTTTAAATACATTATAAATTTGATGGTAAGATTGATTCATACAATGTAAAATATATTAACAAATTTTCAACAATTATAGCACATTTGGTGATTTCATGGGAACATATATAATTAGCCACTTCCTTTTCTTATTAGTTATGTAAATTTTCTTACTTTATGGGCATGCATTAGTTATGCTTAGATTTATAAGAGGTATGAATGATAAATGTAAAGCATTGATATGAATTAAGCTTGTAAAGCATTGATATGAACTACTTCTTCATTGGCATAATTCTTACCTAAGCAAATTACAAAGTTTAAAAACTATAAGGCTATAGTTTCACTAAGTAGAATTTCCTAGAATTTAGGACTATTAAACCTTATATCCCTCAGGGTATTGTCAACATTGAATGTAGAGACCTTTAGTTGATGACAAAATGGTTGGAACTTGCATTATAGATACAATTGAATTATAATGCCTTTGTATGGAATCGATCTCATTAGAGGGTCCAGTGTTTGGGCGTGGTTCACAATATTATATTTGCAAGGTGATTGCTGGTTGAGATATATGTGTGTTTCTGTTGCAGGGGGACCCTTATTTTTAAGGGGTGTCGAATTATAGAGAAATGTCTGCGAAATTTTTCTACGATCCTCGTCGTAGCTCGTGTTTAAATTAGAACATGAGCGCGGTAGTTTAATTATGTGAGGATGATAAATGTTTAGGATTTAGAATACTATGTCATGCCTTGCAGAAAAATATTTCCAATATAGGTTTGACTGATTTTATTGTTGGGTTTCGGTCAACTCTATCATCTTCATCCTCGTGACGCTCGACATTGCCCGTAAGAATGTGATTCAAAGAACATTTCTTTGCATTTCAATTTAGGTCGATGGTTATGCTTTCGTTAGCAATTGTATTGCCTTATTCAATTGCTTGTTGCCCGACTAGAATCAATTACACCATAATTGGATGAATGTTGTGTACAATGAATATCTCTTAACCTTGTAATAATCTAATTTGATATGCTTATGTTAAATTGTATAGGAAGGATTAATTTATTAGAATAGGTTTTACAATAACATTCAATCTTGTATGAATAGTTCTTTGGCAATAGTATGATATGTAATATCTATTGAATATCACATTGTGGTCAACCACAATGTGATATCATATTTGTCTACTATCATATATGTTGTGTTCACAGATAAATATTCGTGTAGCTTAGCTACGACATGTAACGTTAAAGGCTTATGTTATAACACATGTCCGTAATGATTTGGTGTAGAGAGGTGGCTAACTTAGATGCCTAACTTTGCATCCGATGTTGTAGAATAACAGTTCCCCAGTTATGAATTTCAACGATCGATCTTGGATGTATAGACGTTTAACCGCCGATGGTTTCATCAATCCTGAATTTATTGAGGGAGTTGATGCGTTCATGCATTATGCATGTTCGCAACCTGCATATATGGATGGGCCGAAGATCAGATGTCCATGTACAAAGTGCAAGCACAAATGTTTCCTGCTTATTGATGAAGTTCAGTTGCATTTGTTGAGAAAGGGTTTGTTCGAACTACTTTCGATGGACTGACATGGGGAACCGTTGGTTGCTAGCTCCTCAAGGAGAATTGAAGAGCCTACGTGTATGAACTTAAATAAGAATGACGTTGAGGATGGATATGGAAGACATTTTGGTGATGGGCCGGAAAACTCTTACAGGCAAATGGTGCACGATGGACTCGGTCATACATTTGACCCAAATGTGGGACATGTTGACGAAGAACCTAACCAACAGCAAAACAATTATTCGACTTTCTGATCACCGATCGAGAATTGTGGCCAAATTGTGAGACAATGACTCGATTGTCATCAATTGCTCGATCTTGAACATAAAGAGTGAAGGTCATATTTGGATCGCAGCTTTGACAAAATTCTTCATGGTACAACGAATCATTGCCACCGAGCATACAATGGTTGATAGTTTTACAACATGAAGAAACTTATTCGTGGTCTTGGTTTACTGTGGAAAAATTGATATTGTCGACTCGGATGTATCTTTGTATTGGGAGACGATATGAACTTAGAACGGTCTGAAATTTTGTGGGCAACCTAGGTTTAAGCCCAGAAAATGTTATACGAAGCATAAATTAGTTCCATGGAAGCGGATGTATTATTTCCCTCTCACTCCTAGGTTGCAAAGGCTTTATGCTTCTGATGTGACTGCGTCTCACATGAGATGACATGCTGAACACGAACAAGAAGATGAAGTAATGACTCATCCATCAGATGCATTGGCATGGAAACATTTTAATGACACGCATGTTGAATTTATGCTGACAATCGAAATGTTCGATTGGGTTTGTCAACGGATGGATTTCAACCATTTGGTCAATCTGGGCAGCAATATTCTTCGTGGCCAATTATCATAACTCCTTATAATTTGCCCCCTTTGATGTGTATGAAAGAGGCATATATGTTCTTGACGGTGATTGTCCCAGGGCCAACAAATCCGAAGCAAAAAATTGATGTGTTCTTACAACCATTGATATCTGAATTGCAACAGCTTTGGGACTATGGTGTCCAAACTTATGATGTATCTAAGAAACAGAATTTTGTGATGCGAGCAGCTTTGATGTGGACTATTAGTGACTTCCCAGCTTTTGCCATGTTATCTGTATGGTCAACCACTGGGACGTTGACTTGTCCTTATTGTCGCAATGATTCTGATGCGTTTTATCTGCCTAACGGAGGGAAAATTTGTTAGTTTGACAATCACAGGAAATTTCTACCTGCAGATCATCCGTTTAGGCGCAATAAATATAAGTTTAGAAAAAATCGGACGGTTCACACCCATCCTCCTCCGATAGTATCCGGTGAAGAGGTCTTGCAAGAAATAGAAGAATTAGGGTTGTTGAAAGTGACATAATTAGAGGCTGATGATGTTAATTCAACCATTAGTCAGAATTTTGGTTGGCGGAAACGAAGCATTTTTTGAGATTTGCCATATTGAAAAACGAACTTGATTCGTCATAATCTAGATGTGATGCACATTGAGAAAAATATCTTTGACAACTTGTTCAATACCATAATGAACATTGAAGGGAGGACAAAAGACAATGCCAAATCACGAGCTGATTTGCAACTTTTTTGCAAAAGAAATGAGTTACATAAAGATCTTCGCACAGGTAAATACCCAAAAGCATGTTATACTATGGACAGGAGACAAAAGGAGCTTATATGTGAATGGTTAAAAACTGTTAAGTTTCCTGATGGATATGTGTCAAACTTGGTGAGGTGTGTGGATCTACGAAAGTACAAATTATTTGGGATGAAAAGTCATGATTCTCATGTATTTATGCAAAGGCTTATCCC
The DNA here is from genome assembly GCA_029891385.1 of Erythroxylum novogranatense. Taxonomy (NCBI): domain Eukaryota; kingdom Viridiplantae; phylum Streptophyta; class Magnoliopsida; order Malpighiales; family Erythroxylaceae; genus Erythroxylum; species Erythroxylum novogranatense. The sequence continues at coordinate 90,734,896 of CM057230.1, forward strand.
AATTGCATTTCGAGAGTTGTTACCTTCTAAGGTATGGGAAGCTATAACAGAGTTAAGTTTATTTTTTAAAAGCTTAACCTCAGTTGAAATCAGCATTGGTGAGATGGAAAAACTAGAACATGAAATTCCCGTAATTTTGTGTAAATTAGAATGCATTTTTCCTCCAAGTTTCTTTGACTGTATGGAGTATCTACCTGTGCATTTAGCACACGAGGCAAAAGTAGCTGGTCCAGTTCAATATTGATGGATGTATCCATTTGAGAGGTAAGTAGAGAAATATCATCGCGAACCATTGACAAGCTTTGTCAAATGTGTTCTACTAACAATTTTGGTTCTGTGAGGTATTTGCATCACTTGAAAAGAAATGTTAAAAACAAAGCTAGAGTTGAAGGTTCCATATGTAATGCTTATTTAGTGGAGGAAGCGAGTACGTTTTGTGGGTATTATTTTGAGCCGCATGTTAACACAAGAGCAAGAAAAGTTCCTCGTAATGACGATGGGGGACGAACGACTCATGTTGATGGAAACTTGTCCATATTTTCATCTTGTGGACGAACATCTGGCGTCGACAAGAAGAATTTTAAGCGAGGAAGAGATCGAGGCTGTACATGGTTATATTGTTTTGAATTGTGAAGAGTGTTGCCTTTAGTGCGATAAGTCGCATACGTGAATGTTTCAGACTTACCTTTGTGTCATCTTCATGCCCTAAAAATAGTCATGCTGTATTTAGATTGTACGAGACATTGTTACGGGAGATAATGCCTGGTATGACGGAAGATGATTTAAATAAAGAAGTCGGGAAACACTTTCCTCGGTGGTTTGAGAGATATGTAAGTTTGTACTCTACAATTCATCTTAATTATATTTTGAAGTTGTATTTTACGTTGTTCATGAAGCTAAATTAGTTGCGATGCTAAATTTATTTTTTTAGGCATTGGACAATCCAATCGAGAACAAGATGATATGTGATCTTGCAAAGGGACCTTTACGATATGTTAAATCATATCCGGTGTATTTCATTAATGGATACAAATATCATACAGAAAGTCATGGACATAACATGTCAACAATAAACAGTGGGGTTTCAATACAGGGAGAAATGATGGATTACTATGGTAAAATTATTGAAATACTGGAAGTTGAATACCCTGGTTTGCCGATCAGCGATGTGTGATTTTTAAATGTGAATGGTATGACCCGACACCAAATGTTGCAGTAAAGGTGCATAGACAATACAATTTAGTTGAAATCAATAACCGAAGAAGATTGCGTCAGTTTGAACCTTTCGTCTTAGCTGTGCAAGCCAAAAAGGTTTGTTACATCCCTTTTCCGAGCTTACGACGAGATAAGACAAATTGGTTAGCGGTTTGCAAAGTTAAACCTAGAGGTGTTTACGAATCACCTAGAAGAGGAGAGCATAGTGTTGAAAGTGAGGCGTTTCAAGAAGATCAGACATTTATCAATGCATCTGTTACGTATGACGATACTGAACCTTTGAACGATCCATCAAACAAATTTTCCGATATTTCATCTGGAGAGGATGACGAGGGCCTGAGATCAGACGAGGAGTCGGAATTTGATTCTTATTCATCTGAAGAAGAAGATGATTGTAATCTTCCATTAAGTTATGATAGCGAATGACTTCTGTTTGTAATTGCATATTTTAAGTTAAATTGTCACGTTATTTTTATTTATTTATATTATGTTTGGTTTTTCATTGCATTTCTTTAGAAACGTATGTCGACATGGCGATTGGTTCCGGACGGCAGCAATTCTTTCCGTTGGGAGGAATGTGGGAAAATTGTCCAATTCTATGGAAGCAACACTACTTCAAGTCTCGCTCCATCATATAGTACCAAACGTTTGCCTTCGATGGTCGATCTATTACTTGAAGGTGTTTAGTATGATCTACACGTTGACTATTTCCGTGGTTTGAACCTGTAATAACATTTATTAGGAGGAGATTATCAAACATATTCTCATTTCATTGTCAATCTTACATGTTTAAGCTTCCTTTAAACTCGAAGAGGACATGTATGTCGATAAAGGTGACTGCAATGTCACGTCAGCTTATAACGGAATAGGAAGATCGGGTATTGTCAACTCCTCTACTATTCCCCAAACCTCGTCTGCACAATCACGTATTCAATAATATACCGTTTTCGTTACTGATATGGTTGGTTAATATCACGGTTTCAACATTTCTTCATTGATTACATTTTTGGTACATTTGTTCCTGTTAGTAGTTCATCCACCGAAGAAGTCTACCATTCTAAGACTGGGCACTCATTCACTATTTCCTCAACAAATCTAGATATAGCTGCAATGTTATTGCAAGAATGTGAGCAACAACGCAATGCCGCTGGACGGAATATCACTATTTCAATTGGTGCTTTTGAACGTGCGCGAACCCTTCTCGGGAACCCAGACATTGGGGACTCTTTCACGTTTACCAACTCCCATGTTATATGGAATCCTAAAAAATGAATAGATCGATGTGCTTATGTACTACCAGACATGCTTACCCTTTGCCTTCACGTTCAATTATTGTTGTATCCGTAACACATTAAAAGTGAACATTGCATATTTATATTACTGTTAAGGTTCATTTATGGTTGATAACAATTTGTTAACCTTCATATATTGCCATAGTTTCTCCTCGATATGTTGTGTAGAATATTGCATTCAAATTATAGATTGTACATGTAGAGAATTGTGGGAAATTGAATTTCAGGGAAATAATGGGACCGAAGAGACAACGTGACTTCATGCCACCGAGGTTTCGAACCATGCTCGGGGGACATTACAGTGAAGGTGGTTCGTCACAATCAGCCGCACCTACTGACTCACCATCTCCACCTCTGGTGCCGGGAGTTGCAGTTGAGGCATCACCGACTGCTTCTCAGCCTACATCATCCCCTTCTCCAATGCATATATCGTCCAATACTAGCGTACCGGATGCAGGAGACGTCCGTCAGCCTGGCGCTGAGGGACCTGATGGCAGAAAGTTTGTTTCTATTGTAAATGGCCAGTAAGTGATATCAAAGCACTTCACTATTTTCTTATTATCAACTTTTACTTTTACCAATATGTACATAGGGTAACATCACTTGATATGTTAGGTTGGTTCCGTCTGGACCAATTTCAAGAAATATGACTTCCTCGTTCAAGCAAAGAATTGAACCAGAGGGTTATGTTTGGAAAAATTTAGCTGACACCACAAAGCAATTATACTTTCAAGAGTTTGAGGTACACATCATTGTTATTTTCTTGTTACGTTGCTTTATATTCATAATGTTCATACAACATTTTAACATTTTGTTATTCTTACTCATCTTATTTCAGAAAGAATTTTACTGGGATTCTTGTGTCGACGCCAACATGTATAAACAATGGGAAAAGAAAGCACGCATACGTTATCGCGACTTAATTAATCAAATACGCAAAGTTGGTGCACGACCGCGTTATATTCCGGAGGAAATTTGGAGTCATTGGAATGAATATTGGACATCACCTGCGGCAATGTCCATATCTGAGCGTAATTCGGCCAACAGACGTGGAGGGCCGGGGGGGGGCGAGTCTTGCAGTGCATACGGGAGGATCAATTACCCACAACGAGCATGCACATAGACTAGTAAGTATCTAATTTCTCTTGACAATTTTACATAAAGCTTACTTTGCTTTATTGAACAATGTGATTATGATATAAATGTCTGGTACCATATGGCTGTGTGAAGTTATTTTCATTGTTGAGCAGGGGCAAATATCATATATAGAGGAAACTCTGCGAAATTTTTTAAATACTAGTTAACATCGACAATTTAAGTTATACGTGTAGGAAAAGGCATTGGAGCACGAAGCCTACACTATGCGGTATTGTGCACACCCACGGAAGAAACATGATGGTGTCACCTTTATCAACGATCGATGTAGAAGTCAATGTTAGTGAAATTAACATATTTTAATAATTTTTTAACAATTATAGCTTATTTACTAACGTAAAGATTGCTTCTTAATAGGATCAAATACAAGAAAATATCCAGCGACAATCTCAGGAGGAACTACCGGTGGACGAGACTCAGACATATCTTGATGTCGTGGGTGGTTGGGACCGTCGTGGAAGAATATTCGGCCTGGGCTCATATGCAAACGCTTGTTATTCGCACTCTTCCCTTTCTAGTACAGCAGCATCTGCTCGGCCATCTCAATCTCATGATGTATCGGAGCTCCGGGCCACAGTGGACTCATTAAAGGAACAGATAGCTAATCAAAACGAGCAGCTGGCTAATCAAAACGAGCAGCTGATTACTCAACATCACCAGCATATGGAGGACATAGCTAAGGTGAGGGAGGAGATTAGTCTGCAGATGACAGAACAACTGAGAGCGGAGCTGCAGCAAGTTTCAAAGATCAAAGAGTCGCTGGAGCAGATGGAGCAAGCAGCTAGGATGAGAGAGGAGATGGAGCGGCTGACTAAGATGAGAGCGGAGATGGAGCAAATGACCAAGGACAAACAGCATGTGGAGGAGATGGCTAAGCTTAGGCAGGAGATGGAAATGTTAAAGAGGGGGGGAACAGTTCAGAGCATCCATGATCATTACGACAATAATTACTATAACATTGTCATATGTTTTCAATTAAAAAACATCATAGATTTGTTATTTCTTACTTTTAATAATTATATTAATTTCTTTTTATATTTTATTAATTACTAATTTTCTCATTATTCATTATTCTAACGCAACACAAATTAATAAAGTGAATATATAATATAATCATTATTATAACAACAAAAAGCAAAAAAAAAAATTATCACTCATTACCGACGGTCAAATTTCCGTCGGAAATGTTCCCCTATATACCGACGGTAGATTATATCGTCGGTAAATGTCGTCGCAGATAACATCGCCTCACCGACGGACTTAATGACTGTAGCAATATTTCTCCGACGGAATAGTAATTACCATTCCGTCGTAAAATATATACCGACAACAATGTTTCGGTCGGTAATTCCATCGTAAAATTGCGACGGAAAAATTTGATCGATAAGTTTAGCTTCGGGCATTTTACCGACCGATTTTTGCTCCACCATATTCCGTCGGTGATTAATTCCACCGATGGAAATTTGATGTTTACCGACGGAAATTTTCGTCGGTAAAACACTTATTTCTTGTAGTAAGCCGTGGAAGGCACCGGGCTTTGATGGCCTCCAAGCTGGTTTTTATCAGAGCCATTGGGATACAGTTCGTAGTGATCTTTGTAGTGAGATGTTGAGAGTTCTTAATGGTGGTGTGCTTGATCCCAATATGAACCGGTCAATTCTGTGCCTGATTCCCAAATTGGATGCGTCAACATCTATCTCCCAGTTTAGACCGATTGCGCTTTGTACGGTAACTTACAAAATCATTACTAAAGCGATTGCCAATCGGCTTAAATCTTTTATGGCTGATATCATAGGACCTACTCAGGCTAGCTTTGTTCCAGGGAGACATATCACTGATAACATTGTTATTGCGTAAGAAGTTATACATACTATGCGTACTAAGAAGGGTAAAACAGGTTTCATGGCTATTAAGGTGGATCTCGAGAAGGCTTACGATAAGATTAGTTGGGTGTTTTTGCTTGATACTTTGATGGAGGTAGGGCTGCCCATGCATCTTATTCGTGTCATTATGGATTGTGTGTCCTCTAGTTCTATGCAGATATCCTGGAATGGAGGCTTGACGGAATCCTTTGTTGCATCTAGAGGGTTGAGACAGGGAGGTCCGCTTTCTCCTTATCTTTTTGTGCTTTGCATGGAGCGTCTTGCTCACGACATCTCTAATTCCCTGAATCTGGGGCGGTGGAAACCTTTCTCTTTCAGTAACAGAGGACCTCCACTTACCCACTTATTCTTCGTTGACGATCTTTTGCTTTTTGGTAAAGCAACTTGTGACCAGGCGAATGTGATGACAGGTGATTTTTGATTTTTGTTGTAGCTCGGGGCAATCTGTTAATGTGGCTAAAACCTGTATCTACTTCTCGAAGAATGTCACTCGCGCCACTAGGAGTGGGATCAATGCGATTCTGAGTTTTAAGGAGGTTGATGATTTAGGGAAATACCTTGGTGTTCCTCTTATCCATTCTAGAATTACTCGAAAAACCTACGGGTATATTCTGGATACAATGAAAACTAAGATTTCATCTTGGAATACTACGAAAATTTCTTTCGTTAGGAGAATTACTTTAGCATAATCGGTTTTTGGAGCCCTGCCTGTATATGCTATGCAAACCTCGAAAATCCCGATTGGCACTTGTCTTGACATGGAGTAATTCACTCGGAAATTCGTATGGGGTGGTGCTAAGGAACATCATAAACTTAGCCTTGTAGCCTGGCCGACGGTCACTAAACCGAAGGTGGAAGGTGGACTTGGTTTGCGCTTTCAAACAACTGTCAACAATGCTTTTGGCATGAAACTTTGTTGGGAGGTTTTCACATGCTCGAACAAACTATGGATTCAGGTCCTGAAGGCCAAGTACAACTTTGATTGCTCTATCTTTTTCCCTCCTACTGCGCCTAACTCGTGCACATCTTTATGGAGACTAATCGTGGCAAATTGGGATGATATGGCCTCAAATGTTGCATGGATCGTTGGCAACAACAAGTCAACCTTATTCTGGGAGCAAATATGGCTTCCTGGCTTGAGTTCACCTCTTTTAGATCTTGTTATTTCGGACCCCCCTTCTTCAACAAGGTTCAAACTGATTGAGGATTTTGTGGATACAAATGGAGCTTGGATGTGGCACAAGTTTGCACCTCATTTACCTCAGCTTACGGTGCAACTTGTGGCTGCGACTTTACCCCCTAATTCAGCAATGGAGGATGATGAAGCGTATTGGAACCTGTCGCCTTCAGGTAATTTCTCTTTGCGAACAGCCTATGCACATTTAAATGATACCGATTTCACTCTTCCTAGGCTGCCTTGGTCTTTAGTTTGGAAATGGATTGGTCCCCAAAGAATCAAATCTTTCTTTTGGCTCTTATTGAATCGTGGTGTCTTATCTAATGCTGAGAGAAATATACGACACTTGACTGATGTTGATCGCTGCCATTTATGCCGAGTTGAGTCTGAAAGCTATTTCCACTTGCTTCGTGATTGTACTGCGGTCAAGGACATTTGGTTGCAAATTGTTCCAATCAGATTTCAAGCCTTCTTTTTTAATCCGTACATCTCTTTTGTGGATTGGTGTTTCGGGAATTTGAAAGAAGCTTCACAGGTTCTTAACACGAAGTGGTCGGTTCTCTTCGGGGTTTGTTGTTGGGCGCTATGGAAGAGGCGAAACAAGCTGATTTTTTAGAATGAGATGCAGCAGAATCGTGCACTGTTTCGGTATATTTTTCAGCAGTGTTCGGTGATTGAAGGGACATTGAAAAAGGGGCTGCTACAGTCGGCTGGTGACACGCAACTAAGGGCTGTGTTTTGGTCTTGTCCGTTGCCGGGGTTCGTCAAACTTAATTGTGATGCCTCGGTCACGGGTGCTCTGAGTTCAGCATTTGGAGGGGGTCTCATTCGAAACTCGAGTGGACGTTGGGTTGGTGGATTTGTATCCAATCTTGGTCGATGTCCTATTCTGCAAGCGGAGATTTGGAGTATTTTCACGGGCTTGAATACGCACTCTCTATTAATGCTCGTAATATTTTGATTGAGTCTGACAATGCCATTACGGTTGATATGATTAATGATGTTGCTTCACCTAGTGCAAGCTGTTTAAGCCTTGTCCTTCAGATTAGACAGCTTCTTAATGCTTTTGATTCCACCCATCTATCGCACATTCATCGGGAAGGAAACTTCGTGGCCGATAGCCTCTCCCACCATGCATACACTTTCGATCTAGGAGTGCATTATCTATCGGAACCGCCTGATTGTATAGTCTCTTGGCTCTTCCATGATCTTGTTGCTTTCACTTATTTTCGCTAGTCAGTTTGTACTCTAGGGCAGTGCCCTCGGAATCAACCCAAAAAAAAAGAATCTAAAGTTTTGTTGAAAAAAGATATTGTTAAATAAAAATTAATTAATTAATTTTAGATTATAAAAATTTATTAAAATTAATTGATTAATTTAAGAAAATTAACTAATAAATTAATAAATTAACAAGAGTTATTCAAGTAACAACTAATTAATTAATCTTGAACCATTTTAATAACAAGAGTTCTTCAAGTAAATTAACCTAAAAAGTTAAAAATCCAACCAAGAAATAAATGGTTCAAGATTTTTACAGTTGAACCAACTTGTTGAGTTTTTTAATATTGGTGATCATTATTAAAGCTTTACCCTACAAAAACATGCTCTCTTATGAGCTGTAGTTTTCTACTCTTTACATACAGGTGGTTATAATACTTTAGGGTTAATTACACCATAATTACATGTGGTTTGGATCTTTCCACTTCACTTTTTGACTTTTAAAAGCTATCAAATAACTCCTAAAGTTTGGTTTTTATTTCACTCGTATCCATTAATGTCATTCTCCATTTGGTTTCTAATGGAATTGATGTTGGATGGTTTAGTTATCGCAACATGTCATGTTATGTAATGTAGGATACGTCAAACATAAATTAGTTTGTTCCTTATATATTAGATACTATGAGTTTGATAGATGATAGCATTGTGTTTTATAGCATAATCATGACATATGTTATGTCATATAACACCTAATTTAACCTATATCAAGTTGCTCAATTTAACTAAGTTACGTTGCTCGAAATCTCATATCTGTATTAAAGCAGTATGGTACATGCACAAATACAAGGTATAAGTGTTTTTATATATAGACATTGGCCACTTTAACAATTATTCTTCAATAGTATGGGACAAAAAATAGTATGGTAGATCTGACTCCAAAAAATAGATGTTGTGCAATTTAAGCTAGTTAAATCTTTAACTAACTTAAAGTATACATGTGATTGAAACATGAGGGACAAATGATAGGTATGGATCACCTATGAACCAAAGCCCAACAAATGGTCCAATAAGCCTAGGTATTGCCTAGATTGTAGACAAGTGACACTATTATATGCATCTACATACTTTCACATTGAATATTACATTTCCTTTCTCCAACTTTAGTAATTTGATCATAGGAGATCAAAAGTATGAAAATGCTTTGATCTTTAATTTTATAAATTTTTTGAAAAAAAACCCCATAAACTAAATTTGAACTATATTCTAACTCATCATTTACCTATTTCTAAATGTTTTGACTCAAACTTAGGTTCAAAGAATTTAGACCTAGAGATTATACTATATTAAGTAAGATAGACTGATAGAGAATGGAGTATTTATAAGGAAGGAGGGTGTGTGTAATTTAGTATAAGAATTTAATTTAGCTGTTAACTCTTTTTCTTTTAAATTTCAAATTATGCATGACTTATTATCTGTCTAACCTTATTTTATAGATGTTAGCTTGAAGAAAACTACTAAATTTGAACCTCAGAAGTGTTAGTTGTCTTCATGGATCAGAAAGAATGAAGTTCAATGCTAATTTGAGGCAAAAATCAATAAGTTAAAGCAGTTTCTGGATTATATGCTCTGTGTCTAGGAGGTGACATTTCAGACACGAATGTTTTAAGTGACCATGTATATTGTAAACTTCATCCTTTTGAAGATTTAACGATAAGTTTGAAGGCAACAACTGGATAAGATGAAAACATTCAACAATCAAAATGTTTCAAAGTTTAAATAGAATTGTTCAACTATATTTATTATAATTTGATATCTAGGATTAAATGGAAGTAGTTTTGGTATAAATATATCAATTTGTACTCAATCCTTATGTGTGTGAGAACCTTAGTAGTTAGAGAGCTTAAAAGAGAGGTTCTATTGTAGTTGTCTTGTAAGAGGGTGAATAGCTCGAAACCTTTATTGTTTGTATCATATGCTATTTTGATTTAGTAGATTTATTATTGATTTGTCACGTAGTTTTTACCTATATGCTAGAGAGTTTTTTTTTACATTAAATCATAAGTTCAATTTAGCTCTCGATCACCTTTGTTGCTATAGTAATTTGTTTTTAACTGAGAGATCTTAAAGATATTATGACCATTATTGCTTGAAGCTCACAATAAGTGGTATTAGAGCCTTGTGTATAGAGAGTGGCAATAGTTTTATGATGAAGTTGACGTTAGCCAACTACTGAATATGGAGACTTATAATGAAAGATCTCACGTATTGTGGGGATCTTTATGATCCAATCAATGTGGATAAAAGTATAAAAGATAATATTTCATCTAAGCTGACAAGGAGACCAAAACTTGTCACTACTGCACCAAACTAGTCACGTAAACAAGTTCTACTAAAAATAGAAGATAAACTAAAAGAAGCAAGATAAACAAAAGGATAGAGATGACAAAACCACTAGAGCAATAACATAAAGTAAAGATGATGAAATGTCTCAATATTAGTCATTCAGATTTGAAGTGGTTTGTTGATATAAGGGCATCTTATCATTGTTTTCCAAGGAGGGACTATTTCACCAACTATAGAAGTAGTGATTTTGGAAGTGTACAAAGATAGGCAATTAAAGCTCTACTAGCATCATTGGCATAAGAGACAACCGAGTTCTAAAGCAATATTAGATGCACGTTGACCTTGAGAGATGTACAACACATTCCAAACTTGTTACTTAATTTACTATTAATGAATATGCTTGACTAAGAAGGATATCGACATACTTTTGAGAATAACAAGTGGGAGTTGTCTAAAGTAGTATTGAAGTTTGCTCATGGTGAATTGTGTTGCACATTATAAAAGACACACTTTAAGGTATGTGTTAGAAAAATAAATGTCAATAAAAAAAATTTCACCAGATTTGTGGCACCAAACATTGGAACATATTAGCAAGAAGGGGATTAAGTTTCTAGCTAAAAAATCACTTATCCCTACGAAGATACAAATTCTCTCAACCTTTGTGATTATTACGTGGTTAAAAGGTAATATTGAATGCCTTTATAATAAAAGGTCTACCAAAAGGAAGGTAAAGTTAAACCTTGTGCACTCTGACATATGTAGTACCATAGAGGTGGAGTCCTTGAAAGGTAATAAGTACTTTGTTACATTTGTAGATGATACCATACGCAAGACTTGGGTCTTTATACTAAAAATAAAAATTTAGGTGCTAGATACTTTTCAAAGATTTCATGCCATAGTAGAAGGAGAGATAGAGAAGGTTGAATTGTCTCCACATCAGTAATAAAGGCGAGTATACCTCCAATGAGTTTGATGAGTACTGTTTAAGATATGATATAAGGTATGAGAAGATGAAACCTGACATCCCACAATATATTGGTGTTGTCGAGAGGATGAATAACAACATTATAGAGGAGATTCTATCTATGCTCCAAATGCCCCAATCTACCAAAGTCCTTTTTGGGATGAGGCGGTCAAAACCAAAATATATATGATCAATATAATACCTTCATTCCTTTTAGATCTTGATGTTCCTGAGAGAGTTTGGAAGGGGAATAATCCAACTTATTCATATATAAGAGTATTAAGATGCAAGACCTTCAAGCACGTACCAAAGTAACATAGCTCGAAGCTGGATTCAAAAACTACTCCTAGTGTATTTGTTTGATATGGTGATGAAGAGTTTGGCTATAGGCTTTCCAACTCCAAAAAGTATAATGTTGTTAGAAGTAGGGACTTAATCTTCTATGAATATGAGATCGGCACATATCTTGTCAATAAAAATAAGATTACATCTGTAAGGTATTTTGGTAATAAAGATACAACTAATGTTCCTACTTCCATTGATCAACCTACAAACGAACAAGGAGAACATGAGCTTACACAAGATGATAACAAATAGAAGTAACTTGATGGTGATGATTCATATGAGACATATCCTATGGATTATGAAGAAGGGGTCAATGAGTAGCATGAGCAATCTGCTTAAGTGTTGGAAGACATCCAACTTCAAAGGTTAACAAGAGAGAAAAGACTTCTAGAAGATACCCTAGCTTAAAATATCTCCTAATCACTGTTGAGGGAGAGCTAGATAGTTTCCAAGGAGTTCAGCTGCCTAAAGATAAATATTCAAGAGGAGATGGACTCATTGAAGAAGCATGGGACCTATAAATTAGTAAAGCTTCCTAAAAGTAAGACTGTTTTGAAGAATAGATGGCGTTCAAGGTCAAGAAAGATGGTGGCAACCTAGTGAAGCATAAGGCAATGATGGTGGTGAAGAGATATAATAAAAAGAAGAGTTTGAATTTCGATGTAATTTTTTCCACAGTGGTTAAGATGATGTTGATACTCATTATATTGGCCTTAGTTTCTAGTTTAGATCTTAAAATCGAGCAACAATATGATGTTAAGATTGTTTTCTTACATGACAATTTGGACAAGGATATTTACATGGAACAACTAAAAGGTGTCAATGCAAAAGAGGGTTTTATATGCAAGTTGAAGAAGATTCTTTATAGGCTTAAATAAGCATCGAGGAAATGATACAAAGAGCTCAATTCATTTATAAAGAGCAGTGGTTACAAGTGAGCATTAGTTGATACTTATGTCTATTTTATAAAATTCCTTGGTTGTAACTTTATCATCCTTCTTTTGTACGTGGATGATATGTTAATAGTTGGACAAGATGTTGACATAATTTGAAGGTTGAAGGAAGTCTCCTTTAACAAAATTTTTTTGGGTCCTACAAAACAATTTTTGGGCCTGGAGATTCATCGTAGTAGAAATGCAATAAAGTTGTAATTATCATAAGAGAAATATATTAAACGGGTGCTTTAAAGTTCAATATAAAGAATGTCAAACCAATGAGTACACCATTAGTTGCTCATTTTAAGTTGAGCAAGAGATCTTGTCCTACTACTAAAAAGGAAAAAGATTTTGTCCCTTATTCCTTACTCCTTAAATATTGATTCGTTAATATATGTCATGGTGTGCACTAGAGTAGACATTGTACACACTGTTGGATTGATTAGTAAAATTTTATCTAATTCGAGAAAGATACATTGAGAAATAGTAAAGTGAATCTTCCAGTACTTGCAAGGCACTTCTAGATTATGTTTGAGTTTTGGAGGTGGTGAGCAAATTTTAGAAAGGTACAAAGACGTGGATATAGCTGACGATCTTGATAACAAAAAATTAACCTCATGATATTTGTTCAAATTTGTTAGGAGAGTTATTTCTTGGCAATCTAAGTTGTAGTAGTATGTAACTTTGTCTATTATTAAGGCAAGATGTGTTATAGCCATAGTGGTTAGAAAGGAGATGCTTTAGTTAATGTGATTTCTAAAAGATTTGGATATAGAACAAGATAAATACATGATGTTTTGTGACAATCAAAATGTTATGGATTTGATTAAAAATTCCATATATCATTCCTGCACTAAGCACATTGATGTGAGGTATTGAAGGGCAACTAATAAAGTTGAAGAAGATTTATATGAACAAGAATGGCTCCTATATGTTAACAAAGATAGTTCCTTGGAGTAAGCCTAAGCTTTATAATAAGCTCGCTAAGATGACATTCACGTCTTTTATAGGGTGGTTGATTTCTCCTTATAAATAGGTTGGAGGAGGAGATTTTTGTGTGTCCAGTCTCATTTTATGGATGTTAGTTAAAAGAAAACCAATAAATATGGACTCCAAAAGTGTTAGTTATCTTATTGGATCAAAAGGAATAAAATTAGGGCAAATTTGAGGCAAAAATTGATAAGTTGAAACTGTTTCTAGGATACATGCCTATGTTTAGGAAGCGACATTTCAGGCACGACTGTGTAAGTGACCGTGTTTATTATAAATCATATCCTTTTGAAGATTTAAAAATAAGTTTGAAGGCAACAATTGGTTAAGATGAAAACACTCAATAACATAAGTATTTTAAAGTTCAAATAGCATTTATCAACTACTATTTTATTAGAATTTGATATATAGGATTAGTAAGAAGTAGTTTTAGTACAAATATATCAATTTGTACTAAATTCTAGCGTGTGTGAGAACCTAATTCTTTACAGATCTAGAAAAGTGAGAAAGCTTAAAATAGAGGTTCTACAGTAGTTGTCTTGTGAGGGAGTGATTAGCTTGAAAACCTCCATTATTTGTTTTCTACTATTTTAATTGTTTAATTTATTGTCAATTTATGTCGTAATTTTTATCTCTATATTAGAGAACTAATGCTCAATTTAGGTTTAAGTTATACTTAGGTTTAAGTTATACTTATTACCGTAGTAATTTGTTATTAGTTGAGCGATCTCAAAAATCTTGTGAGCGTTATTGCTTAAAATTTCTCAATAATTTATATACTAATAGATTCCACTTAGCATACTAATATTTTTACTTATATTATTAGTTAACATTTTTGCATATGGGTTCCATTTTTTTAATCTTAATAGACAAATTAACCTATTCAAGAAATAAATTAATTGTACTATTTTTATATTTATCTATAATCTTCAAATTTTGGACAAATATAAGTACTAAAGGCTTCTATAACAATAGTATATCGTAAATTAATAGATGGGACAACCCCAAAACATATATAAACAAAATTTGACCTTAACCACTAAGCTACGTATGGTGTTCATTTAATTAACAAAAATTAAACATCATTTTTTAATTGAATTATTTTTAAGAGAACTCATAGAAGGTACTTGCGTGTGAAACACGAAGAGAGAAATGCCTTTTCTTTTTAAAGCTGGGACTCGATTCCAACTGTCAATCCAACTTGAGGAAGTTTCTATCAATTCATCAGTAAGAAATTAGTGGTAGAGCTAGACTTAAAAATCTAGGTGCAATTTTTCAATTGATTCTAGAATATCGTAAGGGAAATGTTTATTAATTTATGTTAAAAATCAGTTTTATATTAAATTCTATTTCCAAACTCGAGTGTATGTTAGGAAGCAAAGCACTCAAAACCAATGTTTTAAAATTCAGGCTGGAAGTTAAATTAGTAAATCAAAAGTTTAATGTTTAAAAGGGTCAACTAGAATTAGACTATCACAAAATTGATTAAAGATTTGATAAAATTAAATAATTTAAAATATAATTGAAAGAATAAAAAATATTATTAAATGAAAATTAATTGATTTATTTTAGTTTATAACAACTTATTAATTTATAAAAGTTGACAAATTAGTTAATACATTAATTGATTTTTAACAACAAAAGTTATTAAAATAAATCAAACCAAAAAGCCAACAACCAAATCGAAAAATTGAATAATTTAAAATTTTTACAATTAAACTAATCAAATATGTTGATTGCTAAAACAAACTTAATCTAAAATTATGGCATCGTTGGATTTAATATTTAGTGAAGCCAAAACTTTAAACTTACAATATTATGAAGGAAATTATCTTAATTTTTTAAAACTGTTCTTCCCTTTTGTCACACAAAATGATCTTGTCAATCATATAGGAAAAATATATACATATATATATATATAGACACACTTTCTTAGCAATTTGAAGATTAATACAATAAGAAGAACAACAATTTAATAAAAATTCCGCTAATGTACAAGAAATTTTGGAAGGTCCAGTAATACGTACACAGATTTGGCTCGAATGTTTTCGAGCTTTGAATATTAATACGACCCTTAAATATTGTCTTAATTTGATATTAAACTTTTCCACAGCTTTTTTTATAGCAAATAAACGTGTTCCAATATGATTTCTTAAGCATCTTTGTAGAATGTTATAAATAAATAAAATTCTTTACGTGTCTGTGTGAACCATTGATAAGTCGCCTGCTGCATTAAAATACTTTCAGAAAATCTATACAGTGAAGAACCCAAATAGATTTTCATCTTTTCTCTAAATTATTATAATTACGTATGCCGCCCATTAGTGCTTATTATACCAAAAATATATATTTTTGTCCCCACTCTCGATATCCAGTATAAATATTCACAAATATGCAACAAAAAAACTCTATCAACAAGTACTAGTTCCTTCACCTTCAATACAATCAAATCACCGCTCGTAAGCAACAAGATGTACAGGTTTATGGTTGGCAAAAGCTATCGAAATAGCATGCAAAAGCAAAAGGTGAAAGCCATAAAGAAGGTGAGACAATTTCTGTAAAGAAGTCATGCACATTCGTCTTTGTAATTTGGCATTGCACTTTATTCCTCAAATCAACTTGCTGATTAGTCTTTCTTATAGCTTTACGCAACTTCATATGATGACTAGCTATCCTTATCTCTTTGTTCCTTCATTTTTGTGATCTTCCGATGTATAATTTTGCTGCATAAATTCTTCTTCTGCAAGATTTCATCGTTTGTACGCACAATTCGTAATTCATGCAGACTGACATAGAGAGTGGAAGCTACAAGCCAATGGTGGGTCTCGGTCTCAGCCCTCACAGGGAAAGTGTAAGTACAATTTTTCATTTTTTGCTCATAAATCGCTGTTTTATTTTCTCACTTTTCTGAAATCCTCTTAATTTCTGTTTCTTCACTGTTTTCATTAGATATTAAATAGGGAATATCTGAACTTATGAACTGATTTTCCATCATCAGGATGGCTCAAAACCGACCCCATTAGCTAATGGAACCGTTGTTGTCCCTGTCAATGCTCTTAATATCATCTGGGGAAACGATCAACGTTTCTGGAAATTGATCAGACTTTCGGAAGAAGATCGGAAGTACGTATCATACTTGATATATATATATATATATATACACACACTGACATTCATATATACGCACACATTATAATATCAAGTAACATTTCCTGTTGAATTTTCTTGTGTCCAGGTCAACTGGGTTTACAGAAGGTATGCAGCTCGTTCAGGTTAACTGGATTGAAGTAACAGGGAAATTGCCAAAAAGTACATTCAGAGGTGCTTCTGCATGCCAGTTCGAAATATACTACATTGTGAAGTTTCAAAGTGATGCTTTTGGTTGGCATTCAATTCCCATTAAGTTTAAGGTGAAAGACAACGGATCAGAAACGGTGAAAAAGGTAATGTTTGAACCGTACAGGGACAAGAACCAGGCGTGGCAGGAGATTCCAGGAGGTGTGTTTAAGATTTCCAGTGACTGGAATGGAGTTGTGGAATTTGGTATGTTGGAAGTTGAGAGTAACTGGTGGAAGGGTGGAATCGTTCTTGGAGGGGTCAAGATTAAGCCTAAAGCAGGTTAATTAACATTGAAGAGACCATCTTAGCAGCTAATGAAATAAAGCTCCGCAAATAGTTTACTTGTTCCCTTTACTTATTAGTGGCGTTACAGTTGTGTACTATCAAATTTCTTTTGACTTTGTTTTATTGTAAGATTTCGAATTGAGTATGACGATGACTTCTGAGCTGATATGCAAAGAAAATAAGTTTTTCTTTAAGATGATTTTGTGTGTTCAACAAGTTGTTTGCCATTATGTAATTCCTTTACTAATTTAAAAAAGTTTATGATATATAGTTAATTTTACACATTGCTTGATTCCTAAAACCTTTATGAACTCGATTGTTGTAGAACTTGTTTATTTTCAAACGATGTGACGCTTCAATTAGAAAAACTGGAGATATCTTATTCGTTACGTAATTCGTTGACAAGTGTAAGAATCGAAAGTTAAATCGATAAAATAAAAATTTAAGGTTTAAAAATTTAATACAATTATAAAATTGACTAAAGATTAAATAAAATTAAAGAATTTAAAATATTGTTAAAAAGATTATTTTATCTATCAAAAGTTTAAAGTTTAATTGAAAAAGAGATTGTTGAATGAATATTAATTGATTCATTTTAGTTTATAAGAATTTATTAATTTATAAAAACAACTCATCCGATTTTAACAACAAGAATTATCAAAATAATTGAGCGAAAAAGTTAAAAATCAAATCTAAAATTTAATTAATTGAACCGGTGAATTTTTGAATCATTAAATAAAGCAACATCAAACCTTATTGTATAACATATAATTAAAAGTTTTGAATTGTGACAAAAGTTTAAGTAATAAAAAGGATGAAAGATATTTAATTCCACAATCTTTCTAATATTTGAATCCTAAAATTTTAAATTTTCATAACTTAATTTTGGACCTTATGAAATATCACATTTGAACACAAGACATTTCAAAATTGTTATACAACATAATGTTATTTCAAAGAAGTCGCATCACCGCAAGTGAATAAGTATGAACGTTCGGTAAACTTCAAATTCCTTGTACAAAAGGCACGATACTTATCATATGGTACGAGGTCCAACATTGTTTTTACACGTCTTGTTCACATGGGATGAATGATTCATCACTACCTCATCAAGATTTTAGTCGTACGAAAGTGTTCTTGTTAAGGAATATTACAGTACTCTTCATAAAAGAGTACTCTTCAAATTCCTTGTACATATAAAGGAGTAATTATATTATAAATGAGTTCATAATTATAATTAGGAACAGCTGGGGTGACTGATTTCACCTTTTGAGATAAGAGAAGAAAAAAAAAAGACATTATTGTTATTAGAGTTAAAATATAGTATTTTTATTGTTTTATTTATTTTATTTTTGATTTTAAATTATCTAAGCTCGTGGCTGTGCTAGTAAATATATAAAGCTAATTAAGTTGGCCTCATACAATGATATTTAATATGGTATCAGAACTTTTGTGATCAAGTGATCGTGAGTTCAAATCCTACCGTACTCACTTATTATTCAGTACAAAGTAGAATAGGCCTATGCAAATTTCAAGCTCGAATAACTTTTACTTGAGGGAGTATGTTAATGAATATATAAATCTAATTAAGTTGGATTTACACAATAACTTAAACTATTTTGATAAAATGAACTAGCATACACCTATATGTCATATGCTCGTTGTTTCATAACCCTCCAGCTAGGGTTCTCGAGCGGTATCAAGCAACGTAAGTTGAATTTCTTTGACAATTGAAGCAACGTAAATTGAATTTCTTTGACAATTCAAGCAGCGTAGCTATATAGAATCAAGCTATATATGCATATCTGGTTCTATATTCCAAAGAAACTTCCTCATGAAGAATCAAGATAAGATGGTGGCAGACCAATGAAGAAGGAACCAGTGAGACAAGACAACTTTGCGAGCATTTAAAACAGATATATGGTGATAGTGATAATTATCATATGCCATTATTCCCTCAACTTTTGAACCTTTAGTCGGTCAGCGATTAGAGCCCGTGAAGGGTGTCGGCAGCCGAAAACAAGTTCCCGGATGTAGAAAGAAAGGATTATACAACTTTGAGATGATTCTGTCACTATCTCTTTTATCACCTCCAATCCCACTTATGTTGGATTCGGTGCAAAACAGCAGCAGCAGCAGAAGAAGAATATATACTCTTCACACCCGTGGAATTTTACTAAAGCGATATCTAAACGCTTTCTTTCTCCTCTGCTACAGTTATTTTATTATTCATATTGTGTCGTTATCATCGTCAACATGGGTGGCTGGTTTGTACCGAAAAATGGTAATATAAATAGGAATAAATATAGTAAGGAATCATAATAGATATTATCATTATAATTATGATGGTTGGTTAAGAGGAAGGAATTATTATCATTATCATTGCAGTGGTTGGTTTGTAAAATCACTAAGAAATAAAATTTTATTATAATTAATTAATTTAATATATTATATTTTTATTAATTATATTGTAATTAATTAATTATAATATAATTATTAATTAATGAATTAATTATATTTTATTAATTATATTCTAACTAATTAATAATATTTTAATTACAATATTTTAATTAATGAATAATTATATTTTAATTACTTATATTGTAACTAATTAATAATATTTTAATTAAAATATTTTAATTAATAAATAATTATATTTTAATTACTTATATTGTAACTAATTAATTATATTTTAATTAATTATATTGTAATTAATTAATTGCAATATTTAATTAATGAATGAAATATATTTTAATTAATTATATTATAGTTAAATAATTATTAATAATATTTTAATTAATTAATTATAATATTTTAATTAATTGTAACAAGCATACCCTTACGTAACAATGATACCCATTCCTTTAGATTAAGAGAGAAATGGGGTATTACCCAAAAATGGGTAATCAAAATAATGATTTTATAATCATAGTCTTTTACTAAACTCAATCTTTCATTCCATTTTTATTCCCTTTTTTTTCATACCCACCAAATAAGCATACTCTTAGTTGAAGTTTCGCCAAAGCGAAGAGTCTAAAAAGATCCGATAATAAGTAACCTTAAATGGAGAAGTTCATATTAGACATTAATATAATTACTCGTATATTTTAGTTCTTTTCATCTTTTATGAAGAATACAATGTTAATGCACCCCCCTAAAATAGAAGAATAAAATGGTATGTAGTGTCATGCAAACATGATCAGCCTTTAGTATAGTAATTTATCTTCTCTATCATGTAACGGAAAATAGCAAAGATTTCGATTGAATGGCCATTAATTGATCTTGCAATTAGAAGAATAGTATGGTAGCCTCATTTCAGGTGAAAAATATATGTCCTTAATTTCTTGTATATATATAAAATTCTGCTATACAATTTATCGGGTTGTATTTTGATCACTAATAAAATATGTCATTTCCTATGTAATCTTTCAATTATTAAATTATATTTTCTGTATTCAGTAGCATCAGTGAAATAACCTTTTTTTTTTTTTTTCCGATTGTCACCTTAGGGTTACTTCAAAAATTTAACCAAGGATTGCGTATAGCGCAACCTTGGGTCGTTCTATTGAGGAACCAAAAGTGAAATTAATTTCCCAAGTTACTAGATGCAATGCAAACTAAACTATAAAATGAGGTTGATTTTAACAATTACCGCTAAAATTTGCAACGAATGAAAATAAACGCAAATAATTTGTTTTTGGTATTTTAAAAATTGAAATGAGAAATATGATGAAATGACAATGAGTGAATTAATTAAGAAAACAAACACAAGTAATTAACAATGATAAACGCAATCCTCCAGTTCAATAACGCAGGCAATCATCACTCAAAAAGATATGGGAGTTAAAACAATTGAACCAAAAATTAAAATCGAGCTTTTAATCTAACAACCGAGCCACCTCGAATTGTTACAAAAATATTTTCCAAAAATCCCAATTTACTAACTGCCACCGGACTAGTAAAATAGAACTAAGGATATTAACATCAATACTCGACTTTTACGCAATAATTAAGAAACAAAATTAATGCTAGTAACAGATATAATGATCCGACAATTCAAGCCATCTTGAATAATCTCTAATTTCGCTAAAATCTCAATACAAAGTTTTGACCTAAAACAAAGTAATGAAATTAAATCCGAAATCAACACAATATCAATTGCTAAACAATAATCCAGTCACAAAACGCAACTCCAATTAATTAAATAGTTATCCTAAAATCTAAGAATCGCTAATTAATTAAATGGACAGAATAAAAATGCAGTTTTAACTCCCCTATAAAAAAAATCCAAGCTCATGCTATTGCCAATTGAACCGAAGGATTAAGATGAACTAGCCACGAAAATTCATGGGAAACGTTGTCGACTTTGAAATACAGTGATCAGCCAAGAAGGTAGGAAATTGCGACATTTTCTTCTGTGTAGCCACGCACACCACAACACCAGCTCTTCTGATTTTTCTCCAAGCTACTCACAAGCCAACAACGCCAAAGCCATGTAAAACCCACGCAGACAACACCACCAGCACTCTTCTTTTAATATCTTGACTTGACAACTTTCGTTCCTCTCTTCTCAACACCACAGCCAGCACCTTCTCAATGCCACCTGCTGCTCACTTGCGCCATGTCTCTACACTCCATGCAACACACACGACACAAGACCACAAAACTCACAGCTCCACAACGTCCAGCCTAACCTCCACAGCACCGCAACAGCTCTTCAAGACGCAGACCACGCCAACACAACACAGCATAGCTCACATACACACACCTTCTTTTTATTTTTCCAGCACAACACGCAGTATATTCACCTCAAGCCACTCAACGTTTACTTACGTCTACTTCTCCACTAGGACAAAACAAGCACACAACACACACAATGTTAACTCACCTCACACACTTCACACTCACCAAGCAACCCCCGACACTCCCCTATTTTTCTCTTTTCATGTTTCTGCTCCTTCCCCCCCAGCTCACGCCCCTGGTTCTTCCCAGCCCACCTCTCTTAAAAATTCTCCTGTGTAGTGCAAGTAGAGCTGGTCAGCATGGGAGTCCTTCCTCCTTGCTTTTTCCAGCTCTCCTCTTCTTTTCTTGTTGAGTGGGTCAGCATGCTTTTTGCTGGTGTCTGTGGCATGGTTCGTGGGTCTCTCTTGGAGCTGTCTTGATGGCTTGTTGTCCTCCCCACCTTGGTGTATGCGTTGATGTTAATGTGCTGGAGCCTTATGCTTGTTCGTTCCTTTTGTGTCTCATGCTCCTCCAGTCCACGCATAGCTCACCTTCCTCTTCCATTCACGCTAGTGTCTAGCTGGTGGTTGGTTTAGATTTTAATCATTCCATCTCTCCTTTATTTCTTTCCCGCTATCCTCTTTCTCTTGGTGCGTGTGTTGTCTGCTTGAAGTCCTTGCTTAGTGTCTTGTTTTGGTGGGTCTCTCCACTGTATTCCCACGTTAGTCTTCCCATGTTTGTGTCTCCTCCCTTTGTTTGTAACGTTTTAGCAAAGTGAGTGGAGAGTAATGAAATAATGAGTGATTGCTCAAGCTTTTTGAGTGGAGTTGGTGAGTCAATGGTCTCCTTTGGTTGTCGTTTAATGCTCCCATGCTTCCTCTCTTAACGCCACCTTGCTGCCTTTTTTTGTGATCTCACAATTAAATAAATTTGTTCTTCATAAACAGTTCACACATTAGCGCAGTCACATTCTCCTCACACACACAGCAGACACTCCTCACACATACCACACAAAACACGTTACTCACAGCCCTCTTTATTTATTTCTCTCCCAAAGACTATTCACACACAGCTCGTTATCTATTTCGTAAGTTTTTCCAGCCCTTTTTCACACTCACGCACGCACTCAACACCAAGCCACTCACACACACGGTCACCAAGCAACCCACAACACAACCCCCTCTTACCGTTATTTTCTTCTTAGTTTTCCAGCCTTCTCTTTAAACCACACACGCTGTCGTTTTCTGGTCTTATGTTTTAATCCTTTTTAAAATTTTAAGTTCTTCAAATACGCTGCAACAAAAATTTCAAACAATGTAACATCAAATTGTCCAAAAATTAATTTATCACATTCAAACCAAAATATGACAATTTATGCCCATATAATTACAAATTAAATATAAGGCACAATAATTCAATAATAATCAAATAAAGCTAGAAATACCAATTTTAGTGATAAAACTCATCCAAAAGAGATGAAAATATTTATGAAACAAATGAGTTTGTCAACTCCCCCACACTTAGCTCTTTGCACTCCTGGGCAAATTATCAGTAAAGAAATCCAACAGTTAAACTCAATACAAGCAAACAATAACCCGACAAGGCAAGAATATGCAATCAACTCAAACAACCTTTATCCTTAATCAACAAACATTCATGAAATATTTCGGTGCAAAGAAACTAACACAAGAGATATAGCAAGCTAAAAGAAAAAGAAACATAATAGATCTCACATAAGGTCCAAGTGTTTCGCTCATCTCTCAAATGGGCAAATTTCACTCAATCTATCTAGATTAGCACCTACCATAAGCTTGTAAAGATTCTACTATCTCCACCACTAACGTACCATAGATTCATGATCAAGGGGACTTTGTAGGGTTGTAATGTTGATGAAAGGCTAATGAATGAATGAAATGGAAAAGAGAAGGAAAAAAATGACAAATGTATTGCATGAGTATTAAAAATAACTTAAAATGAGTTAAAGCGCAACCATCAAATGAACACCAATGTGCAATTATCATCTTTTAAGACCCAATCTTTAATCTTCAATTCACCAAAGGATGCCTTATTTCAAACTTGATTCTTTTTGGCCAAATTATTTTCTTTTTTTTTTCTTTTTTGACTTTTCTCTTCTTTTTTTTTGCAAATTTGGCATACCCGAACCCAAGAAGATAAAAATCACAACAGAAATTAAGCACATTTAATCATGAAGAACATAACAGAACTCATGCAAAACACTTGTGTCAAAAAAATAACAGAATGAATAAAAGTGAAGGCTCAAAGGGGGTAAGCAACGGTTGATTGAAATGGCTTGTGTTTGGGCAAAAGTGTTTAGAAAAAAAAATGCCCCTATCATACCTACAAATCTAGGTATTAATGCAACTTTGAAAAAGAATCTATACAAGTTCTAGAGGCTAACCAAGCTAGGTAGAAATCACACAAGATGAGAAAGAAAAGTAAGGCTCAAAATTCCTTCTAACAAGGTTTTATCTAAGATATTTCCTTCCTCAAATCAAGTTATACCACAAGGTTAGTAACACTGCACCAAAGGCACTCCACTGTGCTAATCAACTAAGAATAAAAATTACTCAAATCAAATCCATTCAAACCTTGACATGTCAATGTTCACATGCATAAGTAACAAGGATTTGAAAACAAAACCCAATGACTGCAAAAGTCAAGTGAGCGGATGTCAATTTAGCTCAGCCAAACAAACAGTGTCTAATGACAAGTCAATAAAATGGCAATCTAAGCAGTGGGCAAACAATTCAACAAAATCAATCTCTAACTCCCCCACACTTAATCAATACATTGGCCTCAATGTAAGAAAAACAATTTTAGGCAAAAAGGCAAAAACAAGGGGAAACTAACTAATAATAACAAAACAAAATAAACAACAGCTACTTTCTACTAGAAAGGTTCCCTTCCCCCACACTTATTCCGAGCTATCTCAGCAGACAGATTTCAGCATTAATATCATAGAGAATAAAGGAGAAAGGTGGAAGGGAACAACCGTGGGATTAGGGAGGTCTTTGATCCTCTTGGTAGTGCTTAAGCAGATGATCATTGACTTGTGAAACATGACCAGTTGCTTCATCCACTAGCTCTACCGTTCCAAATGAATGTACCTTAGTAATTTTGAAAGGGCCCTCCCATTTGGTGATGAACTTTCCGGGCATCAGCTTTAGCCGAACCTTGAATTTTGGAACCTTGTCACCTTCATGGAACTCTTTCCTCATAATCTATTTGTCATGAATCATTTTCAGCTTATCCTTGTAGATTCTAGCATTATCATAAGACTCAAGTCTCATCTCTTCAAGCTCTTGAAGTTGCATTGTCCGATTCTCAAGTGAAGATTCAAGGTCTGTATTACATGCCTTGATCGCCCAATAAGATTTGTGCTCGATCTCCATAGGTAGATGGCAAGACTTGCCATAAAGCAACCGGAAAGGGGACATGCCTATAGGGGTCTTGTAGGCAATCCTGTAAGCCCATAGGGCCTCCTCAGCCTTTCACTCCAATCTTTGTGGGATGGTTTCACTATCTTTTCTAGTATACGCTTTACTTCCTGATTGGAGACTTCAGCCAATCCATTTGTCTGAGGGTGGTAAGGATTAGCCAGCTTGTGATTAACTCCATACTTAGCAAGTAAAGACTTGATAGTCCTATTGTAGAAATGTGTTCCTTGGTCACTGACAATTGCTCTTGGAATGTCGTACCTGCAAAAAATATGAGATAATAGTTTGAGGATCTACTTAGGGATTGAAGAAATTACTTACGTAAAGCATCATGGTTGGATAAAATGTTGCTTTCCAACAGTTCAGAGAGATAATTTAGTTTAAGCTTAGAATTAGACTGATTCAAGATCTCGAGTCATCATTTACATCATGCTTGGGTTGGATTTTCTTTTATGACTGGCACGAAAATTTTGACTTTCTATTGAGTCCTTTTCTCCATAAAAGACATGAACTTCATCGTCACGATCAGAATCGTCATTCATCAAGCATTCACATTATGAGTCACAATAGATGGAATTACATCCTAGACGAAATCCATTAACTCAGACGGATATATACTTAATTAGGGTGGACAGAATGAATTAGAGGACCACTAACGCCTTCTTCAGTTTAACTGACGTATCATATGAGAGGGCTTTAAGTTTTCATATTAGATTGATGTAACGTAAAATTGAAATGTAATTTATTTATATTTGGATTTTGAGTTGAATGTCAACCCAACATGTGTTTTTGTACTTCACAAATAATTATCTAAGAATTTTAATAATGAATTATTATACAATTTTTACATAAAAATCCCTATGGGCCTATGGCCTTTGATGGGTAAACTAAGTTCTAAACG
Organism: Erythroxylum novogranatense; assembly: GCA_029891385.1. Classification (NCBI taxonomy): domain Eukaryota; kingdom Viridiplantae; phylum Streptophyta; class Magnoliopsida; order Malpighiales; family Erythroxylaceae; genus Erythroxylum; species Erythroxylum novogranatense. The sequence continues at coordinate 90,761,118 of CM057230.1, forward strand.
AATGGAGATTGAAGATGTAATAGTAGGGTAAAGAAGAAGCTGGTTAGTCTGTGAAAGAGATGGGGACAGGGTGGTCAACCGGCAAGTAAAACGTGGATGAAATCATTGTAATGCGTAGCACAGACTTTATTACGCACCCAGGATCAAACATGAATGGGTAAAAATGAAGGAAAAGCGGAATACCTAATTTCGGTTACATTCTGACTTTCGAAGCAGTTTTCGCCATCCAAACGAGCTCCGATCTTCCCAGGCCTATTGAGGAAGTTGTTCACCGTCGTCCGCTCTAGGTCTTTCTGCAGTTTACTTAACCACGAGCTCTCGTAATGAATCAGAGAACTTAATGCTCGTGAATTTTCATAAGCAACTGCAAGAGACCTTAACCTTTATATAGCTTCCATATCGGGTTTCCCCATCACAAGGCAGATATGGTCCAGGTCCACACTGAAGGGGTTCCATTTTCCTCTCAAACTTCGACCCATTAATTTAGATCAATTGTTGGGCCACTTTATTACCCTTATCCGAATCGAATTACGTAACTTAACCGATAAGTCATTGAAAAACCAAAAATACAATTAATGATTGTCCATTTACAAAGGGATGGACACAAATGCCCTTAATAGTAAGGGCAAGAATGTCCAACAATCTCTCCCTTGGACAATTATTAATTGCAGTTTTGTTAAGTTTAAAACAGTTAAAAATTCGATCAAATTACGTTACTGTATTGGTACCAAATGTTTAAAAACATTCGATCCAAAGGTAATGAAAGTACACCATTCTGTCCTGCAAGGTTTTCGATACTGAAAAATATCAAACACATGTGTCATATGTGACACAGGTCCAATATAATCACGAATATCTAATGCCTCACTAACATGAACAGGAAAATGGAGTGTGGCAAACTACGATGATACCTGTATGATCTAAATAGTATCATCTTCGTTTGTAGGTCTCGATTTCTCTAACTTGATGCTAAACTGCAACAGAGAAATCCTGTATTCTCTCACCGAATGCTAAACAGCATTAGAGAATTTCTTTATGGGATCAAGACTTTATATCCCTCTATGTCATATGAAACTTTAAGGATATCCATACAAACTTTATGTGTTTAATGACATAGATACAAGGTCAATCTTTATATATGCCCTCTGACCTTTAAAATGCTTGAGATTAACACAATTCTCAAGACTTTATATGTATTATGACTATGGACAAAATTAATGAGGATAAAGGAAAATGATCATTTTCATTAACAAACAACCATAAAGTCATAATACATTACAATATACAAAATAGTAAGGAGCAAATACAAGGATCCCTAACTAATACTGTCTAAGGCCTTCAAAACGCCCATATTGGATACATGTCTGACAAACTTTAATGGGCGAATTCCTTTAGTCAAGGGATCAGTCAACATATCCTCAGTACTGATATGCTCCACCTTAACGTCACCCTTCTAAATCAACTCCTTTATGGTCAAATATTTGACCTCTAAATGCTTAGACCCTGTGATATTTTTGTTGTTGTTACTGAACAACACTGCAGCAAGATTATCACAGTACAACAGAATGGGTCTAGCTATGGAATCCACCACAGACAACTCAGAAATCAAGTTTCTGAGCCAAACCGCCTGTGTAGTAGCTCCATAACGTGCAACAAATTCTGCATGCATGGTAGAGGAAGTTATCAGTGTCTGCTTAACACTCTTCCACGATACCGCACCATCTGCCATCATGAAGATGTATCCTGATGTGGACTTGCGATCATCTGGATACATAGCAAAATCGGAGTCCGTATACCCTGTGAGGATCAAATCGTCGACTTTCCTGTATGTCAACGAATAGTCCTTGGTACCCTTCAGATACCTCAACACTCGTTTGACTGCATGCCAATGGTCCATACCAGGGTTTGTCTGATATCGACCTAGCAGTCCAACGACAAATGCAATATCCGATCTAGTGCATACTTGTGCATACATCAAGCTACCTACTGCACTAGCGTACGGAATACTCTTCATAGCCTCCCTCTCAACTGCATTCTTTGGACACTGTGCCAAAGATAATTTCTCTCCACGAGAGATGGGTGCTACAACAGGTCTACAATCGGCCATATTAAACCTTTGTAGCACTCGCTCAATGTATGCCTTTTGCGAGAGGCTCAACGTGTGTTGAGATCTGTCTCGATGAATCTGTATACCGAGAACGAAAGATGCTTCACGTAAATCCTTCATGTCAAAATGTTTGGCCAAAAGTCGCTTTACTTCATGCAACATGGTCAAATCATTCGACACGAGCAAGATATCATCGACATACAGAAGTATGAAGATGACTATGCTCCCCCTAATCTTATAGTATAAGCATCTTTCTACCTTGTTTTCCACAAAGCCTAATGAGGTCAAAACCTCATCAAACTTTAGGTACCATTGTCTAGAAGCTTTCTTCAAACTATATATTGATTTATTCAACTTACAGACCTTTTCAGTTGCATCTGGATCCTAAAAACCTTCAGGTTTCTCCATATAGACCTCCTCATAAAGGTCACCATTCAGGAAAGCAGTTTTAACGTCCATCTGATGCAGCTCCATATCGTAATGAGCTACTATTGCCATCATCACTCTAAATGCATCCTTCGAGGACACAGGAGAGAATGTGACATTAAAGTCAATTCCCTCCCTCTGAGAGAATCCTCTGGCAATAAGACGCGCCTTAAACTGCTCAACTTGACCCTGTGTGTCCTTCTTGGTCTTAAACACCCACTTACAACTGACAGGCTTGCAATGTTGAGGTAAATCAACAAGCTCTCATACTTTGTTATACCTCATTGATTGCATCTTATCCTTCATTGCTTCCCACCACCTATCCGCATGAGGTCCAGAAACGGCTTCTGTAAAAGTCATTGGATCCACAACATATCCTATATCATAGTCATGTTCTCCTAAATAGACTATGTAGTCCGATGAGATAGCAGGTCGCCTCTCTCTAGTGGATCTATGCAACTGCATGGGCTCTTGTACCTCAGAAACCTCCTCCTGAATGGGAGTAGGTTCCTGTACTTGCATAGGTACAGTACCCAAGCCTACATCCACTGGAGCTGACTGTATGACAGGCTGTGGACACGCAATGATTGTAGTATCCTTCCTGCTATCTAATGGAGGATGTGAAGATCCTCCTTCATCGTAGATGTCGTGTTCCAGAAACTTTGTCGTCTGTGACTCCACAATTCTGGCTCCTCCTCTACAGAAAAATCTGTAGCCCTTAGAGTGGTCAGGATAACCAACGAAATAGCAACGAGTTGAACGAGGTTGCAATTTACTTTCATGAGGATTATACAACCTTATCTTAGCAGGGCAGCCCCACACACGAATGTGGGCTAGACTTGGCTTCCTTCCAACCCAAAGTTCAAAAGATGTCTTTGATACTGATTTGCTCGGGACTATGTTCAAGATGTATAATGTCGTCTTGATGGCTTCACCCCAAAGGTATTCAGGTAGGTTAGTCCTGCTCTGCATTGACCTCATCATGTCCTTCAGGGTGCAATTACACCTTTCGGCCACACCATTTTGCTCAGGACTACCCAGCATAGTGAACTGAGCCACTATTCCAGCTGATTCCAAATACTTGGCAAATGGACCTTTTTCTTGTCCTGCAACTCCATATCTGCCATAGTATTCCCCTCCTCTATCAGATATGACAATCTTTATTGATTTTCTCAATTGGTTCTCAACTTCAGTCTTAAAGATCTTGAACTTATCAAGAACTTCAGACTTCTCTTTAAGCAGGAACACATAACCATAACAGAAATAATCATCTATAAATGTCAGGAAATACCTAGCATTGCACAACGTGACTGTATAAGGACCACTGACATCTGTATGTATGAGGTTCAATAAACCAGAAGCGCGGGTTGACCCCTTTTTCTTTATCTTGGTCAACTTACCCCTACAACAATCGACACATGTCTCCAGATCACTGAAATCCAGAGTTGGGAGAATGTTATCCTTTATCAATCTCTCAACCCTTTCTCTGGAAATGTGGCCAAGGCGTTTATGCCACAACATGTACGATGTTTCCTTTATGCAGGTTCTCTTTCGAGTAACAGGCTCAACAACAAATGAAGAGGCATACATTTCATTAGGAGTAAGACACATTCTATATAATCCATATGATAAGAAGGTAGTACCAACATGTTTTGTATTGATAGAAATATTTACAACTGTATTATCAAATACAAAACGGAAACCTTCTTTATCCAAAACTGATACAGAGATCAGATTCCGTCTAAAAGACGGTATATAAAACGTGTCTCGCAAAATGAGGACAAACCCTGTATCAAGGTTTAATCCTACATCTCCCACGTACAAAACGTCTACCTCTTCATTGTTGCCGACCATCAGTTTCTCCTCCCCCTTGATCGGCCTTCTCCTGGATCTGAATCCCTGCATTGTGGAAGCAACATGATTAGAAGCTCCATTATCTAACCACCAAGAACTTGATGTGGTTATAGCAACATTGGATTCATGAATCATGAAAGCCGAGGAGTTACCTGATACACCCTGCTTGACCAACCACATTTTATACTTCTGGCACTCAGACTTCCTATGCCCCTTCTTTTTACAGAAGAAGCATCTCATCTTCTTAAGGTCACGTGGAGCCTTTGCAATGATAGATTGCCCACTCTGAGTCTGAGGAGAGGGTTTGGATTTCTTATCCTTACCCTTACCTTTAGCCTGCTGGGATTTACCTTTTCCCTTACCTTTGGTAGCTACATACATCGCTAAATGAGAAGGGCTCCTGATCTTCTCTTCTGTTGTAGCACACCAGGAAATTAAAGCATTAACATCCTAATTCTCATCCATAGAGATGTAGGAGGTAACCAACATCTCAAACTCCTTAGGAAGAGTATTTAGTGCCAAATGCACTATGAGCGAGTCCTGAATGATTATATCTAGTGCCTTCAGCCTACTCTGAAGATGTACTATCCGGATGATATAATCTCGGACGCCCCCTTCTCCAGTATACCTCATGGAGAAAAGTTCCTTGATCAAGGCGCTTTGCTCAGCATGAGAAGAGACCCTGTACCTCTGGGATATACTGTCCATGAGCTCACGAGCTACTGTCGTGTCCGGCAAGCCAATCATCAGATGATCCGGTATTGACCTCCTGATAGTCAAATAGCACAATCTATTTGACCTTTCCCAGGTCATCATTGCTGCTTTGTCAGCTTCTGAGCTGACATCTGTGAGTGGAGAAGGCCTCTCTACATGCATGGCCATACTGATATCCGCTATCTCCAATGCGAAATCCACGTCCTTCTTCCACTTCTTGAAGTTGAAACCATTCAAGGTTTCAATGGTGACAGTATTATTGTTGACAGAGAAGGTGACTGCAGAATAAAAGAGACAATGTTAGAACAGTATATATGCAGGATAACATCGATACTCAAAGCATTAAAGTATCTAATCTGATAATCTAACCACACATATTATGAAACACCTTTGAGCTGAATACATAATATATGTAATTAGATTTCCACATAAAAGCGATCAGAGTATAAACCATCAACTCTCATGATACTACCACCTTTGGGTGAATAGACCATTTAAGCAATGATTTTCCTCCATCAAATGCCTTTATGCACATCTCAAAACATTATGCAAGGTTAACACCTTTGGCCAGAATAACCAAACATAAGGTCAGAGACATCCCCACACATGTTAGCAGATCAATCTAAAATACTGACTCGAAAGGCCACTTTTGTTGGGCTCGGGCCCCGGATATTCGATTCCCGAGGCCGCCCCTCTGGCTGCGCCGGCGACGGGCACCCCATATCGTCGGACCCGATCCCAACATCTATGCAAATACATAAGTACAATTCGATTCACATATACATATACTCATACATACATTCTACCCATGCATTCCATTTGTGAAATTAAACACCCCATAAACTAAGGGGCTTCATGCCATTACAACTTAACGGAAATTCAGCAAGCATTCTCAAAGATAGCATAATACAAAATGAAATTAAAATCCAAAATACATAAGTATGCTCTATGATGAAATGCTGGCTGGCTAACCAAAGTACTAACTTAAGAAAAGGCTCCTAACTAGCTTGAAGTTTCCGATGCCTTGCAAGGTCGACAATCGTCTCGATCCGCACTCGAGGAGGAGAGTAATGGGGTGATAAGCTCAAGCTCGATGGCATATACGTTTATAGCCATTGGCAATGAGCTACAAAATCAAGCATATATACTTATACAAGCATATAACAAATCATCAAATCCGTCACTATACAATCATCGCATCACAACTCATGTCACATGATTTCACAATATAACAATTTAACATGTATCATGCTCAACAATTCAATTGTGTATGCACAAACAATTGGCTCGAGAGTTCCGTAAAAACGATCCGGATAAACCGAAGGTAAATCCGTAAATTATCCGAGTCTGATTTCTCAAGGATCTCGTGGCCTCAAGCGGGCAGCCGGGAGAAGGCTTTATGTCAACGTGCACGTGACTCCATCCGTAACTCTCTTACCCAAACAAATCACTTAATCCATACGTTCCATGTGCAAAGCATTTTTCAAAGCTTTGGTTATTCTCAATCTTTCCATTCTTGCCAAATATGCTATAAGGTCTATCAAGCCATGCATAAGCATAGTCAAAATGCACATTCAATATTTCTCATGTAATTCAATATTAACAAGGTCATATCATGCAAGCAAATAAGCACACACAAGGAAATTTGCCCATACACACAATAACCATAAACATATTACCCACCTAATATCACTTGAGTAGTCGACTCACTGGTGTCCTTCCTCTTGCGATTGGGTCAAATCGGCTTGGTTCCCTATAAGCAACCAAGTTCTTATTCAATCAATACCCAAAGTAAATATTCCATAAAGCGTGATAATCAAAAGTAAAGTACTAAAAGTCTATATCCGACTTCCATCTAAATTCCTGAATCCTTCGAAACAAATTCTGAACTTTCCTTCTCCATACATCTTGTAGTCATTTATTTCTAGGTCACAACGGATCAAGAATCACCTCAATTGGACATCTACACCAAAAGATATGCCCAAAATACTAAAAATTTCACTTTCGAAAAACAGGGGGCTCGCCGCGGCGAACGACCCAACTCGCCGCGACGAGTGCACCAAAGTGTGCGTCGCGGCGTGCTCATCACTGGCACGCCGCGACGTGTCACCAATTCTCAGACGCCACAAGGTTTCTCTTGACGTCGCGACGTCAAGGGTCAAGTCACGACTCAACCCCCGATTTACGCATTTTCGACTTTATTCTTTTCCCAAACTCAAATGCAACACAACCAAACTATAGATCAAGTCCTCTACTACATTTCTAACCCATTCTCAGCTTCAAATCCATCACAAACACATCAACCCAAGGAAATCCCTACACTTATGCCCTAAAACCCTAAACCTTCGATTCTCACAGATTCAAGCCATCTTAGGGTTTAATCCAACTAAAACAAGCTTAAACAAAATTTGACTTACCCAGAAATGATTTAAACTGTCGGAAATCTCAAAGATCGAAAATCTCTTTTCTTCTCCTCTTCTTCTCCACCGACGGCGCTTCTCCTCTTTCTCTTCTCTTCTATTTCCTTCTTTTCCTTCTTCTCTTTCTTTTCTCTTTAATTTCTTTCCCTTAAACCTAAAGGGAACAAATACTAAGTTACCCTTCTCACAAGCCTAAACCCTCTTCAACCCAAGTCATTTTCCCAAAATACCCTCATAAACTTTTACCTTATAATCCCCATGTAAAACCACATCATAACGAATTAAGCTCAAATAAACCGAAATTATCTACTACTACTCCCAAATTAATCAAACTTAAGGCATAATTACTCAATTATCAAAATTTATGCTTAATGACATCATTAAAAAAAATTCAGGGCCTAACATTTCTCCCCCTCTTAAAAGAAATTTCGTCCTCGAAATTTACCTGAATCATCGAAGCGATGCGGATACTTCTCCCGCATGGCTTCCAATGGCTCCCATGTAGCCTCCTCTACCGAATGGTTCCTCCACAAGACCTTGACTAAATGAACCGTCTTGTTCCTGAGGACTTTGTCTTTGGTATCCAAAATCTCTACCGGTTACTCCTCATAACTCAGATCATCTCACAACTGAACCTCACTAGTCTGAATGACATGTGACGAATCCGATCTATATCTCCTCAACATAGACACATGGAAGACATCGTGAATCTGCAATAACTCCGGAGGTAACGCCAATCTGTAGGCGAGTGGTCCAATCCTCTTAAGGATTTCATAAGGACCCACATACCTTAGACTCAACTTACCCTTCTTGCCGAATCTCAATACTCCTCTCCAAGGAGATATCTTAAGGAACACTTTCTCATTGACTTCATACTCCATCTCCTTTCGGTGAGCGTCAACATAACTTTTCATCCTGTCCTGTGCTGCCTTAAGTCGTTGTTTAACCAGATTGACTTTTTCAACTGTCGTCTGAATCAATTCTGGTCCTTCCAATTGCCTCTCTCCTTCTTCATCCCAACAGATCGGAGTCCTACAGCTCCGCCCATACAATGCCTTATATGAAGCCATCTGAATGCTCGAATGGTACGAATTGTTATAAGCAAATTCGACCAACGGCAAATGCTCATCCCAAGCTCCTTTGAAATCCATCACACAAGCCCGAAGCATCCCCTCAAGTGTCCGAATGGTCCTCTCAGATTGACTATCCGTCTGAGGGTGAAATGCCGTACTAAAATTCAGCTTCGTCCCCAAAGCTTCCCGCAAACTGCCCCAAAACCTTGAAGTAAACCGAGGATCTCTATTCGACACAATCGAATCCAGAATCCCATGCATTCTCACTATCTCATCAATATACTTCTTTGCTAACACATGCAAAGAATTAGTCTGCTTGATCGCCAAAAAGTGAGCTGACTTGGTCAACCGATCCATTATAACCCAAATGGCATCATGCCTCCTACTAGTCTTAGGCAAACCCATCAGAAAATCCATCGTCACCTTTTGCCACTTCCACTCCAGAATAGCCAACGGCCTCAACTTGCCCGAAGGTGCCTGGTATTCAGCCTTGACTTGCTGACACACTAGACACTTACTGACAAACTCTACTACATCTCTCTTCATGCCTTTCCACCAAAAATGCTCTCTCAGATCTCGGTACATCCTGGTACTACCTGGATGCATAACATAAGGCGCATTGTGTGTCTCATCCATAATCTCATCTTTTACCTCTTGCACATCAGGAATACATAATCGGTTTTCCACTGTCATAAGCCCATCAGCCCTCACCTCTACTTCCGAAACCTTACCATTCTGAATTTCCTCCTGAAGCTTGCTCAAATCTGCATCCTGAGCCTGCAATTCCGTAACCTTTTTCCTGAGAATCGGTTTCACTCGGAAGTTAGCTAGAAGGCAATCCGACTCCTCCTGCTTCCAGCTTATCTTAAGCTTGGCCATCTCTTCCAATAAAGGAAGATAAACTGATCGAACATGAGCAATCGAAGACTTCCTGCTCAAAGCATCCACCACTACATTGGCCTTACCCGGATGATACTCAATCAACAAGTCATAGTCCTTGAATAACTCAATCCATCGTCGCTGTCTCAAATTCAGTTCCTTCTAGCTCAACAAGTACTTCAGACTCTTATGATCGGTAAAGATCCTCGTCTGAACTCCATACAGATAATGCCTCCAAATCTTCAAGGCAAAAATCACAGCTGCTAACTCCAAATCATGCGTCGGATAATTCAACTCATAAGACTTCAACTGCCTCGAAGCATAAGCAATCACCCGATCTCCCTGTATCAAAACACAGCCAAGACCCTTCCTCGAAGCATCACTATACACAGTATAACCTTCATCTCCAGATGGCAAAATCAAAATCGGAGCACTAGTCAATCTGTGCTTAAGCTCCTCAAACCTCTTCTGGCATTCCTCACTCCAACCAAACTTCTGATTCTTCCTCAACAACTTAGTCATCAGAGCGGCTATCATGGAGAATCCCTCTACAAACCTCCGGTAATAGCCTGCCAAACCCAGAAAACTTCTCACCTATGCTACATTCTTTGGTGCTTCCCAATATACCACAGCTTCTATCTTCTTTGGATCCACATGCACTCCTTGCTCTGAGATCACATGTCCAAGAAATGACACCGCCCTCAGCCAAAATTCGCATTTATCGAATTTGGCATACAACTCATGCCTCCTCAAAGTCTTCAAAGCGATCCTCAAATGCTCCTCATGCTGCTCATCGCTCTTGGAATACACCAAGATATCATCAATGAAGACAATGATAAATTGGTCCAAGAATGGCTTAAAAACCTGATTCATCAAATCCATAAAAGCTGCAGGCGCATTCGTCAATCCGAAGGGCATAACCGAAAACTCAAAATGCCCATATCGAGTCCTGAAAGCAGACTTCGACACATCCGACTCCTTAATCCTCAACTGATGATAACCCGAACTCAAATCTATCTTCGAGAAGACTCTCGCTCCCTGCAATTGATCAAACAGATCATCAATGCGAGAAAGCGGATACTTGTTCTTCACAGTGACCTGATTCAGTTTCCTATAGTCAACACACATTCTCAACGATCCATCTTTCTTCTTTACAAAAAGAACTGGAGCTCCCCAAGGCGAAGAGCTCGGTCGAATATACCCCTTCTCCAACAACTCCTCCAACTGCTCCTTAAGCTCTTTCAATTCCGCCGGAGCCAACCGGTAAGGCGGAATTGAAATCGGTGCAGTACCTGACAAAAGCTCGATAGGAAACTCAATTTCTCTAGCTGGCGGTAGTCCTGGCAATTCCTCGGGAAAGGCATCCGAGAATTCCCTGACTACTGGAATATCCTCCAGCTTTCCTCCATCTGTCCTGGAGTCTATCACATAAGCCAAAAATGCCTCACACCCTTTCCTCATCATCTTCTCTGCTGTCAAAGCTGAAACAATTCTGGGCGGACTCGCTTTCCTGTCCCCCACAAACACCACTTTTCTGCCATCACCCAAATCAAACTCTACTGTCTTCAGTTTACAATCCAAACGGGCATTGCACCTCTCCAAAGTATCCATACCCAATATGACATCCAAACCTCCCATCTTCAGTGGCATCAAATCGACCACTAGAAGTTCTCCACCGATACAAATCTCACAATCTCTAAATACTTGACTAATCACAATGTACTGGCCGATTGGAGTACTCACCATCAGCGGAGTATCCAAAGGGCTCACAATTCTATCACACACGGGTCTACTCGAGGAAACAAACGAATGAGTAGAACCCGGATCAATCAAAGCTATCACAGCATCAGAAAATAACTGAATCGTACCCGTGACAACATCTGGTACGGTCTCAGCATCCTCCCTAGTCATCGCAAACACCCTAGCTGGTGCCTGCCCTCTGGGTCTACCTAGGAGACTCACCCTCTTGGCTGCATCAGAACTGCCCACTTCTGTCACAGTCCTCTGTCCCATGGTCTCTGTCCTCCTCGAAACTTGCATCTGGCCTCTCTCTTGTCGTGGAGGCTGGGGACACTCTCTGGCAATGTGTCCCTTCTCCCCACAGTTGAAGCAAGCACCTGCCAATCTGAAGCACTCTCCTCTATGCGACCTCCCGCAGTGCTCACACTTCGGGACGAACGACCTATCTCTATCTCTCCTTCTACTGCCACCCACCGTGGAGGCTTGGTGAGAAACAATAGAAGTCCTCATCGGCCTAGGTCGGCTCGCACCACTGCTCCTCTCCTCTGACTGGACCAGGAAGCTCCTAGCACTCCTGTCCGGCATAGGAGTACTAGTGCTACCTCCTCTCCTGGACTGCTCTCTGCCCTTTCTCTTCTTATTCACAGCACTATTGATATTCTCTATATTTTCAACCCGCAGAGCTGCCTCAACCAGCTGCTGGAAATCACAGAAATTCTGCACTATCACCTTCTCTCTGATAGCCAAGTGCAGACCCGACTCAAACCGACGGCATCTTGCAGCTTCACTTAGCATCAGATCTGAAGCATATCTCGCCAACTGCGTGAACCGACGCTCATACTCACTCACTGTCATATCCCTCTGAGTGAGACTCAGAAACTCCCTCTGCTTCTGCTGAACATAAACCTCTGACAGATACTTCTTCCTGAAAGCAACCACGAAATCCTGCCATGCCAACCCTCGGCCTCATCTCGTCGCTCGCACGGTCTCCCACCAATCTTTGGGCATCTCCTCAAGTAAATCGGCAAGATAGATGACTCTCGTCGTCCTCACACTCCATCTGATCCAGCACTATCTCAGTCTTCCTCAACTAAGTCTCGGCTTCTTCAGGATCGGATGTCCCAAAGAAATCAACTGCCCCATACTTCCTCAATCGGTCAAACCGTCTCCCCTTCTGAACTGGGGCTGAAGTAGAAGGTCAGGCATCGACCCATACCGCACGAATGCTCGAGTAAAGGCTGGAACAACCTCGGATCCAAAGGAGGCACTTGCTCCTGATAGTGGCGACTCTGAGTCGGCGATTTTAACGGCTCACTACCTAGCCCTACGAAGCCTCATCATTTCACGGGCTCTCGACTCATCGATCCCTCTCCTCTCTAGTCGGAGAGTCAGGTGCAGCAGATCCTTACATAACTCCTCGTGTTCTTCTACGAGGTGGCATCGTACTCCTTCAAATGGAAATACTAAGGATTAGCTATTGGTCAATCTACATGTATGCATGATATGCATGTCACTTAATCAATGCAACAATTAATCATCAAACAAGTCGTCCTATATGCATTCTAAGCCAAGGACACTAAACCTAGGTGCACTGATACCAAACATGTTAGGCCCGGGTCCCGGATATCCGATTCCCGAGGCTGCCCCTCGGGCTGCACCGGCGACGAGCGCCCCATAACGTCGGATCCGATCCCAACATCCATGCAAATACATAAGTACAATTCGATTCACACATACATATACTCATACATACATTCTACCTATGCATTCCATTTGTGAAATTAAATACCTCATAAACTAAGGGGCTTCATGCCATTACAACTTAACGGAATTCAGCAAGTATTCTCAAAGGTAGCATAATACAAAATAAAATTAAATTCCAAAATACATAAGTATGCTCCATGATGAAATGCTGGCGGGCTAACCAAAGTACTAACTTAAGACAAGGCTTCTAACTAGCTTGAAGTTTCCGATGCCTTGCAAGGTCGACAATCGTCTCGATCTGCACCTGAGGAGGGGAGAGTAATGGGGTGAGTTGCGAAGCTCAGTGGCATATACGTTTATAGCCATTGGCAACGAGCCACAAAATCAAGCATATATACTTATACAAGCATATAACAAATCATCAAATCCGTCACTATACAATCATCGCATCACAACTCATGTCACATGATTTCACAATATAATAATTTAACATGTATCATGCTCAACAATTCAATTGTGTATGCACAAACAATTGGCTCGAGAGTTCCGTAAAAACAATCCAGATAAACCAAAGGTAAATCCGTAAACTATCCGAATCTGATTTCTCAAGGATCTCAAGCGGGCAGTCGGGAGAAGGTTTTATGTCAACATGCACGTGACTCCATTCGTAACTCTCTTACCCAAACAAATCACGTAATCCATACGTTCCATGTGCAAAGCATTTTTCAAAGCTTTGGTTATTCTCAATCTTTCCATTCTTGCCAAATATGCTATAAGGTCTATCAAGCCATGCATAAGCATAGTCAAAATGCACATTCAATATTTCTCATGTAATTCAATATTAACAAGGTCATATCATGCAAGCAAACAAGCACACACAAGGCAATTTGCCCATACACACAATAACCATAAACATATTACCCACCTAATATCGCTTGAGTAGTCGACTCACTGGTGTCCTTTCTCTTGCGATTGGGTCAAATCGGCTTGGTTCCCTATAAGCAACCAAGTTCTTATTCAATCAATACCCAAAGTAAATATTCCATAAAGCGTGATAATCAAAAGTAAAGTACTAAAAGTCTATATCCGACTTCCATCTAAATTCCCGAATCCTTCGAAAATAATTTCGAACTTCCCTTCTTCATACATCTTGTAGTTCTTTATTTCTAGGTCACAACGGATCAAGAATTACCTCAATTAGACATCTACACCAAAAGATATGCCCAAAATACTAAAAATTTCACTTTCAGAAAACAAGGAGCTCGCCACGGCGAACGACCCAACTCGCCGCGGCGTGCACCAAAGTGTGATGAGCACGCCGCGTGCACCAAAGTGTGATGAGCACGCCGCGTGCACGTCTCTTCGTGCACGCCGCGACGTGCACATGGTGCACGCGGCGTGTCACCAATTCTCCGCACGCCGCGGCGTGCTCTTGCGCATGTCGCAACGTGCGGGTCGGAGTTGAGACTCCGAACCCCTGATTTCTGCATTTTCCAACTTCATTCTTTTCCTAAACTCAAATGCAACACAACCAAACTATAGATCAAGTCCTCTACTACATTTCTAACCCATTCTGAGCTTCAAATCCATCACAAACACATCAACCCAAGGAAATCCCTACACTTATGCCCTAAAACCCTAAACCTTCGATTCTCACAGATTCAAGCCATCTTAGGGTTTAATCCAACTAAAACAAGCTTAAACAAAATGAGACTTACCCGGAAATGATTCGAACTGTCGGAAATCTCAAAGATCGAAAATCTCTCTTCTTCTCCTCTTCTTCTCCACCGACGACGCTTCTCCTCTTCCTCTTCTCTTCTATTTCCTTCTTCTTTCTTTTCTCTTTAATTTCTTTCCTTAAACCTAAAGGAACAAATACTAAGTTACCCTTCTCACTGCCCTAAACCCTCTTCAACCCAAGTCATTTTCCCAAAATACCCTCATAAACTTTTACCTTATAATCCCCATGTAAAATCACATCATAACGAATTAAGCTCAAATAAACCGAAATTATCCACTACTACTCTCAAATTAATCAAACTTAAGGCATAATTACTCAATTATCAAAATTTATGCTTAATGACATCATAAAAAAAAAAATTCGGGGCCTAACAACTTTGGTGTCTACATTCTCACCAGTACCCTAGACAATCCACACACACAAGGGATACAACTTTATGTTATCCTCACATCCTATATGGGCATAGAGTATGTGAAAATCAGTCATAAATGAAAAACCAGATTCATAGTCGATTAACACATACTAATACTGAAAACATTGCCTTAAAACTTTATTTGAGAATTTGTAAAAACAAAATATCTCAAGGAGAGTGTTTATCGTACTTTCCGACACCGAACGTACCGCACGAGACATTAAACCTTAAATGTCTCCTTCATGTGCTGTCCGAAGTACGAACACACTGAAAATTTGCTTTGATAAGTTTTAAAACTTTTCCAGAATGGAATTACCAACGTAATAATTCTAGAAAAATTTAAAAACTTCTTAAAAAAAATTTCCGAACCCTGAAACTGATCCAAAAGGACCTGGGAAACCTTTAAGGAAATTTTAAAAAATTTCCTTTTTAATCAGAAGCAAAGATCGCATACCGACGTCGAATGACGTCGTACGCAGCGGCAGGCGACCCATGTCGGCGGTGTGGGCGCGGACCGCGCATACTCTGCACGCGCGAATGTCGGCGTCTTAGCGATGATCTGGCGGCGTGTCCGACACGCCGCCCACGCGCATACGTCGACCATCATCGCGGAGCGTCGCCAAGACGCACTGACACGTGTCCCAGATCCGTTGGTCCACGTGTTGCGCCGGATGCGGCGCGTGTGATGTACGCGCTTGCGATTCGAGGCCTGTGGGATCGAGCAACGCGTGGCCGTGTGCGTTGCACGCGCCACACGCATCTTTCTCCGTCCGGTGCGACATGGCGGGGCGCGATTGGCGCGTGCACGGCACGCGCCATCCGCACCGCTTCTCCCTCGCTACTGTAGCAATGACGGGAGCGTGCGTTGCACTGCCCTCCGTCGCGGGGGGCGATTTCCGGTGATCCAAAAGTGGGTTTTTTTGCTCCGTTTGGACCGTTTTCGACCTGTTTTCCGTAGCTAACTACATGTACACTACTTTTACGCAATTATTCACGTAAAAAAGCAGAAAAACGAATCAAAAAATAGAGAAAACTGTAAAGAATGAAAACCGAAAACCTTCGTTTTCCGTCAACCCGATCACGTAACCGCTCTGATACCACGTGTAATGCGTAGCACAGACTTTATTACGCACCCAGGATCAAACACGAATAGGTAAAAACGAAGGAAAAGCATAATACTTGATTTCGGTTCCATTCCGACTTCCGGAGCAGTTTTCGCCATCCAAACGAGCTCCGATCTTCTCGGGCCTATTGAGGAAGTTGTTCACCGTCGTCCACTCTAGGTTTTTCTGCAGTTTACTTAACCACAAGCTCTCGTAATGGTTCAAAGAACTTAATGCTCGTGAATTTTCATAAGTAACTACAAGAGATCTTAACCTTTATATAGCTTCCATATCGGGCTTCCCCATCACATGACCAATATGATCCAGATTCACACTGAAGGGGATCCATTTTTCTCTCGGATTTTGACTCATTAATTTAGATCAATTGTTGGGCCACTTTATTACTCTTATCCGGATCGAATTACGTAACTTAACCGATAAGTTATTGAAAAATCAAAAATACAATTAATGATTGTCCATTTACAAAGGGATGGACACAAATGCCCTTAATAGTAAGGGCAAGAATGTCCAACAATCATGTCCAAGGAAGCGGAGGAAGCAGCAAAAGAATAAGTATTTAAGCATCCAGAAAATGCAAAGAAGTAGTAGCAGGTGATCAAGTCTAAGCTTTCTCAAATCATCACTTCCAAGAGAGCAATACAAGTGAAGCTCCCACATAACTGTGAAGCAACAGTAAGAGAAGCAGCTTCACCAGTTGACTGGTCTTCCGTTTACAAGCTCTATGGAGGATTTTCCATTTTACTAATTCTATGACCATAAACAAACACTTTCTTGACTAACCATCATGATCTATTCTTGAAAAACTTAGGCATATGAAATGGTCGATTCTAGTAATAAAGTTCAATATTTTCCGGTGAAACGATTATATTTTAGAAAATAATCGGAATGTTCAAGGATGCATGCAGAGTGTTGAAACTACTCTGCTGATTTTGAGAACTGATGTGTTTGATTTAAACGAGTCAGAAATTACAAGTTTAACAAAACAGTAAATTTTGACAGAAGAATTTAAGTAAAAAGAATAGACCAATGACAGATACAGTTGTATAACAATACAATGCTCACTGATACAAATCTACGGATCAAACTATGATTTCTTGATGTTTCTAAACCTTTCAAATCTACCAAGTTTTCTAGCATAAACTGTCCGGATGGTAATTCCAGAAACGTAGAAACATGTTCAACTATTAACTGAATATCGTGTTCAATTGTACACATCAAACAACATGGTCCAAGTAGAGGAGTCTTGTTTGAGGAATTTTTAGGACGCCCCAAAATCTGGATCCTCCTCGTCTTCTTCTCTTTCAAAGTCCTCTTAAGCTCATATTCTCGATGAATTTCGATGTCTAAACTCTAGGAATTTTAGACATCGCCAAGCGTTTTTTATTTCAACAATTGTCTATTTTCCTTCTCGAGCACTAGAAGCAACTTTCTCTCTTGTCAGATGGGTGAATGCCATAAAAATTAACTATTATGTTCATAGAGCTATCACATTTTGGTCACTATATACTGACCAATGTTTTAGTCTGATGCATTCATCTAACAATTGGTGTTGCTTGTTGAGGCTCAGGACACATTCAATTGGGTTGACCCCAGATTGAGTTTAAAAGATTCAGATGTACCTACACAGAGGCCCGTATCTGATCTTTCACATCAATCACAGAATGCAAAGTTGAACCCTCTGGAATGCCAAGTGGAGGATCTTGGCAGGAACAATTATCAACTGTAAATAGCTCCCACTCTTTAATTCCACATTTATCAAGCGCAGATGCCAATCTCATGTTCTCCTTTTCACTTGGGTATGCCCCATCTGGACTAACAAGAACTGCTCCGATGTATGACTGTCCTGCCACCTGAGCAGCTCCTCTGTAATGAAACAGGCCCCAGCTAAAATCATCTGACACGTCCACAATTGCCCAGAACTCATTCGAAACAACTCCATTGTCCAAGACACTAAAGTAGAACGTTCCAGGAATTTTGGCCCTCTTGACACGATACTTCCGTCTTCTCCACACCATTTTACCGTCTAGAGTTTTAACCTGGAAAACTGGCTCATACCAAAATGATCCTTTTGCCTTTCCACGGTAGAACAGCTGGTACTGGCATGGAAATTGATCATAGGCTGGATTCTGTCCAGCTACAACACGCCAACTCCAATCCAGCTGCCCCAGTAAACCAACAAAAAGATCTTCAGCAATTTCATGAGACAAGTCCTGACCTCGGAATTTAGCCAATGGAGGCACAAAAGGTTTCTCAGGAATCTTAGCTTCCAATTCAAGGCAATTGTTTTTCTGCAATACACATAGAGAAAATGCCTCTAGGTTTGGACTTTCATAAGAAGCAATGCACCTATAATTACACACCTGATCAACCGGGCTGCAGTTATTCAAACATTGAAGAGCTTTCCTGCAATCAGGATCCAATAGGCAGTTTAATATTTGAGGTCCACAATTCTTAGCCATGCAGTTCAGAGTCGAAAAACCCTTTGACCTCAGATTCTTCAGACTTTCCACTGGCCTTATGTATGCATTGATTATAACCAATAAACAGAACCTTATATCATCTGAATTACGTCGGTTCCATGCATCTGACACAGTCTGCATCACTTTCACTGATTCTTTGGCTGTGGTAGACTGAAATACCCGTGTTATTTTCCCAAATAAGGTTCCACTGGCTTCCTTTTGAACATAAAATCCACCAAGTTTGTTTTCCAGATACGGAGAGGAGTCAAAGCAGATTACGTTGGGGACATTTTTACTTTTACTTTTGATCCAATCGACTGATTCATTGTTTGTAACAGCAACAACTAGTAATATATCTGCATGACCCAATTCTCTTATCAATTTCTGGTTTTGCTCATTAGTTTGATGCAAGTTAATGTCATTGAATACAAGCATTTCGTACCCTTCATCATCCCATTTCAATCTTTTTGCCTAAATTTAAAACAAAATGGAGTTAGAAAAGAGGAAATTGAACGCTAGAACACTCTTCAACAACAGCTATTCAATATTTATCATCTTAAACAAAAAAAAAGGCATAGTTACATATCAGATTTCTTTTCCTTATCTTCCAAAAACAAAATAGATAACTAATACACTGCAACTTCATCTCCATAATAAAAATTTTGAGTCCATACAAGTTTTGGCCTTTCATTTCATTTAAAACAAAGTAAACGACACTCGAAATCATTTATAGCTTCAACATAACTCATTTACAACACAACCCACATCAAAATCCTACATAAAGCATTCAACTTTGACATACTATAGTAACTTTTCACGCAATTCATGTACTTTGCTTCGCATAAATTCATTTCTTCAGGAACAGCAACTTACAGTATGGAGCATGACCTCTTCCCAAGAAGCGTTTTTTAAAGGGCTGATGCTCTCTCCACCGACAACAGCTACAACTCTCACCGACGGTTCAGATTCCTCCACCGTCACCGCTTTGTCCGTCACCGTTATGGCGGCGTTGCTAGTTCCTTTCCATTTAATTGTTCCGGCGACGAAAGGAGAACCAAGTCGGAGTTGGGATTGACTCCAGCGCCTGTGAAAGTGAGGAAATGAGGGTATGGTGTAAAAGAAGCGAGTGGCCGTCAGTGGAGGAGAAGCAGTTTCTGGGTAGAGAAGACGAGTTGCTTCCATAGACATGTTCATGTTGTGACCAAAAGCTTCTAGATTACGCTTTACATGTGACTTGTTTATATACATTTTGCAATACTAGTCATTAAATTTGAAAATTTGACACTAAAATAAAATTACCTTAAAAAGGAATATTTTAAAAATGAAATTAAAATAAGAAATTTAAAAGACATTCATAAATTTGGTTAAAATTAAATAAAATTAAAACATTTGAAATATAATTGAAAGAAATTATTTTTATTTACAGAAGAATATGAAATTTAATTTAAAATGTTAAAATAAAATTTTATTTACTCATTTCAGTTTATAAAATTTTATTAATTTAAAAAATTGATCGATTAATTAATAAACCGATCAATTTTTAACAACAAACCAAAATGTTGAACGGTTCAAGATTTTTACCTTTAAACCGATCAAATTAGTTAATTTTTTTAATCATCTTCAAAAAGTTAAATACTTTTAAATATGTAACTTCTTTAATTTCTAAAAGTTATGTAAAAATTAATTAATCTTTTGTTGTTAATGCTAATTGTCTTTATCATATTTGGTTAATGGACAACCTTCAAAAAGCACTTACTAAAGTCCCATTGATGTAGTGGAGTGAGTCAAGCTGAACTCAGAATGCATGATTCCAACTTACTAAAATCCATTTTCAATCAATAATATTTGCCTCAGTATTTAGTTAAAGAAGAAGTAAGAAAAGCCTTATCTCTGCAGAAAATTTTGATTCAAGTGTAACACTAGCTGATTGGTTGCTGAAAATTGGGAGGTTTGTAGAATTGTAATGAATAAACCATCCTGCAATTTCATTGTTGAAGGATATAGAACAGTTTTAACATGCAGTTCCTGGTACAGTTCACAAGGCAATTCTCAAACCTTAACAATTTCCATCCGTGTCTCTTCCTCCAATGGATCTCTGCAAGTCATCTCAAAAATCTGTGTGGTAATTTTCCGGCTTATTCCACGGCGAGAAATCGATTCCTTTGCTTTTCAGTTTTTCAGTTGCAGGGCCAATTCTCTCCAGTAGCTGCATTTTCAAAGAAGAACTATTTATTATCAATCTCAAACCATTGTTTCCAAACCTGAACTGGCCTGGTTGGTACTGGAAAACTAGCAAACCATACCAACGGCTAGTTGGTTCGCAGTCAAGACCTAGACTATCTTTGAATCAACCTGGCCTTGCCCTAAATTTTCAATTGAATTCAGGTTCACCAGTTCAGCTTTGACTGTCCAAAGCCTGACCAACTAAATATTGTTACTTTTCGTTGCACGGTTAGTTACCACTAAGCTAGAGCACTGACTGGTATTACTGTTTTCATTTAGTTTATACTTGAAGCATATTTTAATATATATTAGAAACTGATTCTTGAATGAAGAAGGGTAAAAGGATTGATAAGAATGTTTTTGTTTAATATAATAGGCATTGAAGACTAACCTTAGCATGTATTACACCATTGGATACTAAAAGTGATCTATCAAACACGCAGAACTTTCCACCGTCCATGCAAGTTACTGCTCCACCAGCTTCTTCAACCATCTGCTTGTAGACAAAAACATTAATATAACCATGTGTTAGCATTTTTCTTGTGTCCTCTTCATATCACTTAACATCAAACTGTTAGACCACCTTTTATAGTTCCTATATCTATGAAACAAATTCAGTCAGCCACTACTCATGGGTATAGGTAAGAATTTAATAAACTAGCTTGATAACTTGGTATGATATCAAATAAACAAGCTAAATGGTCCCAATTACATTCATTTTTAAACTTATTATTTATTTCCCTCATCCAACAGAATTTCCATTAGTATCTGCACACTAAGGAAAAAGCATTTTGTGAGTAAAGAACTGTACCAGAACACCAGCAGCCATATCCCATGGTTTTAGGCGATATTCCCAGTAGGCTTCTACAATCCCTAGAGCCACATGACACATATCAACTGAAGCAGCACCAAGCCTTCTCACACCCTAGATATTGCAATTGGAGAAAGAGACAGAAGAGAGGAAACGACAATAAGGTCACATGTCACAGTAGGAAATAATACCTGATGAACTAAAGTGAGAGTTATTTCAAAAGACCAACAAAGAATAGTACCCTGCTGATATCAGTGTATTCCTTGAACAATTCAATGTTAGTAGCCCAGGCATCATCATGATCATATCCAAAACCAGTCACAAGAAGGGATTTCTCAACCTAAAAAAGTATGATAAAGGTTAAGAAAAGCAATCTAAAATGAAGCAAAAGAAAAACAATGTTCTAGAAAAAGAAGCAAAAGAAAACAATTTTCTAGAAAATGAAGCAGATTGACAGCTATTCCGTCACTGCTTGTATTGCATGGGCATAACATATTAACTAAGCAATCTTCAATCAGAATAACCATTACTCACCTGATCGGTTTGACTAACGTGAATCTTCTGGCCATTACAAAATGCTCCCCCTCCTACAAGAACCAGCTATAATTTCAGGCAACATAAACAAAATGAAGTGTTTCTTGCATATGTTTCTGTTTTATGTCTAAGTATAGTGGACACAAGTTGATGCGATTTATTACCACTAGTTGCAGAAAACATCCGTGTATTCCATGCCATAGGGCCCCCAACAAATTCCACCTAAAGACAAGAGTTACTTTATCATCTTCTACTTGTACTACATCTGTGTTCGTATGGAAGGAATCAAAAGAACTTTGCAAAAGAGAACTTTAAAGGGAAATATACAACTCTGGCTAATGTCTGTATTTGTAGTTAACTTGCTGCTCAGGGAATCAAGATTTCATGAAGGTACTTAATAATACAAAAGTGAAAAGCAAATATTCAATCGGGGAAACACGTCATTACCCCAAACAATTACCAAGTTTGAAGAAGGTTCTGTGGCTACCAAATAAATTTAATTGTTGAATTCAGCATGAAAAAGATCAGAATATTTGAATGCAATAAGTCGGACATGGGTCAAAAAACAATTTAGAGTTACATGAACTCTACCACGGTGGCAGCAACAGGTTTTCCTTGAAACAGAACTCCCACAGAAACTGCAAAGCTAGGATAACCGTGTGCAAAATTGGTTGTTCCATCTGCGGAAACATCAAATTTTAGTAATTTCAAGTAAACAATTGATAATCCATCTATTTCATATAATCAACTCAATATGCAGATGCAAAGGAATAGATAAAAATGGAAGCCTCTGTCCCCATAACCTCCTCCCCACCTCCAAAATACCACAAAACAAGAAGAAACAGTCAGAGCATTGCTTCATTAATTGATTCAGCTACATAAACCCAAAGAGGAAAAGAAGGGGAAAAAAAACATTTTGTCTCTCCATTTCCCTCTATAGATAGCCACAAACTTTGCAGCAAAGACATGCCTTAAAAGGACTTAATAAGGATAAACTTCTCAAGTGACAGATAACCTAAGTTCCAGAAATAACACATTTATGTATATAACCTAAGATAAAACAGGAGAAAGAAAAACAAATGTAAAACAAGCCAAGAGCTGAGGGAAACGAACCTAGTGGATCAATGCACCAGAGATAATCAGATAATGTGTCTCCTATAATCCCTCCCTCCTCTCCAAGAATGAGGTGATCTCCAAAACTTTTTCTTACAACATCTAATATGGCAGCTTCACTCATTTTGTCTGTGCTGCAAGTAAATTTATATGAATGATACTTTTATGTGCTTAGTTGAAGAAGACATTTATCAAAAGATGTTCCAAAAGATCTATGAGTACGCTAAAAAGTATTTAAATATAATCAAGGTATCTCACTGCTCATCCACACCGTTAAAAGGCACAATCATACACTGCCAGCTGCAGCAGATAATCGACTACCACCAAATTCTAAGGTAAAGCATCTCAACATTCTCGTGGGTATCAAAATACAGCTTGTAAGAAGTAAGGCAACTTATTAATAAAATTAATTTTGCAACATAACAGCGCACATTTTGTAGTCCTTACTCGGTTACCAAGTCAGTCAGTCCTTTATACGATATATTCCGAGGGTTATTAACTGCATCCATCACCACCTGAACAGATAAAGAATACACATTTTGGTATTCACAGGAAGATAAATGGCACATCAAGAATCTTATATAATCATCAAAAGCAATCTGATAATTACAAAAGTTACAGAGAATGAGAGAACACAGGAATTGAACCTCAGCCCCAGTCTTCGCAGCTTTCTCAACGACTTCAATAAGTTGCGACGATGGTATTGGCCCCGTTGACAAGGCACCTACTCTCGGGTACTGCCTTTGACCGGGAATCCCCGACAAGACAGCTTTTGTAGTCAGGCTTGTTCTCAGTTTGGCATCAAACAACCCAATTCTTCGATTGCCTTGTACAGAATTCTCACGCAATCTCATCGGAACACATTGGTTTGAGCGACTAAAGGGTGGAAACGATTTGGGTGTGCAAGAGAATCGAAGAGGAACACTTGCCATACTTCAAAATTCAGAAAGAAGCAAACTTTTTTTCTTGTTCTAGCTACTTTCAGTTTGTGTTCTCAAAAGCTCCTCACTTGTAACACTGGCTTACGAGTGTCACCAAAATCTGGTTTTGTCCTGTCGTGGTGGCAGTTGGTAGCATCCCAAGTTGGACTAGAAGTAGGAAAATCCCTTTGATTTTGATTAATTATTACGTTGTTGCTACTTGCTCGTTAAATTAATTCCATATCAATTTGTTATTCTATAGTTTCTTATGCAAGTCAAGAAATTTATATTATTTTGCTAATTGTATAATAAAAGTTCAAATTTTGATGGTGAGGGCAGATTCTTGACATGATGAGTACCAAGTTACTTATCGAGGAGAATTTCATTAATTTGTCACTTTCTTTTTCTCTATATTTCATTTTTCCTTTCGAGTTTTGCTTTATCAAAATATGGAACGAGGAAATTTTATAGCTATATTTGAGATAAATATTGCACTTTGCTTCCTACCATGCAAATAAGAGTTTGTACAGAGAACAGGAAAACCCTACTTTACCAGTAATCCCAAAAAGATCAATTAGGTATGGCTTCAAACGGCATACATAATAAACATTCACTTGGTCCCCTCGGCATGCCTGAAAAGGCATGTGATTATCTACTCTAAAGATAAATAGTACATAAAAATAGATCAAATGTTAGTACCAATCCATCCTTTTGTTAGTTTAATGGACGACGGAGTCCAGGTATCTGCAACAAAATCGTTTGTCATCAGCTGGAGCTCTAAAAGCCATTTCTGAACATTTCTCATATAGTTTGGAAAAGGGTATACACCAACCTCAATTCCCTTAGGGCCAATACGATTGCGAGATATAAAATTAACTATGAGTGCTGCAAACTCGTCAGGAACATCTTCCTGCAGACATATGAATATTCTAGTGTTAATAATGCTAACTGGAAAAAATTGAGAAAAAAAAAGGAAGTAAACGTTCCTCCTGTGGATATACTAGTAATGGGTACCTGGATTGCATGCCCGGTATGTCTCACAACCACCATTTGAAATTTTCCTTGCATTTGTCCAATTGTAAGAGTTCTGTTGCACAGCAGTTGCAAAAGAAAATCCTTAGATCCACATGTGGGCTTGAATGACAAAAAGAACAGGTATACCAGTTTACCTGTCCAGTCTGTCTGTTCCTGCTAACAGTAAGAGTTTTGGAACAGGAGATGATAAGAACTTCTCTGAAAGGCCTTCATACCTGCACATGTTCAAACTAATTCATTAACATTTTAGAAGTAGAATTGTGGACTTGTGAAAGAACATGAGCAGAAAAATCATGCTCCTCGTGCCGTCATTTTGATGAAAATGTGAAAGGGTTTTCAACGTGCAGCCAAGTTGCTAAGAAGATAACTAAATGGCACTAATACTAGCTCTTATAAACGGGAGGCTTAAAGTTCACAGTTAATTAGGGATAAACGTTTATAAATGTCCTTGTTCTTGATGTTTTTCACAGACGGTAGAATTATTGCCAATAGAATTTTACCAGCCTCTCCAATATTGTTCTGTTTCCTCTAGCCTTGCTCGATGAACATAACTGCAAATCATTAGCATACCTGTTAGTTCTCACAAAACAAGGACTAGGTACGCTACTTTAGTAACCTATGATATTTTAAGAAGAGATCCGTAAATTCCTTATCTGTACTTGTGCCAGAATTGCTCACCATTTCTTTGACTCGTTATACTTTAAAGTTGAAGGGATGGACAAACGAGCAGAGTCAATGTTCCTTAAAGAACCCCCCTTAACATTCCACTCTATCTGCACAGAGATTTTGATTTGCAATCCATTAGATAATCTCCAAGTGTATCCAGTAATCTATGGCTTCATCACTGAACAAGGTATACCAAACTCTTCTGGATCCTAGATGAAAATTCAATATTGAAAATAAAAAGTTCTTCATTGGTTTGGTATTGAATACGATCTGCGGGCTAAAAAGTTGAATCATTAGAACCACAGTGAATTATGCTAGAAAAGCTCAATGAGCCACTGCCAATTTTCACTCTTTAATCTCCTACTTCCTCCGATCTATATTCTTCAAAACCCTTAAAAATGAGAAAATCACGATGTAAAACAATAGAATTCAATAAAAGGAATAGTAAGTACTGCTTTTTCCAAGCTCGAAAAATGATGCATCCTGCTTGATAAGATCTTTTGCATGTGAATCAATGAAGCCATGGCTGTTCCCTGAAGTTCGTAGCATCATCGATTATCACCATATCAACATAAGTCATCAATTATCAAAAACAAAAACGGAAAGATATGATAAAAAAAAAAAACAAACCTCTACAACATCAACAACAACTAAGCCAGCTAAGCTAGGTAAGGCTTTTTTGGCAGCAACATGCACAGTAACTGATCCCCCCATACTGTAAGAAAGCAATGTGAGTCCAAAGGTCGAAGAATAATAAAGATAAAGAAAACTGCAACATAACAACTATGACAAAAGAAACTTTGGATCAAGAAGTTTCCACTTGTGAATGGAAAAGATAAACAAAAGAAAGATAAATCAATGTGAACTTTATATAATCATTACTGGACTAACTAATAAATGGTTATATATTGATAATTACCAACTTCCTTAATCAACTTGTATAAGACAGGCAGTTCTCACAAATGACAATTGAATTAATACAGCATCAGGCATACACATAAAGCTACTAAGCTCTACTGAATTCTGATGAACACTTTGGAAATATGTTTCTACCGATGATAAACTGCGCGCTGCAACCCCCAACAAACTTCCTCCAAACCAGTCCTCAAACCAGGAATAGGGCGAGGAAAAAGGAAGAGAGACAACACAAGGCTCAATGAAATTTATATAAGTCATCATGAAGTAATATAAGCTCAAGGTTCATAACCAAGAAGGGGAAATTTTATGGGAAGGTCAACAATGGAGTACTTTAACTATTTACCAAATTGTTTCTCTCTTTTTCAACTCCAGAATATGCAGTATGATCTTCCAACCAAATAAATTTAAAGAAAGAGTAGAACCTGTGTCCAACAAGCACAATTGCAGGAGGAGAATCTCCATACATTGCCTTCAATACAGCCAAAACATCATTGCACATGGTCTGCAAGTGTAGAAGTTCTTCAGTTTGGAAAACCACAAGACTTCCGTTGTATAGAAACATACACATGATAATAGGAAACCAACTTCCTTCAATTATATTGAATCATTCTAAAATATTACCTCAATAGATAGATCAAGATCATTATCTGTGAATGTTTTTCCATGGCCTCTCATGTCCATAGCAACTACCCGGGCTTTCTCCTTGATTTTACTCGTTGATATCGCAAATGAAAGCCTGCCAGAAAGAATATGATTTATTTGCACATAGCGGCAAATTTCACACGTTTTATGCTGCTTTAATCAAATAAGAAAAGTAATCTCAACGAATCAAACAAAAGATGCACTAAATAAAGCAAAAGTTCTTTATTTTCTCATTGTGTTTACCATCACTGTCTTTGTGTTATTTGATCAGGTGAGTGGAGGCAAGTCAACAGAGATGAGTAGAATCAGTTATCTACACATCCATTTGGAAACTAAAAGCTCAAGTCAATCACCAAAATGGAAAACAGGTTGAGATTCAAGAAAATATAGGGCAGCTGAAGATAAAGGCCTCAAAGATAAATAACCACATAACATAGTTTAAAGTTCCAAAAAACTAACATCCATGTTCTTCCCGTTATTTGTTCTGGTTGCTGTAGTTGAAGTTCTTGCTTTCTGTCGACGATGGGGTTAATGTGATTCTTCTTTTTTTTTTTTTGTGACTGTTTTATGTCATTAGGAAATCGTAACTTAAATGTTGAGACAAATCTTGTCCAATGCACATAGAACAAACTGTTATCACTGCATCGCCAATGTCTCAATAAAGAATATATATGTGCTAAACTGTTCCACTCTAAAAGAATCTGGAACGGGTCTAAACATCATCTACATTGAACATCCACTCAAGCTAAAGAAAGTTTACATCCCATCAAAATGTTGAATTATAAAAATGCATGTAAGATCGTCAAAGGCTTCAAAAAAAAAATGAAAACGAAGTCAAGCATACCCAGAATAACCACCACCATGCAGACAAAAAACTACTGGTCCTTCCGTTCCTGCTGTATATACATGAAATACCTACAATGGTAGAGAGCACTAAAAGTGTTAACATGGAGAATTTACTTAAAATATTCACATCAAAGAAAACGAGAGAGAATTTTATTTTAATGAAAAGTGAACACTAACATCATTAGAGTTAGGAATGGAAACATCATCCTCTTGGTCAAAGAACCCCCTCCAGTCTAGAGGAGAATACTTGTGTGCAGAGGTCGCCGATGATTCTGTCGAAGACATTGACATCTGCAGAGCCAAAACCATAAAACAATAAACAGTAACAATCATTCACTAAAGAGCTGTAAAAACAGATACTTTGCAATAAAGAATCAGAAAAAGAACAAATAACAAATAACAAATAACAAAAAAAAAAAGAGTTGCAGAAATCGTATTCAGTGATCGAAACACTTAGAAAAAGTTAAAAAGCCATCAACTTTTGGAATAACTGTAATGAAAACTCAAAACTTCGCGGAGAACCAAACGGCAACAATATCGAAAATGGAAGAGAATTACAAACCATGAAATGGGAAAAACAGCAACGATCAGAAATTAAAAGAAGAGAGAACAAGAGCAGAGAGAGAGAGAAGAATACATACATGTAGAACCAAAAAGAAGGATCGGATAATGGAAGTTTTTAACTGATTCTTACATGAAATGAAGGAGAAGGGGAATGGTATAGGTAGAGCGAGGAAGCTACTTACAGAATTGGGCTTGGTAATGCAATTTTGATTCGGTCATCTGATACATAGTTGATTCCCAAACTAGTTTCAGTAAAATAGCTTGTTAAAATAAATTTGAATTTTATAATATTTTCTAAATTTTATGTTTAATTTCGTGTATCATGTATTTGAATTCCCAAATTCAAGAATAGAATTATAATATAGTAAAACAACACCAATTAAAATCCCACTTTACGTAATTTTATCCATAAATAATAGAGAGACAGTTCTAATATACTTAAGTTAAAATGTCAAATAAATGTTACTTCTAATGTTATATATATTATTATCTTTTATTGAGTTTATTATTATTAGTAGTTTTATTATTTTATTATTATTATTATTATTATTATTATTATTATTATTATTATTATCCTTATATATTTATTGTAATTTTACTTATTTAAATGTTTTGCATGTTTTTTTATTTATTTACTCCTTTAACCTGCAGTATTATTTTCCTATCATATCTAAATGTTGGTCTACCGAAAACAATTTCTCTATTATGTAGAGGCAAAGTTGTTTACTATCAAACTTTTCCCGCTTCATTGTGAAATTTCGGAATAGGTATGATGATGATGATATATATAAACACACCATTATATGTTATAAGTAAATTATTTTGAATGTAATAACTCATTTTAAAAGATCCTATAATATTTTCTCTGATAATATAATGAACTCTCTTTCAATTTAATGACACTTTTTAATCAATCATTTCAAATACTTTTGATATAAATTTATTTTTTCAATTTATTGGGCCTACTGAATTAAATTTAAATTCGAATCAAAACTATATATAACAATATTTACCTTTACACTTATTTAAATTAAAGTTATTAAAGTTAACATTAATTTAAATTTAGATCACATCAATGGTTTGAACTTTTTTATCATCCCTATTTAATATCAACCTCCGCCATTTAATCAGCTAAAATTTTAGTTTAAAGAAGTCCAGCAATACGCAACTTTTTCCTGTATAGAGACTATTTCAAATGACCCACCTGAAGAAAAATAAAAAACAAAATATTTTATATTGCAAATACTAAAATGATTTTAATTAAAGCCTTCTTGTTGGATAACACGACCATTAATTAAACTAGTTCATAGACCAACTTGTATGTGCATATAAATGCTTAT
This sequence comes from Erythroxylum novogranatense, assembly GCA_029891385.1. NCBI lineage: Eukaryota > Viridiplantae > Streptophyta > Magnoliopsida > Malpighiales > Erythroxylaceae > Erythroxylum > Erythroxylum novogranatense. The sequence goes on from CM057230.1 coordinate 90,791,383, forward strand.
GCAACACCTTTCGAGTATTATGGGACATTGATAAACACCCTCTTTACATATATTATAGGTTCAAGATATATACATGAATAGAACGGATCATATGTACAGAGTATGCACACTGGTTCGGACGAATTCAACTTCAAGCATCGACAGAAACACTGATAGCGTTTAGCTCAACATGTTGCTTTCCCTCCCTCTGGGGGTGAAGAGTTACAGTAGCAAATGCCTCTGCCCTCGAAATCTGGTCATCTCCAGCATTAGAAACCGATATCGAATTCAAGATAGGCTTTCTATTCTCGTGATTGTCTTCATCTCTCGGAACAATCTCCCACTCCTCTTTGAGGGATGCAACTTGCAAGCCTTTTTCCTTGCGGCTTTCCATTTCAAATGCAGTAGGCAGAATCACGTAGTCATTTATGGGGTTGTAGAAAGGATCTGGTTCGCCAGCCTTCAGCCAATGCTTTAGAATCCTGAAAACATGATGGTCACTAAGGATTCCCCGGTGTTCGGCAGGGACTCCAACTCTAGCTACTGCATCTAGCTCATCAGCCTGCCGTGAAAGTTGGGGCAGTTAGAAAGGAAGGAAAAGATGTTGACACTGACTTTCTAAGAAAAAGCACATGGTATGATATTTTATGGAGGATATTCTTTTGATTGCCTACTGTTGAAATGCCCCAAAAGGCCAAAAGATACAAATGGTTACTAAAGGATGCTTGAAATAGATATCCAATAAACTCAAAAAAATTGTATGCTAGAACAAAAGGCACAACCCCTTGATCATGCAATTTGAAAGAAACACTCTTACTTATGATTAGATGATTAATTGTACATTCGTTTGTGGACAAACAAGCCAAAAATTGCGAACTTGGTTTTTTATAAGTTTTCTTCTCCAGTTTCTCCAGATATATGACTAATGCACTTCAATATTTCCAATACAAATATAGTAACAGCCACACGAACAATTTTCCTGTTCATGGAACATGTAAATGTTACCCATATCGTGTCCCTTTGACAAGTGCTATACATCCAAATTAATTGCATCTTATAGACACCACTTTTAAATCACTTGCAAGGCGATTTCCCTTTTTTCTGCTTATCCAGGCTAGATCGATAACATAAAAACTTCATTTTTTAATTTCAATAAACTGTCTGTACATCTAGTCCAATGTGAGTGATAAAATATGAATCAATTATTTCAGTCCAGCAACTCAAATGAAATAGGAAGATCACAACCAATGAATAATGCAAAATAAAAGATCGCCCAACAAAGCTGGTTAGGAATTATTCATTCTGGAAAGTCACAGAATTGAAAAGGAAAATTAGTCAAACCTTAGCTGATTCAGTCGGAACTGTGCCATCACCATCAACGCACACATATTTAGGCTGAAGATATACACAAGTTTAGTATCTGATACCGATAACAAGCCAAAAAATATTGCACAACGGAATTGACTTATCAAAAGAGCCAGTGAACCCAAATGTTAGTTAAAATCAATATAACTTTGACAACATTACACTACATAAATGGACTATGAATAACAACCTCAAAGAATCGCAGTTCTTGGTTCTCTTTAACAGGTCTCTCCTCACTCCCATAGCTGCAGACCAATAACTAACATTAGCGACTACATATACTTCATATAGCAGAAAAATGCAACATAGACCATACTGGCACAAGAAACATTACCTGCCTGAAACACAGAAACTTGCTATAGTATAAAAACAAAAAAAGAAGAAAAGGAAAAGTATGCAGCTCTACTTGAACGGAACTTTGAAAAGTTCAATGTACAATTAAAGGCATTTCCCTTCTAATCAAGACCAGAACTTCCATTCTTTTGAATATTACTAATTGTACTACTTTTGATGTTTGCAGAGTATGAATTCAAGTTGCCAAGCTGCTGAATAAACAGTAGTAAGATTACCAAACACTGTGAGGCGTCCCTTGATTAGTCCCATATATGTTGTAGAATTTAACTTGTGAAGGAACCTTAGCACGACATAAGATCTTGCGTGTCTCATTAGCCCATTTTAAGATCTCTAAGTTGTAAGGTAGAGACATGATCTCTCCATCATAAGTAACCTGGTATGCAGAAAGAAAAATGTCAGTATCACCACAAAAACACAAGCTTCAACATAATAATGCTGCTGACAATTAAAGATGATCAAAATTAGAGTTCTACCATTACTTATTCAGTTCAATATAAAATGTTAGTTGTACACGGTCAATAGTAAATTTGAAAGAAATAATGAAAACTATTTGCCACCAAGAGATGTTTGAGAATGTGATGTTCCAAAGTTCTAGAATCAATTATACAACAAAAAAGTAATAAACTCTGAAGTGAGACATAATACTTCCACTATTTAAACTATCTCAAACTTGAAAGATCTCTATTTCCCACAAAGGAGGTCCAGAGCTTACAATGTTACTTGAAAGAGCTGATTTGAACACTTCTATGCTCTCTTCAGGAGGATATGACTCTAGGATTATATGAGAATTTCCATCACCATCTTCCTTCTCTCTCCAGATTTCTAGAAGAGGGTTGTTTTCCCAATGGAAATTTGGACAGGACATCAACTCATATAGAGATGGACATTCAATCAGCTGAAACATTGGAACATGAAACAAAATATAAGCATTAAAATTTGTAAATGCAAGTCCAAATTGAAATTCACTAGAGCACTAAATTCACTATAATAACATACCAATAATGCCTTAAGGAACAAGATTGCACATAAACTATCATTATAGAAATGTTGAATGATCCCTAATCCACAAACGTCAAAATGGAAACAAAATTTCTACAACACTCAAGTGGGCAAATAGTTAACCTACTCCACAATACAAAGCCCTGAAAGTCACAAGACATTTGAAAGGAAAAGATGTCTTTCTGTAGTCAGCAGCTCCAAAGCAAAACTAGAACTGGACACATCAAATGGCAAATAGCAAAATCTCAGTGAACAAAAATGCTACAAGTAATTTTTCCAATCATTTTGCCTGTTGCTAAAATGTCAAAGAAGTCATCACTCCCTAAAAGTTGTATTAACGCCATGATTCACAGTGTATAGGATGAGAAATTCTTGATTGACAGTAACCAACACATAAGTACTACCAAGGTAGACAAGTAATTTGTTAATCATCAGACCAAAGAAATAGCATAGCAGCTATCTCAAGCAAAAATAATAATAATAATCTTATTTAAACAGGAACATAATACTGAACGTGTTAGTAAAACAAGTGTTGAAAATGTGTGACCGAATAAATGGTGTGAAGATAAGAAATCTTGACAGTTGAACTAGACAAGAATGTACCAGCTGATGCATGCTCCATTTAGAAATAAAAAAGTTCTGCTCCCACCCATCAACAAATGACATGCCATTCAGAAAGGTCGATGTGACGTACCCAGGTGCTCCTGTCATGCAGATATAAAACAACACATCTACCTCAACAAGGTTCCGAATCATGTTAAGCTTTTCTCTAATGAGCTGAAGCAGGAAAAATGAAACTAGGGTAGAATTAACTCTTTTGTTAAGATTGTTGCATTGCCAATTTATCATAGTCACTCACCCTGGAATGGGGAAGCTATGGCAATCCAACTTTTCACATACTTCTCAAATATCTGTAAGAAAAGAAAGCTTAAAATATTAAGTTTCTTTACTAGGTGAAACAGAGAGAGAGGGGGAGAGAGAGAGAAAGAGTGAGCGAGAGGGAGGGAGGGAGGGAGGGAGGGATGACATTACCTCACTGTGAATAGTCATGAAACATTTAACAAGAAGACCCCCCATAGAATGACTTATGACATTTATCTTTTTCCCTCCTGACGCATCATACACTGACTCCAATTTTCTAGCAAACTGGTCCATAGTCTCTTGCAACCTAAAAGAGGTTTAAAATAAACAAGAAGAAATAGTGCATAAACACAGCAAAGTTTTGGCATCAGAATCTCAAGATAATTTTCTGAAGATGCGTCAGGCATCTGACAATTCTGAACAGATGTGCGAAAACAAGGTGGTCTCCAGATTGGAATAACTAGTATATTCCTAAATCTAATGCATACGTTGTTGCTATGATTTTTAGAAGTAGTACATCATAAAATATTAATTCTAATTTAAATATTAATCAGGAACATTAAGACAGCAGAGTGTTTAAACATAATACAGCTGTGCTTCTGGAGAAAAGGGTAAGAAAGAAAATCTGGAACCAATTGACATAATTTTTTTAATAAACAATGCTGTCAGAAGGTAGGAACACACATCCAGGCAAGGTATCTCATATAGCATAGCATAGTCAAGCTATGTGAACAAGCTGCCAGCAGAAATAGAATCCAGCTGTACATAAACACCAATCAATAACATAAATAGCACTAGCACAATCATCTATTCTAAAAAGGAAAACATAACAATTACTTTGTTTCGTTAAGATCATGATTCAAGCCTACAGTAAATTTGGCATCTCAAAAAAAATTAATTTGAATTAGTTCAGATGCAGTTTGCAATTTGAACCTGTTATTCTTAAGCTTGTACTAATAAGCAGTTCAATAACTACACAACCCAAATACCAGATGCTTTACCTGTCTTAGGCGATTTGAACCACATGAATAAAGACAAGCAAAACCTAAACAGAACTGATTTTTGTTAAAAAGGATGTTTACTTCATCAACTTTGTTAGCTAATTATCAAACAAATGTATGCAAAAATTTAATATCAACAAGAAAAAGTGAAAATTTGAAGGATCCATTGCAAAGAAAATAGTCTACACAAAGCAGCAATGAGGGAAGAATTTGCAGTGGTACGTACCTATTGCTTTGGCGGAAATCATACCCAAAACCAAACAGGGTTTTCCCCTCTTGGAAACCCCACTTGATCATTTCAACGATCATATCGTGGAAGTAATAAACACATTCACGCCCTACGATCTGCATGCACAACAACTTATCAGAGATCCATAAGAAATAACTGAACAGAATTCATCAAAGACACAAAGGAAAAATGGTTCATGTACTGTCACAATCAACAAAACAAATGGATGCATGTCTATTGCCTCAAGTATAAACTTTTTACTTCAACTCTTTGATAACAACTAATAGTCCAAATTGAAGAAACAAATAAAACATGACATGAAGCAAAAAATAAAAAAAAGTACCAAGTCAGGATCCAAAACATCAATTGCATACAACCCATGTCTGTCCTCCGGAACCACAATTCTTGACTTCTGGTCCAAAGAAATTGATTTACCTGTTTTTGTTCGCACAAAAGAAGAAACATTTTAAAAACCAAATACAATTTGGGTAGAACACAAAAACATACGTCTGTTTCTCATTTATCAATCTTTTTCTACCTTGCCTTAACAAGTCATAATTAAAACTAAAACTAAGTACTTAGTTTGTTACCAGTAGAAGGATCGAAGCGAGACCAGAGCTTGTCCCTGAACTTATAATCAGCCTCAAGAATCCGAACCCAAATTCTCTCCTCGTGACCATTCTCATCATCCACTGCCTTCAGAATCGAACCCGCGATTCCCGGTACCAGCAGCACAGGGTCCAAATTCGGATCCACATATGTTTGCGGTTGCTTTCTGATCAAATTCAGCCATAGTTCCACAGATTGCACTATCTCTTCTAGCAACACCACCATTTTAATCGCTCGATCAAAAAAGGAGAAAAGGCCCTGATCACTGAAGATTAGGATTTCCTTGATGGGCGATTTGGGCAATTCAAAGCCCGAAATAAAGTAGTAAACAACAACGAATTTGGGGGATTAGGGATTCAATTTTCTAATCCTACACACATTAGTTGTTCGACCTTTAATTTTAGCTTCAGCATTATGATTTATGAACTTGTTCATGTACACGTCATGGGTTTGGACGGTCTGAAACGCTGCCCAATCGAAGGCTCCCACGTCAGTAAGAAGAAGGAGTTATATGTGGATGGGAAACAGCAGATTATTGCATACCTTTTCCGTAGCAGATAAAACCGTACGACTCTCCCCTTAGGACAACCCCTTTTTCTAGATTCCGTAGGTGTGGGAACAAAATAGACTTTAACCAATTTTCTGCTTTAGATTTTCCGACGGAACTTATGTGCCAAAGATATCGGAACTAAGTTGCTTCCGACAACAAACAGGAGTTTAGGAGTTAGGACAACCAGAGTACTTTGATTGAATTAAACATGCCTTTGAGCTTAAGCACGCTTTTTAAATATACAAATTAGATTTACTGATTTAGTGACTATTTAAAAAATATATCATTCGTTACACTTTATAACCCAAAGAATGTACCCAATACTTTATATTTAATAAAGTTTGAAATTTTATAAATATAATATTTAAGAAATAACTTTTAAAACTTAAAACCTAAACTAATTGAATTCAGAATTAAATTCAAATTTAAAAGATTTGGTTTAATTTGATCTCTTATTTTATTTAATAATTAAAATTAATTATTTAAATTTAAATTTTTAAAATATATTTTAAAATATTAAGAAATCACAAATAAGAAGGTCATTTATGTTTGATCCGATCTAATTAAACTTAACTAACGTAATTGCGTTAATCAAACTTTAGCCAAGTTTAAATTTGGAATATACAGCCTAATTCGACCTAATCTAAAATCCAAACATATTAAGTATAAATTAAAATAAAATTAATTTAATTTAAAAATAATCAAACTCAATTTGAGATTAAACTAACTTCATACTTCTCAAATTCAATTAAGTTGAAACTCAAACTCTAATTAAACCTCAAATCGTTATAAAAATTTTTCAAATTAAGTTAAAATTAAGGAAAGATCTCACTCGATATTATCCCTGTCTAGGATGACAAATAGGCCGAGGCCCGGCCCAAGACTCTGGATCCCGACTCAAGTTGCTCAGCCCTATCTTTCAATTTTGTGCAAATGTGACAGGATTGAGCTCAGATTCGGGCCGCTTAAGCTGAATGGGCCGTAAGGCTGACCTTGGTCATTGTCATCTTTATCCTGTCCACGAAGGACTGAGCCCGTTGCCATCCTTTTCATTCGCTTTAAGAAGTTCTTGGAACTCTAATCCAAGCTTAGCTGACTCAACGACCAGCATCTACTGTGCTGCTTCATCACTTGTTTTTACCAAAACTATAGTCACTGTTCCCGCAAGTCAGAGACCAAGATGCGGATCTTATGCGTGAACTGTGGCTGTGGAGGCTATGTGACTAATTCCCTCTTCACAAAGGTACATTTGTTCTTTCTTCCTTTTCTTAGTTTCTCGTTGCTTGTGAGTGACACTTCAGGCCTCTAAGAAGATGAGGAATGTTCAAATTAAAGGGAAAGGATGAGCAAGTGGAAGTTCAGAAACGAGTAAAGCTTGTCAAGGGCTTGATTCCTCCTCTAATGGCTGCCATCGTAGCATTATCTCCCATCTGCAATGTTCCAGGTAAGTGACTCATTATCCACCACACACTAAATTGACAGAACTCCTAATTACGAAAATGCCCTCCTCTTCTTCCGCCTGATTCTCGTTGTGCCATTAATGATTTAACTTAAGCATTATTACTTAGTGAACTGTAGGTGCACTTTGCTATTATTGGACGGTATTATAGAAACAACCATGGACTGCATTTTTTCTCATGCATGAACCCTGAAAATATTAACATCAGAGTTCAAGAGGAGTTCTCTAATTTATCTTTCTAAGATAGAGCTTGATTGTAGCAAACTTAGGGTGTACTTGTTTGCTGGCTATGAAAAAAAAAAAGAATAATTATGGAATGAAAGATTGAATTTGGTAAGGGATTATAGAATCATTATTTTGATTACTCATTTTTTTGGGTAATACCTCATTCCTCTCTTAATCTAGAAGAATGGGTATCATTATTATGTAAAAGTGTGCTTGCTATCATTAATTAAAAATAACTAATTAAAATATAATTATTAATTAAATAATTAATTACAATATAATTAATTAAAATATAATTATTAATTAAATAATTAATTACAATATAATTAATTAAAATATTATTAATAATTAATTAGCTACAATATAATTAATTAAAATATAATTCATTCATTAATTAAAATATTGTAATTGATTAATTACAATATAATTAGTTAAAATATTATTATTATTTATTTATTAAAATATAATTAATTAGTTACAATATAAGCAATTAAAATATAATTATTCATTAATTAAAATATTATTAATTAGTTACAATATAATTAACTAAAATATAATTAATTAATTAATATATTGTAATTAATTAATTAAAATATAATAAATTAAATTATAATAAATTAATTATAATAAATTTTTATTTTTAGTATTTTTACAAACCAACTACTATCAATAATAATGGTAATCATTCATTCCTCTTAACCAACCATCATAATTATAATGATAATATCTATTCTTATTTCTTACTATATTCATTCTCATTTTTTTTATTATTCCTCTATACGAACCAACCGTCCCCTTAAAAATAAACAATTAGTCTACAGTGAATCAAGTATCTAATGATTTATTTAGTACCATGACTTGAACCAGCATTGTTAAAATATATTTTATATATTCCTTGTTTGAAAGAGATTTTATATCCCTTAGACAAAAACGTTGCATTCTCTTTTTTTTTAAATACTAATTTCTTTTTTTTAATAAAAAAAGAATAATAATGAAGGGCACAAAGTTCCAAAGCTTCTCTAAGCAATTCAAACCCTAACGCATCAAGAGGTTTCGTGAAAATATCTGCCAACTATTTTTCAGTAGATACATGAGATAAGATGATTGTCTTGCTTTCCACGAGCTTCCGAATAAAGTGATATCGAAGATCAATATGTTTTGTCTATTAATGCTGAACCGGATTCTTCGAAATATCTATTGCACTTTTATTATCGCATAAAATTGTTAACTCGTTCTGATCAATCTCATAATCCTCTAACATTTGTTTTATCCAAAGCAACTGTGAAAAACTACCTGCAGCTATGTATTCAGCATCAGAAGTTGAGAGTGAGATTGAATTTTGCTTCTTGCTGTACCAAGAGATCATATTGTTTCCCAAAAAGAAACAGCCCCTGAAGTATTTTTGTGATCATCTAAATTTTTAGCCCAATCTGCATCACTGTATCCAGCTAAATAAGATGTTGAATTTGATATATACTATATTCCAAAATCCGATGTTCAGCTTACATATCTGAAAATCCTCTTGACCGCTGTCAGGTGTGTTTCTTTTGGATTCGCTTGATAGCGACTACATACACCAACACTATAGCAGATATTTGGCCTACTTGCAGTCAAATATAATAAGCTACCGATCATGCTGCGATATAAACTGTCATCAACACTTTTTTCATTCTCATATCTGTTTAGTTTCATTGAGACACTCATAGGTGTTTTTACATGTCTAACTTTCTCAATACCGAACTTCTCTTTATTATATTGCTAACATATTTGGTTTGCAATATGAAGATTCCATCCTTCACTTGAAGCAACACCGTGAGTTGTTCTTGTGAAGAAAGAATCAACTATGGAGAAAGTTTTCAGCTGGATTATTTTGAGGAGATAAATCCATAAGGAAGTCTTCGTTTGTCTTAAATATTTTGTTATTTAATTTTCAGTTGATTAAATACTTGTGCTATTTTTAGTTATTATTGTTTTGAGTGAAAGTCTGCGAATTAATTATCCCTTTTAGCTTTTCAAGTATATTATTTTTAGTTGATTTTGTTTAGTTTGTTAATTAGAATGATGATTATGCAGTGTCCCTGGCACAAGTCTCCGGCATAGAAAAGGGAACTGCATTGTTTCGACGTGCTTGCATAGGCTGTCATGATGCTGGCGGAAATATTATTCAACCGGTGAGTCTTTCTTTGTTTGTTATGTGGAGCTCTTTACTTGTCCCTTCTGAGTTCTATCGACCCTTTCTGATCAGAACTTGCTAATAATTTTAGGGAGCAACACTCTTTACAAAAGACCTACAGAGGTAAATTTACAAGTACTTGATAGAAATTTGGATCCTGCAAATTTGGATAATCAGGTATATGGATTTCTAGGATGTGCAAACTGCTTGAGTTGAGTTAGGTTCTTCAGTTATATGAGATTAATGTCCATAGTGGTCTAATGCTAGTGATATAAACCAATGAAGTTACAAAGACTAAAGAGAGTAGGCAATCTATTTCTGTCCAGCTGTATAATAAAGAACACATGAACACACATCATTAATATATGTAAGTTGGTTATTTTTACAGAATTCTTTAAGAATTTTGCAACTAAACGAATTAAGAAGAAGTAATTTTAGTAGCTTCAAAGTAAGTATTGGTTGGTTGATTGCAATTACAGAAATGGGGTAGACACAGAAGAGGAGATATATCGCATTACCTATTTTGGCAAGGGAAGAATGCCAGTAAGGTCACTCTGCTTTCATGCCTTTTTTTCTTTTTCTCTTCTATGGCGATTTAAGAACTTAATTCAATCTAGGGATTTGGTGAGAAATGCACTCCGAGAGGGCAGTGCACGTTCGGACCCCGGTTACAGGATGAAGAGATAAAGCTGTTGGCTGAGTTTGTGAAGTCACAGGCTGATCAAGGTTGGTCAAACATGGCCGACTAATCTCAGATTTTTATCCTACAAACATTAAATCTTGTAGTCTAGATAATGCCAACTTGAAGCATAGTAAAATCTAAACAGGTAGATGAAAGTTGAATGTTATGATCTAAAGTCTAGGAAGAGTACAACCACTTCCTTTTTTATTTTATGTAAATTTAAGGATGTTTTGTTGTATAATGCTCATGGGAGAGTAACAGAACTAATAACAAGTAAAAATAGGAAAGAAGAGCCCTTTAGATGGATCACTTTCAGTGTAAAAATTTGCCTTTCTTGTTTCTCAACTACGTTAGTTTGTAAGAGAAATAAGAAAAACACACATGTGCTCTTCAAATATCATCCTTCCCTCCCCACAAGATTTTATATTCTACGAGGATTGGCAGAAGTCATGTACGTAATTTTTTTAAATATTTTATAAAGAAGTTATTTTTGTTACTCAAATTCATGACCATTTCAATTATAAAAGAGTAATCTTATTAGCTATTTCAAAGTTTGCCTTCAACCGTATCTCAATGACACTTGTTAATTTCTATTAGAATTTACAATAGGCCTATTGTAAATTTTAACATGGTATTAGAGCCAGGTTGTTCTTATGTTAGCCGTTAACTCATCGAAATGATAGATTATGTCATGTGTTAGACCCACATGTGAAGAGGTGTTGAAATATAAAGTGAGAGTTTGTCTCACATTAGAAAAAAAAAGAGGAAAGAAGACTAGTATATAAGTCTAGTTAGTTACTTTACCTATCACCAATTAGTTTTAGGATAGAACCTCACTTAGACTTATATGTAGTTTTACTTTCTTTTTCGTGTGAGCCCATAGGTCTATTGCAAATTCTAACATAATACCATCTAATATGATAACTCGGCTCTGATATCATCTATGTGGAAAGCTTAACGTGGATGATGATATTTTTGGTTTCAAAGATTGGTTTTTTGTTTTTAATGCCTGAAGAGCGATTAATGGCTAGAAATTGCAATTAAAGTCAGGTCAAGTAAATGCGTTTACAGTCAGCAAGAGAGTTTAACAGTGATATTCTGCTGCAACCTTACAAAATGGAAACATACCTACAAATAAATTAATAAAGTAAGTCATGTATCTTATCATCATCAAGTTGCAAGAAAGCTGACAACTTCATGGAGTGCAATATCACGACTTAAGAGCAACTACTGGGCCGTGCTGAGAAAGTGGACCATCAAAGTTTGGTTTAGGCCAATTTGACTCGGAGTCGTGGTCTTCTTGGTCTTCCCACTTTATGTCAAATGGGACAAAACCTTATTTCCCAACTTTATATTCACAGCTTTCTTTTTTTGACTTCCTTACTCTTTGCCCACAGCAATTATGTCAAATTCTCAATGGAACTTTTGTTTTTTGTTAGCTTATTCAATCTTATAAAACTAAAATTTTAGTAGTCAGATTTCACTGAAAAATTATAAGTTTGAGTTTTTTTTTTTTGTCAGAAAAGAAATTTCATTAATAAGGAATATCAATGACAAGTACATCAATACAATCATAATAGAAAAAACAAGAAGCACAATACAAGAGAACTAACCACTGTAGTCTTACTAGCCTCTCATTTCAAAACTCAACAATTAAGGAAGAACTGACAATCCATCGCGACTTAAAATGCCAACCAGAGAAGATGGGGGTGATAATACCCAATTACCTAAGCACATCTTCTTGCGGGCTTGCTTTGCCAACCAATCAGCTGCTCTGTTAGCTTCACGATTAATTAGCACAAAGTCAATACCCTGAAAGTGATGTAATCTATACAGTATGACAGAAATGTATGGATGAATTTTTCATTGACCCTTCCCTTTATTCTTTATTATTTCCGAATGCACAATATGTGAATCCAATTCAATCTGTACATTATGATAGCCCTTACGCTCCAGAAGCTTTACTCCTTCATACACGACCCTAGCTTCAGCCTTAAGTGCAGACCCTACATTACAATCTGAAGCTAAACCATCTACTATATTACCTGCAGCATTCCTTAGAATCACTGCTCAACCTGCATCCCCATCTTTAAAAGCACCATCACAATTCATTTTCAAATGTCCAACTGTTGGTTTAATCCAGAAATTCTTCGAAGATGATATCTTCTGCGGTCCATCTTGTAACCGTAGAGAACCACATTCAATCAATAATGCAATGCTTTTCTCAATACATCTAATTGGATCAGGCCTAACCTTTTGAAATACCACCTTACACCTCTGCTTCCAAATATTCCAAAGCAAAATAACAATAAACACCATAAGAGTATCACCAGACAAAGACTTCTTAAAATCCTCATTCAAAGCCAGCAGCCATGCATCTAAAGTAGACAACCCTTGCCTTGAAACAGATAAACCCAATGCACTACCAAACCATACACAATGTGTCCAAGGACATAACAAAAACATATGCTCAATAGTCTCAAATTCACAGCAGCAAATAGGACACAAGGGATCATTATGAACTAATCGATAAATCAAATTAGAATTAGTAGGCAATATATTTCGAAGGGCTTTCCAAAGGAATACCTTAATCTTGGATGGGAGATTGAGTTTCCAAAGCCATTTCCAAAGAGACTTGTCCATCAAGTGAGAAGAGGTAGCTTTACTATAGGTTGATTTTACATAGGTTCGAGTTAACAACCTTTTTTTGTATTTAATTTAAAAATTATATATTTGAATAACTGAATTAATCTCTTTATAAAATACAAAAGAAAAGTTACATATAATTTTAATAAATAGTATGACTATATAAGACCAATAGCCAATTATAATTTGAATGATTTGTAAAGTAACCTTCCATTTTCAAATCAAGATATCCCACAATTTGTATTTGAATTTTTTATATATTTTCTCTTTAGTCCATTCAATGACTTTTTCGTTGATTTGCAAAGTTAAACTCTTTTGATTGTTCAACTCTATATTTTGTAAGAATAATAGAGTTCCGCTAGGATTTATACTTCTTGTAATACAAATGTTCGCTAACATGAAGTATTCATTTGAAAGAATTACATTCTTGGCAGTGAATTGCAATAATTAAAAGTCGGTTTATTCGGTTTAACTATAAATATTTAGAAATATTTAATTTTTTGGTTCAATTTTTACTTTTCTGTTTAATTTATTTTAATAAATTTATTATTAAAAAATTAATTTATTAATTAATCAAACCAATTTTATATATTAATTTTTTACAATTTAATATAAATAAATTATTTTATTTTAACAATTTTAATTAAATTTAAAATTTTCAATAAAAGGACAATCTTTTTAATTATATTTCAAAATTTTTAATTTTATTCATTTTTAGCCAACTTTATTACATATTAATATCGATTAAATCTTAGATATCTAAAGGTCTTGTATTATTATTTTAACTTCCATTCTAATTTTTAATGCAGATGTAAATTACGAAACAGCTTTAAAAGCTATAGATTTTGACATAATGAATAAAAACAAAATAAAAACTATTTCATTCTTTTTTCCTATATACCAATTGTTTGACTCCAGTACGATTATTTCTAATATTTTATGAGTGGATAAGAACAACAGCCAATAATGATTTGCAAAGTAATGGAACCTTCCTTGTTCAAATCAAGACATCCTTTTTATATTTTCCTGTTCAAATTTTTAATAATGTTTTGCAAAGTGAAACTCTATTTGATTGTTTAACCATAAATTTTTAAGAAGGACTTATAATTCTTGTAATACCAATGTTGAGGAAAACAACAAGCTTTCGATCAAAAGAATTATAATCTTATAAACTAAAATAAATATAGTCAGTTTCAATGATTAAAAATTTGACTGTTTCTATTTTAAAATTTTAAATCGCCTAACTTTTCGATTCAATTTTAATTTTTATATCTTATTTATTTAATAACTCTTGTTATTATAAATCGATCAATTAATTAATTAATCAGTAAATTTTAATAAATTAATAAGTTCTTATAAACTAAAATAAATCAATTAATTTGTATTTGATAATATCTTTTAATTAAATTTTAAAACTTTCAATAGATAAAGATAATTTCTTTCAATCATATTTCAAAATTTTTAATTATGTTTAATTTCTAACCAGTTTTATGATGGTTTATTAAAGATTAAAACTTTTATATCTTAAGGCTCTTATCTTACGGTTTAATTCTGGTATGATTTTTAAAACTTTTGTCAAATCATATAAAATTTTAGTATTTTATTTTTAATTGATTTTAATTGTTTATTTTCTAAACTTATATTTATTCTTAGCATTCATATAAGCCAAGTGGAAGTGACCATGCTTTGTGGTTTATTCTGTTTAATTTTAGTTGATTTTATAATGAATTTATACCCCTTAAACCTTAAATACTTCATCGTCTTGTATTATCATATTAACTTCTATTCTAATTTTTAAAACATCCGTAAATTATGAAATTGTTATCAGAAATTCTACGGAATGGATATGCTCAGGTACGGAATTTTTAGCCTTCAATTTCATTTTCTTTTCTAGCTGAGAACTTTTTATATCGTCAGAGTGAGCTCATCAAAATAAATGGGTCTATTATGTGAATTGAATGGACAGGACATTCACATTCCTGTTCAACGTATGGTTGCTGTCTTTTTTGTTAGTGGAGATAGATACAAAATAAAAAAAAATCTATCTTTTCTGCATATTTAGTTACTTTCTTAAGTAATATTTGTTTTGTCTTGTTATTCTTGGTTTTCTGGAAGCATTCAAATCAGTTACAATTTGAAGATTACGTGATAACGAGTGGTGTGATGTAATGAAGGAGTTGGCTCCTTCCATGCATGGCCTTAATGTGACAATTTTCTGGGTACGAAATTTAGATGTTATTGAATTGATATTAGCAAGCACAAGCTTTAGAAACCTCTTTTACATTAGCAGCTTCATTTTTAATTTTATTTTTAATTTTTGTTTTGTTTCTAAATATAGTAAAAAATCTGGTTTGTTTGAATTTTTAGTTTCTGTTTTTAGTTTTGATTTCTTCCTATTTTTAAAATTTATGAAAATCATAAAAGTAGCTTTTGTTTCCTATTTTTATTTTTTTATAATATGATTTAATATCATTTAAATATATATTATTTAATTATTTATTTTAATAAAATTATGAATAATTTAATTCAACATTATATTTATATATTTAATAAATTTAAATTTATTTTCAATAAAATTATGAACAATTTAATTTAATTTAATTTTTATCATTAAATTTAAAATATATAAATATTCAAATAAATTTTGATTTAATAATTAATATATATTTCGAATAAATATTAATTTACAAATAAAATTTTAATTTTAAATTATTTATTTTATTAAAATAACGTAATTTTATTAATAATTTGTTAATAAATATTATATAAGAGATTAAATAAATTTATTTAAGTAAAAGTAGTTTATCTTTAAGTTTTATCTAAAATGTAATTATTAATAATGATAAAATACAACTATATTAACATTAACAACCAAACAGGTTTTTATTTTTATTTGAAAGGAAAATAGAAAAAACTTGAAAACGGAAACTGAAAACTAAAAACTGCAACAGAAAAACAGAAATGGATCCAAACGATCTCAAGTTTATGTAATTGAAACTGCTATAATTAGAGTCTTCTTCATTGTTTTAAGAGATTTTGAGTGTACATAAGACTATTGGATTTAAGTGTTAAATCATGTGCCAAATATTGTTCTTCTTGACATAAATACAATCAAATTTAATTATTAAAAAGTTCAACCCGTTTGATTAGTTTATTAGTTAAAATTTTGAACTTTTGAACTTTTCAGTTCGATTTATTTTAATAATTTTATTAATAAAACTGATAAATTTATTAATTAATTGATCATAAATTAATAAATTTTATAAACTAATTAATTTTTATCTAAATAACTTTTTAATTAATTTCAAATTCTTTAACGCATAAAACAATTTCTTTCAAGTGTATTTTAATTTTAATTTTTTTAATTTTAGTGATTTTAAAATATTCTAATAATAATTAACCCTTTTAAATCTTACACTTTTTATTTTTATCGACTTAACGTTTCGTACAATTTTAAAAACACTCGTCAAATCACATAAAATTTTGATGTTTTACTTTTTTGTTGATTGTTATTGTCTTACTTAATTGTTTTTTCCTAGCAGTCATCATAGGTTACTGGTTATGCCTTTTTTCCAAGGGAAGTGGGAACTGACTATGCTTAGTGGTTGAAATTTCAATCAAACTAGAGAGATTTTTCCACACCCACCAAATGCTCATCTAAATTTCCACATTCAGCACTCAAATCTGCATATTCCTACGACAATAAAACAATTAGTTATTGTCATCTTCGGTAAATAATTCTTATATAAGGGTGACCAGACTAGCTAGGACACTGCACAGCTCGTCCGATGGCTGCTCCAACAAATTCCAATGTCTCCCCCACCTGTTTCCTCTATGCATCTCTTCTTCTTGCCCTCTGCCCTTTCTTCACACTGAAGAAGATTGATGCCCACCTTGAAGGGAATCTGAAGAATCTCCATTTTCACGAGCTTAAAGTTAGTTCCTTTGTACCATCGACCGTCTGCAACAGATTTTCTTCCAAAGGTAAATTAACTACAAAAGGTCTGCAGTTTAAATTTCTTTGCATGATTTTGTTGTTCGTTTCCATATATGTATGCAAAAACAAGAAAATGTCCTGACCTGACTAAATTTATGATTCAGCTGCAAGGAAAGGCTCCTCTTTGGAGGTAGTTCATAGGTACGGTCCGTGCAATGGACAAGAAGCAATAGAATCTCCTTCCGAAGCTGACATCTTCCTTCAAGACCAACAAAGAGTGAACTTTCTTCATAATCAGTATAGCTTCTCCAGGAGGGATCATGCTACTTTTTTAGACATGAAGACGAAAGTACCTGCCAAGTCCGGCCAAACAATAGGTGGAGCCGACTATATCGTCACTGTTGGACTTGGCACACCAACGAAGCAATACTCACTCATATTCGACACCGGAAGTAGCATAGCTTGGACTCAGTGCGAGCCATGCTTAGGATACTGTTATCCACAACAGGAGCCAAAGTTAGATCCAACCAAGTCCACTTCATACAAAAATGTTACATGTTCGTCACCTTCATGCAGTTTAATCACCGAGTCACGTACGTACTTTGTCCAGTTGTTTGACTTTTCTGCTAATGTAAATTGACTTGAAGAAAATCACTAGCAGACTGATGTTTTATGTGAAAATTTTGGACACCCTCATCTGAAATTGCATACTAGTGCTTGAAACGTACTTCCAGATGATTTGTGTACTTGTTCTACAGGCAGTGGCGAGAGGAGCTGCTCTTCTCCAACATGCCTCTACCGAGTCCGTTATGGAGATCAGAGCTTCACCGTTGGATTTTTGGCTACTGAAAAGCTGACTATTTCATCCTCGGACGTGATCGATAACTTCGTGTTCGGCTGCGGCCAAAACAACCGTGGCCTTTTCCGAGGATTCGCTGGCTTGCTGGGACTTGGTCCCTCCAAAATATCCTTCGTCGGACAAACAGCGACCAAGTACAAACAGCTTTTCTCTTACTGCTTACCATCATCACCAAGCTCAACTGGCTTCCTCAATTTCGGCGGCCAAGTCTCGAGAACTGCGAAATTCACTCCTTTGTCGGCTCTTAGTCAAAGATATTCTCTTTACTTTCTGGACATCACCGGAATCAGCGTCGGCGGTCAGCTACTTCCAGTAGATTCGTCTGTTTACTCGAATGCCAAGACGGTCATCGACTCGGGTACAGTCATTTCAAGGCTGCCACCATCTGTGTACTCAAAGCTTAGCTCGGCATTTCAATCACTAATGACCAAGTATCCCAAGACCAGTGGAGTTTCCCTTTTCGACACTTGTTATGATTTCACTGGTTATAGGTCGTTCTATGTACCCAAGATTAGCGTGTTCTTCAAAGGGGGTGTGGAGGTGAATATTCCTCCGACGGGGGTCATGATCCGGCGTAATGAGAAGACGTGCCTGGCATTTGCAGCTAATGGTGATGATACTGATATTTCAATCTTTGGAAATACACAGCAACAAACTCTTGAAGTGATTCATGATGTTGGTAATGGAAGAGTTGGATTTGCACCTGGTGCCTGTCCCTAGTTCTGAACAAAGTCCGAGGATTTTGTATCAATAAATCCATGGAAGATCCATGTGTAACTGTATTAGAGAAAAAATGGCTCAAAAGCCTTTAAGAACTATCATGTAATTTCAGAGCTTAATGCTTGCAGAACCTAAAGACTTCACATCTCAGTGTGGGCAAGTTAACATTGAAACAATTACACAGGCTAAGAATAAAGATCCAAACACAGCATCCATTTTGATTCTTATTCCATAATAATAATTGTATAAGCATGCAATCATTACAACTAAGAAAACGTTGTCAATTGCCACTAATTGCCATTCCCAAATTCTACTTTCTTATCTTGGATGTCATGAAGTACACATAAGCTTCGTTGCTGATGATTACCAATAATGATCAAATCGCTCTCATACTTGTTAGGAGCAAACGCCAAGCAAACCTGAGAATTTCCATATTTTCGCCAAACAACTGCTGAAGGGTCCAACTTAACATTGACTCTCAAGAAGTTGAGAACCATAGTCGGTATTGTCACGTTTCCATAACCCTCAAGGTTTTAGCATGTCTACAGACGTGGTCTGACTGGTGGAGCAAGCGGATACTTTGGCATGGAAGCTTCAAATGCAGAGCGAAGTGCAGCGAAAACAGAGGAAGGAAGGCGAGTGATAACAGTTCCAGAGTCCATTATAGACCCTAAACTCCCAGATGATATAGATAATCTTTGAGTGCCGATCTGTATTCCAAGGAGATTCACAAAGGAGACAGATGGCCTCTTTGGGTCGTGAAGAAGTGGAGTGTAGGTCTCAGTTTGACAAGCTTCAAGTGCTTCTAAACCAAACAAAAGGTATCCTGATGAACTGTCCACTGTAGGCAGACAATAGCAAAAGATTTGAGCAAAATTTGAGGCTGTTTGAGATATAAGTGAAAGCCCTCCTGATTGACCAAGGCCTACAACTCCATCTTCAGTGCCAAAACTGTCACTATTATTTAGGCCGCAACCAAAAGCGTAGCTTGGGAATGTATCAGAATCTGTAATTGTAAGAGTATCTCGTCCATTGTATCCCTCAGAGTACGACTTGTCCAGGTAGCTGATGTTATAGTTGTAATTCGTAGCACAGACCTTATTATGCACCTAGGATCAAACATGAATGGGTAAAAACAAAGGAAAAGTGAAATACCTGATTTCGGTTCCATTCCGACTTCCAAAGCAGTTTTCTCCATCCAAACGACCTCTGATCTTCCCGGGCCTATTGAGGAAGTTGTTCGCCGTTGTCCGCTCTAGGTCTTTCTGCAGTTTACTTAACCACGAGCTCTCGCAATAAGTCAGAGAACTTAATGCTTGTGAATTGTTTAAGTGACTACAGGAGACGTAAACCTTTATATAGCTTTCATATCGGACTTCTTCATCACAAGGCCAATATGATCCATGTCCACACTGAAGGGGATCCATTTTTCTCTTGGACTTCGACCCATTAATTTAGATCATTTGTTAGGTCACTTTATTACCCTTATCCGGATCGAATTACGTAACTTA
This sequence comes from Erythroxylum novogranatense, assembly GCA_029891385.1. NCBI lineage: Eukaryota > Viridiplantae > Streptophyta > Magnoliopsida > Malpighiales > Erythroxylaceae > Erythroxylum > Erythroxylum novogranatense. The sequence goes on from CM057230.1 coordinate 90,811,542, forward strand.
ACCGATAAGTTATTGAAAAACCAAAAATACAATTAATGATTGTCCATTTACAAAGGGATGGACACAAATGCCCTTAATAGTAAGGGCAAGAATGTCCAACAATCTCCCCCTCGGACAATTATTAATTGCAGTTTTGTTAAGTTTAAAACAGTTGAAAAATTCGGTCAAATTACGCTACTGTATTGGTACCAATTGTTTAAAAACATTCGATCCAAAGGTAATGAAAGTCCACCATTCTGTCTCGCAAGGTTTTCGATACCGGACAATATCAAACACATGCGTCATATGTGACACAGGTCCAATATAATCACGAATATCTAATGCCTTACTAACATGAACGGGAAAATGGAGTGTAGCAAACTACGATGATACCTGTATGATCTAAATTGTATCATCTTCGTTTATCGGTCTCGATTTCTCTAACTTTATGCTAAACTGCAACAGAGAAATTCTGTATTCTCTCACCGGATGCTAAACAACATTAGAGAATTTTTTTATGGGATCAAAACTTTATATCCCTCTATGTCATATGAAACTTTAAGGATATCCATACAAACTTTATGTGTTTAATGACATAGATATAAGGTCAATATTTATATATGTCCTCTGACCTTTAAAATGCTTGAGATTAACACAACTCTCAAGACTTCATATGTATTATGACTATGGACAAAAGTAATGAGGATAAAAGAAAATGATCATTTTCATTAACAAGCAACGACAAGTAACCATAAAGTCATAATACATCATCATATACAAAGTAGTAAGGAGCAAATACAAGGATCCCTAACTAATACTGTCTAAGGGCTTCAAAACGCCCATACTGGATACATGTTTGACAAACTTTAATGGGCGAAGTCCTTTAGTCAAGGGATCAGTCAACATAGCCTCAGTCCTGATATGCTCCACCTTAACGTCACCTTTCTGAATAAACTCCTTTATGGTCAAATATTTGACCTCCAAATGCTTAGACCCTGTGATGTTCTTGTTGTTGTTACTGAACAACACTACAACAAGATTATCACAGTACAACGGAATGGGTCTAGCTATGGAATCCACTACAGACAACTCAGAAATCAAGTTTCTAAGCCAAACCGCTTGTGTAGCAGCTCCATAACATGCAACAAATTCTGCATGCATGGTAGAGGAAGTTATCAGTATCTGCTTGCTACTCTTCCACGATGCCGCACCATTTGCCATCGTGAAGATGTATCCTAATGTGGACTTGCGATCGTCTGGACACATAGCAAAATCGGAGTCCGTATACCCTGTGAGGATCAAATCGTCGACTTTCTTGTATGTCAATGAATAATCCTTGGTACCCTTTAGATATCTCAACACTCGCTTGACTGCATGCCAATGGTCTATACCAGGGTTTGCCTGATATTGACCTAGCAGTCCAAGGACAAAAGCTGTTGGGCCCCAAATTTGTTTTTTTTTTATGTTATTAAGTATGAATTAATTTGATTGTGTTATTTGTTGCATAGTTTGATTACATTGAAGGTATTAGAGGAAAATTAAGAATTAATTGAGTTTAGTATGAAATAAAAGTTTATAGAAGAGTAGATTTATATAAGGGCAAATTGGGCAAGGCTTTTAAGTTGGCTAAGTTAAGGCTTATCAAGGAGGGCATTTTAGTACTTGTGCTAGCTTTTAGGTTTAAGGAATTAAAGGAAGAGAAAGAAAAAAGGAAAATAAGAAGAAAAGAAGAGAAGAGGAGAGGAGTATATCGTGGGAGCTTGAGGAAGAAGAAGGGGATTGCTTTCTTGAGGATTTTCAAACGGATTGAAGCACTCGTTGGTAAGTTTATGTTCTTTTACTCTTCTTTGGGATGGATTGAAACCTAGAATGGGTTGTATGGAGTTAGAATCGTTTGAGTTAGGGTTTTCAGAAACTTTGGTAGAAATTCATAGGTTGTTGTTTGGTTGATGATTTTGTGTTAGAATGAGCTTAGAAGGGAAGTATAGGACTTGATTTAAGGGTTAGATGTGTTGTAGTTGAGAAAGGAAAGGATTAAGAGTTGAAAAATGTCGAAAATCTGGGTTCGGAGTCGGCCCTCCCGTACGTCGCGGCGTGCGGCCTGCTGCATGTCGCGACGAGCGAGCCTCGTCGCGGCGAGGCCAATTTCCAGCAAAGACGTTTTTAGTATTTTGAGCATATCTTTTTCTACAGAAGTCTTTTTGAGGTGATTTTTGATGCGTTGTAAACTAGAGACATAGATTTACAAGTTTTGTGAAGTAATGAAGTTATGAATTAGTCTCTAAGGATATGAAATTTTGGATGGAAGTTAAGAATGGAAATATTGTTTCAGCATGAGTTTTTGAATGGGATTTTAGTTCTTATTTTAGGAAATCAAGTGAGGCAAGAGGAGCAAGGGGATCAAGAGGAAACTCATTCCTAGGCAAGAACAAGCAAGGAAATCAAGGTGGGTTCATGTTTATAATAGAAGATATAAGTCACTCATTGTTTTGTTTAAATCAAGAAAGATTTAATGCATTTAAATTGCATCATCAACGATTGCATTACATACTATTATGAATGATTATAGGTTGTTATATGATTTGCATTAATGAATTATGAAAAGGTTTCCAAAAGGGGTTTTTCTCCTTTCAAGAATACATGTACATGAAATCATGTTTTACGAATATATGACAAGCAAGTTGATAAGCAAGTTTACAAGCAAGTTTACAAGCAAATTTACAAGCAAGTGTCAGTTTGGCAATCAAGTTTACAAGAACATGAATCATGCATATTTATGTGCGTTTGCGGTATGTCCCTCACGGCCAGTCAAGTGCACATTGACTCGCGAAAAGGCTTCTCCCGCCTGCCCACTAGTGGCATAGGGTTTCTCACAAGGATTCCCTCACGAAACTACGTCTACACAAAACCATTTTGATGGGAATGTGTAGTACGTCATGAACTAGGGACAACCCAAACCATTATGTTATGTTATGTGTTTATGATTTGTTGTTATGTTTCATGCATCACGAATTGTTCAAGAATCAAACATTTTTTTCAAGATAATGACTCATGCATGCTCAATTGCTATGATATCAACAAGTACCACGACAATGAGTTATTTTTGATTACTTTTGCTTATTCCTATATTATAAATATGTTCTCACGAGCTTTATAGCTCACCCCCTCTATTCTCCCTCATTCAGGTGATGAGCAAGAGACCGAGAGAGTCACGAGTTACGGCAGCACTCCAGTTTGTCATGTTTAGTTTTGAGCTCTAGTTACATTTCAAGTATTATTGTTTCAAGAGTATTTTGTATTTTTGGCTCTTGAACTCAAAGTTGTAATTTGGTTTGAGTTGTTCTTAAAGCTTTATGAAATTCATCTTTTGGAGCATGAATTGTGGATTTGTTTGTTTAAATCACATGAAAGCAGGTTTCAAGTTTGTTTTCCAGTAGGCCCATTAATTTTCTGTGGGTCTTTTCCTTAAATGTATAATTAACATGTTTCACACCACGCTCTCATGTCCGATGTTGGACTCCGGCAGCGGGGTCCAATATGTTGTGGTATCAGAGCGCCTAAGTTTTTGGTCTAGGGCTGCATGACATTGCTTTCAAGGAATAACTGCATTGTTTTACATGATTGGAACTGTTTTTGCATATTTTGAAAATTGTCGTACTTGAACTGAAGTTTTCAATGGTTTTCTATTCAAGGAGTGAACATGCCACCTCGAAGGAGAACTCGGGGAGCTATGACTCGGTCTCATTCTCGTCAAAGGAGCACAGATGAATCCCATATTCCTCAGGATACCGGGACACATTCTGTTTCGATTTCAGAGGCACCTAGTTTGCAACAAGAAGTGCCTCCACCGCCTCCTCCTATGCCTCAGGAAAATCCCATGGATCCGAGTTTCTTTCAAGCCTTTGCTCAGGCTTTCACGTATGCCATAGGTAAGAGATCTCAAATGCCGATGCAAGCTCCATTAGACAGGAGTGGGCAGTATGATAAGCTCCGGAAGTTTGGGGCTGTGGATTTCAGTGGGACGACGAATCCAGAAGAGGCAGAAGCCTGGTTGAAGAGGACCGAGAGGGTTCTAGTTCAGATGAGATGCACAGATGAAGAGAAGCTAGATTACTGTTGCAGGGCGATGCACTGCATTGGTGGGAATCAGTGCCCCACAGTCAGGTTGTGCCACCGGTGCTGACATGGAGGGATTTTGTGGAAGTGTTCCGAAAGAAGTATCTCTCCAGGGTCTATGTTCAAGATAAGGCCAGGGAATTTCTGAATCTCATGCAGAGGGACATGAGTGTGAGCGAGTATAAGCTGAAGTTCACACAGCTTTCTCGCTATGCAGCTAACATTGTGGCAACAGAGGAAGACAAGTGTCGTAAGTTTGAAGGAGGTCTTCATTTGGGGATCAGGGAGAAAGTCCTGATTCATAATTTCTGTGACTACCAGCAATTGGTGGATGCTGCTCTCCAGGCTGAGAAGCTGGAGAATATTAGAAATGAAGTGAACAAGAAGAGGAAGAACAGGGAGCAGACTTTCAGGAAGGGTACTAGTGCTCCAATGCCTGAGAGAAGCACGAGGAGCTCTTACAGTCAGAGTGAAGTGGGTAGCAGTGGGGCTACCAGGAACAAGCAGGTGAGGGCAGTATCAGGGCAAGCCTCTAATGTGGGAGGCACCGGTAGAGCAGGAAGGAGCTGGTTCACCCATCTCTTATGTCACCAGTGTGGGAAACATCACCAGGGAGAGTGCCTCAGGTCATTTGGAGTTTGTTTTAAATGCGGAGAAAATGGACATATAGCCAAGAATTGTCCACAGGCACCGAGACAAGAGGGGTCACAGTTTCAAGCTCCAAGGCGTGCAGAGACAGTGAGAACCAGGCCAGTTACTGAGGTAGGCAGCTCTAAGACTGCAAGAAAGGCTGTTCCTCCAGGAAGGCCAAGGGGTCAGGCGCCGGCAAGAGTGTTCGCCATGACCAGGGAGGAAGCTGCAGCCGCACTCTTTTGTTTCTGCGAGCATAGCATTGCATGGTGTGAGTTCTGTGCCTTTGGATAGGCCTTTGATTGTTAGTACTCCTCTAGGGAGGAATGTGGTGATCAGTCAGGTGTATGAGCAGTGTGAGCTTTTCCTTGATGGTGCTAGATTGGTAGTGGACTTACTACCGCTAGACCTAAGAGGGTTAGATGTTATTCTGGGGATGGATACCATGGAAAAATATCTGGCCAAGCTAGATTGTGGTCGAAAAGAGGTAGAGTTTGATCTGGGCAATGGTGAGAAGGTGATCTTTAGAGGGGACAGGAAGACACCCTCTCCAAGACTGATTTCAGCTATGTTAGCTGAAAGGATGATGGGCCAGGGGTGTGAAGCTTTCTTGGCACATGTTATGGATGCCGATGTGCATGAAGGGAAGTTAGAGGACTTTTCGATTGTGAGGGAGTTTCCAGATGTTTTCCCAGATGAGTTACCAGGTTTGCCGCCAGTGAGGAAAATCGAGTTTGTCATTGACTTGATTCCCGGAACCGCGCCTATTTCAATACCGCCTTATAGGATGGCTCCAGCTGAGTTGAGGGAGCTTAAGGAATAGTTGGAGGAACTGTTAGAGAAGGGGTATGTCAGACCGAGTTCGTCTCCTTGGGGAGCACCGGTTCTGTTTGTTAAGAAGAAGGATGGATCATACTTTTGTATGGATCATCTTCATACAAAAGTATGAAGATGACCCTGCTCCCCCTGACCTTATAGTATAAGCATCTTTCTACCTTGTTTTCCACAAAGCCTAATGAGGTCAAAACCTCATCAAACTTCAGGTACCACTGTCTGGAAGCTTGCTTCAAACCATATATTGATTTATTCAACTTACAGACCTTTTCAGTTGCTTTTGGATCCTGAAAACCTTCAGGTTGCTCTATATAGACCTCCTCATAAAGGTCAGCATTCAGGAAAGTGGTTTTAACGTCCATATCGTGTAGCTCCAAATCATAATGAGCTACCATTGCCATCATCACTCTAAATGCATCCTTCGAGGACACAGGAGGGAATGTGACATCAAAGTCAATTCCCTCTCTCTGAGAGAATCCTCTGGCAAGAAGACGCGCCTTAAACCACTCAACTTGACCCTGTGTCTCCTTCTTGGTCTTAAATACCCATTTGCAACTGACAGGCCTGCAATGTTGAGGTAAATCAACAAGCTCCCACACTTTGTTATACCTCATCGATTGCATCTCATCCTTCATTGCTTCCCACCACCTATCCGCATAAGGTCCAGAAACGACTTCTGTAAAAGTCACTAGATCGACAACATGTCCTATATCATAGTCATGTTCTCCTAAATAGACTATATAGTCCGATGAGATAGCAGGGCGCCTCTCTCTAGTGGATCTACGCAACTGTATGGGCTCTTGTACCTCAGAAACCTCCTCCTGGATAGGAGTAGGTTCCTGTACTTGCATAGGCACAGTACCCGAGCTTACATCCACTGGAGCGGACTGTATGACAGGTTGTTGACATACAATGATTGTAGTGTCCCTCCTACTATCTACTGGAGGATGCGAAGACCCTCCTTCATCGTAGATGTCGTGTTCCAGAAACTTTGTCGTCTGTGACTCCACAATTCTGGCTCCTTCTTCTCTACAGAAAAATCTGTAGCCCTTAGAGTGGTCAGGATAACCAATGAAATAGCAACGAGTCGAACGAGGTTGCAACTTACCTTCATGAGGATTATACAACCTTACCTTAGCAGGGCAACCCCACACACGAATGTGGGCTAGACTTGGCTTCCTTCCAACCCAAAGTTCAAAAGGCGTCTTTGATACTGATTTGCTCGGGACTCTATTCAAGATGTATAATGATGTCTTGATGGCTTCACCCCAAAGGTATTCGGGTAGGTTAGTCCTGCTTTGCATTGACCTCATCATGTCCTTCAAGGTGCGATTACGCCTTTCGGCCACACCATTTTGCTCAGGACTACCTGGCATAGTGAACTGAGCCACTATTCCAACTGATTCCAAATACTTGATAAATGGACCTTTTTCTTGTCCTGCAACTCCATATCTGCCATAGTATTCCCCTCCTCTATCAAATCTGACAATCTTTATTGATTTTCTCAACTGGTTCTCAACTTCAGTCTTAAAGATCTTGAACTTATCAAGAACTTCAGACTTCTCTTTAAGCAGGAACATATAACCATAATGGGAATAATCATCTATAAATGTCAGGAAGTACCTAACATTGCACAACGTAACTGTATAAGGACCACTGACGTCTGTATGTATGAGGTCCAATACACCAGAAGCGCGGGTTGACCCCTTTTTCTTTATTTTGGTCAATTTACCTCTACAACAATCAACACATGTCTCCAAATCATTGAAATCCAGAGTTGGGATAATGTTATCCTTCATCAATCTCTCAACCCTTTCTCTGGAAATGTGGCCAAGGCGTTTATGCCACAACATGTACGATGTTTCCTTTATGTGGGTTCTCTTTCGAGTGACAGGTTCAGCAACAAATGAAGAGGCATACATTTCATTAGGAGTCAGACACATTCTATATAATCCATATGATATGAAGGTAGTACCAACATGTTTTGTATTGATAGAAATATTTACAACTGTACTATCAAATACAAAACGGAAACCTTCTTTATCCAAAACTGATACAGAGATCAGATTCCGTCTAAAAGACGGTATATAAAATGTGTCTCGCAAAATGAGGACAAACCCTGTATCCAGGTTTAATCGTACGTCTCCCACGTACAAAACGTCCACCTCTTCATTGTTGCCGACCATCAGTTTCTCCTCCCCCTTGATCGGCCTTCTCCTGAATCTGAATCTCTACATTGTGGAAGCAACATGAGTAGAAGCTCCACTATCTAACCACCAAGAACTTGATGTGGTTATAGCAACATTGGATTCATGAATCATGAAAGCCGAGGAGTTACCTGATACACCCTGCTTGACCAACCACATTTTATACTTCTGGCACTCAGACTTCCTATGCCCCTTCTTTTTACAAAAGAAGCATCTCATCTTCTTAAGGTCATGTGGAGCCTTTGCAATGCTAGATTGCCCACTCTTAGTCTGAGGAGAGGGTTTGGATTTCTTATCCTTACCCTTACCTTTAGCCTGCTGGGATTTACCTTTTCCCTTACCCTTAGTGGCTACATACATCACTGAATGAGAAGGACTCCTGATCTTCTCTTCTTGTGTAGCACATCGGGAAATTAAAGCATTAACATCCCAATTCTCATCCATAGAGATGTAGGAGGTAGCCAACATCTCAAACTCCTTAGCAAGAGTATTTAGTGCCAAATGCACTATTAGCGAGTCCTGAATGATTTATATCTAGTGCCTTCAGCCTACTCTGAAGGTGTACCATCCGGATGATATAATCTCGGACGCCCCCTTCTCCAGTGTACCTCATGGAGAAAAGTTCCTTGATCAAGGCACTCTGCTCGGCGTGAGAAAAGACCCTGTACCTCTGGGATATACTGTCCATCAGCTCACGAGCTACTGTCGTGTCCGGCAAGCCACTCATCAGATGATCCGGTATTGACCTCCTGATAGTCAAATAGCACAATCTATTTGACCTTTCCTAGGTCATCATTGTTGCTTTGTCAGCTTCTGAGCTGACATCTGTGATTGGAGAAGGCCTCTCTATATGCATGGCCATACTGATATCCGCTATCTCCAAGGCGAAATCCACGTCCTTCTTCCACTTTTTAAAGTTGAAACCATTCAGGTTTTCAATGGTGACAGTATTATTGTTGACTGAGAAGGTGATTGCAGAACAGAAGAGACAATGTTAGAACAGTATATATGCAGGATAACAGCGATACTCAAAGCATTAAAGTATCTAAACTGAGAATCTAACCACACATATTATGAAACACCTTTGGGTTGAATACATAATATATGTAATCACACTCTCACATAAAAGCGATCAGAGTATAAACCATCAACTCTCATGATACTACCACCTTTGGGTGAATAGACCATTTAAGCAGTGGTTTTCCTCCATCAAATGCCTTTATACACATCTCAAAACATTATGTAAGGTCAACACCTTTGGGCAGAATAACCAAACATAAGGTCAGAGACATCCCCAAACATGTTAGCAGATCAATCTAAAATACTAACTCGAAAGGTCACTTTGGTTACTACATTCTTACCAGTACCCTAGATAGTCTACACACACAAGGGATACATCTTTATGTTATCCTCACATCCTATATGGGCATAGAGTATGTGAAAATCAGTCATAAATGAAGAGCCAGATTCACAGTCGATTAACACATACTAATACTGAAAACATTTTCTTTAAACTTTATTTGAAAATTTGTAAACACCAAATATCTCAAGAAGAGTGTTTATCGTACTTTCCGACACCAAACGTACCGCACAAGACACTAAACCTTAAATGTCTCCTTCATGTGCTGTTCGAAGTACGAAGACACTCAGAGCTAGCTTTGATAAGTTTTAAAACTATTATAGAATAGCATTATCAACATAATAATTCCAGAAAAATTTAAAAACTCCTTTAAAATTTTTCCCGAACCCGGAAACTTACCCAAAAGGACCCGGGGAACCTTGAAGGGAATTTTAAAATTTTCCTTTTTTTTTTTAACTGTAGCAGAAGACCGTACGGCTGACGTCAGCCGCGACCACACGTGATGTGCATGCTTGAGTGCCGACGCGCGACACAGTGATCTGGCGCGTGTAGTACATGCGCGACCACTGTAAAGCGCGTGTGTCGCACTCGCCGACACGTGTCCCAGATCCGTCGGTCCACGTGTTGGGCTGGATGCGGCACGTGTGATGCACGCTCCCGCGGTCCGAGGCCCGTGGGAGGGTACGACGCGTGGGCGCATGCGTGTGGTGCGACATGGCGGGGCGCGATGCGCCATCCGCACCGCTTCTCCCTCGCTACTGTAGCAACGTCGGGCGCGTCCGTTGCACGCGTCAGACGCTGCACTGCCCTCCGTCATGGGGGGCGATTTCTGGTGACTGAAAAGTCAGTTTTTTTCTCTGTTTAGACCATTTTCGACCCGTTTTTTGTAGCTAACCACATGTACACTACTTTTACGCAATTATTCACGTAAAAAGCAGAAAAATGAATCAAAAAATGAAGAAAACTGTAAAGAATGAAAACCGAAAAACCTTCGTTTTCCGTCAACCGTATCACGTAACCGCTCTGATATCATGTGTAATGCGTAGCACAGACCTTATTACGCACCTAGGATCAAACATGAATGGGTAAAAACGAAGGAAAAGCGGAATACCTGATTTTGGTTCCATTCCGACTTTTGAAGCAGTTTTCTCCATCCAAACGACCTCCGATCTTCCCGAGCCTATTGAGGAAGTTGTTCGTCGTCGTCCGCTCTAGGTCTTTCTGCAGTTTACTTAACCACGAGCTCTCGCAATGAGTCAGAGAACTTAATGCTCGTGAATTGCTTAAGTGACTGCAAGAGACCTTAACTTTTATATAGCTTCCATATCGGGCTTCCCCATCACAAGACCGATATGGTCCAGGTCCATACTGGAGGGGATCCATTTTCCTCTCGGACTTCGACCCATTAATTTAGATCATTTGTTGGGCCACTTTATTACCCTTATCCGGATCGAATTACGTAACTTAACCGATAAGTTATTGAAAAATCAAAAATACAAATAATGATTGTCCATTTACAAAGGGATGGACACAAATGCCCTTAATAGTAAGGGCAAGAATGTCCAACAATAGTCACATTTGGAGAGAGTGCAAGTCGCATTAGAGAAGGTAGAAGATTTCAAAGGATTAAAAATGGAACCTTGCTGTTGTTGTGGACAGTTCGTGGAACACGGCAGACATCTAACCCACGTCACCTCACTTCCTGTATCGAAAATTAAGTTCAGGGTCTGTTTTGAGGTGACGAGACCTACAGTGACAACGTAGTTTCCTGCACCAATTGAACGGCCAGAAACGGACAGCCTTGCTTTTTTCTTCCAGAATATCATGGAGAGAATACTTGTTCGATTTTATGGAATTGATAGAGCTCACTCTGTATTGATCTTGCACAAGCATTTGATGATAGTACAGGGATGGGTTGCTTTGGCCAAGTGGGGAACAGAGTCCATAACTGTGGGTTATTCTTAGTCCCTTTAATGGTTTACCTGGAATAAGATCCATCAAAAACACTATCTTAGCATACTAAAGCCACAAAGAGCAGAGATGTTTACAAGACAAACTGATTCCCTTCACAGAAGTGTCAAGAGTTTCAGGTTTCAAGATCACAAAATCGTTCCTTTAGCAGGAGCTGTACCGATTGAAGCTGAATGAGGCGGAGTCTTCTGCTCTATTGGGGATGAGAATTTGTTAGCTTTCTCGCTTCAGAAATGAAACTTGGTCCAACAACAAGAGAAAATTACAAGACAATGAAAGAACAGGGGGAGTGATGACATTATCATCTACTGGAAAAAAAAATGAACTAACCCAAAATGTATCCCAATCCCATTTAACAGGAATGTGAACTTTCCTGGAATAGGAGTAGAAGACTTCGACTCCACCTAGTTCTTGAAAATTTTGGCCATGTTGTCTGACTTGAATTTTCTCCGTCTGTCTGAAATGTAACTCATCTGCTGTAAGCCTCTTGTTTATGATTAGTTCTTCGGCTTTCCAAGGTTTAAAGATCCGAATAAAAATCCGACAAGTGCAGTTAGAAACTTAGTCCCACCACGAAACAGTGTAGTAAAATTATCCATAATGAAATGAAGTCGTCAGCCAGCGTAGTCATGTTTAGGTCACCGTAGGTAGGGATGGCAAAAGAAACAGAGCTCGGGCCAAATTTTTTAAGCTCAATCAGACATAAGACTGAGCCCGGGCTCAAGCTGGGGGTGCCAGCCTTGGGCTGCCGGGTTCAGTAATCCAAAATAATGTCGTTTCGTAGTAAAACACCATCGTTTTGGTTTATTTTTTAAAAAGAAGAAAATTCGCCCATTGTCATCAGAAAGACTAATTGCAGAAGTTATTAGTGGATGAAGTCCAAGTGACGCTGTACAAACAAGTTAGGAGCATATAGAATTAAAACATGATGTGAAATTTGAACTGGACGCATATATTATTTAATGTTCAAGTTGAATTCTATTATTAGAATTTAAATTTTTTTCCGAAGAGATTAATCAAGTTTAAGAATTGAATTATTTTAATCAATGATTAAAATTTGAACCAATTCGATTAGTTTAATCGTAAAATCTTTAACCGTAGACTTTTTATTTGATTTACTTTAATAATTTTTATTGTTAAAATAAATCACTTTATTAATTAATCGATTAAAATAGCCTCTTTTCAATTAAAATATAAATTCTTTAATAAGTAAATAAGTTTTCATCAATCTTATCTTGAATTCTTGAATTTTGTTTAATCTTTAATCTCTTTTTTGACCGTCTAATATCAGTTGAATCTTTTAAATTCTTCTCAGGAACTCGCAAGCCTCTAAGAACATGCCCATGAATCATTCCTTTTTTTTTTTTTTCGTGAACTTCAATTAAGTTTATTGTTAAGATCATAATGGTAGTTAAATTGGTCTCTTATTATTTTGTTCGGGGTAATCAAGAACACGGTCCTTTAATCCTTAGTAGGGGATTAAGACAAGGAGATCCGTTGTTTTCATATTTATTTATTATCTACTAGTTTGTGTAAATTTCAGGCACAAAGTCGCATTCATGGGGCTTTAGTTGCACGAGGGGCCACCCCGGGGTCTCATCTTTTTTTGCGGATAATGTTATATTCTTCACTCGAGCTTCATTGGAGGAGGCTGTACAATTAACGAATATCCTATGATTGTAAAGGTAGCTTCAGGACAACAAATTGACCTCTCCGAATCAAGTGTTTCTTTTACTCCTAATACTGCACATACAATGAAACATTTGATTTGCTAAACTCTGGGGGTTGAGAAGATTACTAGTCATAATAATTACTTGGATATGTCGTCTGTTATTGGTAAAGATAAACGGCACGTGTTCCATTATGTGGTAGAGAAGCTAACGAAAAGATTGCAGGGTTGGAAAGCTAAAGTATTGTCAAAAGCGGGAAAAGATATATGACACAAGCTATGCCGAATTATCTCATGTCGCTTTTTATGTTACCACTGGATACTTCCAAGGATCTAGAGAATTTAATGAATGGATTCTTCTGACATAATAGAGGAAGAGAGACTAATGGTATAAGATGATCGTGGTGGAACCGGATGACGATCCCAAAAATACATGGGGGATTAAGATATCGAGACTTTAGACAATTTAACCTTGCTCTTTTGGCAAAGCAAGGATGAAGGTTGCTTAAATACCCGAATTTTATTACTATAAAAATTCTAAAAGGCAGATATTTCCCCAATGTTGATTTCTTTACAGGAGCTTTAGGCAACAATCCAAGTCAAATATGGAGAAGCATATGTCAGAAAATTGATTCTACTTCAGGGATGTAGGAGAAGGGCAAGACATTTGATATATGACACGATCCTTGGTTAATAGATGATAGGGATCCACATATTTAGACAGAATACATGGAGCAATTAAATCTTAAAAATGTAGCTGATCTCATTATGAATCATCACTGGAATGAAGAACTGATCAAACGCTCCTTTAATACATGAGACACAGAACTCATTTTACAGATCCCTCTAGACTTCTCAATGATCAAGGACGATTGGATATGGATTTTCAAAAATTAGGGAGAATACAGAGTTAAAAAAGGCTATAGAATTGGTATGGAGAGCATCATCACAGAATTCAGGGTCACAGGATTTCCGTGGGAGAAAATTTGGTTGGTTCATGTTCCAGGTAAAGTAAAAATTCTTATCTGGCGTCTTTTGAGGAATACTCTTCCATGTAGAGCAAATTTAAAAAGGAGGCACATCGACTTAAATGACATTTGTCCGATATGTGGTAAAACAACAGAAACTGAACAACATATATTATATCATTGTGAGTTTGCTCAATCTGTTTGGTTATTATCTTCTGTAAACTGGAATGTGTCTTCGGTGAATTGGACCCCTAATACATCATTGCATAATTGGCTTGCTTCAGTTATGACTTACTTCACGAATGCACAGAAGGATGAGGTATTTATAATTATATGGAATTTATGGACTCACCGCAATGAATTTGTATGGCAACATAATCTTCATAACAAATCCTTCGTCATTAGTCGGACCAAAACAACTCTATTAAAATGTTAAGCAGCACAGACGAGGACTAACATTCCATTCAAACAGCAGCAACACTGTCCATCCAAATGACAAGCTCTACAACCGAACCAATTTAAATATAATGTAGACGTGACACTGTTGACAACTAGTTTTATGGATTAGGAATGGTAATTCGGGATTCTCAAGGATAGAATTGTGCTGGCAAATTAATGATTTTACTAGGATGGCGAGATCCCCAAATCGGCGAAGCTTTATGTGTTTGAGAAGCTTTAAGTTGGATCAAAAGATTTTCATTCTTCCCAATATGTGTAGAAACTGACTATCAAATAATTACTCAATTCTTAACATCTACACATACTTTTCCTTCATACTTTTCGTTGATTCTTCAGGATTGTAAAGCTTTACTTCATGAGCATCAATTTATTTCTACTACTTTTATTAGGAAGCCAGCGAATCGGGTTGCTCATACGATAGCTAGGGCATCTAATTCTATGTCTGGTTTTGAACAAGGGATATGCCCTTCACCTTTTCTGTATGACATTTTAGCTTTGGATATTAATAATATGTACTGAGCGCACCTGATAACGTTTCAAAAAAAAAGTTTATTGTTTACTAATTAATTCTATAGAAGACCGTTTTTAGCTAATATGTAATTTGCAAAGCGCATTTGACCCAAAAAAAAAAAGAAAGAAAGATAGGCTAGTGCAAAATTGTGAATACTGTTTCGCACCGGTCAGTATTGAATTTTAAAAAATATGGGAACTTTTTTATAAAATTATTTTTAATATCTTCATCTCTCCCTCTTACCTCTCCTTCTTTCTTTTTTTTCAAAGTTTTTAGTTAGTTATTTATTTCAACTTTTATAATTATTGTGAATTTTTAATTTTGTTTTTAAAATAATAATAAATATTTTTATTACTAATAATAATTATAAATTAAATAAAACTTAAAATAAATTATTTTATTTAAATTTATTTTGATTATTATTTATTATTATATTTTTGGAGATATGGTTAAAATATACAATATAATTATATAATATGACAATAAACTATTTTGTAATTTTAAAACATTCATAGACTATTTCATAAATTTAAAAATTACCTAAAACCTTACCAATAACTGATACCGGTACAATATTGTACTATAATATAATCTAATATGAAGTCTGAAACACTGTTCATAATATTAGGCTAGTGGTTGATTTTGGTTTCTTTTTGTGGACCGTACTCCCACTTATAATTGAAACCTCAAACTCCCACTAGCTTTATATTCCCTGTAATAAAGAAAAACAAAAATTGGGTTTAAGACATATGAATTTCTTTATGACTTAAAATCATTAAAATTTTCAATTTTTTAATTTTGAAAAATCCTTCTTATACTTTCGTTAAATGACATGAATATTATATGAACAAATCAAATGTTATTAATATAATAATTTAATTTAATTATTAAACTCAATTTTAATTAATTAATTAAAATCAAAATTAATAATTTATTACAATTATCTTAATTTATTAATTTAAATTGAATTTGTTTGATTGGATTAAATTTTATATAAATAATTTTTTTAGGAAATAACATTTCTATTAGTTGGAATAAAGATACATACTTTCGAGGATATTGTTTTGTTATTATTATATCAATGATATTTTAATTTATTCACATACAATATTCATGTTATTTATATTTTAATGAGACTTTAAAATATAATTTTTCTAAAATTATAAAATTGATAATTTTAATTTTAAAATTATTTAAATTACAGGTTCACTTCGTGTCTTTTACCTAAAAAAATTGCTAGTGTGTGTGTATCTATCTTTCTTGGTGTAGAACCTTAATAAAAGAACATCAAGACAAGGTCATTTGAGTAAACCTGGTTCTACCAGAACAAATCACCAGTCTCCATAAGCTTAGGAAAAAGTCAACTTATTACAAATGTAGAAGTAAATGGATCTGGAGCTTTGTTTTTTTGCTTTTTTTTTTCATCTTTTGGACAGCATGGCTTTTATGATGACAAGAGAAAGTGATATTTATTAAAAACAAAGGCTGGTTATGGCCAATATCGACATCGTTTTAGGTATGAATAGACATAAAATGACGCTTTTTTATACGAAACATTGTTAGAAATAATGGGTAGAACACTCTTTCGTTTCTCTCTTCTTTCAATGCTCTATCCTCTCTCTTTTTTCAAATTTCCACTTCTTTTTGATATTACCTTTATGCCCCCTTCTTGATACCTGTGCATTCCTGATTTTTTTTTTTTTTTTATACAAGGTAAATTGTATATTGCATCAAAAGTGTGGTATGTACATCCATCATTTAGGCATATCCCAAATTTCATGAAAGCCACAAATCAGCTCATGACCAAACATATTAACAAATTAGTCTGGAAACAAAAGACAAATCCCCAGACCCATGACAGCAAAATATCAAAATTATTGTCAAAAGAATCAAACTGGTCTAGTCAGGCAGCTAAAGTAACCAACGTCGGCCAAGCCCCAGCCTGCACTCCTCCATCATCTCGTCTATCCCACAAGTCCTAGATGGAACCTAAGCCATGTAGCGCCATGTAGAGACTTTGAGGGTTTGTTCGTCCGCAGGAAGGCCATGTAATGAGCTGATCATCAGTTATCCATAAGCAGTATTGCCTAAGCCAAACTAAACTCAAGGTCAAAAGCATATAAAATAAGTTGGGTAAAGTCGATAAAGAATTTTATACACGATGGTGATGGTTTTGATCTTGATCACAATATCAGAGGTTGCATAGGCTACACCATCCATCCGCTCTTCATTTCTGATATTCCAAATGACGTATATGGTGCACAATAAGCCTAAGCGAGCGGCTTTGCAAGGAAGGAGAGCCCCTTTATAATCAGTCCTAATCCATTTGATAGCACTCGTTAGGGAGGACATATTGTGTGACATACCCAACCAATCTTTAATGCCTTTCCAGATTTGAGCAGTAAAGAAACATTTGAAAAAGGAACATTTGAAATAAGTGGTCCACCAATTCAGGTTCCACATCACACAAAACACACATACAATCTAAGTCCAAAAACTGCAGATTGTCAATAGTGGAGAGGCGATTCCTCAAGCTAAGCCATGCAATGAAGGAATACTTAGGCGGAACATACTGTTGCCAAATAAAGGACATCCAAGGCCTTCGGGGGTGGTGAGATCTGAGGATTTCATACATCTTATGGGAAGAAATAACTCTATTTACACAAAGGCGCCGCATGCCCTGAACCACTTCATTACGTCCACCTAGTTTATCAAGTAATGTGTCCCAAATGGAGGCTAACTTTTTGACTAAGGAGGAGTCTCGACTATGGGATTGCCATTCCCAAATAGAAATCCCTCTTAAGTAGATAGAGTGAATCCATCTTACCCACAAGGAATTTGCATCCTCATGTATATTCCAAAGGACTTTAGCCAATAAAGTCGCATTCCATACTTTGTAGTTTTTTAGGCCAAGTCCACCCTCCTCATTGGGGGTACAAATGGTATCCCATGCAACTCGAAAATGCTTGCCTCCCCACAAGAAAAATCGAGACATGGAGATTAATTTGTCAATGATTACACCAGGAGCTGGGAATGTTTGGAACCAAAACGACAACACACCTTGTAGGACCGAGTTCACCAACTCCAGACACCCCGCATATGATAGACTCTTACCATTCCAGGCCTGTATATATTTCTCCACCGATTCCAATAATACAAAAAATTGAGCAACTGAGACCCTCTTGAGGCTCCGCATGGGTGCTAGCGGACCCCCAAGTAGCGTATAGGAAACTCTCCTAATAGGAATTCCACAAGTTGTAAAATGACATTGCGCTCCCATCCCTACACACCACCAAGAAAGATATTGGATTTGGTGGGATGGATTTGTAATCCTGCCACCTACCGAAGTGACTTTAAGCCATCTAATAAAATTTGAACCGAAGAGACATCCCCCCCTAAAAAATAACATCAGGTCGTCAGCAAAAGCAAACTGAGTAATGTCAAGTTGCTTACATTTTGGGTGGAAATGAAATGGCTTGGCAGTCGTCTTGTGTTTCAGAAGGCGAGAGAAGTATTCCAAGCATAGTAAGAAGAGAGTTGGGGACATAGGGTCCCCTTGTCTGAGCCCACGTCAGCCCTTAAACATCCCATGCAGTGAGCCATTAATCATAAGCGAAAAGGAGGGAGTAGTAACATATTCCATCACCCAACTAGTAAACTTGTCAGGGAAACCAAAGCCATTCATCATTTCAGCCAAGAATTCCCAAGAAACTGTATCATAGGCCTTGGTAATATCAATTTTCAGCATACATCGAGGGGAAATATGCTTTCGGCTATATCCTCGAACAAGTTCCTGTGCTAGGAATATATTGTCCATCATATTACGCCCCGGAACAAAAGCCGCTTGAGGCGGATCAATCAATTTAACAATAGCACTTGACATGCGTGTCGATAGGATCTTAGTAATCACCTTATACACCACATTGAGGCATGCAATCGGTCGGAAATTAGTAACCATCGGATCAGAGCTAGTTTTGGGTATGAGGGCAATGATGGTGTGATTTAGCTGTTTAAGTAGCTTGCCCCTTTCAAAAAATTCCCGAACAGCAGCCACAACATCTAACCCGACTCAATTCCATTGATGTTTAAAGAAAGCGGCTGTGAACCCATCCGGACTTGGAGCTTTCTCATTCCCAACGTCAAACATGGCACGTTTTATCTCATCGGCAGTAATATGAGCGACCAAGTTATGTTGCATGTCAAGGTCCAGGGTGGCACCATTTCTGATAATATGTGGATCAGCTGGTTCCAGAGGAGGGGAGGAAGACAAGAGGTTAGAAAAATGCTGCACAAGGGAATCGGTAACTTCTTGCATGCAGGAGGTAGCAGTCCCATCCGCCTTAATAAGATGAGTAATAGTATTTTGTAGGGTCCTCTTACGGGCTACAGCATGGAAATATCTGGTGCACCTATCAACTTCCATTAAATGAGTGCATTTCGCCTTTTGTTGATAAAAGAGGCGCTCAGCATCCTGCAAAAATTTTGCCTATTTGCGTTTGGAAGTAACCTCATTCCTGAGAAGCTCATCAGTAGGGCAATTAAGGGAAGTTGTGTAAGCATAGTGGAATTCAGCCTGCGCTACCTTAGCTTTCTTCGAGATGTGTCCATACTCCTGCTGAGTTAAGTCCTTCAAAGGAGATTTAAGACCTTTGAGCTTGGCACAAAGTCGGTATTGGGCGGTACCAACCCTGCCTAATCTCCAAGTAGTAGCAATGATTTCCTGGAAGTGAGGGTGACAAGTCCACATATTAAAGAATTTAAAAGGAGGAGCATGACCAGAAAAAGCACGAGAGCTGAAGTCTATAATCATTGATCAGTGGTCGGAGTCGATCGTCATAAGCAGGAAAGTAGCAAGGCAAGGTATATCATTCAAGCCCCATGCAGAATTAAGAAGAACTCGATCAAGTTTTGCCCACCGATTAGTCTTATGCCATGTAAAAAATTCACCTCAGAAAGGGGCATCCTCTAGCCCATTTGCGATCTTAAATTCAATGAGGTCTTTTAGTAGGTAGGCAGATTGAGGATGACAGCCCAATCTTTCAGTTGCAGAACTTACACAATTGAAATCACCGGTAATCAGCCATGGTATTGTTGGAGGAATGTTGAATCCCTGTAATTTCTCACACAAAGCTTGTCGCTGGGTAACTCGATACAGGTCATAAACAAAAATCACCAGAAACTCCTTTTGGGTTGTGCGGCATCGTACACGACTATGAATGAATTGCTTGCCTTGATCTAAGACGGTGCACTCATAGTAAAATGGGTCCCAAGCTATAACCATCTGACCCCCCAGATATATCAGCAAAATTGTTTCGGGACTCCCAACCAAAAAATCTGTTACGTAACAAATTCTCCAGATCAATTAAATCCAACTTAGTTTCAAGCAAACAAACAATTCGACATCGGTGTTACCTCACAAGAAGGCTAACACTAAGCTGTCGCGAGGTTGTATTTAAGCCCTGGACATTCCAACATAGAATTGTCATTTCCGTGATGAGGAGGTTCCAGCCCCTCCAACAGTCCGCAAGTCACCATCGCTTCGTTTAGCACCATCAGTAATACTGTTCTTCGGATTATAACCCATGGAGTTAGTGGGAGCAACCACTGCGTTTTCCTTATTCACAGGTTTAGGAGGCTGAGAAGTCACCTTGGCCAGGGACGGAGCCAGACTCAACTCTAAGGGGAGGTCGGGGGTCAACATCTAAATGCAAAAAAATAATACAATTATATAATATTATTAATAAATAATCAAAATGCAACACGCCGTTCTTTTAGATCACGAAAATCATCTATCAATAAATCAGATTAACTGCTTTACAATTTCTCTTCAATAAACACTAATAAACAATCGAGAGATATTCATCTTCCATCTTATTACGAGGTCTCGTCTTCACAATTTTCATAGTGAAAATGATCGCCCGTTAGTAGTCAGAGAAACCGGGAGAGTGAGAACCAAAGTAACCACTCTATAAACAAGGGGAAAATTTCGATTTTCTAGTTTTCACCAACCATTGGCACAAATCGTAAATGATTACCGTGTTTTCAAATTCAAACTTGTGTTGCATGATTAAAGTGCTCAAATTGTGTCCTCAATCAGTAGCATGTCATACTCGCAAAATCCATGGGTAGAATTTTTGTACTAACTTGCAAATATCATCAACCACGAATGACCTACTGGATCTCCTTTGGGTCTAAAGTCGAATCGAGAATAAGGAGCTTCACCGTGTGGTCATTGAACTTATTGTTCAATTCCCGCAATTGAGAGTCAATCACCGCATTGAAAATGTCAACTTTATAATGATGTTCTAATAAAATTTCATCTTATTCATGACGAGCCCTTCCTCTTCTAGCAACATAAAGAGCATTCAAATCTAGCATGTATATTAACCTTTTCACAAAAATATTTCACTTAAAAGCAATTCTTCCCACCTTCATCTCTCAAATTCGGATAAGTGACTTTGTGGATCTAAACTAAGTGCATTGCATTCAAGTATGTCTTGAGATTTGAGTTGTAAAGCTCGACAAAGTGATTTAGAAATCTCCAAAATCTTTCTCATGAGATGCAAAATAAAACAAATTCAAAAGAGGTTAGTGCCTCATATCAGATCCGCTTCTCCACGCTTGAGCCGATGTAGCTCCATCTTCAATAATATTCAATAAAACCTCACAAGTAGCACTAAACATGTTTATCAAACCGAAACAGATTTCAAATAAGAACTCCAACGAGTGTCTCTACTCTTGTAAAGTGCCAATCTGATTCAAGCATTTTCCACTCTCAAGTTCATTAACAAAGAAGTAAATGAGCAATATTTTCAGCATGAAGCGACTTTCATTGGTCGTTGCGTTTACATGATGCCCCAACAATATATATTAACAATACAATTTAATTTTGTAAAAAAATGATGAATCGGGATAACTTCCTTCGATGCTGCAACTAAAGCCAATTGCAGCCTATGTGCCATACAATGAACATAGTAAGCATAAGAGCACTCCTTTAAAATTAGAGCTTGCAATCCATTCCATTCCCCTCTCATATTACTTGCACCATCATAGCCTTCTCCTCTAATGTTTTGAACATCAAGATTATGATGTAATAAAACTGAGAAAATTTCCTCTTTTAATGTCAATGCAGCAGTATCTTTAACATGAACTAACCCAAAGAATCGTTCTCGCACAAGATCTTTTTTATCAACAAATCTCAAGACAATAGACATTTGCTCCTTCTTAGACTCATCCCGAGCTTCATCAACAATTATACAAAATTTACCATCACCAATTTCTTCACGGATAGCATTCTTCACTTTGATTCCCAAGACATGTAAAATTTCCTTTTGCACTTGTGGTGATGTATATGAGGCATTCAAGGGAGATTTTTTCACAACTTCTGCTACTTTTTCATTATAAGTGGATATGAAATTTAATAATTCAAGAAAATTTCCACGATTCGTTGATGTTGCACTCTCATCATTACCTCTGAAAGCACATCCTTGACATGCAAGCCATCTAGCAACTTCAATTGAAGCTTTTAATTGAAGTCTGTTATCTGCAATTTGTTGAGATGTAAACCTTTCAAACCTTTACACTATGTGTGATGGTTGATTCATGAGATCTATGCAAGCTCTCTCAGCTTTTCGATGACAAGATGTGAGATCCTTTCCAATATGTGCCAAAAATGCACAGTTTTTACCATCTCTCACTTTTTTCCAAGAGCGAAATCCATGGACAGTAAATGCTTCACATCTAGAAGGTCCATTTGTGCGAAAAAACAAATAACATGGCAAACAAAATGCAGCATCTTTAGCAGGTGA
The DNA here is from genome assembly GCA_029891385.1 of Erythroxylum novogranatense. Taxonomy (NCBI): domain Eukaryota; kingdom Viridiplantae; phylum Streptophyta; class Magnoliopsida; order Malpighiales; family Erythroxylaceae; genus Erythroxylum; species Erythroxylum novogranatense. Next base: position 90,834,054 of record CM057230.1, read on the forward strand.
ATATTCCAACCAAGACGGGAATAGTTTGAACCATGATGATTGGAAGCTACGTGAGTGCTTTTCATTAGATTTTGGATATGTTGAAAGCAAATCTTGATATGGACCAGCTTTAATATAAGCTCTTCTAACTTCATCACGTTGATCAACAACATATTCACATATTTGTCGTCTTAAGCCGGGATCACGCTCTAGGAAATTAATATCAAAAGTTGCATTGGCTTCAACTCTTAAAGCTTTGGTAGCACGATCCTCAGATGACTCAGAAGGTTTATAATTAGAGATCAATTTTTGTTCTTGAGTTGCATCAGAACTTTCTGTAATCTTTCTTTTAAAAAAGGCATGAATTTTGGTGTCTTTCAACATGATATCTATCATAAAAATAAGAATACTACATGAATTTATTTGTTCAAAATATCAAATACATACATTTTTAATATCTATAATTAAATAGCATACAAACTATGAGACACATTCAAACAAATGAACACTAAAATTTAAATAATAATGACATAACACATAAACCACCGCCCGGGCTCATTTGGGAGCCACCACCAGACTCACCGGTATACGTGCATCTTAAATAACTTGAATCTTGATGGTGAAATTAGCTTCTCATTGTTCTCAAGTCTTAATCATCAATCAATATCCTAATTCCTACATACCAATAAGGCAATAACTCAATTAGTAATCACAAAAAATTAATTTTAAGAATCAATCAATTACGGTTTAGCTTCTTTTGAATCGGATAATGATGCCTCTAAGATTCATCTATTTAAATTTACTCAAGGTGAAGCTATCAGAAATTTTACCATGAGATACACTTGAAAACCTTAAAACCCTTCAGTCCTTCACGTTGTGCCGTCACCGTTTCTCTGTTTTCTACTCAGCGACACTGTTCTTGAAAAGACAATTAAACTTGTGTCGTGTTGTGTACTGTGTTAAAACTTAAAAACCCTCTTGTTGTTGTCGTCTGCGTTGTGTATCGGTGTATGCGTTTTGCTTTAAAACTTGAAAAGACAATTAAACTTGTTAAAACTTAAAAACCCTCTTGTTGCTTTGCTGTCGTCTGCGTTAGCGTGTATGCGTTTAAATTTTTAACTCAGCGTTTTGCTTAACCTCTTGTTGCTTGAAAACCCTCTTGTTAAAACTTAACGCAACGTTTTGCTTTAAAAATTAAAACGCAGATAGCCATACGCAGCGTGCTCAACGCTGCGTGCTGCACGCAGCGTTGAGCACGCTGCGTATGGCTATCTGCAACGCAGCTTTTCACGCAGCAGCAACCAATTTTTTTTAATTTTTTTTTCAACTTTTTTAGTAAATAATTATATAAAAAATTTTTTTAAAGGGGGGGCCATGGCCCCCCTCCCCTACAACGTGGTTCCGTCATTGGCTCCCCCCTTCACTTCAGTCACCTTCCCAGTCGGAATGGCAGGTTGATCTCCGTTGGTTACCTTGTCGGCATCTATTACTCCACCATTGACATCTGCATGGATAGGAGCTGTCACCACAGTGCGAGGAGGTCTTTGGACTTGCTTCTCAGTCGAACGTACTATCTCCCCGGTCACACCTTGGTTACTCAAGTCTTTTGTTTTACTAACCTCACCTTTCGGCTGTTGTCCATTTTTCCTGCTCCGAACAAGAAGGTTCTGCCTAGGTAACGAATGAGTCCTTGCGTTCACATTTGTGTAAAAAAAAGGGGTATGCCCAAATTGTCGGCAGATAGAGCAGTAGTTGGGGAAAGACTCATGAACCACCTGCTGGGTATAAATACATTTGCCTGGCAACTGGACAGCAAAGCTAGTGGTTGGAACTCGGGAGACATCAACCTCAATCAATAACCAAACATAGCCAATTCTGGACTTAGTACTGGTTATCTGATCAATGCAAATTGGTTTCCCCACTTGAGAACCTAGTTTGGTCAACCCATTTTCATTCCAAAGATCAAGTGGAACATTTGGGAGCTGTATCCAGATGGGGACCTTCATAAATTCCTGATAATTAAAAGCAAATCCCTTTGCTAGAGTTTTAAACAATGGTCGGGTAAGCTATGGCCCACGATCTATGGCCCATTCACGAGTGAAAGACTCTCATGCATACGTAAAGATTTAAACCTAATTACTGCACCATATATAAGGTATAACTTTGCCATAACAGAGGTACATACTCACAAACCTAATTCTCTCTGCTTACAGCGAACCTACCTTCACCAAAAAACTGATTTGAGCGTCGGAGGGGCCAATCGGGAAACAACCCCCGACGTGCCTTCTTTGTTTTGCAGGAACCTCATACCGAAATTCTCACGTGAAGCAATTGACTCCATGGATCCAAACGGCAACGTACAATTCCACCAAAATCCTGCATAACCAATTGGCGCCCACCGTGGGGCTTGAACCCATGACCACAAGGTTAAGAGCTTTGTGCTCTACCGACTGAAACACGCAGTAGAATGATCGGGCTCCGTTGTAGGAGGGGCGCCTTCACTAGTCCTAGCCTCCCTCTGCTTCTTCCCTTTGGCCCGTTTTGCTACTCTGGGAGGAGAGAAGGACCCGCCAAAATTGCTTATCCTTGCCATGGATGCATAGTAATAAAAACAAGTTAGAAAGCAGAACCAATGCTCAAAAAACGCAGCAAATAATTCAACACGAGAGGTCAACCAGACGGGGCAGTTTCCTCTCCTAGCCCGCTAATTTGTGGCGGGGGTCGATAAGAAAAGAATTGGTCGAGGCCCCCCCGGGATAGCCTCGTATTAGCCGAGCAAAATCGTATCGGCCGAGCTCCTTTATGCAACCGACCACTACCCACTCCTCTCTACTGAGAGACACGCTCGACGTGTCATTCCACTGCTCGACTAAAGGATACCTCCACGGTCGAGACTCGAAGGAAGATCCTGGGGCTTTCACGAAGAAGTACTTCGTCCGCCAAGCGGAGACCTTCGAAGCTATTCCCGCCGGGCGATACCTGGCATCTCGGTACATCAGAGAAGGCACCCCAGCCCCAGAGCTCAGACTCTGGCTCATCCTCAAAAAATGACGTAGGATGCCAATCGAAGGAGGACACCCGAACTGATGACATAGCAAGGCCAAACCGTTGATGAACCTCCAGCCGTTTGGAGGAATTTGGCTCGGCATCAGCTGATAGGCCGTGCACACCTCGTCGACAATTGGGGCGTATGAAAGCCTCATGCCACCAACCGAGAAAAAACCATTGGAAACGGCGAAATATCCACTCAAGTTGCTGTGGATTCGTTCGTTCCCTAAGGCCAACCTGGGTCCCCAAGATAAGGGGATATTATTCCTAAGCACTGACCGATTCAACTCCCCCAAGGTCATCGTCGATTCATTCATCGGTGGCGCCTCCACAACCAACCCATTATTCCTTTCTCTCGTCGATATTTCTTCAACACCCTCAACCATACTTCTAGAACTGGCCGTCGACATGCTTACCAAGAAGATAACTTTTGGAAAAGGAAAACTTTAGAGGAGGAGACGAGAAAAAAGGACGTACCTATGTAGTGATTTGAAATAGGAAAATTGGACGACGGTTGAAGGAAATTTCTGAGAACTGAGAGTAAGAAAGAGCAAATGAAACCAGAGTGGAAGCAAGAACGAAACAAGTGTGAAGGAAACCCACAGTATATTTATCCTGAGTACTTATAGAAGATCGGTAGAGTGGAAGTCCCAATCAAAGCGCGACGCGTGGAAGAAATTCGAGCAAGCTCAGGCACGCGGCAGAATCCGAGCCAAGGAGAATTAGGGTTATTCAGAATACGGAGCGGCGCAACAGTCAAAAGGACATGCATGACAGCTACATAACGGTTACAGGGACGATATGTTTCAGATTCTGAAAAGGTGTCAGAGGGCACATGCCATCGATAATGATTAAATAAAGTACCCTCACGCGCTCAGCAATAACGTTTGTCCGAACTCTCTTGATACGAGCTGTCGCGCAATAATAGATGCCGACCAATCAAGACTCCCGACCAATCGATCAATCTTGATGCAAACGATATCGCGCTGCATCTTGATGCCCGACCGATCGACCACCTTACGAGCTGCCTTACGAACGAGCTATAAGATCGCGGATGAGCTATAAGATCGCGGACGAGCTATAAGATCGCGGACGAGTTGCAAGATTGCAGACGAGCTACAAGACCCTAATATACTCCTCCGACCCTTCTCTTCGTTCAGACTCGAGGAGTAGGGGGCTTATGGTCGGGTTGGCTACGCTTAGCCCAGGCCCAGTCCACGATCTATGGCCCATTCACAAGTGAGAGACTCCTATGCATATGTAAAGACTTAAACCTAATTACTGCACCATATATAAGGTATAACTTTACCATAACAGAGGTACGTACTCACAAACCTAATTCTCTCTGCTTACAGCAAACCTTCCTTCACCAAAAAATTGACTTGAGCGTCGGAGGGGCCAATCAGGAAACAACCCCTGACGTACCTTCTTTGTTTTGCAAGAATCTCATACCGAAATTCTCACGTGAAGCAATCAACTCCATGGATCCAAACGGCAACGTACAGTTCCGCCAAAATCCGACAGAACCAAACAACAATGTTTTAGCAAAGAACATATAAGGACCAACCATCAAGACACTTGTTCTGTCATGCTCATTCTCAAACTGAAACACAATCCATCCTTGTTCATGCAGCAGCACCCTGCAGTTAACCCCCCACTGATTTTTCATGTCCTCCACAGCCTTCATGCCCGGGAAACGACCTGTGAAACAACCAACTAAACAATAGCCCCATTCCTTCTCAATAGGGCATATATCATCGGCAGTCATGACAACAATATCCTCAACTTGCTTATACTACAATTTAAGGCCAAGCTGCAGATCACGGTTAGATCGAAAAAGGCTAGCAAAGGTGGTTTTAGGTGGAGCAGTAGTTGGTGACATCGGCAAATCGTCGAGCACTTGGCGTGAAGGGGTGGATGCAGAACTATCAGAGCTATCGGAAGAAGAAGATCCCCCACAGTTCTTGCTCCCTGCATCAGAATCATCATCGTCTGAGGATGCTACATCATCCCTCAGGGCTTCGGATTTCAACAACCCAGCAAAGATGTTAAGCAGAGTGGTTGAAGACTTACCAGTGGGGCGCGTTCCCGATTTGCTTATATCTAAAGAAATAGTCGAGGTACCTCCATTTGTAGGGTTGCCATTCAAGGATTGAAGCCCACGGACAATTTCTTCCGTAATATCCCTTCCTTTCTTTTTTCGCGTCATCGAGTCTAACACACCACAAATTTAGGCAGCAACGGCCCCAAGAAACAGTCGAGCAGCAGATCTCAAGTATCTTGACAAATAGATCTCATAACCAAAAGGACCGAAATAAGACAAGACAGCAAACTATTCGTAGTTAAGACCAGAGGAGCTCTAACTCAATAGCTGGTGTGAACAACAAATAGGATCAAAGCCAGGAAGAGGAAGAAGTGTGGATGAAATCTAGGAGAAAAATTGCCTAGAGAGAGACACTCTCAAAACACCCACCTCCTTGTGCATTCCTTGTTCCCACCCTTCCACAGGAGGTGTTTTAGTCTTTTCCAGAGGGTAGCTTCGGGAAAGCAGGCGGTCACCCATGGTGATGGGTGACCTATATTTGTCTCTGGGCTTTTTTCCTCCTCTAGCCAGAGAGCTCGTTATTGGAAGTCGGGGAGTAACCTCAAAGAGGACGCAAGAGACAGGCGATGCTCATGCAAAGTCAGCGATGGGATGTAACATCCCGTTACTGCGCGAGCAAGGGTATTCTGGTAAATTGGGACGGACCGAAAGGTTTCATTGCATTTACTGATTGATTTTGTTACTGGCCTCTAATTATAGAGGAACTGGTTTCTTGCATATGCATTTATTATGGGTACATGCAGTCATGATTTAGCGGCATTTTAATTGTAATTGTGAACTGACTGGATTATGACTGATTGAGAAATTAAGAGTAAGTGAGTCGAATGACTGATTTAGATTAGTCCAAGAGTGATTGGCATCTGATAGTGACTTGTAGGAAATTTTCGAAAAATTCGGGAGGAAATGCTCTGACCGAAAATATTTAAGAGATCGACCGATTATCAGACGGCATCAAAGAATTGTCCAATGGAAATGGAAAAGTTAGAGTGGGGCGTAAGGAAATAAATATGTGGAGCTACTTGAAATTTAGAGACTGAAATTTGGACCGATTTGGAGACCTATGCCTATAAATAGCTAGGTTTGGAAAATTGGGATTATTTTCCTAAGGCAATCACGAGCTCCTTCTCCTCCTCCCATGGCGTTCTTCGTTTCCTCTCATGGGTGAGGATTCTTTGATTATTTCTTGTGATTTTCCTCTTATTGTGTAAGGCTAACAAGTCTATCAGTGATTGATAAAGGACTGAGGAGCTTAGAGTGGATCATCGTTGGGTTTGAAACATTTTAGGGTTTACGGCGTTTTAGTGAGATCCGTGGATTTGGAGCTTGATTGGTAAGTTTTAAAGGTTTTAATGTTGTTATTAATGGTTTTTATGGCATTTATAGCATTTATTATGGTTGATTGAGTAGTTGGGAGAGTTAATGGGAGTTTTTAGAGAGAAAACTGGACGGAAACCGATCGGAGAAGACGACCTGCGACTTCACGTCGTCAAGGGCGTGCTGAGGCCTCGCCATGCGAAAGGATTATTATTTCAGCCAAGCAAAGGGTTTCACGCCATGGCGAGAGGAGAAGGGACGTCGCGGCGAAGGCCATGTGGTTGACGCAATGACGAGCCCGCAACCCCATGGCGAAGCGTGTTACACGCCTTGCGACGACCCGTTTGTGGCGCGGCGAAGGCCGCAAGGTCGCGACGACGGGAACTGTTTTATTGGTTTAATTATGGTTTATCGCATAACTTTTGGTATAGACTTTCAATCAAGTGATTCCATTCGCTTGCGAACTAGGGAAAGAGGTCTACGATTGAGAATAATTATGAGAATTAGAATTTAATTATGATGGTACTGATTCGTAGAGATTAAGGTCAATTATGGTTAATAGTGTGACCAAAATATTGAATTGAGACAATTGGAGTTCTAATTGAGTTTTTCACTGTATAATTTGACCAATGGATAGGAAATTGTTATAGGAAGTATGAATTGAGAAAATTGAACTGAATCGAGGATTGAACTAAATCAGATTGATCCAATTGAGTGAAGAGTTGAGATCGATCATAGGATATCGAAAAGGGGTTTAGCACCTAAATCGTGATCATGCATTGGACATAATTTCATAGAGACATATGCATTCTTGTCTCGCTTAATCGAGCGATTTTGTAATGGATCTTGTCTTCGTTATAAAGGCACCGTTGGATCGTTGCTCCACGGGCATTCTTTGGGACTTTCAGCAATGAGTCGGAAGTTACTGGTGAGTAACCTAGTTGGTTTCTCAAATTCTTGAGTGTCTAAATGTTCACCGAAATTACTTGATAACGTGAAGTACATGATTATTGAATTATATGTGATTGGATTACCTTGTATTATTATTGAAATGTATATGACCGAGTTGCATGCTCTTCAGATATAATCGAACAATGTGAATTGCCTTCGTATGATCGCATGACTACTTGGAAAGAGTACGATCGCATTGTGATTGGACCAAATTTATACTATAAATTAGCCCGCTTTCTCTAGTAATTATGCATCCGTTGACTCGATCTATGATTTTATGCTTATTTTGGTCCCGCATATTGAGTTTTGATAAATTGCACATTGTCGATATTTTGTTGTCATTTGTCATTAATTCGCATAATTTTATCGGGACAATTGATATCGCAAATGGGTTGTATTTTGTAGACCAAAGGAGTCATCATTTAAGAAGTCAACATCTTGCCGCGAGATTCGCCGGGCTAACCTAAACCTCCATTCGCCGGCGAATAAATTAAATGCAATTACTTACTGCGACGAGTGACCATCCGGACTTCGCCAAGAATGTCGTAACCCGCCTATATTTGGCAAAGTATCCATTGTTCAGGCCCGCCCAAGACGTATCCCTATAAAAACTCGCCATTTAGGGCAAAAAGACGGCCGCACTCGGAGGTTAACTTCTTCTTTTCTGCCTTCTCCTTCGCTTCTAATAGTTTTTGTTATGTTTTTATTTGCGTGTTCGCCGCCGCACTGCATCACGTCCATTGCTTCCGGCTTTCTTCATCCGCTCCATCGTCCATCATTTGTTCTTGTCAGATCCTTCCCTCGCTCGTTGGAATCATGAACCACGGTGATATTCCAACAACAAGAGTTCATCCAGTTATGGTCGGCTAAGCATTCCATTCTCTTGAACATGTAGCAAGGATTGAGTTCACCAAAGCTTAATAGGGTAATCACTAATGTCTCAAGTCTAGGTATATTTATGTATAGATCCGAGTTGGAGTATGCATTGATATAGCTAGGTTAGTGTGGTTAATAGTTTTAGCCGTGTGTTGACATTATGTTGAGATTTGGATATTACTTTTGTAGATTTTTCTGTGTCAAAATACATGAAGTCTCATGTATGTTATTCGGATTTTTACACTGAATAATTTGATCTGCATAGTTGTGCTTGGTTGGGTTAGCTGTGTTATTATCTGATTAACTTATTGCAATTGTTTATCTAATTTTTCACACTAATGGTTTTAACAAGATTTGACTAATCGAGTTGATTAATCAAATTCTTGGACTTAACGAGTTGTTAAGGTTTACATTTCGAAACTTAGTGGATTTCAAACCCTGAAAATTATTTGAACGATGATAATCCAAGTTGCATTTTCAAGAGAGTTTTAGTAATTTGATTTCACACTTGTTTAATTTCAATCGTTTAGCTTTCTAAAAATCCCAAAAACATTTATTCTTACTTTGGCTTAGTTTAATTTTTAGTTAATCAAATCAAAACCCCCCTTTTTTTTATTGCTTTAATTGCATGCATCATTCAAACATTAGGCTATTCTTAGAATCAGTTAGTACACTGGTTCCTTGAGAGTCGACCCGAGGTTGCATCCTGTATTGCAATCCTTGGTACAAATTTTATTTGACCGGTTTCCGAGGATCAATTCTTTAATTGAACGATAAACCACCGATCAAATTTGGCGCCGTTGTTGGGGAATCAAATTAATTGGTTCTCTAGGTTAGCCAGTGTTTGTTTTGATCTTAATTTTTGTTGTTTACATTTTGTTTGCATTGCATAATTTTATTTAATTTCTTTTCTGCTTAAGTGTTTTTAGTGTTAATCCTGTTTGTGATTTCATTCTGCTTTGTTTTAAGTGTTTATTCTGATTCGTTTGCTTTGTTTGATCATGCTTCTTCTTGGCGTGACGAGTTCATCATTCGTCACAAATGAGTTCATCATTCGCCGCAATGAAGTTCATATATTCGCCGCAATGAAGTTACAATTTATTCATTCACTGCAATGAAGTTTCTATCGTCGCAATAACTCGAGTGAATTGAAGCCTTGCTATCCATTGTCATTTTAGTGAGCTATCTTAGGTGAACTTCTCTTGTGCATGCCCGTAGACTTAGGCTAGTTCATTTTCAACCCGAAATTGAGCGACACCTTGACAACTTAGGAAAAAAGAGAGAGCAAGAAAGACTTAGCACACTAGATCGACTAGAATCGAGATGGTCAACACCAAGAATATCCCGGTCAACTACCCCAAATGGAGATCACGGTCTTAACGGTGACCAGAACGCCAGATGACAACAATGCGAACATCGACGAGAACCATCCGAGAAGCTACAACCTCGGACGTAAACTATGATCCTTTCATCGCTTGCGCCCTAACTTCGACGTAAATTTCGGGTTAAAGGTTTATTGATTAACTCCTACCCAAATTTCACGGTTTGGCGGGAGAGGACCCTACATGCATCTTCGTGCCCTCACAATGATCTCACAAAGTATGAAGCCCGTAGGAGCACATCTGGACCAGTCTTTGTGGAAGGTATTCCACTTGTCGTTAGAAGGAAAGGCCCGGTGTGGTACATGAGCCTCCCAAGGCATGTCGCGAATGCCTATCATAGTTGGGCCAACTTGCGAAAGCTTTCTGGAAAAATATTTTCCAGCCTCGAGGACTTCGTCGATGCGAAAAGAGATTTATTCCGCCAAGCGAGATTACGACGAATCTTATATGACTTTGGAACAGATTCCAAGATCTCGTTATCTCGGTGCCCCATCATCGGATCCACGATGAACAATTGGTTCAATATTTTTACGATGGGGTGAAAAATCGGAAAAGGGAATGTTGGATGTCAGCGTCGGAGGTTCGTTGATTGACCTCACCGCACTGTAAGCTTGGGCCCCGATAAAGAGGATGGCCTCAATCATCAACAATATAGTGTCCGCGATTCCGTGAATGTGAATGAAGTAGGAGCCATGACGGCTCAAACTAAGAGAATGGAGAGCCTGGAATCGAAAGTAGATTCCCTGGAGCATAGGATAACTTCACAGTTATCCTCGATCACGACTGAGCTTAAGAATCTGAATGTGCATCGCCCATCATCTTCCACTGAACTGGTCGCACCTAGTTGCGAATCTTGTGGATCGGTGATGCACATTTCAAGCGTCTGTCCCGGAAGGTATGAAGAAGTGTCCGCTGTTTACCCGGGCAGACAAAATTCTAAGTGGGATCCGTACTCCAACACATATAACGAAGGATGGAGATCTCATCCTAACTTCAGTTGGAGGAATAATGAAGGAAGAGCACCCAACCGTTTTCAACAAGGGAGTGGAGCTGGACCATCTACAAACCAGTTTCCCGATCAGCAAGCGTTGACGGTGCAACCATAGCCACCAAAAGAGGACACTAATCAGCTTCTGCATGGTATGATGACGTTGATGAAAGAGGAACGAACTTCCACAGCAAATCAATTTAATGTCATCGCGAACCTCATCCAACAGAACTCTGCTAAGAATGCTGCCCGCTTTAGTGCCTTGGAGAAACGCATGGAGCAATGGGAGACCAAGGCCGAGAACATGAACGCCTATGTCACCCAATTGTCTAATAATTTGAATGACAACCAAGCTCGGAGCAAGGGATCCATTCCTCCAACACGGTAATAAACCCAAGAGTTTAAATGCAATTGAGTTGAGGAGTGGAAAGAAAGTGCATTTCACATTCTCAAGAAGAAGAATGCACCGAGGAAATTGAGGTTGAAGAAGCGCCTCAAGTGAGAGAAGAAGTGTCGCGTGATCGATCGAGTGATCGCGAAGAAGAATTGTTGAGAACAAGAAGCAATCAACAATTGAGGATAAAGAGCAATCATCGAGCATTTCGGGAAGAAGAGCCGATAAGGATAAATCGAGCGAAATGAACCAGCCAAGAAGGAAGTCAACTTAAAGGACCTCCTTTTACGAACTCAGATCGATGAGCAAGAGAGTCAATTAGCTCAAACACGAAAAAGAAATCATTGACTGTTTGGGAAAGTTGAAGTCAACGTGCCCTCGCTGGATTTGATTAAGAAAGTGCCGCTTCGCCAAGTACCAAGGACTTGTGCACAAACAAGAGGAAATTTCGGCGAACGAACGTGTCCAAGTAAGCTCAAATGTGTCGGCTTTATTTAAGCCCCAAATCTCGTGAAGTGTCAGGGACCGGGATCGCTCACCATTCCTTGTGTTATAGGAAAGGTGACCATTGGAAGAGCTCTATTGATTTGGGAGCGGCGATTAACGTAATGCCAAATCGCTTTATGAAGCCACAGGCGTTAAGAGCATAAAGCCTACTTATAGTCTTACGGTTGGTGATAGATCCTTCCGTCATCCAATTGGGAATCATCGAGGACATCTTGGTCCAGTGAAAGGATTAGTATTTCTGCAGATTTCTACGTTCTAGATATGTCTTACGAAGTTAGGCAGACACTTCCTTGATCCTTGGGCGACCCTTCCTTCGGACTGCGAGCACGATGATTAGCATGAAGGAAGGGGAGATCACCATGGAAGTTGGTGATCAACAAGTTAGCTTCAACATGTATGAAGCTATGAAGCATCCTCATGAAGATTATTCCTTACTGGGTGTTCACATGCTTGATGTTTCTATTGATGAAGCCTGTTCTGAATTTGTAGAAACTTTATATCCTCGCCATCGATTTATATTTTGGAGAAAGTTTCTCTTTTGACGATTTTACAGAGCACAACTGGTGCGAGTATGGACGTGGTCGACTAGCAACCAAGTCTGCTGAGTGGAGCTTGATATCAAACGATAGTCCATACCGAGCTACAAGACCCACCTCGAGTGCGTGTTTTCTTTTCCTTCATTTACTATATAATTGTGCTATGTTTTATACCAACGTGCGTATTGTTGAGCATGATTATATTGTTTAACTGTGGGGAGGGATTTAACCAAAGAGAATTAGAGTAGTAGGTAGGATTTTCCTTTCCGCTTGAATAATTTGATTCCCTTTGTTAGCTCTGTGTTCTTCCTAATAAAGCATGATTAGATTGAAGAGAATTGTTGATATGTGATGATAAATTGAATGTTTGTGCAATTTGTGTAGGATCCATAGAATTTGTGTTTTGTTTTGGATTCGATTAGCATGACGAACTTCACTGTTCGTCGCGGCTCATATAGGTTTTTTTTTCTGTTTTGTTCGCCATGACTAACGCTTGCCTCGTCATGCGAATAATTCCATTTTTGCCCATCTGGACCGTTGATTTCTCTTTTGTCCGAGACCATTTTGGTTTTTTCTCTCTCGCGTCCCTTCGCCTCCGTGTCTTCCTTTTTCTTCTTCTTCTTTCTCCTTCCTCCTCATTTCGCCGCTTCTTATTTGCTTCGCCGCCGCCTCTCTGTGCCCTCTCGCCGTTTGAAGCTCCAAATCTCCTCCAATCTTCTTCCAACTGTGTTTTCACCCTTCATAAGTGTTCTATTCCTTCCTCTTGTCCATTTTCGCCGTTATTCGTTAGATTTAAGCAAGCAATGAACGCCGTCACGCGATTGTTCGCAGAATCGCCATTCGCCATGGCGAAAATCATAGCTTCGCCGCCGAACTTAGGGTTTCAGTTTGATCTACGATCGCTCGTGTTAGCCGCAATGAACAAAGATGCCAGATTCATTGCAAATAACATCCCGATGGCTGCAATAATGGCGAGAGGACTCCTCTCGCCGCAGTGAACACTCCTGTTCGTTGCGGCGAATGACTGAGGACTTGATTTTGTGTGGTTTTCTTATTCAATTGCCTTTTTCTAACTTTTGCGTGTGCAGGATCATGACTAGAATGAAGAATGTGTCCAGACCAGAGCCGCAACATTCCACCTCTGATTCCTCAGACCGTACCTATTATTCCTCGCAACCTTCCCGTTTTCCCTCTCGTCCGGTAGATCCTGAGTACGATCAGCTGGCAACTCGTGTTGCCAGTCAAGATATACTTAAGGAAAAACCATTTCCTCTAACCCCTGCAACAAACCCTTTTGTCCGTCAGCTTTTCGAATTAGACTTAGCTGGCCTTTCTCAACCTAATTCTATTGGCAACCTCACATTTGTCCGCCAATACTATTCATATGCTCGCTACTCCCACACCTACTGAATTAATTTCCGGTGTTTCCATTCCGATGTTTTACTTAGTAATTATCCGTGAGCATTACCATCTTCCGTCGTCCCTCATTGCCAATATTCCGACCTCCTCCGTAATTACCCGTGGGAGGAAGTCATTGGTACTCTCGCCTTCGCAGGTCTCGGTGGCTTCAACCCGTGGTTCTCAACGATGCATCCGCTCGGACCACCCTCCTTCCTCAAGCTCATCCTTGGTTACATTTTATATGTAACAATATTATGCCGACCCTCCATCTTTCCAACATCCCCAAAGAGCAGCCCTATATATATACTTCTGATGATGACTGTCGCCCCAGACCTAGCCCCGCCATTTCACGCCTTCGCCAAGGTTCTCTCTACCAACCCTAAACACAAACTCCTTTTTCCCCATCTCATTTCGACTGCTCGGGCCTATCGAGTCCCTAACATCCGCCGATCTCACCTTTTCGCCGCTCCATTTGTCTATGTCCGTTTAGGTCAGCCACGTGCCATCCCACCCCCACCACCCGCCCAACCTCGCTTGACATCTTCTTCCTCTCCTCACCTTCCCTAGCCATCCCTCACCTAGAGCCCTTCTCCCACCCTCCCGTCCTTCCTGTTTCCCCCGAGGCTCTGCCTCGTCTTCCATCCCCGCCCTCTGCTCCCCTTACTCCTTCTGAGGTGGCTCTACTGCGTGCGGACGTCCTTCAGCTTCAGGAACGGTTCACTTCTTTCGAGGCTCAGGTGGCCGCCACGCATTCCCTGCTTACTATGATTGCGACCCACCTCGGGCTGCCTATTCCGCCTCAGGCACCGGCTTCTTCAGATGCTCCTAGCTCTTCTACTGCTGCCCCGCCAGCTGACGATCCTGCCACATAGTCTAGGCTTTTTATTTTCTTTTGTTGTTGTTTTTTCTGTATTTTCTTTTCTTCGTTGTACTTTTTAGTTCGTTCTTCGGATCCTCTTTTTGTACATTACATTTTTGCGCTTAATGATATATCCACATTTCTGTTTTGTCTATTTTGTTTCGCTTCCTCTGTGCATGCTACTTTTGTCATCAGGACAATGCCATGTTTAAGTGTGGGGAGCTTCCCTTTATATTTTGCATTGTACACCTATTAAAACTTGTGCATAATTTTATGGGCCCGTTGCTTTTATTGATAAATTTGGACTCAATCAAACATTTTCGTGACTCGTTCTTTTGTGCCCTTGCATGCAAAGCCCTTATAAGTTTCAAACTGATACTTGAGTTTTTGTGAAAATGCTCTCCATTCTTCGAACGATAATTGGTTTTGGCAAAAATTTTAACTTTTGAAGTTTTCAAAACAAAGTCAATGGGAGCATGCTAACAAGGTAGCATTTTAAGTTTTAAGTTTTGAGATTGATCATTGAGACAAAACCTTGTTGGAAGGATATTCGAGCCAAAGATTTTTCTTCTATATTTTGTGTGTGCATCTGCTTAGTTCATGCTTCTCTAGAACTTGTGTCAGTTTTTACTCAAAGCTTGATGGACTAGATTTTTGTGGATATGATAGAGGCGTTCTTTCTTTCAGCCCTTTCCCCAAACACCAACCCCTAAACACCGTTCCCTTGCTAGCCCCTTTGAGCCTTCTTGCTATGAGCATTTGCATGCATTATTTTCAGATGACGTCAATAGTCAGTTTGTTCTATTTTTAGTGAAAAAAAAAGTTAGTCTTGTTTATTCCAAAAAAGGGATAATAATGTGTATTGAATCCCAAAATGGGATTAGTATCTCAAAATGAAATTAAAAAAATCAATCAAAATTTAGTTTAGTAGAGGTCTAGTTTCAGTATAGATTATCGACATCGATCCCTCATTTTATGCCATGCTCATATTTTTCTTTTTCTCACATCATCCATTCATTTAGCCTTCCGCTCATTACAACCCTTAAAGACCTCTTGATCTTCAAATTGATAGTCCTTGTAGTGGAGAAATAAAATTGATACAAGCCTATGGTAGGAGATGTATTAAGTAGATTGAGAGAAAAATATCCCTACTATACAAGTGAGTTGAGCGTAAACATCATATCCTGAGTGATTCTCTGCATTGTTCAATCTCATGTGCTTAAATTCTTTCAATGTTTGTTTTATTAGCACTCTTTCAATTTGCTGCGTCAATTACGATAAAGTGGATTGAGTCAATTTTGGTTGTTGTTTGAGCATGGGCAGAATTTTCTTTTACTCTTGTACCTTTTGACTCTTATAAGCTTTGTTCAGAGTACAAAGGTTTAAGTATGGGGAATTGATTGGACCAAATTTATATTATAAATTAGGCCCGCTCTAGTAATTATGCATCTGCTGACTCACGATCTATGATTTTTATGCTTATTTTGGTCCCGCACATCGAGTTTTGATAAATTGCACATTGTCGGTATTTTGTTGTCATTTGCCATTAATTCGCATAATTTTATTGGGACAATTGATACTGCAAATGGGTTGTATTTTGTAGGACCAAAGGAGTCAACATTCAAGAAGTCAACATGCCGCGAGATTCATTTGGCGAACCTAAACCTCCATTCGCCATGCGAAATAAATTAAATGAATTACTTACGCGACGAGTGACCATCCGGACTTCGCCAAGAATAACTACAACCATTCGTCGCAGCCGAATGTCGGGTAACCCGCCTATATTTGGCAAAGTATCCACCGTTCGACCCGCCCGACGTATCCCTATAAAACTCGCCATTTAGGGCAAAAAGCAGACGGCCGCACTCGGAGGTTAACTTCTTCTTTTCTCCTTCTCCTTCGCTTTCTAATAGTTTTTGTTATGTTTTTATTTGCGGGTTATTTGCCGCACTGCATCACTCGTCCATTGTTTCAGCTTTCTTCATCCGCTCCACCGTCCATCATTTGTTCTTTGTATCCTTCCCTCGCTCGTCGTTGGAATCATGAACCACGGTGATATTCCAACAATGAAAAGTTCATCCAGAGTTATGGTCGGCTGCGCTCCATTCTCTTGAACATGTAGCAAGGATTGGAGTTCACCAAAGCTTAATAGGGGTAATCACTAATGTCTCAAGTCTAGGTATATTTATGTATAGATCCGAGTTGAGTATGCATTGATATAGCTAGGTTAGTGTGGTTAATAATTTTAGCCGTGTGTTGACATTATGTTGAGATTTGGATATTACTTTTGTAGATTTTTCGTGTCAAAATACATGAAGTCTCATGTATGTTATTCGGATTTTACATCAATAATTTGATCACTTAGTTGTGCTTGGTTGGGTTAGTCGTGTTATTATCTCGATTAACTTATTGCAATTGTTTATCCAATTTTCACACTAATGGTTTTAACAAGATTTGACTAATCGAGTTGATTAATCAAATTCTTGGACTTAACGAGTTGTTAAGGTTTACATTTCAAACTTAGTGGATTTCAAACCACGAAAATTATTTGAACGATGATAATCCAAGTTGCATTTTCAAGAGAGTTTTAGTAATTTGATTTCACACTTGTTTAATTTCAATCGCTTAGCTTTCTAAAATCCCAAAACATTTATTCTTACTTTGGCTTAGTTTAATTTTTAGTTAATCAAATCAAAACCCCCTTTTTTATGCTTTAATTGCATGCATCATTCAAACATTAGGCTAGTCTTAGAATCGGTTAGTACATTTGGTTCCTCGAGAGTCGACCGAGGTTGCATCCTGTAATGCAATCCTTGGTACAAATTTTATTTGACCGGTTTCCGAGGATCAATTCTTTAATTGAACGATAAACCACCGATCACATTGTATGTGTTTACTGTATTGGATCGAATTACTGAATCACCGAATACTGAATTTCTGTATGTTACTGCGAAATACACTACCGGGCTTTTATAGCCATATCTTGAGCTCTTCAATACTGCTCTCAATCTGAATTTATTGAACATCGCATTGCATGCATAAATGCATGATCGATAAAGGATTGTGACCCAAGTTGCTAATCTCATCGAAAAGAGCCTAGAGCTCGAACATCGCATTGTCTGCTTAGCCCAGGGAGAAATCCACGCCTTGCGCCCCCATCGCTCTTCGATGAGCACTTAGGCACAACATCAATAACCGGAAAGAGTCTCATATGCATCATATACATGACCGATTGATCGCCAAATTGTGTGATGATTATCGAATCGAGTGATGCCATGATTTATCAAATTGTGATGTGATATCGTGAATCGCATTATGCTCTTGTAATATGGTTACCGATCTCGTATAATCGATATAGATCATCGTACCGTTACGTAAACTGTTTCTACGCCATCAGATATTGTTATCGACATCAGATATCGTCAGAATCGTTATATGAACCACTTTATAACCGTTATATAATCTTATTAATTAATATTATCGTGTTGCATATACGCAATTTGCGTAATGCATGATTTGAGTGAACCATCGATGATGGTTTCTCACCGAGTTCGCAAACTCACCCAACATTGCAACTTATTTTTCAGAAATCGAAGAGTACCCGTTAGCAAAACGGAGTATGTTCGCAGGATTCAAGTGAAGGTCGAATTCGGGATCGATTAGGTATCCGCATTGCATGTCTTGACTTTTGTACTAAAATGGTTATTTGTATTCATAAGATTGATCTCGGTGGCTATTGAAAATGTTTGTACCCAATTGGATAGACTTCGCGCATTTGTTATTTAAAAGTAATGTACCGATTTACGATCGAGTGGTTAGCACGCCATTCTCGCGACGGACACAGATATCACTTTGTGGATGTCGGGTTCGGATCCTGCGGTGTGGGTGTTACATTTAATATATCGAGCCCGAAATACGATTGTACATGGGCGTTAAAAATTGTCTTGAGTTACATGCATTAAAGTCGCTAAGTCGTCACGACAACGGTGACAATCGATCCCCGATCTAAGCGTATGAGTCGCATGCATGAGCGTGTATCAGTCGATAAGCGGTCAGAGATAGAGAGGAAATGATAAGACGGTAGAGTGTGATAAAAGGAAGTGGTGATCATCGAAGGATAAGAAAAAGTATATGGTCCGATCGACAAATGAACATTTAGTGTCTTGATATTGATGGATATCGATGATATGCAAAAAGAGAGTGGTAATGAAATATGTGATATGAATATAGACTTGTGGATTGATAGAGGAATAGAAATA
This sequence comes from Erythroxylum novogranatense, assembly GCA_029891385.1. Taxonomy (NCBI): domain Eukaryota; kingdom Viridiplantae; phylum Streptophyta; class Magnoliopsida; order Malpighiales; family Erythroxylaceae; genus Erythroxylum; species Erythroxylum novogranatense. The sequence goes on from CM057230.1 coordinate 90,852,652, forward strand.
TGATAGAAATGACCAGAGTTTCAAAGTGTGTAAAGGGAATGAAATGAAATGTTACAATTGGGATTGATTCTTGTGATAAGTGTTATAAATAATGATTTATGACCAAGATCGATTACGTTAGTGGAATGTCCCAGTAAAGGTTATGAGGTAATTAGTTACTATAGTGCAATGTGATTAAACGTATCTAGGGACAAGGATAACGTTGTAGACTGTACTGTGATCGATTTTATGAAATTGTGGCACAAGTGTGGGGGCATTAACTGTATATAAAGGTTATGGATATATCCATGGATATGCAAATCAATGATGATCGAGATACTTTGGGAATTTGAATGATTCGCAAAAGAGATTAAATGGATTAAGCAGAAATTCAATAGCGTATAAGAGTGTTACTGTTGATGGATAATTGTCAAACTGGTAAAAAGAAAGTAATATGAGTTATCGGAATTTCAAATAAATTGTGTATAAAAGGTATGGCAAAACAATCAAGATTCGAAAACGCAAACTGTATTGGGAAATTCAAATGGAGTCAACTTATGAGAAAATGATATTTATATCAGATTGTGAAGTGTGTGTTTTACCCGCCAAAGAGATCATTAGAGAATTTTAAGGAATCGGTGAAGTGTTGTGTTTCAATAAGAGTGTCTTGAAAGAGAAATCAAAGGTCTAGAGTGAGAAATTGAATATTAAATTGTGGGAATGATTAATGAATGTATTCTTTGAGGCAATCGTGAGACCGATATCCTTGAGTCCGTTGTGATTGTCTCGAACATAGTCAAAGACTATAATTGAATTGAGTAAATGATGACAATGGACGTGAATCTGTAATAGGGTCGAGTGATCCCCATGACTATGAGTCGAATCGTTAAGGAACTAAAATCGTTATTAAATGGCCTCTGCGTGACCATCGTGAAACTAGATTGGTAGAGTGGTTTAAAACCTAAAGATGGTCCCGATCGATAAAATGTTCTATGGATCGGATTGGAAAACGAGTTATGAAATGATAAATGTGTTTACGGTGCTGAATGTGGATTTGCGAATCTTGATAAGAATATGAGTGAGAATCGAATAGAAAAGAGTGGATCAACTCTCCGTCCTCTTGATTCGTCAGATATGAAATTTCGAGGACGAAATTTTTATAAGGAGGGTGAATTGTAACATCCTGCTTCTCGCGAGCAAGGGTATTCAGTAAATTGGGACGGATCAAAGGTTTCATTGCATTTATTGATTGATTTTATTATCGGCCTCTAATTATAGAGGAACTGGTTTCTTGCATATGCATTTATTATGGGTACATGCATCATGATTTAAGCGGCATTTTAATTGTAATTGTGAACTGACTGAACTGATTGGATTATGACTGATTGAGAAATTAAGAGTAAGTGAGTCGAATGACTGATTTAGATTATTCCAAGAGTGATTGGCATCTGATAGTGACTTGTAGGAAATTTTCGGAAAATTCGGGAGGAAATGCTTGGACCGGAAATATTTAAGAGATCGACCATTGATTGTGCAGTGCATCGAAAGAATTGTCCAATGGAAATGGAAAAGTTAGAGTGGGGCAAGGAAATAAATATGTGGAGCTACTGAAATTTAGAGACTGAAATTTGGACCGATTTGGAGACCTATGCCTATAAATAGCTAGGTTTGGAAAATTGGGATTATTTTCCTAAGCGCAATCATGACTCCTTCTCCTCCTCCCACGGCGTTCTTCGTTTCCTCTCATGGGTGAGGATTCTTTGATTATTTCTTGTGATTTTCCTCTTATTGTGTAAGGCTAACAAGTCTATTGTGATTGATAAAGGACCGAGGAGCTTAGAGTGGATCATCGTTGGGTTTGAAACATTTTAGGATTCTGGCGTTTTGTGAGATCCGTGGATTTGGAGCTTGATTGGTAAGTTTTAAAGGTTTTAATGTTGTTATTAATGGTTTTTATGGAATTTATAGCATTTATTATGGTTGATTGAGTAGTTGGGAGAGTTAATGGGAGTTTTTAGAGAGAAAACTGGACGGAAACCGATCGGAGAAGACGACCTGTGACTCGCACGTCGCGTGCCTGAGGCCTCGCCGCGGCGAAAGGATTATTATTTCAGCGCGGGCAAAAGGGTTTAACGCATGGCGAGGAGAAGGGACGTCATGGCGAAGTCATGTGGTTGACGCCTTGACGAGCCGCTTTCGCCCATGCAATGCTTAATTTGCGTTTGTATGGCGGGCGAAGGCCGCAAGGTCGCGACGACGGAACTGCTTTTATTGGTTTAATTATGGTTTATTGGGCATAACTTTTGGTATAGACTTCCAATCAAGTGATTCCAGATTCGCTTGCGAACTAGGAAAGAGGTCTACGATTGAGAATAATTATGAGAATTAGAATTTAATTATGATGGTACTGATTCGTAGAGATTAAGGTCAATTATGGTTAATAGTGTGACCAAAATATTGAATTGAGACAATTGGAGTTCTAATTGAGTTTTCAACGATAATTTGACCAATGGATAGGAAATTATTATAGGAAGTATGAATTGAGAAAATTGAACCGAATCGAGGATTGAACTAAATCAAGATTGATCCAATTGAGTGAAGAGTTGAGATCGATCATAGGATATCGAAAAGGGTTTTAGCACCTAAATCGTGATCATGCATTGGACATAATTTCATAGAGACATATGCATTCTTGTCTTCATTTAATTGAGCGATTTTGTAATGGACTCAGATCTTGTCTTATTATAAGGCACCGTTGGATCGTCGCTCCACGGGCATTCTTTGGGACTTCGAGCAAGAGTTCGGAAGTTACGGTGAGTAACCTAGTTGGTTTCTCAAATTCTTGAGTGTCTAAATGTTCACCGTAAATTACTTGATAACGTGAAGTACATGATTCTTTGAATTATATGTGATTGGATTACCTTTGTATTATTATTGAAATGTATATGACCGAGTTGCATGCTCTTCTTGTATAGAATCGAACAATGTGAATTGCACCTTTGTGATCGCATGACTCTTTGGAAAGAAGTACGATCGCATTGTATGTGTTTCTTCAGATTGGATCGAATTATTGAATCATCAATCTTGAATTTCAGATATTCTCGCGAAATACACTACCGCTTTTATAGCCATATCTTGAGCTACTAAATCACTCTTCAATCTCAATTTATTGAACATTTGCATTGCATGCATAAATGCGTGATCGGATAAAGGATTGTGACCCAAGTTGCTAATCTCACCGAAAAGAGCCTAGAGCTCGAACATCGCATCTTGTCGGGCTTAGCCCGAGGGGAGAAATCCACGACGCCGCCCCCATCATTTCTTCGATGAGCACTTGGGCACAACATGAATAACCGGAAAGAGTCTCATATGCATCATATACATGGTGATTGAGCGCCAAATTGTGTGATGATTCTTTGGCCGAGTGATGCCATGATTTATCAGAAATTGTGATGTGATACTGTGAATCGCATTATGCTATCGTAATATGGTTACCGATCATATCTTGATATAGACTACTATCATCGTATAATCGTTACGTAAACTATTCTACGCCATCAGTATTATTATTATCGACATCAGATATCGTCAGTAAATCGTTATGTATCACTCAAACCGTTATATAATACCGTTAATTAATATTCTTGTGTTGCATATACGCAATTTGCGTAATGCATGATTTGAGTGAACCATCGATGATGGTTTCTCTTTGAGTTCGCAAACTCACCCAACATTGCAACTTATTTTTCAGAAATCGAAGAGTACCCGTTAGCAAAGCGGAGTATGTTCGTAGGATTCAAGTGAAGGTCGGAAGTCGGGATCGATTAGGTTCCGCATTGCATGTCTTGACTTTTGTACTAAAATGGTTATTTGTATTCGTAAGATTGATCTCGATGGCTATTGAAAATGTTTGTACCCAATTGGATAGACTTCCGCATTTGTTATTTAAAAGTAATGTCTTGATTTACGATCGGTGGTTAGACGCCATTCTCGCGAACGCGGACGGATATCCTTTGTGGATGTTGGGTTGGGATCCTGCGGTGGTGTTACATTTAGGTATCGAGCCCGTAAATACGATTGTACATGGGCGTTCTGAAATTTGTCTTGAGTTACATGCATTAAAGTCGTCAAGTCGCCACATCAATGACGGACAATCGATCCCCGCCTAGCGTATGAGTCGCATGCATGGCGTGTATCGATAAATAAGCGGTCGAGATAGAGAGGAAATGATAAGACGGTAGAGTGTGATAAAAGGAAGTGGTGATCATCGAAGGATAAGAAAAGTATATGGTCCGATCGACAAATGAACATTTAGTGTACCGATATTGATGGATATCGATGATATGCAAAAGAGAGTGGTACTGAAATATGTGATATGAATATAGACTTGTGGATTGATAGAGGGAATAGAAATATGATAGAAATGACCAGAGTTTCAATGTGTAAAAGGGAATGAAATGAAATGTTACAATTGGGATTGATTACTGTGATAAGTGTTATAAATAATGATTTATGACTGAAGATCGATTACGTTAGTGGAATGTCCCAGTAAAGGTTATGAGGTAATTAGTTACTATAGTGCAATGTGATTAAACGTATCTAGGGACAAGGATAACGTTGTAGACTGTACTGTGATCGATTTTATGAAATTGTGGCACAAGTGTGGGGGCATTAACTGTATAGAAAGGTTATGGATATATCCATGGATATGCAAATCAATGATGATCGAGATACTTTGAGAATTTGAATGATTCGCAAAAGAGATTAAATGGATTAAGCAGAAATTCAATAGCGTATAAGAGTGTTACTGTTGATGGATAATTGTCAAACTGGTAAAAAGAAAGTAATATGAGTTATCGGAATTTCAAATAAATTGTGTATAAAAAGGTACTGGCAAAACAATCGGTGATTCAGAAAACTGCAAACTGTATTGGGAAATTCAAATGGGAGTCAACTTATGAGAAAATGATATTTATGATCAGATTGTGAAGTGTGTGTTTTACACCAAAGAGATCATTAGAGAATTTTAAGGAATCGGTGAAGTGTTGTGTTTCAATAAGAGTGTCTTGAAGAGAAATCAAAGGTCTAGAGTGAGAAATTGAATATTAAATTGTGGGAATGATTAATGAATGTATTCTTGAGGCAATCGTGAGACCGATATCCTTGAGTCCGTTGTGATTGTCGAACATAGTCAAAGACTATAATTGAATTGAGTAAATGATGCGATGGCGTGAATCGTAATAGGGGTTGAGTGATCCCGATCATGACTATGAGTCGAATCGTTAAGGGAACTAAAATCGTTATTAAATGGCCTCTGCGTGACCATCGTGAAACTAGATTGGTAGAGTGGTTTAAAACCTAAAGATGGTCTGATGATAAAATGTTCTATGGATTTGGATTGGGAAGCGAGTTATGAAATGATAAATGTGTTTACGATGCTGAATGTAGGATTTGCGAATCTTGATAAGAATATGAGTGAGAATCGTAATAGAAAAGAGTGGATCAACTCTCCGTCCTCTTGATTATTTGTATATGAAATTTCGAGGGCGAAATTTTTATAAGGAGGGTGAATTGTAACATCCGCTCTCGAGCAAGGTATTACGGTAAATTGGGACGGATGAAAGGTTTCATTGCATTTACCGATTGATTTTATTCTTGGCCTCTAATTATAGAGGCTGGTTTCTTGCATATGCATTTATTATGGGTACATGCAATCATGATTTAGCGGCATTTTAATTGTAATTGTGGTACCGATCGAATCGATTGGATTATGACCGATTGAGAAATTAAGAGTAAGTGAGTGAATGACCGATTTAGATTAGTCCAAGAGTGATTGGCATCGATAGTGACTTGTAGGAAATTTTGGAAAATTCGGAGGAAATGCTAGACCGGAAATATTTAAGAGACCTCGTAGATTGATTATGCAGTGCATCAAAGAATTGTCCAATGGAAATGGAAAAGTTAGAGTGGGGCTGTAAGGAAATAAATATGTGGAGCTACTGAAATTTAGAGACTGAAATTTGGACCGATTTGGAGACCTATGCCTATAAATAGCTAGGTTTGGAAAATTGGGATTATTTTCCTAAAGCGATCATGAGCTCCTTCTCCTCCTCCCATGGCGTTCTTCGTTTCCTCTCATGGGTGAGGATTCTTTGATTATTTCTTGTGATTTTCCTCTTATTGTGTAAGGCTAACAAGTCTATTGTGATTGATAAAGGACTGAGGAGCTTAGAGTGGATCATCGTTGGGTTTGAAACATTTTAGGATTCTGGCGTTTTGTGAGATCCGTGGATTTGGAGCTTGATTGGTAAGTTTTAAAGGTTTTAATGTTGTTATTAATGGTTTTATGGCATTTATAGCATTTATTATGGTTGATTGAGTAGTTGGGAGAGTTAATGGAGTTTTAGAGAGAAATCGGGCGAAACCGATCGGAGAAGACGACTCTGCGACTTCGCGTCGTCGCGGTGTGAGAGCCTCGCCATGGCGAAAGGATTATTATTTCAGCGGGCAAAAGGGTTTCACGCCATGGCGAGGAGAAGGGGACGTCGCGGCGAAGTCATGTGGTTGACGCCACGACGAAGCAGGCTTCGCTTCCCATGCGATGCGAATTCGTTTAATGGCGCGGCGAAGGCCGCAAGGTCGCGACGACGGGAACTGCTTTTATTGGTTTAATTATGGTTTATTGGGCATAACTTTTGGTATAGACTTCCAATTGAAGTGATTCCAGCATTCGCTGCGAACTAGGGAAGAGGTCTACGATTTAAAATAATTATGAGAATTAGAATTTAATTATGATGGTACTGATTACGTAGAGATTAAGGTCAATTATGGTTAATAGTGTGACCAAAATATTGAATTGAGACAATTGGAGTTCTAATTGAGTTTTCCACCGTATAATTTGACCAATGGATAGGAAATTGTTATAGGAAGTATGAATTGAGAAAATTGAATGAATCGAGGATTGAACTAAATCAATATTGATCCAATCGAGTGAAGAGTTGAGATCGATCATAGGATATCGAAAAGGGTTTTAGCACCAAAATCGTGATCATGCATTGGACATAATTTCATAGAGACATATGCATTCTTGTCTTCGTTTAATTGAGCGATTTTGTAATGGACCGTATCTTGTCTTGTCATCGTTATAAAGGCACTTGTTGGATCGTCGCCCACGGGCATTCTTTGGGACTTCGAGCGATGGCTCTGAAGTTCTGGTGAGTAACCTAGTTGGTTTCTCAAATTCTTGAGTGTCTAAATGTTCACTTGAAATTACTTGATAACGTGAAGTACATGATTCTTGAATTATATGTGATTGGATTGCCTTTGTATTATTCTTGAAATGTATATGGTCGAGTTGCATGCTCTTCTTGTATAGAATCGAACAATGTGAATTGCCTTTGTATGACCGCATGACTACCGGAAAGAATACGATCGCATTGTATGTGTTTACTATATTGGATCGAATTCTCAATCATTTGAATCTCAATTTACGTATATTCTTTGCGAAATACACTACCGGGCTTTTATAGCCATATCTTGAGCTCTTGAATATCGCTCTCGAATCTCAATTTATTGAACATCGCATTGCATGCATAAATGCATAATCAGATAAAGGATTGTGACCCAAGTTGCTAATCTCATTTGAAAGAGCCTAGAGCTCGAACACCGCATCGTTCGGGCTTAGCCCGAGGGGAGAAATCCTCACGCCTGGTCCCCCACTGCTTTCTCGATGAGCACTTAGGCACAACATCAATAACCGGAAAGAGTCTCATATGCATCATATACATGGTGATTGAACCGCCAAATTGTGTGATGATTCTTTGAATCGAGTGATGCCATGATTTACTGTAAATTGTGATGTGATACTGTGAACTGCATTATGCTACTGTAATATGGTTACCGATCATATCTTGATCGACTATGTATCATCGTATAATCGTTACGTAAACCGTTCTACGCCATCTTATTATTATTATCGACATCAGATATCGTAGAATGGCGTTATAGACCATCGTAAATCGTTATATAATCTTTGTTAATTAATATTATCGCGTTGTGCTATACGCAATTTCGTAATGCATGATTTGAGTGAACCATCGATGATGGTTTCTCACTGAGTTCGCAAACTCACCCAACATTGCAACTTATTTTTCAGAAATCGAAGAGTACCCCGTTAGCAAAACGGGAGTATGTTCGCAGGATTCAAGTGAAGGTCAGAAGTCGGGATCGCCATATGCGCATTGCATGTCTTGACTTTTGTACTAAAATGGTTATTTGTATTCGTAAGATTGATCTCGATGGCTATTGAAAATGTTTGTACCCAATTGGATAGACTTCCGCATTTGTTATTTAAAAGTAATGTCTTGATTTACGATCGAGTGGTTAGCACGCCATTCTCGCTGGCACGGACCCGGATATCACTGTGGATGTCGGGTTCGGATCCTGCGGGTGTGGGGTGTTACATGGGAGGTGCTGCCTGGCGAGATAAGGTTGGTGTTCAACAAACTAAAGGTAAACTGCAATACTACCCGAATGTGTTAAAGGATGATATAGTATCTCCCCCGGTGGAGTTGTTGCATGCTGGTGCTAGAGCATTATCAAATGCTATGGTTGGGTTTTTCAGTTCCAATTGAATGGCGTTCCCTACTGTGAATGCGTGGGCTAACGCCAGATGGAGTAAAAAAGATTTTGAAAAAGCCATGCTGATGGAGGATGGATCGATATTGTTTAAGTTCTCTTCGAACCCTAATATCGGTGAGATACTTGAACTAGAGCCATGGCACATAGGAGATCAACCCTTATTTTTGAGACAATGGAGACCAGGGTTAGGCTTGGATAGGGGCTCAATAGGGGTGATGTCGCTATGGGTTCAATGTCACGGTCTTCTTATGAAATATTAGATGGTGGAGGGGCTGAGTCACATGGCTAGTGGTATAGGTAAGCCTATTTGCATGGACTCTCAGACGACAGCATTGGATGGAATCGGGTATGCCAAGATATGTATTGAAGTGTCGAAGGATGTAGTGTTGCCTAATACTTTGTCCATTAGGAAACTTGGAGAGGCAGGGGAGCTGGTTAGTGATAGGATATCTATTACTTATCCGTGGAAGTCAAATGTGGTAGGGAAGTAGTGGGTAGCTATGGGGTGCCTATTTCAGTCAGGATGGCATGAAGATTTTGTGAATGAAGCAATCCGAAATGAGGAGCAGAGAATAAAGATAGAACAGGGGTTGAATCGAAAGGCCAAAGGAACTTTGGCTAAGATTGTAAAGGCTTTGGGTGAAGTAAGAATTGGGCAGATTTGGGGGAGTGATGCTCCAGGAGGCAGTGATATGGAGAGACAAATGTCTCAAGTAAGTAACACGCAATCGAATAAAGAGACAGATGAGAACCCTGTAGGGGTAGGATTGAGTCGAGAAGGGATAGCACATTAGTGTGAGCGCGATGAACATAGGGAGTCCATATGCCCTCCACTTCCTAGAGTATGTGACAACAAAACGGCATATGAGGTGCCAGTAAATGGTGTAAAAGTTAAAGCTTTGATGGTTATACCGAAGCAGCTGGGAAGGGAGGATATTGAAGACGCAGAATATAGCACTAGTAATGGGCAAGCTTTATTTTCTGAGATTGAGCGGATTGAAGGTGTTCTTCAAGTCGCTATTGATACCCTTCGTGACTTGAAGCAGTGAGTTCTTTGTTTTTCGAGAGCTTCTTAATTTCGTCTTTTTGACATCTATTGTCTCAAAGGGAGAAAACATCTAGTGGAAGTGGTGCGGCAACTAAAACATGCGTGTGTATTATTGATTGTTGCATTGGTCATGAATGGGCTGATAGAGAAATAAGCTGGCTGTGCACTTTTGGTCTTTCATGAGTTGAATATTGTGTCTTACAATGGAAACAACCTACATCAATCAATTTGATAAAGTGCAGATCATGTGTGTCTTGGAAACAAATTGGTTGCCTGTGCATGGTGTCTTCTTTATAAGCTAAAACATGTTTATGTGTGCACGACAGTTAGTGGGTGGGTGAGCTTCTGGTGGAATACATTTTTCATGGGTCTTTGAAAAAAAATACTGGTTACTACGCATGTTAATTAACATAGGTAATTAACGAGTTTCTGTAGGAGCTATGGTGAAGTTGTTCTGTCAATAAGGCAAATATCTTCTTTGGTAATGTGGGGACTGGTTATTATTTGAAGCAACGTTGTGACTTATTCTTGTGAAGAAAGAATCAACTATGGAGAAAGTTTTCAGCTGGGTTATATTGAGGAGATAAATCCATAGGGAAGTCTTCGTTTGTCTAAAGTATTTTTTATTTAATTTTCAGTTGATTAAATACTTGAACTATTTTTATTTATTCTTGTCTTGAGTGAAAGTCTGCGAATTAATTAACCCCTTTGATTTCAATTATATTATTTTTAGTTGATTTTGTTTAGTTTGTTAATTAGAATGATGATTATGCAGTGTCCCTGGTGCACGTCCTGGCATAGAAAAAGAGAACTACATTGTTTCGACGTGCTTGCATAGGCTGTCATGATGCTGGCGGAAATATTATTCAACCAGTGAGTCTCTCTTTACTTGTTCTGTGGAGTTCTTTACTTGTCACTTCTATGTTCCGTCAACTCTTTCTAATCAGAACTTGTTGATAATTTCAGGGAGCAACATTCTTTAAAAAAGGCCTACAGAGGTAAACTTACAAGTACTTGATAGAAATTTGGATCCCGTAAATTTGGATAATCAGATATATGGATTTCTGGGATGTGCAAACTGCTTGAGTTGAGTTAGGTTCTTCAGTTATATGAGATTAATGTCCGTAGTGTTCTAATGCTAGTGACAAAGACTAAAGATGTAACAACCCACTCCCGCAAGACCCGAACCCGACATCGACGGTGATATCCAGGTCCGTGCCCCGCGAGGGTGGCGTGCTACATCACTCAGTATAACATTTTCTCCTCTTATTATTATTATTTTTAAAACCGTTCATTAACGCGACATAAACAGTAAGAAACTTGAGCCCATGTTCACAATTAATCATTTTCAGTTATTACAATCATTTAACGTACAAAGAGCCATAACTAAATTGGGCTCATTACAGATACAAGCATCCTTAACAGAAAGTTCAAAATACAATTATGCGACACTAATGCAGACATAAACTGATCCCAACCTCTATCCTCCACTCGTCTAAAGTAGACATACTCCCGTGTCAAACGGGGTACTCTTCAAGACCTAAAAAATAGATGCAAATTTTGGGTGAGTTTTGCGAACTCAGTGAGGAACCATCATCGATGGTTCTCCCAATTCATGCATCATATAACAAATTACTGATAATAAGACGCCTTTAGTCATGATAATACAGATCCATATTACATACAATTTCACATCAATATTACAGCCACGCATAAAATAAGACGATCCACGATCAGATAGGCAATCACAACACAGTAGTCATACAGTCATGTAGAGCAAAAGCTATTTTAGGCATTCAGTATAGTATGCAATGCACATGTGACCCTTTTTCCAGTTTTATTTCAGTATTGTGACCAAGCGCATAAATAGTAAACAGTGGACGCTTAGCGTTTAGGAAGTAGAACTTCCTTCGAGCTTGAAGCTCTTTTTCAAGATTATCGATGGACGCCATGCCGTCTGGAGTAGACTCCTCGAGCTCGGCTTCGCGATGACGATGTCGATGGCGACTCGGTTCACAATTTTCCTTTATTATCAGTTTATGCATTGATGTGTGCAATGCATATGCCCAATTTAATCGGTAAGATAAAACCGTCACCCCAAAGAGAGGCGCTAAAATGCAAGATGCGATGTAGCAAGCAATGGATCACAGTATAGCCATTGATCATAGTACATCACAGTTGATCACAATACAATTAAGCAGTAACGATACAATCAAATTATGTATCACAAGGTCACACACGGAGGAAGCCGTTAGTTCACGTAATCACAAATGATATACTTCTATGTCGATCTTCCAATTCATCGGACCCTCCGTCCTAATCCAGAGGCGATAGCAATCGTAATTCGACCCCACCATTATTCTCCACAGGGTTATAAATACAGAATTATAAACACTTACTAATCGAGGACCATCTAGGTTACTCACTGTACTTCGAGTTAATACCGGAAGTATCAAGGACATCTGTGGACCGATGCCCGCACATGCCTCTAAAAGCAGTTTCAAAGATATAAACATTACCAATCGCTTCAATCGTAACTATTTAATAATGCATACGAAGCAATTTGCAGGTGCACAATGCATGTTCATGATATTCCCGACCTTAATCCAATATTTTCTCATCATAAAAATTCCACCTAAAAATTAGAAATCTAACGGCACCGAAATTAATCAATTCGGGCCTCGATCGGTCTAAAAATAAATAAAACAGTGGCCACATAACTATTACCCGGATCCACGTCAATTTCCAGTCCAAAAATTCCCAATCTCTCAGAAAATGAAATTAAATATTCAATGAATCCGATGTCTCAAGAATTAAGTCAATCGGACGTCGGACGGAAAAGTTATTCTCGAAAGAAACCAAAATTCACATTAAACAATTAATATATATATATATATATATAACCCTTATTTCCTTTTATTTTTTCCTGATTTCCAACCAAACTTCCAATACTCATAACTCTTTGCACACAATTCAGGAAATTATAAACCACATCTCATTGGAAAGATCATGAAAAGCTCTACAATTTTCATTTAGACCATTCAAAGTAATTCCACCCCTAAGGGTGTCAAAAACCCCATGAAAGCTACTGCTCACTCAAAGTCACTCAACACAGTACAGTATATTGTAAATTCAGTAACTTTCATTATCTTCAATCAAACATTACACAATAAATATGTTCATCAAGATAACAATGTTATCTAAAACTTTCATGAATAAAAAAAATCCCAATTCATTTACTAACTAGGTCAAATAATTCACCGAAGCATTTGTCTACTAAACTGTCCCAATCTGAGCAGTAAATTTCCAACCAGTATATCTCATAGCACAAATGTCAAACAAATCACTACTTTATATCCCTGAAAATATAAGATCTCAAACTTCAATTTTCATGAAGAACCCAAATTCCAATTCAACCTCTAACAATTTCAAATATGCCAAACAATGTACTGATCAGGGCAGTAGTGAGAAACCTAATGTAGGTTCGGTTTTTGCAAATTCATTACTCCCAAATAGGACATCCAACAATTACATGTAATATATCATTTTCAAGATAATTTCTTCCTCTACAACTTTTCAGAAGATCACTCATGCTAATTCAATTCACAGAAATTGGTAAAATTGCTTCTAGTCAGATTGTGCACCAAATCCACTCTTAGTCTAGGTTTCACCACCATGTCCCAAAATCAGTCAATAGTTAACAGTTCATGACTCCCAACGTACATATCTAAAAATTGCAAAATCAGTGGGAATGGAAAGATAACTTAATAAGCTTCAACTTTCATTTAGACCATTTTCCCTAACTCCATCTCAATTAATTTAGAAAAATCATCAAAACTAGTAGATCATTGGTTCAGTTACTGTTCACAGTAACCTTAACAGTAATTTTCCATGCCAAATTTCAACCTCTTCATTCCAAAATTAGACAACACCTATTTCACACAAAATCGTAGCCAACAAACCAAAGTTTCAGTGGGCGCAAACCTTGCCTCATTTGAATAACCACAACATGAGTTATACTCAAAACAGTACAGTAGGTCAAAAACCAATTTTCCAGCTTCCATCTTCAACTTACATACTATCACTTCTAACACCAATTCCACATGCATAAGCATCCTAATAACACAAGAATTAAGCCAATTGGTCATCAAGACCTTCAGGTCAATATATATCCACAATTTGATTACCTGTTTGCAATCATTTTCTTATGAATTCATGCATTAAAACCATAAGAAAAATATAAACATAAACATCATCTTACCTAAAGCTTCCAACTGCACCTCTTTAAGTCTTTAATTTTCTAACTACCCTTCTTCCTTTCCATCCCATGCATGGTTATTATCAAGATAAGAGGGTAGAAGGTTTAAGCTTAGAAGCAAGCAAGGAAGAACCAAGAAAGTAGCAACTAAGTGAAACAAGTGAAGGAAATCGATGAGAGTGAGGAAGAAGCTAGAGTTTTCGGATGAGGAGAAGAGATAACAACAAACTCATCCTTTTTCACTCTTTTATCCATGAAGTTGCCGACCTTACAAAGCCAAGCATAAGACAAAAGCATTAGACCCCTTTGGACACTTGGCAATTGGAGAAACATAAGGAAAAGTCAAACAATTCATTAACTAATAAGCACAATTTCCCAACTTGTTCATTCTTTCCCTTTTAACTAATAAGAAGCATCGAGAATGGGAAGAGAAGACCAAGTCTAAGCCATCTCCAAGCATGAAATTAGGAGGACACTTGGCCATTTAGGAAGGAATGGGAAAAGTCAAAGGACCAATCAAAATTTTTGAAAATAATAAAACAAATACCAAGCAATTTCAATCCAATTTCGGTTCCAACAAATTTAAGGGTCCATTTTTGGTTCCCACCAAAATATGCAATGGTTTAATACCAAATAACAGTAGAAAATCAACCGATTCGCCATTTGGCGATTTTTTTCCGGTCCGGGAATTTTCTCCGGAAAATTTCAGAAAAATTTCCATAATTCCCATAAAAGGTAAAACACACAAAAACGCAGTTCAATAAAATTTTCAAATATAATTTCCCCATTATTCGCAGTAAAAGTCCATTTAGGCCCAATACCGGGAATATCATGTATGCATGTACAGTCATAAGTCATTCCGATCCATCTCATCCTATGCCAAATTTACTATTTAACCCTTCCTGATGGGGGTGGGATGTTACAATTCCCCCCTTCTTATAAAATTTCGTCCTCGAAATTCTCACATGTTCCATACCCTTTTCTACTCAATGATCCATTTTTCGAAAGGTCATAGTAACCACATCAGTCAGTTGTTCAGTCACTTCTTTGGCTATTTCATTATCACTCATCACAGTAGACGGACTCAACAATGTTGTCAGTTGGCAATCTCACTATCTTAACCATCTCACTTTCCATTTCCAGAGTAGCCACTACCTTTAGTTCCGATGCTATGACTCAGTTCATTTTTTTTCCGAACCTGTTCACTTATCATATTTTATCAATCCAATACCTTTTTCGCCAGTAACATGTAGACTAATACGAGAACCATGCAGTCTAATTCGTATTCCATTGAGTACATCTTTTCAAGATGCTACTTACCATAACATCCTTTATCTTGTCCTTGTCGCTTCACTTTCCTTTGGTACCAATACAGTGACATTTAGATCCATTTCGCTATAACCAGTGATAATTTACCTAGCGCAGTCATTCTTTATATTCCACTGGTCCTGTGTTCAAATTCAACTCTCCTTAGACCACTCACTGGTCTAAAGTGTTAACGCAATTTATTCGGATATATACTTTACTCTAGTTCATTTGTCCGATCCGGTTCCACCTCCACTAACCCATTCAGCTTTCCTGAGTCACTTTCCTTAGTTCCACTCATCACAGTCTCAAATCTATTAGGGTCGTTGACTCCCGTTAGGCACTGTGTAGTGTAGCAGTATATCCCTACAGTAATTCATAACTCGATAACACGATCATAATCAAGTATTATTATTATTATTCTTTTTTTTCCTGTTGAACATTCAAACCTATAAGCACTTGAATCAATAATCACTTCATTCTATATATATCCACAGTTATTCAATTTCACTTTTCGCATATGATTACTCGAATGTCTAGCTTCGACTGTTCACTTTCTTGTTCTAGCACTTTTTATCGGGTACCCATACTTCTTCTTTCAATCATTCAATATTGTTTTTTTTTCCGATTTCATTCGCATATTCAGACTCACCACTTTAATTCCTACACTCTTAACCTTTCTTACCTCTATCCAGTATTTTCAGTAATACTTCACAATTACCCATAATCTACTTGACATTCTTTGAAAATCCCAATATCTGTAATTGGTCTATTGATTGCAACATTATCCGTTCACTATTTGAGCTTAGTAGTCAGAATTGTCTGTTTATTTCAGTAGTCATTTATGCCTGTCTTTTTCCTCGAATAAGCACAGTGTATCCTTATAAGAATCTAAAGTCCCCAAGGCGTTAAACAATTTTGATCATAACACCAATACCATTTATCAAAGTCAATTCAATTTATCTAATACTGTTTGAACATAATGTCTCAGTTCATCTCACACTGCCCCCCTCTCCAAGGGTATGCTCATCATCAGTATCAAATTCCTCCATTATTCTTTTACTTTTCACTGTTAAACACTTTCAAACGCATTCCATCGATAATCATAGGCACTACCAATTGCGTACCTCGCATAATTCCCTATTAGGGTCTTATTGACTTTACCATTCAACTTTTTCAGTGAGCCCCAATTAGTGTATCTACAAACCTTTTATGAAGATAACACTATATCACGTCACTGTCAGTTTTCCTTTTAGGACTTCTTATCTCTACTCTTTTTCTCTTTTTAATTGATTTTTCTGGACTAAAGGAAACTTGTAGAGGGTGAACCCCTGGAAGTGTATAAGCAATTAGGAAAGGAAAAAGGAAAAATAGATAAGGAGATTGATATTGTACTGTGGTTAGAATGACTGTGTTGGCCTAGACTGTACAGTGGATCGCAGGCCCAGAGTGTCTGGATCCTATACTGACTGCAGATCGCGGGCCCATAGTGTCTGGATCTGACTGGGGGTCGCATGGCCAGAGTCCATGGATCCTACAGGGTGGGGCCGCGTGGTCAGAGTTCACGGACCCTACATAAAAAAAATTGTAACATCCCACCCCCGTCAGGAAGGGTTAAATAGTAAATTTGGCATAGGATGAGATGGATCGGAATGACTTAGGACTGTACATGCATACATGATATTCCCGGTATTGGGCCAAATGGACTTTTAGTACGAATAATGGGGAAATTATATTTGAAAAATTTATTGAACTGTGTTTTTGTGTGTTTTACCTTTTATGGGAATTATGGAAATTTTTCTGAAATTTTCCGGAGAAAATTCCCGGACCGGAAAAAAAATCGCCAAATGGCGAACCGGTTGATTTTCTACTGTTATTTGGTATTAAACCATTGCATATTTTGGTGGGAACCAAAAATGGACCCTTAAATTTGTTGGAACCGAAATTGGATTGAAATTGCTTGGTATTTGTTTTATTATTTTCAAAATTTTTGATCGGTCCTTTGACTTTTCCCATTCCTTCCTAAATGGCCAAGTGTCCTCCTAATTTCATGCTTGAGATGGCTTAGACTTGGTCTTCTTTCCCATTCTCGATGCTTCTTATTAGTTAAAAGGGAAAGAATGAACAAGTTGGGAAATTGTGCTTATTAGTTAATGAATTGTTTGACTTTTCCTTATGTTTCTCCAATTGCCAAGTGTCCAAAGGGGTTTAATGCTTTTGTCTTATGCTTGGCTTTGTAAGGTCGGCAACTTCATGGATAAAAGAGTGAAAAAGGATGAGTTTGTTGTTATCTCTTCTCCTCATCCGAAAACTCTAGCTTCTTCCTCACTCTCATCGATTTCCTTCACTTGTTTCACTTAGTTGCTACTTTCTTGGTTCTTCCTTGCTTGCTTCTAAGCTTAAACCTTCTACCCTCTTATCTTGATAATAACCATGCATGGGATGGAAAAGAAGAAGGGTAGTTAGAAAATTAAAGACTTAAAGAGGTGGAGTTGGAAGCTTTAGGTAAGATGATGTTTATGTTTATGTTTTACTTATGGTTTTAATGCATGAATTCATAAGAAAATGATTGAAAATAGTTACTGAAACTTTGGTTTGTTTGGTTATGCAAATGAGGCAAGTTTTGCACCCACTGAAACTTTGGTTTGTTGGCTACAATTTTGTGTGAAATAGGTGTTGTCTAATTTCAGCATGAAGAGGTTGAAATTTGGCATGGAAAATTATCATATTAGGTTCTCGTGAACGAAGAACCAAACCAATGATCTACTAGTTTTGATGATTTTTCTAAATTAATTGAGATGGAGTTAGGGAAAATGGTCTAAATGAAAGTTGAAGCTTATTAAGTTATATTTCCATTCCCACTGATTTTGCAATTTTTAGATATGTGCGTTGGGAGTCATGAACTGTTAACTATTGACTGATTTTGGGACATGGTGGTGAAACCTAGACTAAGAGTGGATTTGGTGCACAATCTGACTAGAAGCAATTTTACCAATTTCTGTGAATTGAATTAGCATGAGTGATCTTCTGAAAAGTTGTAGAGGAAGAAATTATCTTGAAAATGATATATGACATGTAATTGTTGGATGTCCTATTTGGGAGTAATGAATTTGCAAATACCGAACCTACATTAGGTTTCTCACTACTGCCCTGATCAGTACATTGTTTGGCAGATTTGAAATTGTTAGAGGTTGAATTGGAATTTGGGTTCTTCATGAAAATTGAAGTTTGAGATCTTATCTTTTCAGGGATATAAAGTAGTGATTTGTTTGACATTTTTGCTAGGAGATATACTGGTTGGAAATTTACTGCTCAGATTGGGACAGTTTAGTAGACAAATGCTTCGGTGAATTATTTGACCTAGTTAGTAAATGAATTGGGATTTTTTTTATTCATGAAAGTTTTAGATAACATTGTGATCTTGATGATCATTTTTATTATGTAATTTTTTACTGAAGAGAATGAAAGTTACTGAATTTACAGTATATTGTACTGTGTTGAGTGACTTTGAGTGAGCAGTAGCTTTCATGAGGTTTTTGACACCCTTAGGGGTGGAATTACTTTGAATGGTCTAAATGAAACTTGTAGAGCTTTTCATGATCTTTCCAATGAGATGTGGTTTATAATTTCCTGAATTGTGTACAAAGAGTTATGGGTGTTGGAAGTTTGGTTGGAAATCAGGAAAAAATAAAAGGAAATAAGGGTTATATATATATAGATATTAATTGTTTAATGTGAATTTTGGTTTCTTTCGAGAATAACTTTTCCGTCCGACGTTCGATTGACTTGATTCTTAAGACATCGGATTCATTGAATATTTAATTTCATTTTCTGAGAGATTGGGAATTTTTGGACAGAAAATTGACGTGGATCCGGGTAATAGTTATGTGGCCACTGTTTTATTTATTTATAGACCGATCGAGGCCCGAATTGATTAATTTCGGTGCCGTTAGATTTCTAATTTTTAGGTGGAATTTTTATGATGGGAAAATATTGGATTAAGGTCAGGAATATCATGAACATGCATTGTGCACCTGCAAATTGCTTCATGTGCATTATTAAATAGTTCTGATTGAGCAATTGGTAATGTTTATATACTGAAACTGTTTTAGAGGCATGTCTGGAGCATCGATCCACAGATGTCACTGATACTTCTAGGTATTAGCTCCGAAGTACAGGTAAGTAACCTAGATGGTCCTTCGATTAGTAAGTGTTTATAATTCTGCATTTATAACCCTGTGGAGAATAATGGTGGGGTCAGAATTGCGATTGCTTACTGCCTCTGGATTTCGAACGGAGGGTCCGATGAATTGGATGATCTGACATAGAAGTATATCTGTTTGTGATTACGTGAATCGACCGGCTTTCACCGTGTGACCTTTGTGATACATAATTTGATTGTACCGCTATCGCTAATCAGATTGTGATCAATCGTGATGTACTCGATCAATGGCTATACTGTGATCCATTGCTTGCTACATCGATCGCATTTCGACGCCTCTTCGGGTAGACGGTTTTATATCGACAAGCAATTGGGCATATACATTGCATACATCAATGCATAAACCGATAATAAAGGAAAATTGTGAACCGAAGTCGCCATCGATATCGAGCATCGCGAAGCCGAGCTCGAAGGAGTCTACTCCCTAGACGCCAAGGCGTCCATCGACCGACATCAAAAGAGCTTCAAGCTCAAGGAAGTTCTACTTCCTGGACGCTAAGCGCCTACTATTTATCGCTTATCGCTCGGTCA
Organism: Erythroxylum novogranatense; assembly: GCA_029891385.1. Classification (NCBI taxonomy): domain Eukaryota; kingdom Viridiplantae; phylum Streptophyta; class Magnoliopsida; order Malpighiales; family Erythroxylaceae; genus Erythroxylum; species Erythroxylum novogranatense. The sequence continues at coordinate 90,872,635 of CM057230.1, forward strand.
CAATATCAAATAAAAGCTGGAAAAGGGTCACATGTGCATTGCATACTATACTGAATGCCTAAAATAGCTTTTGCTCTACATGACTGTATGACTACTGTGTTGTGATTGCCTATACGGACTGTGACTGTCTTATTTGTCTGTGGCTGTAATATTGACAGTGAAATTGACTGTGTAATATGGACTGTATTATCATGACTAAGACTGTCTTATTACTGTAATTTGTTATATGATGTATGAATTGGGAGAACCATCGATGATGGTTCCTCACTGAGTTCGCAAAACTCACCCAAAATTTGTATCTATTTTTCAGGTCTTGAAGAGTACCCCGTTTGACACGGGAGTATGTCTACTGTTGACGAGTGGAGGATAGAGGTTGTGATCAGTTCATGTCTGCATTAGTGTCGCATAATTGTATTTTGAACTTTCTGTTAAGGATGCTTGTATCTGTAATGAGCCCAATTTAGTTATGGCTCTTTGTACGTTAAATGATTGTAACTTATTGCTGAATGATTGTAATAACTGAAAATGATTAATTGTGAACATGGGCTCAAGTTTCTTACTGTTTATGTCGCGTTAATGAACGGTTTTATAAAAAAATAATAAGAGGAGAAAATATTATACTGAGTTTTATACTGAGTGATGTAGCACGCCACCCTCGCGGGGCACGAACCTGGATATCACCGTCGATGTCGGGTTCGGGTCTTGCGGGAGTGGGGTGTTACAAAAGAAGGTAGGCAATCTGTTTCTGTCTAGCTTTTTAATAAAGAACACATGAACACACATCATTAATATATGAAAGTTGGTTATTTTTACAAAATTTTTTAAGCATTTTGCAACTAAGAGAATTAAAAAGAAGTAATTTTAGTAGCTTCAAAGTAAGTACTGGTTGGTTGATTGCAATTACAGAAATGGGGTAGACACAGAAGAGGAGATATATCGCATTACCTATTTTGGCAAGGGAAGAATGCCAGTAAGGTCACTCTGCTTTCATGCGTTTTTTTCTTTTTCTTTCTATGGCGACTTAAGAACTTAATTCAATCCAGGGACTTGGTGAGAAATGCACTCCGAGAGGGCAGTGCACGTTCGGACCCCGGTTACAGGATGAATGTTGGATCAAAAAAAGAAAACATGCTTTGTTTGAAAAAACGGTAGATTTCAAAACTTTTAAGAAATCATTATTTGCAGTGAAAGCAACAAATCCAAATCAACATGCCAATCCATACATGATATGGTATAAGGATAATAAAATATAAACAAGATCAGGAGTATTACTGACTCCTTAGCTACAACTTTAAATCCTCGCTGCGCTATCCTCTCCTTCTTCGTGTATCCAAATCCTTTGCCTTTGACTCTTTTCCTTTAGCAATCTACTTTCTCCTTATTGTAGTATCCTCAACCAATTAGATTTATCACCTATTCTTCAAGGACAATTAGGTTAACAAAATCATTTGGTGGGAAAGGAGAAGAAATGTTTGGAGGAGATTTTCTTAGAAGAAGAAGAAGCAAAATTGAAACTATTTCAATTGGTATTTTCGATTTTCTCTTTCATGAAAGGAGAGAAGGTATAAAAAACATGCCAGAACCCTTTCTTGCCTACCAATTTCGTATATGCATGGATGGAAGGAGAGAGAGGCATCAAATGCATCACTTCTTTCATTAATCACTCATAAAATAGCCAAAAAATGAGATTATCTTCATTTATCTTTATGATAGCTATTTGAAAAGACCATAACCTAAAATTCAATACCCAATTTCGGTTTTGCAAAGAAGAAAGAAAGAAAATGATCCATCTAATGTACATCTTTCATCTTTAATCTAATGAATGCAAATAGGTTACAAGCCAACATTAAAAGACAACCATTAAACCATTTAATGGTAAGTTCATAACTCCATTTAATGATGATTAACTATAATAAAGACCATCTTTATTTAGCATTTTAATGTCAAATGTGTGGTTACACTTTTAACCTAGGAATAACCGAAATTGCTATCTTCTTCTTAAAAAAAATGTTTTAATATAATTAATCTAATTAATTACATTAAACCAAAAACCAAAAACCAAACCCATTACTAAATGTACATTTGGGCTTCTTTAATTAGACCAAGCCCAAGATTCAATTATGGGCTTCTAATTAACTTCCATTTATATTTCTTACTTAGCTTGATAACCTTCCTTAAAGCCAAGTGGGGAATCTTATTGGACTTTGATAATTCAAGCTCCAATAAGCCCATAATTAATTCAATCTCATTGGAATTAATTCTAGCTTATTAACTAAATATCATTCCACTAAAGACAATTAGTTGAACTCTTAAATTATTAAATATTATGAGAATATGTCCAATTGCAAACCCTATTTAAAACTTTATTATAGCCATCCGAACAACAAAGGGTAAAATTACCGTTTTGTCCTTATGTTCGTTTTTCCTTCTAGATCTCTCATTTTACTTTATATGGTGATTAACACATAAGATCTCATCTCAGTGTTAAGACTTGACGGGTAGCTAGTCCATCAAACTACTGGCGCCAGTTTAATCACCAAATCTCATTAAAACATCTAGAAGATATGATAACATTATAAACTCTTTATTTGAGTGAATGTTCCCTGATACATGTTTCAATTAATAACTCCAACATGCAGACATTAGATTAATACTCTGTAAAAATCCATTCTGATCATATCAAGAATTATAATGAAACATATATGAGTTCACTATTCATCAAGATTATGGTTCATAATAAGCGAATGCTTAAGTTGTATGTTTTAAGATTAAAGTAACGACCCACTTTATTTTTGAAAACATACTTGATTCCAGATTCATTTAATAGTGCCATTATCGATAGTCAACTACTATCATGATATGAAACTCATCATTCCCTTGAAGTAAACTCCTTTACTTATATGGAGATAAATCGCAACACTACAGTCTAAACCATAATCAAGTGACCAACTTGATTATTCAAATGTGAATTAATTAATTCAGATTTTAATAATATACATGTTTCCCATACATCTCTATGTATATGTATATTACTTACAAAAGAATCTTAATACCTTATGACCAGATATATAATGCTCATACAGATAAAACCAAGCTCTTTTGTTTTATTAATAATAAATATTTTCATTACAAAACTATAATTGAAGAAGATAAAGTTACATGTAAATACACTTGCTTTCCAGGGCACTATATTTACATAACTCCAACAATCTCCCACTTGCCCTAAAGTAAGTTTGACATATCACTCATTCTCATCCCTTCTAGGTGACCCTCAAAGCTCTTGTGAGTCAATGTCTTTGTGAACGGATCAACAAGGTTTTGCTTGGTGGGAATCTTTACCACATCCACTTCTCCACGTTGTATTATCTCCCTTATAAGATGATACTTTCGCTCAATGTGTTTGGCAATTTTGTGGTTCCGAGGTTCTTTAGAATTAGCCACTGCCCCACTATTATCACAATAAAGTGTAATGGCCTTTTCTGCCTCTGGAACTACCTCCAAATCATTTAGGAACTTTCGAAGCCGATCGCTTCCTTTCACGCTTCCAAGAGAACATATTCAGCCTCCATAGTCGAATCAGCAATACAAGATTGCTTGACACTCCTCCAAACTATGGCTCCACCTCCTAAAGTAAATATAGAACCAGAAGTTGATTTCCTTGAATCAATATCTGATTGGAAATCAGAATCCGTATATCCTGTCGGAATAAGATTACTTCCAAAGTAAACAAGCATTAAGTTTTTCGTCCTACGAAGATACTTAAGTATACACTTAACCGCAATCCAATGTTTCATTCCTGGATTGGACTGAAATCTGCTTACCATTTCCACTGCGTAACAGATATCCGGTCTAGTGCACAGCATTGCATACATCAAACTACCAACTGTCGAAGCATATGGAATGTTACGCATGTGTTCTACCTCCTCTTGAATTTTAGGTGCTTGTTCCTTTGAAAGTTTGATTCCATGTCTAGTAGGAGTAAAAACGCTATTGGAATCTTGCATGGCGAACTTATTGAGCATATTCTCAATGTAGGTTAGTTGAGACAAAACTATCTGCTTGTTCTTTCGACCCCTTATAAGTTTGATCCCTAGAACATAGGTAGCCTCTCCCAAATCCTTCATTGAAAAATGTTCATTAAGACATCCCTTAACCACAGATAACATTCCCACATCATTCCCAATGAGCATAATATCATCAACATACAAGATTAGGAAAGTAACCTTACCTTCTTGTATTCTTTTATAAACACAAGGCTCATCTAGGTTTTGTATGAACCCATAGGTTTTGATAGCCTTATCAAACCTAATGTTTCAAGACCTAGATGCTTGCTTAAGTCCATAAATGGACCTTTGCAACTTGCAAACCTTATGCTCATTACCTAGCTCAATGAATCCTTCTGGTTGGACCATATAAATGATCTCCTCAAGATCCCCATTAAGAAATGCGGTCTTGACATCCATTTGCAATATTTCATAATCGAAATAGGCTGCTATGGCCAAAAGAATCCTGATGGACTTAAGCATGGCAACCGGAGAAAAAGTCTCCTCAAAGTCTATACTCTCCTTTTGAGTATAGCCTTTAGCTACCAATCTAGCTTTAAAGGTCTCTACCTTTCCATCCGATCCCCTTTTCCTTTTGTAGATCCATTTACACCCTATGGCTTTTAGACCTGGTAGTAGATCTACAAGGACCCAGACTTCATTAGTATACATAGAATCTATTTCCGATTCCATCGCCTTGAGCCATTTTCCTGCATCAACATCATTAATAGCCTGTGTATACGTAATGGGATCTATTTCTTCTTGGCCCGAGATGGCAATTAAGCCTTCTCCTAAACCTAGATACCTATCTGGTTGTCTCACAACCCTCCCACTACGTCTAGGCACACCTTGATGTTCAGGTTGCACTTCTGATTCAACTCTTGAATCCATTTCCACATCTTGTTCTGTCATATCCAAAAAAACTCTTGGTTTGGATGAAATAGCTAACTCCTTTAGTACTACTTCACTTCTTCCTTTGTGATTTTTCACAAACTCTTCCTCTAAGAAGGTTGCATTTGTCGACACAAATACCTTCTTATCATGAGGACTGTAAAAATAGTACCCTCGAGTTCCCGTAGGATATCCTACAAACAAACATACTTCTGACCTTGGTTCCATCTTTGTAGATTCGGGCTTTAGAACATGGGCTGGGCAGCCCCAAGTCCTCAAATGCCTTAATGAAGGCACTCGGCCAGTCCACAACTCCCTAGGTGTTTTAGGCACCGATTTTGACGGAGCAAAGTTAAGAAGATATGTTGCCGTTTGTATGGCATATCCCTAGAACGATTCTGGAAAGCTAGCGTAGGACATCATTGATCTTACCATTTCCAATAGAGTTCTATTTCTCCTCTCTACTACACCATTTTATTGAGGTGTACGAGGAGCTAACAAATTGGAAACAATTCCATTGTCAATTAAATATTGCTAAAACTCTCCAGATAAATACTCACCACCTCAATCTAATCGAAGCTGTTTTAATGGCATGCCAAGTTGTTTTTCAACTTCAGCTTTGAATTCTTTGAACTTTTCAAAAGATTCACTCTTTTTATGCATCAAATATAAATAGCCATATTGGGCCCCAATTTTTTTTAATTATTATTTATTTATTTATTATTCGTTTACTTTAATTATTTGTTATTTTGCTCTAATTGTTTAATTATACATATATATATTTGTTGAGTTTTGCAATTAGTAGGTAGGATTTGGAAATTAGAAGTTGGGAATTAAAATGAAGGATTAGAATTATGTTGGAGGAATGGGCTTTAGGAATAAATGGAATAAGAAGAAGGAGGATTAGAAATAAGTGGGTTATTGTGTAGTGGGCTTGTGAGGAGGAGAGCCCAAAGTGGCAAGTGAGCTTTAAGAGGAGTATCAAAACTATGTAGTTTTGAGAGAGGGCTTTAAATATGAGAATAAATGAGTTAAGAAGTTAAGGAGAGGAAGCAAAGTTGTCGTAGACCAAAGGAAAGAAAAGAGAAACAAAAACGTGGGTTAAGGAAGAAGAGAGTTTTCGGCCAAGAGGAAAAAGGGAGAGCCGTGGGAAGCTTGAAGGGAGGAAGAAAGAAGAAGAAAAAGAAGCGACACTACTTGTTGGAGGTAAGTTCTATCCTTGCTTATGTTAGATTCAAGTATGGGATATAATGGAGGTTAGGGTTTGTGTAGAGATTGAAGAAAGATAGAAGAGAAGGGTAAGATCTATGGATTTTGGGGACTTCTAAGCTAAAGTTTTGGTTATTCTAGAATAGATGGCTTGTGGGTAGGTTAGGTTTAAAGTTTATTTTAACTTTGCTTGATTCTATGAATTCTATGCCTTTCTTTTAGAATATATTTATTGAATGGAGTATGGTTTGATTGAAGGAAATCAAGAAAACTCCACTCAAGACAAGGAGGAAGGGTAATCTTGAATTCGGATTCCGACATTAGGTGGGTAACATTTTTATAGTTGTTGAGTGATGGAAAAATGCCCTATGTGTGTAATCCTTGTTAAATTCGTACATGTGGAGTTGTGTATGTACTTGAAAGTGTGTGATGAAATGAATATGTTCCCTTTGATATGAATGAAAAGTATGAGATTGTGATGATTTGACAAGAATGAAAGAAGCATAAAAATGCCATTTTTGCATTTGAATATTGAGTATAAATTGATTGTGATTGGGCAAGAGAGAACCTGTATTGTTAGTCTCGTGCACGATGACCCAAAACCTTCTCCCGGCTGCCCGCTTGAGGCCACGAGATCCTGAGAAATCGGACTTGTCTTGTTTACGATAAACTTCGGTTTATCCGTCTTGTTTATGGAACTCTCGAGCCAACTATGTGCATTTCATCATTTTGAGTATATGATGCATATTATGTGTTTTAATTGATAAAAGATCCCATGTTATGCTTTATGTGATGAGTTTGGTTAATTATGACTTAAGTGATAAAGTTGGGTATCTATGCATATTATGTTAATTGCAAATGTTATGGATTCTTGATTATGTGTTGTATGGCTCCTTACTCGATGGCTACAAGGGTGTTAACCACTGAGCCGTGTTTGCTCACCCCATTCTTCCTCCTCAGGTGCAAATTCAAGTTGATCGCTGAACCTTGCAAGGCATCGGGCATAACTCCAAGAATTCTAGACACTTTTGTATTAAGTTAGTGACTAGCATTTTGGAATAGCTTTATAAGCATATCAAGCATTGAGCATCTCATATTTTGTATTTTGTACTTGATTCTTGATGAATATGCCGATATGTAATTAAAGCTATGATCGAACTCTTGAATGGTTGATAAAGAGATTGAGAGCTCTAGTACTATCTTCATCATGTGAATTTGTTAATTTGCGATCTGTGCTTGACCTTGAAAAAGGTGTATGTATGAGTCTTTGATCATTGAGATTGCTGCTGGGTTTTTGCTTTAGGAGAGCTCGCTAGAATTTGTAAAGGTTTAGGAGCTGTTCAGTTCTACAAAATCTGGGCTGATGTGTTCATGTGAGCAAATTGGGGGATATTGTGTTATGCTGCAAATTATGGGTTGATATAGGTCATATGGGATCATTTAGACTTATTGAAGGTGTTAGACGAGCTGTAGAGCTTGTTCATGAGGTGTAATGAGCTTTTGTTGAGGTATTAATTGCAAAGCGTCAGTTGCTAGAGTTGAGGGCAGGTGTTGTTAATATGGCAGATGTCAGATAGGACTTTGAGGCCATTTTTGACCCGTTTAGAGTTGGAAATTAGGTCGGTGGTCTTCATGAAAGTTGTAGGGCGTTCTCTTAGCTTTCCATAGACACCAAGTTTGTTAAATTTGGAGTTCTGAGTTAAAAGTTATGGTGTTTGCAAGTTCAGGTATTGTTATCAGGAGCTAGTCGATCGGTGTTGGAGTTAACTTTTGATCTCTGTAGAAGCCGAGCTTGCTCTTAGGTCCTTCTTGAAAATTGTAGAGTTGTCTTTTAGCTTTCCAACAAAACAAACCGCATCTGATTTGAAGCTCGGAGTCAAAAGTTATGAGGGTTTGAGGTCTGATAGGTCGGATCGCTGGGCAGATCGGTCGACCATGGCGCTTGACCTTCGACACGACGCCGAGATCGATGCTTTCGCCTTTGGGCGAGCTAGTGCGTTTGGGGTCGGTTTTTGGTCGACCGACCCCTCTTTCTTCTTTTGGCCATAACTTTTTGGTCCAACCTCCGATTTAGCTGATTTTTGAAGCGATAGACTCCTAAGAAAATTTTCTATCTTTTTATGCCTGATTGATCAGTATTGTTTTTAAATTGTAAAAGGTGGATTTAAACAAAGTGTGTTGGTCGCTAGATAAAGTCTGAATATACTTCATTTGTTTTGAAATATCTTGAGCTATAGAGCTCCGATTGAGGCGATTCTTATTTTAAATTAAACTAGAGGCCTAAACCTACAAGTTATATGAAGGTGCTGAGCTGTAATCTTACCTCTAAGATTTTCAATTTCTGACATGAAGTTGGTTATAGCGGTATTGGTCTGTTTTTCTTTATGGCAATATTTTGGTCATAACTTCTTCATTTCTAATCCAAATTGAGCATTTTCAGTGGCGTTAGAATCGTTAGAATATGAGGAGAAAATGTCCTTAAAAAGCCAATCTGTAAGTACTATTGCAAGTCCCCCAAATTGTGGTCGGTATGTTGTCGATTTTTGGGTCTTCTATGCTTGTGTGCTTCCGAATGTTGGGCCTCAGAGACGAGGTCCAACATTGTTTGGTATCAGAGCTTAGGTTTACTCCTAGGCTTTGGATGCATAGTAGGGAAATTGTTTTGCTATGTGATAGAAATTTTGCATTATGAATTGATTGTTTGTATTAAGTGACATGCATATCATGCATACATATAGAAACTAAGATTAAAAAGAATTTTAGCTAATCATAAATGTTTTCATTGAAGGAGTAAGATGCCACCTCATAGAAGGACACGAGGAGTTCTGCAAGGTTCAATTGCACCTGACTCTCCACTGAGAGAGGAGAGCACGGATGAGTCCGTAGCCCCGGGAGTGGATGAGGCTTCTATAGGGCAAGGTAGTGAGCCAGGCATTTACCCAAGCCTTTGTTCAGGCTATAGGTCAGATACCACAGGCTTCTGGTCCGGCCCCAGTTAAGAAGGGGAGACAGTTTGACAAGCTGAGAAAGTATGGAGCAGTGGACTTCTAAAGGACCACGGATCCTGAGGAAGCCGAGACCTGGTTGAGGAAGACCGAGAGGGTCTTGGATCAGATGGAGTGCAAGGATGATGAGAGGGTGGTTTATGCTGCCAGTTTACTCCAGGGTGATGCCTTGCATTGGTGGGAGTGTGTACCGGGGAGTCAGCTGAAGCCGATAGGGTTGACATGGGAAGACTTCCTGGTTGTTTACAGGAAGAAGTATCTGTCTGAGGTGTACATTCAGCAGAAGCAGAGGGAGTTTCTGAGTCTCACCCAGAGGGAGATGACAGTTGCTGAATATGAGCGCCGGTTTACCCAGTTATCGAGGTATGCTTCAGAGATGATGTTCAGTGAAGCTGCTAAGTGCTGCCGGTTTGAGTCGGGCCTACACCTAGCTATCAGAGAGAAGGTGGTAGTGCAGAACTTTGGCGACTTTCAACAGTTGGTTGAAGCAGCATTGAGAGTTGAGAACATCGAGAACATCAAGAGTGCTATTAGCAAGAAGAGAAAAGGGATAGAGCAGTTCAAAAGGGGAGGTGGTACTTCTATACCTGAGAGAAGTGCCAGAACCTTCCCTGTGCAGTCCGAGGAGAGGAGCAACGGTGTGAGCCGACTTAGACCTATGGGGACTTCTACTGTTTCTCACCAAGCCTCAACGGTGGGCGGCAGTAGAAGGGGAGGTGGGAATAGGCCACCTATTCCCAGATGTGAGCACTGTGGGAATCTCCATATAGGAGAATGTCGCAGATTGACAGGTGCATGCTTCAATTGTGGGCAGAAAGGACACATAGCCAGAGAGTGCCCTAGCCCTAAGCCGGCCAGAAGAGGGGGGTCACAGATGCAAGTTTCTAAGAGAACAGAGACAGTGGGACAGAAGGCTATGACTGAAGTGGGTAGCTCCGAGGTACCTAAGAGAGTTCATCCTCTAGAGAGATCCAGGGGGTAAGCACCAGCTAGAGTGTTTGCAATGACACGAAAGGAGACAGAGACCGCTCCAGAAGTGGTGACAGGTACGATAAAATTGTTTGATGATGATGTTCTTTCTTTGATTGATCCGGGTTCTACCCATTCTTTTGTGTCATCGGGTAGGACTATGCATAGGAGGGATTTAAGCCCATTGGATACTCCGTTGTTGGTGAGTACTCCAATCGGCCAGTATATAATTATTAGTCAAGTTTATAAAAATTGTGAGATAGGGATTGATGATGGAAAATTTGTGGTGGATTTGATGCCCTTGAAGATGGGGGGATTGGATGTGATCCTAGGTATGGATACATTAGAGAAGTATCATGCCAATTTAGACTGCAAGCAGAAGACAGAGGAATTCGAGCTAGAGAGTGGCAGAAAAGTGGTATTCATGGGAGATAGAAAAGTCAGTCCGCCTCGGATTGTTTCGACTTTGATAGCAGAAAGAATGACGAGTAAGGAGTGTGAGGCATTTTTGGGCTATGTGTTAGACTCGAAGGTAGATAGAGGGAGGTTGGAAGACATTCCTATAGTCAGGGAATTCCTGGATGTCTTTCCCGAGGAATTACCAGGACTACCTCCACCTAGGAAAATTGAATTTTCCCGTTGAGCTTCTTCCGGGTACTACGCCGATTTCAATTCCGTCTTACCGAATGGCTCCGGTGGAATTGAAGGAGCTTAAGGAGCAATTGGAGGATCTTTTAGAGAAGGGTTACATTAGGCCGAGCTCTTCGCCTTAGGGAGCTCTGGTTCTCTTTGTGAAGAAGAAGGATGGGTCGTTGCGGATGTATGTGGATTATAGGAAGCTGAATCATGCCACTATTAAGAATAGATATCCGCTCCCGCACATAGATGATTTGTTTGACCAGTTTCAAGGGGCGAGAGTATTTTCCAAGATAGATTTGAGATCGGGTTACCATCCGTTGAGGATAAAGGAGACTGATGTGTCAAAGACTGCTTTCAGAACACGGTATGGCCACTTTGAGTTTTTGGTTATGCCTTTCGAGTTAACAAATGCTCCTGCAGTCTTTATGGATTTGATGAATAGAGTCTTCAAGTCTTTTTTAGATCAATTTATCATTATCTTTATTGATGATATATTGGTCTATTCTAAGAGTGATGAGGAGCATGAGAATCATTTGAGGGTTGCTTTAGAGACATTGAGAAAGAATGAATTGTATGCCAAATTTGATAAATGCAAAATTTGGTTAAGAGAAGTAGTATTTCTTAGGCATGTGATTTCAGAGCTTGGAGTGCATGTGGATCCACGAAAGATAGAAGCTGTGGTTAAATAGGAAGCACCTAAGAATGTAGCTGAAGTGAGAAGTTTCTTGGGATTAGCCGGATATTACAGGAGGTTTGTGGAGGGTTTTTCCATGATAGCTGCTCCACTTTTCAAATTGACAAGAAAGAATCAGAAATTTGAGTGGACAGAAGAGTGCCAGAGCAGTTTTGAGGAATTGAAGAATAGGCTTACTACTGCACCGATCTTGACATTACCCTATGGTGATGATGAATACATTGTATACAGTGATGCCTCTAGGAAGGGTTTAGGGTGTGTATTGATGCAAGGAGAGAAAGTGATTGCCTATGCTTCTAGGCAATTAAAGCCTTATGAGATGAACTATCCTATACACGACTTGGAATTGGCTGCTATAATTTTCGCATTGAAGATTTGGAGACACTACTTGTATGGAGTTACCACTAGGGTATTTACAGACCATAAGAGTCTTAAGTACCTGTTGACTCAGAAAGAGCTGAATTTGAGGCAGAGGCGATGGTTAGAATTGTTGAAAGATTATGATTTGATGATAGACTACCATCTAGGGAAAGCTAATGTGGTAGCCGATGCATTGAGTAGGAAGTCCACTATGGCGCATGTGAAAACAGTGTATCTTCCCTTGCTGAAGGAATTAGCTAGGCTTGATGTGACGTTGAGACAAGTTGAACCTGAGTGTATCTTGGCAAATTTCAGAGTGAGACCCGTATTGAAAGAGAAGATTAAAGAATTGCAAGAACAGGATGAGTACTTGAGTAAGCTTAGAGAAGAGATAAAGAATGGTAAACCTTCTAAAGTAGAGGTGAAGGAAGATGGGTTGATGATTATGGGAAATAGATTGTGTGTCCCAGACATGTTAGAGCTGAAGGATGAGATCCTTGATGAGGCGCATAATGCTCCATATGCAATGCACCCAGGGAGTTTTAGGATGCACCAGGATTTGAAAGAGAAATTTTGGTGGAAGGGTATGAGGAAAGATGTGGCAGAGTATGCTAAAAGATGTTTAGTGTGTCAGCAAGTTAAAGCTGATGGGATTACCGAGGACCAGCAAGAAGCATGATGCTATATGGGTGATTGTTGATAGGTTGACCAAGTCGGCACACTTCTTGCCAATTAGACAGACAGATTCTTTGAATGTTTTGGCTAAGAAGTATGTGGATGAGGTAATCAAACTTCATGGGATTCCAAGCTCAATAGTTTCTGATAGGGATCCTAAGTTTACCTCCAAATTTTGGGAAAGTTTGCAGGAGGCTCTGGGGACTAAATTGCATTTTAGTACGGCTTTCCATCCGCATACTGATGGACAATCGGAGAGAACGATACGGACTTTGGAGGCAATGTTGAGAGCTTGTGCTTTGGATTTTAAAGGTTTGTGGGATGATTACCTACCTTTGATTGAGTTTGCTTACAATAATTCCTATCACTCGGGAATTCAGATGGCACCTTATGAGGCCTTGTATGGTAGGAGATGCAAAATTCCTATTTGTTGGGATGAGGAAGGTGACAGGAAGCTTGTAGGACCTGAGTTGGTACAGGCTACAGTTGACAAAATTAAATTGGTGAAGCAGAGGCTTAAAGCAGCTCAAGACAGGATGAAGACCTACACGGATGCCCATAGAAAAGAGATGGAATTTGAAGTGGGAGAAAATGTGTTTCTTAGAGCTTCCCCATGGAAAGGTTTCTTGAGATTTGACAAGAAGGGCAAGTTGAGCCCGAGGTACATAGGCTCATATAAGATCATTGAGAGGATTGGGCCTTTGGTTTATAAGTTAGATTTGCCATTGGAGTTATCTAAGATTCACAATGTGTTTCATGTATCGATGCTGAGGAAGTACAGATCGGATCCTTCACATATAGTTCAACCTTCAGAGGTTCAGTTGAGAGAGGATTTGACTTATGAGGAGCAGCCAGTGAAGATCTTGGATTCAAAGGAAAAGGTGTTAAGGAATAAGATTGTAAAGCTGATTAAGGTCTTGTGGAGAAACCATTCGACCGAAGAAGCAACTTGGGAGCCTTTGGAGGACATGAAGGAGAAGTACCCATACCTCTTCATGGACTCAGGTAAGAATTTCGAGGACGAAATTCTTTTAGGAGGGGAGAATTGTTGGGCCCAAAAATTTTTTAATTATTAATTAATTAATTAATTAATTAATTAATTAATTATTATTCGTTTACTTTAATTATTTGTTATTTTGCTCTAATTGTTTAATTATACATATATATATTTGTTGAGTTTTGCAATTAGTAGGTAGGATTTGGAAATTAGAAGTTGGGAATTAAAATGAATGGTTAGAATTATGTTGGAGGAATGAGCTTTATGAATAAATGGAATAAGAAGAAGGAGGATTAGAAATAAGTGGGTTATTGTGTAGTGGGCTTGTGAGGAGGAGAGCCCAAAGTGGCAAGTGGGCTTTAAGAGGAGTATCAAAACTATGTAGTTTTGAGATAGGGCTTTAAAGATGAGAATAAATGAGTTAAGAAGTTAAGGAGAGGAAGCAAAGTTGGCATAGACCAAAGGAAAGAAAAGAGAAGCAAAAACGTGGGTTAAGGAAGGAGAGAGTTTTCGGCCAAGAGGAAAAAGGGAGAGCCGTGGGAAGCTTGAAGGGAGGAATAAAGAAGAAGAAAAAGAAGAGAAACTACTTGTTGGAGGTAAGTTCTATCCTTGCTTATGTTAGATTCAAGTATGGGATATAATGGAGGTTAGGGTTTGTGTAGAGATTGAAGAAAGATAGAAGAGAAGGGCAAGATCTATGGATTTTGGGGACTTCTAAGCTAAGGTTTTGGTTATTCTAGCATAGATGGCTTATGGGTAGGTTAGGTTTAAAGTTTATTTTACCTTTGCTTGATTCTATGAATGCTATGCCTTTCTTTTAGAATATATTTATTGAATGGATTATGGTTTGATTGAAGGAAATCAAGAAAACCCCACTCAAGACAAGGAGGAAGGGCAATCTTGAATTCGGATTCCGACATTAGGTGGGTAACATTTTTATAGTTGTTGGGTGATGGGCAAATGCCCTATGTGTGTAATCCTTGTTAAATTCGTACATGTGGAGTTGTGTATGTACTTGAAAGTGTGTGATGAAATGAATATGTTCCCTTTGATATGAATGAAAAGTATGAGATTGTGATGATTTGACAAGAATGAAAGAAGCATATAAATGCCATTTTTGCATTTGAATATTGAGCATAAATTGATTGTGATTGGGCAAGAGAGAACCTGTATTGTTAGTCTCGTGCACGATGACCCAAAACCTTCTCCCGGCTGCCCGCTTGAGGCCACGAGATCTTGAGAAATCGGACTCGTCTTATTTACGATAAACTTCGGTTTATCCGTCTTGTTTATGGAACTCTCGAGTCAACTGTGTGCATTTCATCATTTTGAGTATATGATGCATATTATGTGTTTTAATTGATAAAAGATCCCATGTTATGCTTTATGTGATGAGTTTGGTTAATTATGACTTAAGTGATAAAGTTGGGTATCTATGCATATTATGTTAATTGCAAATGTTATGGATTCTTGATTATGTGTTGTATGGCTCCTTACTCGATGGCTATAAGGGTGTTAGCCACTGAGTCGTGTTTGCTCACCCCATTCTCCCTCCTCAGGTGCAAATTCAAGTTGATCGCTGAACCTTGCAAGGCATCGGGCATAACTCCAAGAATTCTATACACTTTTGTATTAAGTTAGTGACTAGCATTTTGGAATAGCTTTATAAGCATATCAAGCATTGAGCATCTCATATTTTGTATTTTGTACTTGATTCTTGATGAATATGCCGATATGTAATTAAAGCTATGATCGAACTCTTGAATGGTTGATAAAGAGATTGAGAGCTCTAGTACTCTATTCATCATGTGAATTTGTTAATTTGCGATCTGTGCTTGACCTTGAAAATGGTGTATGTATGAGTCTTTGATCATTGAGATTGTTGCTGGGTTTTTGCTTTGGGAGAGCTGGCTGGAATTTGTAAAGGTTTAGGAGCTGTTCAGTTCTACAAAATCTGGGTTGATGTGTTCATGTGAGCAATTTGGGGTATATTGTGTTGTGCTACAAATTATGGGTTGATATAGGTCATATGGGATCATTTAGACTTATTGAAGGTGTTAGACGAGCTGTAGAGCTTGTTCATGAGGTGTAATGAGCTTTTGTTGAGGTATTAATCGCAAAGCGTCAGTTGCTAGAGTTGAGGGCAGGTGTTGTTTATATGGCAGATGTCAGACAGGACTTTGAGGCCATTTTTGACCTGTTTAGAGTTGGAAGTTAGGTCTGTGGTCTTCATGAAAGTTTTAGGGCGTTCTCTTATCTTTCTATAGACACCAAGTTTGTTAAATTTGGAGTCCTGGGTCAAAAGTTATGGTATTTGCAAGTTCGGGTACTGTTATGAGGAGCTAGTCGATCGGTCTTGGAGTTAACTTTTTATCCCTGTAGAAGCCGAGCTTGCTCTTAGGTGCTTCTTGAAAACTATAGAGTTTCTTTTATCTTTCCAACGAAACAAACCGCGTCTGATTTGGAGGTCGAAGTCAAAAGTTATGAGGGTTTGAAGTCTGATAGGTCGGATCGCTGGGCAGGTCGCTCGGCCCGCGAGCGCCCAGGCGCTCGGCCCGCTGCCGATTGGGCGAGCTCGCGCATTTGGGGTCGGTTTTTGGTCAACCGACTCCTCTTTCATCTTTTGGCCATAAATTTTTGGTCCGACCTCCGATTTAGCTGATTTTCGAAGCGATAAACTCCTAAGAAAATTTTCTATCTTTCTATAGCTGATTGATCAGTATTGCTTTTAAATTGTAAAAGGTGAATTGAAACAAAGTGTGTTGGTCGGTAGTTAAAGTCTGAATATACTTCACTTATTTTGGAATATCTTGAGCTATAGAGCTCCGATTGAGGCGATTCTTGTTTTAAATTAAACTAAAGGCCTAATCCTACAAGTTATATGAAGGTACCGAGCTGCAATCTTACCTTTAAGATTTTCAATTTCTGACATGAAGTTGGTTATAGCGATATTGGTCTGTTTTTCTTTATGACAATATTTTGATCATAATTTCTTCATTTCTAATCCAAATTGAGTGTTTTCAGTGCCGTTAGAATCGTTAGAATATGAGTAGCAAATGTCCTTAAGCAGCTGATCTGTAATTACTATTACAAGTCCCCCAAATTGTAGTCGATATGTTGTCGGTTTTAGGTCTTCTATGCTTGTGTGCTTCCGAATGTTGAGCCTCGGAGACGGGGTCCAACAAGCCATGTCTTAAGTAATCATCTATAAAAATTATGAAATATTCATAACCTCCTCTAGCTTGTACATTCATGGGCCCACACACATCAGTATGTACCAGGTCCAATGTGGATTCAGATATGTTTCCTTTAGAAGGAAATGAGGCTTTGGTCATTTTTCCTTCAATACAAGATTCACAGGTGGGTAATGGATCATTATCCAAGCCCATAAGGATCCCATGCTTTACCAACCTGTCAATTCTTTTCTGATTGATATGACCCATTCTTAAGTGCCACAGATACTTTGAATTAATGCTAGAGATTTTGGATTGTCTTGGTTTTATCAATTCTGTGGTGTTTGGTGAGCCTTTCATAGGTTATATAAAAAACAATCCCTGTTTAGTTATCGCATCACAAATAAAATCCTTATTCTCCTATATTGAAACAACCTTTTCAAAATATAAGGAATAACTAGATTTTATTAGACAAAAAACAGAAATCATGTTCCTTACAATCATTGGCATGTAATAAACATCCTCCAAATATAACCTATGACCACTAGGAAAGTCCAAGATAACTACTCCCACTGATTCTGCTGAAACATAGGAACCATCTGTTATCTTGACTTGAAACTGGCCTTTAGGTAGTCTTTTCCTTTGCTGAAACCCATGCAAAGAATTACAAACATAGTTAGTGGCTCCTGAATCTAATATCCAAGAAGTAGATAAATCTGCCACATTTCTAGTTCCTAACAAACTTAGGAAGCCCATAACTTGTTTGCTTTTGAGGAACTTTAGGTAGATCGACGCTTTCTTTTCCAAAGGCCCATCTCATCACAGTGGAAACACTTTCCTTTGATGTTCTCTTTGGCCTTCTTTTTCATGGATTTGGCCTTGACCCCTGTTTGGGCCTTCTTTTTCATTGGACCCTTCTTCTTTTCCTTGCCCTTACCCTTCGGCTTAGAAGAAGAAGCTACATTAGCTTCTGTCCCATGAGCCTTAATAATCAATATCTCCTCCGTGCTCTGGAGGGTATTCATTAACTCACTCAAGGTGTAATCCTTGCTGTTGAGCTCATAGTCCAACTTAAACTGCTGAAAAGAAGAGTTTAAGCTATTGATGATCATAATCATTTGCGTGTCCGCATCCATATCCGCCCTAAGCATCTCAAATTTCGATTGACCGCAGAGATTACCTTCATCATGTAATCCCGCACGGCTCACCTGTGTTTACATCGAGATTATGAAAGGTTTGGATAGCTTTCACTCTTGCAGACCTAGTCCTCACACCAAACATCTCATGTAGGTGATGGACTATTGCACTAGCAGTTTTCATACAAGCAATTTTCTTTTGCAACATGCCGCTAACAGAAGCCAAAATATAACACTCAGTAGTCTTGTCAGCATTTTGCCAACGCTCATGTTGTTAGACTTGCTCAGGAGTTGAATCTCCACTTGGAGGTGTAGGCTCATTTTTAGTTAACAACCATGAAATACGTTCATGTTGAAGAACAATGTCAAGGTTACGTCTCCATTCATTAAAATTGTCTCCGTTTTCCAATTTGTTATTAGTCAAGAGCAGGGTGAGTGGATTCATTTTGTGGTTGATTATGTCTGAAAATATAAATTATTAAAACATGAGCATACTAGTCAACAATTTATGGAACTTTGTATAAAATCATGATGCATGTATGCATGATGATAGATTTAACAAACTTAAAAAATTAAAACATTATACTACGGTTATTTTTCTTATCTATAACAGACTAAGTGACGGTGGGCCATCTTATCTATTAAAAGAAAAGTTGGGACCCTCCCACTCAAAAACTACCAAGCATCTCATGCCCAATTTTTTAAGAAGCGTCTTAATTTGGTCCATACTTTTACCAACAGAGCTACGGTGGGCAGTTTATTGATAAAAAAATGTTGAGTGTTTAACCATTTGATTCATTCACTAAAGATACCTACAAACCATGCCTCGGTGGGAAGTCACATTTGCTATCATTAAGTGGACTTATCCTTAAGGAGACCCAAACCATGCAAGATCTAGGATCCATGCCCTCCGATGGGGAGTAACACTTCACCACATGCAAACGGGCCATCATTTGGAGACCGTGGACTCTCACAGGAGCATCCTCTCCCACTCAATCTTTTTGGGCTTTAAGTTTTAAATATCATCTTGTCTAGATGCAATTTATTATCCATCCTATATTGTTTCATTATATATCTTATACATAATGAATGCATGGCAAAGCCTAGGGTTGACAATTTTCTAAATGACATGCAATCACATAATATCACATATTATAAGCAGTCATTTCTCCATTCTTCACATGAACTAATAAAGCCACTTTTGATTGTCCATCATAGAAAAATTAAATAATTACAAGCTTTTTAGGCCCAAAGTATTCTTCTTGGACTTGGATCTTCCGCTTCGAACTCTTCATAAACATGATCCGGCCCATTCGGTAAACAAAATGTAATGACATATATGAAAATCGAATTTTGTCACTTTGAAAAATAAAATTCCAGCACCATATTTTTAGAAAACTAAATCTTTGTTTTGCCAAAAAATTCCAGCACTAGTTTTCACAATAAAAACCGAAAAGTAATCCATTGAAACAAAATTCTAACAACTATGTTTTCACAAAACTTATGCCAATACACAAAAGGATACACCGAAAATTTTTACCTTTCCATTTCTTCAATCCATGGCTGCTCCATCTTCATCATTACATCAATTTGTACATTACAAAATCAAAGAAAATAGAAGAAAAAAAACAAGGAGGAAACATGGTGATGATAGACCACCCTCCTTGTTACAACCAATGAAGAAATCTTACAGGGTAAATTTAACTTCCATGGACAACCAAAAGAGCAAACATACACCATGTTTATTTGTATCACATAAAAATATGCAGCATACACAAAAAGATTGCCAACCCATGCATCCAATATATAGGAACCAAAATCATCATTAGAAACTGGCTCTGATACCAATTGTTGGATCGGAAAAAGAAAACATGCTTTGTTTGAAAAAACGATAGATTTCAAAACTTTTAAGAAATCATTACTTGCAGCGAAAGGAACAAATCCAAATCAACATGTCAATACATACATGATATGGTATAAGGATAATAAAATATAAACAAGATCAGGAGTATTACCGACTCCTTCGATACAGCTTTAAATCCTCGCTGCGCTATCCTCTCCTTCTTCGTGTATCCAAATCCTTTGCCTTTGACTCTTTTCCTTTAGCAATCTACTTTCTCCTTGTTGTAATATCCTCAACCAATTAGATTTACCACCTGTTCTTCAAGGAAAATTAGGTTAACAAAATCCTTTGGTGGGAAAGGAGAAGAAATGTTTGGAGGAGATTTTCTTAGAAGAAGAAGAAGCAAAATTGAAACTCTTTCAATTGGTATTTTCGATTCTCTCTTTCATGAAAGGGGAGAAGGTGTAAAAAATATGTCAGAACCCTTTATTGCCTACCAATTTCGTATATGCATGGATGGAAGGAGAGAGAGGCATCAAATGCATCACTTCTTTCATTAATCACTCATAAAATAGCCAATAAATGAGATTATCTTCATTTATCTTTATGATGGCTATTTGAAAAGACCATAACCTAAAATTCAATACCCAATTTCGGTTTTGCCAAGAAGAAAGAAGGAAGATGGTCCATATAATGTACATCTTTCATCTTTAATCTAATGAATTCAAATAGGTTACAAGCCAACATTAAAAGACAACCATTAAACCATTTAATGGTAAGTTCATAACTCCATTTAATGATAATTAACCATAATAAAGACCATCCTTATTTAGCATTTTAATGTCAAATGTGTGGTTACACATTTAATCTAGGAATAACCGAAATTGCTATCTTCTTCTTTAAAAAAATTGTTTTAATATAATTAATCTAATTAATTACATTAAACCAAAAACCAAGCCCATTACTAAATGTACATTTAGGCTTCTTTAATTAGACTAAGCCCAAGATTCAATTATGGGCTTCTAATTAAACTCCATTTATATTTCTTACTTAGCTTGATAACCTTCCTTAAAGTCAAGTGGGGAATCTTATTCGAGTTTGATAATTCAACCTCCAATAAGCCCAGAATTAATTCAATCTCATTGGAATTAATTCTAACTTATTAACTAAATGTCATTCCACTAAAGACAATTAGTTGAACTCTTGAATTATTAAATATTATGAGAATATGTCCAATTTCAAACCCTATTTAGAACCTTATTATAGCCATCTGCACAACAAAGGATAAAATTATCATTTTACCCTTATGTTGGTTTTTCCTTCTAGATCTCTCATTTTACTTTATATGGTGATTAACACATAAGATCTCATCTTAGTGTTAAGACTTGACGGGTAGCTAGTCCATCAAACTACTGGCGCTAGTTTAATCACCAAATCTCCTTAAAATATCTAGAAGAGATGATAACACTATAAACTCTTTATTTGAGTGAATGTTCTCTGATACATGTTTCAATTAATAACTCCAACATGCAAACACTGGATTAATACTCTATAAAAATCCATTTTGATCATATCAAGAATTATAATGAAACATATATGAGTTCACCACTCATTAAGATTATGGTTCATATAAGCAAATGCTTAAGTTGTATGTTTTAAGATTAAAGTAACGACCCACTTTATTTTTGAAAATATACTTGATTCCAGATTCATTTAACAGTGCCATTATTGATAGTCAACTACTATCATGATATGAAACTCATCATTCCCTTGAAGTAAACTCCTTTACTTATATGGAGATAAATCGCAACACTACAGTCTAAACCATAATCAAGCGACCAACTTGATTATTCAACTATGAATCAATTAATTCAGATTCTAATAAATACATGTTTCCCATACATCTCTATATATATGTATATTACTTACAAAAGAATCTTGGTACCTTATGACTAGATATATAATGCTCATACAGATAAAACCAAACTCTTTTGTTTTATTAATAATAAATATTTTCATTACAAAACTGTTACTGAAGAAGATAAAGTTACATATAAATACACTTGCTTTCCAGGGCACTATATTTACATAACTCCAACAATGAAGAGATAAAGATGTTGGTTGAGTTTGTGAAGTCACAGGCTAATCAAGGTTGGTCAAACATGGCCTACTAATCCCATATTTTTATCCTTCAAACTTTAAATCTCGTAGTCTTGATAATGTCAACTTGAAGCATAGTAAAATCTAAACAAGTAGATGAAAGTTGAATGTTATGATCAAAGTCTAGGAAGAGTACAACCAATTGCTTTTTTATTTTATGTAAATTTAAGGATGTTTTGCTGTATAATGCTTATAGGAGAGTAACAGAACTAATAACAGGTAAAAATAGGAAAGAAGAGCCCTTTAGATCAAAGTTATGAATACCGTACCGGGCTCGGTATCGGATTGAGTTTTGAAACTGAAATCTGATCGTTAATGTCTAGAGACTGTACTGCTTTTAGGTAATTTTTAAAATTTATAAAATAGTCCCTAAAGTTTTAAAATTTACAAAATAGTCTATTAGTATATTGTACACTTGTACACTTGTCTTTGTATACTTTACTAATTTACTGTTTACATCAACAGTGTTTTCAAAAATCTTAATAATAAATAATAATGACAATTACATGAAATAACAATAATTTTAAATATTTCACATATAAATAATAACCACAACTAATATAAATAAAACAATCATCACCATACAATTATAAAATTAAAAATAATACAAAGTATTAAAATATTACAATCATACAATTTCATTATTTTAATAAATAATATTACATCAAAAGATTCAAAACATCTAATAAAAAACAATAAATATCGTTAAACAATTTACAAATAGAATTGATGACGAAGAAACAATCAAGTAGAAGTTAAACCTGAAACAAAAACATTATAGTTACATTACATATATAGAATTTAACATAAACATCAAATACAATTAAAATTAAAAGAAGAGGAAAAACAAAAACCTGAAATTCAATCATCAATGGGAGGAAACCCACCAGAATTGCACTGACCTTAGTGATCATTTGGTATAAAATCCTCATCATTGAGAGGAGCTTCATTATCATTATCATTCAAATTTAATGCACCAAATGACATGTCAATGCTTTCTCATCCAAGATTATCTTCCAAATCCAAATCATTAACATAAACCAAATTGGACTCTTTAGAAACCCAATTTGCCAAAACATCAATATTATCAATAGCAGATGGTTCATTTGAACTACTTATATTATTAAGACTCCTAGTAAACAATTCAATTTAATTATTAAAAATTATAAGAAATTATATCGAAATTAATAATGATAATAATGAAAATAACATACCTTTCCCAAAGCTTTAAATTGTAACAAACATAAACCAAGTCATTTAACCTCTTCTGCTCCAATCTATTCCTTTTATTTGAGTGGATAAATTCAGATGCGCTTTAATTTCGTTCACACCCAGATGCACTCACATATTGACTTAAAATCTAAATAGCAAACCTTTCCAATTCTGCAATACTATTTCCGAATTGATCCCACCAAAAAACTGCAAGTTATAAGATAACAAAAGTATTGTTATAAATAAAATAAAGTGATAATTAATTTTCAACAAATAAGAAATAGAAAATAAGTAATACCTGAAGAAAGTTTTCCTCTTTGTTGAACAACAATTGGCATTTCAAAATCCCCATAAGATAACTTAAAAAGCTCAATTTGTGAGCTTAAAAGATCTTGCATTGCGTCATGAGGAACAATTGTTGTAATTTTGAAAGCATTTCTCTACTAACTTCAGCTTGCTTTACAATATCTAGTCTAAAATACATACTAGGATTCAAAAATGCCCTAGCTACAAATAACGGAGAAGAAAGTTGTCTTTCCCTTGTCTCATTAATGATTAAAAGATATGGTATGTATAAAGAAGACCTATTTTTCAGATTAGCCTTGATTACTTCCATCGCTCTCTCCATAGAATTAAAAATGTAACCCATTGTTGACTTTTCTTCACTATTAGCCAACCGAAGCACCCTCACCAAAGGCTCACAAACTCGAATAACAAATTGACATTGCGACCAAAATTTTCTATCTTCTAGTATAATACTACAAACCTCCATTCCAGCATTAGAACTAGCATGCTGAGATGCAACCCACTTATCACTTGTAAACATTTGCCTTAACTCTTTCTTCATCGAAACAAAAGACTGAAGTGATAAGAAATTTGTTGCAAGTCTTGTCACAGCAAGGCGACACAAATTTCTACTATTAGTAAATTTCCTTCTCATCAAATTCAAAACCCATGCACGATTATAAATAAATTTTGTCACCTTTTTAGCCTTCTGTATAGTCTCATCAATAACAGGAAAATACTTAGGATCTCCTATATTCTCTAGCATTAAGTCAATGTAATGTGCAACACAAAGAATCCAAAAACATGAATTATAGGTATTCTGCAACATTTTTCCTGTCGTCTTATAAGCGGAATCATTGTCAGTAATAAATTGAACAATATTTTCCAGTCGTACTTCATTCACAACTTCCTCACATATCCCAAACAAAGTCTCAACATTTCTAATAAGACTATATGCATCAATAGATTTCAAAAATATAGAGCCATTTGAAGAATAAACTAAAAAATTTATAATAGGCTCTTGTCTCCTATTTATCTAACCGTCACACATAATTGAGCATCCATAAGTACCCCAACTCACTCTTCTTTCAGCCAAATAAGTTACAATTTCAGAAACAGCACAACTTAAAAGTTTACCTCTTAAGTCATCAATTGATGGCCCTTTGTATCCTGGATCATAAGAGGCTATTGCATCTATCATAGGTTGATAATAATAAGACTAAGAAGCATTGAATGATGAACCTGTATCATACCACCATCTAGCTACTTCCATATCGACATTGTGAGTCGCATCTCTTGATTGCATTGCACTACGAATTGAAGG
Organism: Erythroxylum novogranatense; assembly: GCA_029891385.1. NCBI lineage: Eukaryota > Viridiplantae > Streptophyta > Magnoliopsida > Malpighiales > Erythroxylaceae > Erythroxylum > Erythroxylum novogranatense. The sequence continues at coordinate 90,897,250 of CM057230.1, forward strand.
TTGGGCTCGAGGAGTTGCTCGTAATGCAAAGAAACTAGTCACCTGTCTTCTTCTCTTCCTCACATCAGATTCTTCATGATCCTGAGGCTAAAATGAAACACTACCAGTACCAGTACCAGTACCAGTACCACTTCCACCTTCAATATTTTCATAATCACCACGAAAACCAGAAAACGAACTTCCACTACCAATTTCAAAATTCAATCTTTCCCTTCTATCTTTCTTAAATTGATGTTCATCCAGCAATATTTTCATCTGCCACTTCACATCATGACTTTCTTTTTTACATGCTTCCACATCTCCTTTAACCCCAGCTAAATGCCTTTTCAATCCGGTAATTCCTCCACCTTTCAAATACTTGTTACAAAACAAGCAAATGGTATGATTCTTTTGACCGAGAACCGTACCAACATGAGCCCAAGTTGGATCATTGTATCTTCCTGAAGTAGGTTGATCGGGAGTATTTGAGCTTCCTTCCATTTATTTGTACACAAAAACAAATAACATATAATTTTAGTACACAATGACAATATGCATATCCATCTTATATAATATAATTCATTCTGTATAAGTCAAAAGCTAACAATTCAAAGCATTCGACATATATAATAAGTAACACAAAACATACTCCAACAATTTGCAATTTCAACAATTACAAAACAATCATAATGTCATTTTTATTTTCTTCCATTTCCAACAATTTTCAATTCTAACAATCACAAAACATTCATTATTGTTTTTCCATTCCTAACTATTTTCCAATTCCAACAATCACAAAATATTCATAATTTCATTTCCATTCCTAACTATTTTCCAATTCCAACAATCACAAAATATTCATAATTTCATTTCCATTCCAATAATAACCAACAATTTCTAATCCTAACAATCACAAAACATACATCAACAATTTTCATTTTATCAATTTCTAATTTCACACAATCACAAAACATATATCAATAATGTTCATTTTATCAATTTCCAATTTCCAACAATCACAAAACATACATCAACAATTTCTATTTTATTAATTTCCAATTTCACACAATCACAAAATATACATCAATAATTTTCATTTTATCAATTTCTAACAATTTCCAATTTCCAATTTCCAACAATCACAAAATATACATCAACAAATTTCATTTCCAATAAGTTCCAATTTCCCATAATCACAAAACATACATCAACAATTTCTATTTTGTCATTTTCTAACAAATTCCAATTTTCAACATTCATAAAACATATATCAACAATTTTCATTTCTAACAAATTCCAATTACAATAATCACAAAGCATACTTACATACATCAACAATTTTCATTTCCAACAAATTCCAATTACAACAATCTCAAATCATACACCAACAACTTCGATTTTATTAATTTTAACAATTTCCAATTTTCAATAATCACAAAATCAATAAATTCTATTTCCAACAAATTCCAATTTCTAACGATTACAAATCATAATACAATAATTTCTATTTTTATTAATTTCCAACAAATTCTAATTACAAATATCACAAAACATACATCAATAATTTCTATTTTATTAATTTCCAACAAATTTCAATTACAACTATCACAAAACATACATCAACAAATTCCATTTCCATCAAGTTCCAATTTCCAACAATTACAAAACATACATCAACAATTTTCATTTTTATCAATTTCTAACAATTTCCAATTTTCAACATTCATAAAACATACATCTACAATTTTCATTTCCAAATTCGAACAAATTCCAATTACAAAAATATTTTACTTTACTATGTTCATATTTCAACGATTTAGTTTATGAATTTGTAGTGTACACTCGTAATTGTTATACAAAATTGTAATCCACGTCCTAAATAATTTTGGGATTAGGAAACAATCAAACAACACATCTTAAAAATAAGGTGAATAACAAATTTGGCTCAATGTTTATGATTTAAAAAGCAACTGTAAAAGCATTAAAATTCAAAATGAGTGAATTTGGTTGGTTCATGGTTGTCTTATTTTAATTTTAATTAAAACTTAAAAATTTTACATATCTAAAATAATAATTAAAAAATTGATTAGTTGTCTTTTTTATAATCGTATAAAGACTTTCATTTCCTCTCTTCCTTTTGATATGAAATTATGATGCCTATCTCTTATATCTTGTGTGGGATCTCATAATTTCTTTTCTTAGACCTTAGATGTCCTTAATTATCATAACTCATTCCAAACCAAATACCAAACTGAACATGAACCAAACCAACAAAAATGACATTTATTTCAGAATTTAGATACACAAACACAACCAATTCAATTCAATATTCAAAATTTCAGATTACATTCGAACTTCACCTAATTCATTTCATACACAAACACAACCCAACCCAACCCAACCAATTTAGTATTCAGATTCCAGCACCGTGCATCATCGAATCATCTAATCATAACACAAAAAAAACCGTCAACACTCCAATCAACACGAACACCATGCATCATCAGAACATCCAACCAAAACTATCATCCTAATTCCAACATTCCAATGATCCAATACAATAAAATTTTAATTAAATAAGAAATTTTTGAAATCAAAAAAATCAAAAATTAACTTCGAGTCTTCAGTGGGTCATCTGGTTTTGTCACGGGTCAGTGTGTGGACACGTCTCTGATGGCTTCAGTGTGCTGTAGTGGTGTTGCGGTGCGATTCAGGCTAAGAAGGTGGTGACGTCTTCGGGTCCCCGTGGAGGAAGCGTCTTCTTCAACCGATGCCAAGGGAGGATGAGTGAAGGAGGATGAGCGTCAGAGCAGAGATGCCGACGCGACGGTGAGAAGAGAAAAGAAGAGGCGGCGACGCACGGAGAAGAGAAGAGTCGGTAGAGATGAGAGAAGAAGAAGAGTGAAGAGTAGTCGAGAGGCTCGCGGGGGGGTTGGGAATTTTAGGGTTGGATTTTAAAAAAATTGCAATCTAGTCCCTGAAGTTCTGAAAGTTTACAGTACCGGCCAGTATGTTTAGATACTGTCGGTATCAGCCGGTATTGATTGGTATTTTAGGTCGATACCAGTGGTGGCCCGTACCATTCCATTTTTTGACCGGTATGGTACGTTCTGGCCGAAACTGCCCGGAACGGTACGGTAATCAATACCATGCTTTAGATGGATCACTTTAGTCTAAAAATTTGCCTTTCTTGTTTCTCAATGTTAAGTTCTCGTTTCACCACAATAGTTTAAGATGTTGTGTAAGACCAACTTAATTGATTTTATATATTCGCTAATGCACCCCTTCAAGTGAAAGCCCTTTGGGCTTGAAATATGCATAGACTCATTTACCTTATACTGAATAATAGGTGAGTGGTAAGATTTGAACTCACGACTACTTGGTCACAAAGGATCTAATACCATGTTAAATTACCGTTTCACTATAATAGCTTAAGCTATTGTGTATGGCCAACTTAATTGGTTTTATATATTCCCTAACACTCAACTACGTTAGTTTGTCAGAAAAATAAGAAAAACACAACATATGCGCCCTTCAACTATTATCCTTATCTCTGCACAAGATTCTATATTTTGTGATAATCAACAGAAGTCATGTACATAATTTTTTTTATAAAGAAGTTATTTTTGTTAATCAAATTTATGACCATTCGATTATAAAAGAGTAATCTTATTAGCTATTTCAAAGTTTGCCTTCTCAATGACACCTTGTTAATTTCCCGTCTATATTGAAAGCTTAATGTGGTTGATGATATTTTTGGTTTCAAAGGATGGGCTTTTTTCTTTAATGCCTGAAGAGCGATTAATGCCTAGAAAAAACTTGAACTATGAAAAATAATAATATTTTACAAAGCTTTAGTAGAGAATTTAACAAAAATTGCAATTAAGGTCAGCAAGAGAGTTTAACAATAATAATCTGCTGCAAGCTTACAAAATGGAAACATACCTACGAATAAATTAATAAAGTAAGCCATGCATATTATCATCATCAAGTTGCAAGAAAGCTGACAACTTCATGCAGTGCAATATCACGACTTTAAGAGCAACCACCGGGCCATGCTGAGAAAGTAGAGAAATGAAGCCATCAAAGTTTGGTTTAGGCGGAATTGACCCAGAGTCGTGGTCTTCTTGGTCTTCCCATTTTAGTATTTTACATCAAATGGGACCAAAAAAAAAAACCTTATTTTCCAACTTTATATTCACAGCTTTTTTTTGACTTCCTTACTCTTTTCCAATAGCAATTATGTCAAATTCTAACTTTCTGTTTTTGTTAGTCTATTCAATCCTATAAAACTAAAATTTTAATTGTAAGATTAATCCTTTATAACTGAAAATTATAGGTTCATGTTAAGAATTTTCCTTTTATATTTACCTTAAAATTATATGTTCAATAATCGAATCAGCCTCTTTAAAAGATTGATTATATAAAACAATGGTTAATTATAATTTGAATGATTTGTAAAGGAACCTTCCATTTTCAAATCAAGACATCCCACAATTTGTATTTATATTTTATATTTTCTCTTTAGTTAATTCAATGACTTTTTAATTGTTCAATTCCATATTTTGTAAGAATATTAGAGTTCGGAAGGGTTTATAATTCTCGTAATACAAATGTTGACGAACTTGAGTATTCATTCCAAAGAATTACATTCTTAGTAGTAAATTGCAATGAGTAAAATATTTAATCGATTTATTCGGTTTAATTGTAAATATTTAGAATTGTCTAAATTTTTGGTTCGGTTTTTACTTTTATGTTTAATTTACTTTAATAACTTTATTGTTAAAAATGAATTAATTTATTAATTAATCAATAATTTTCATAAATTAAAATTTTCACAATTTAAAATAAATAAATTATTTTATTTTACTGAATTTTTAGTTAAATTTTATTTTTTAATAAAAAGAACAATCTTTTTAATTATATTTTAAATTCTTTGATTTCATTAATATTTAACTGATTTTATGATGGATTAATATCAATTAAATCTTAATACTTAAACGTATTATATTATTAGTTTAACTTCCATTGTAATTTTAAAACATTGGTAAATTACGAATAGCTTTAAAAGCCATCAATTTTGACATAATGAATAAAAACAAAATAAAACTATTTCATTCTTTTTTTTTCCTATTAGTCTGTACCAATTGTTTGACTCAGTAAGATTATTTCTAATATTTTATGACGGGATAAGAACAATAGCCAATAATGATTTGCAAAGTAACGGAAACTTCCTTTTTCAAATCAAGACATCCTTTTTTATACTTTCTTGTTCATAATTTTTTTTAATGTTCTGCAAAGTGAAACTCTATTTAATTGTTTAACCATAAATTGCTTAAGAAGGGCTTATAATTCTTGTAATACCAATGTCAAGGAACAAGGAGCTTTCGTTAGAAAGAATTACACTCCCAATAGGAAATTAGAACGATTAACGTATTTAGCTTATTCGTTCAGTTTATTAACAAAAATCTTCATCAATCTAATTTTTAGTTCAGTTTTGAAACTTTTCATTCTGATTTATTCTAACAAATTTTATTATTATAACGATTGGTTTATTAATTAATTTATTAATTTTATAAATTAATAAGTTTTATAAATTAAAATTAATTAATTAATTTTATTTATTAAAATTTTAATTAAATTTAAATTTTCGTGAGACAAAGACAATCTCTTTCAATAATATTTCAAATTCATTAATTATTGATTTTATAATAATATAATATCAGTTAAATTTTTATACTTTAAATCTCTTATTTTGTCGATTTAATTTTTAGCTAAGTTTTAAAAAAATCAGTAAATTGTGAAATTTTTATCAGAAATTTTACGAAATAGATATGTTGAGGTATGGAATTTTAAGCCGTTATAGTCTTTTTTCCAGCTCAAAAATTTTTATATCGTCTAAAGGGGCCATTAAGGTCTACGTGAATTGAATGCAAAGGACATTCCCGTCCAATACCTGTTTTTCCTTTGTTTTCTAGGAAACATTCAAATCAATTACAACTTGGATACTGCGTGATAACCAGTTTTGTTGTTTATTGAAAAAAAGTACGCAGGACTTGGCTCCTTTCATTCATGGGCTTGATGTGACAATTTAGATGTTATTGAATTGACGTTAGCCAGAACAAGCTTTAAATACAGAAATTTTTAATGATTAAAAATTTAACATTTTTTATTCCATTTTTAGATTTTATTTATTTTAATAATTCTTGTTATTAAAATTTGATTAATTAATTATTTGGTAAATTTTTTAAATTAATAAGTTCTTATAAATTAAATTAAATCAATTAATTTTTATTTAATAATATTTTTAATTAAAATTTAAAATTTTAATAAATAAAAACAATTTCTTTCAATTATATTTCAAATTTTTAGTTATGTTTAATTTCTATCTAGTTTAAGACTGTCTAATAAAAATTAAACCTTTTATATTTTAAAGTTATTATCTTATCGGTTTAATTCTGAACTAGTTTTTAAAATTTCCATCAAATCACATAAAATTTTAGTTTTTATTTTAATTGATTTTTGTTGTCTTATTTAATTGTTTATTTCTATAAACAGATATTTATTCTTGGCAGTCTTATAAGCCAAGTGCGAACTGACTATGCTTCCTGGTTTATTCGGTTTAATTGTAAATATTTAGAAATGTCCAATTTTTGTTCCGATTTTTACTTTTATAGTTAATATACTTTAATAACTTTATTGTTAAAACTTATTAATTAATTAATTAATTTTTATTAATTAAAATTATTTTACAATTTAAAATAAATAAGTTATTTTATTTTAACAATTTTAGTTAATTTTCAAATTTTGATAAAAGAATCATTTTAATTATATTTTAAATTCTTTAATATTATTCAATTCTAACTAATTTTATGACAGATTAATATCGATTAAATCTTAAATACTTAAACGTCTTATATTAGCAATCTAACTTCCATTCTAACTTTTAAAACATTGGTAAATTATGAAGTTGTTATCAGAAATTTTACGAAATCGATACGCTCAGGTGCTGAATTTTTAGCCTTCAATTTCATATTCTTTTCTAGCTAAGAACTTTCTATATCGCCAGAGTGAGCTCATCAAAATGACTGGGTCATCAAGGTCTACGTGAATTGAATGGAATGGACATTCCTGTTCAGTAACTGTTTTTTTTGGTTTTCTGGAAACATTTAAATCACTTATGGTTCTGTCTGATTTTGGTGGAGCTGGGCGTTGCTACTTGGATCCATGAGATTGACAGATTTTGGTTCAGAGATACCTGCAAAACAAAAAAGGCACGCCGGAGGTTGACTGTCGGTAGGTCCCTCCGATGCTCAAGTCAGTCTCTTGTGAGAATTTTGGTGGCTAGTGAATAAAGAATACTAAAGTTCTCGAAAGTCGTACCTTTTTTATGATAAGGTAATGAATTTATATAGCTAATACCTACAGGAACTAGGTCAATCATTAAGGGATGGGTCAATTGGCCCATGCGCCGTTCTGAGTATGAGCTTGGGCCTAGCTCGACCGACCCAACCATAAGCCTCCCTACTCCTCGAGTCTAACCAAGGAGAAGGGTCAAAGGAGTACATAAGGATCGTGCAGCTCGTCTGTATGATAGCTCATGATAGGCCCGATTGGTCGGACATCGACGCTTAGTGCATGACAGCTCGTGCTAAGATTGGTCAGTTGAATGTCAACGCCTAGCGCATGAAGGCATTTTGTTTAATCATTACTAACGGCATGTGTTCTTTGACAGGTTTTCAAAATTTGAAACGAGATGTCTTTTTAACTGTTGCGCAGCTGTCATGGGCGTCCTTTCAGCTGTTGCGTCGATTGGGGCACTCAATAACCCTAATTCGCACTACTTAGATTTTGTCACGCATCCAAGTTCTACCAGTACGCTCGTTCAGTATTCAGTTATAAATGCTCGGTATTGACACACTTCTTCACTTTCTGCGTGTTCGATTCTCCAGTCTTTGCTTCCTCTCTTCTTCATCTCCTCGTTAGCAGTCATCGAAATTTCCTTTTTCACCGTCATCCAAATCCCCGACTCCAGTATCTAAACTAGGTACGTCCTTCTTCCTTTCTTCGTTTTGTAAGTTTCATTTTTAGTAACCATGTCGTCGACTAACCCTAGAGACGAACTTAGACTTAGGAACGAAGCTAGCTCCCCCTCTCCTTTGTTGTCACCTCCTCGCCAACCTTCGCCACGGGCATCCCCGAGTCTTAGTGGAGAAGTAAGTACGGTTCTGATGGAGCTCCATCAGGAACTGGCAGTCGAGAGAGCTTTACAAATTGTTGGGCCGCTGGAGATAACGGCGAAAACGATGGAGGTGCCGGAAGCCAGCAGAAATGAAGCGTCGGAGGCAAGAGAAAATGAGGAAATTGAGTGAGTGCCCTGAAGGATGGGCCAATTGTTGAAAAGCCACCGAGCGACCCTTTGACGATGACCGAAAGGGAACTGACCCGCCCGATTATTAAGAACAACATTCCTTCGTCGTCGGGACCCAGATTGGTTGCCAAGAACAAACGGATCTATAGCACCATGAGAGGCTATTTTGCTGTGACAGATAACTTTTTCTCGGTCAGTGATATGAAGCTTCCATACGCCCCGATCATTGATGAGGTGTGATGCACCTACCAATTAGGGCCGAGCCAGATTCCCCCAAATGGTTGGAGGTTCATCAACGGTCTGGCTTTGTTGTGCCATCATTTCGGGTGTCCACCATCAGTCGGTGTCCTGCGTCATTTTTTAAGAATGAACCAGAGTTCAAGCGTCAGAGCCGGGATCCCTCATTTTCAGTATAGGGATGCGAGGTATCGTCCTGCTGGAACAGTAGGATCAATCAAAGCGTGGAAGACGAAGTACTTCTTTGTGAGGCCTCCAGGATCCACCTTTGAATCCCGGCCTTGGAGGTATTCCCTGGCCGAGCAGTGGAATGATATTGTCGATCTATGCCTTACTAGGGAGGAATGGGAAGTGATCGATAGCATTAAGGCTCTCGGTCGGTATTCTTTCGACCGTCTCGTTCTGGGATATCGTGGAGGGGCATCAGCTGATGCCTTTTTAACTGATCTCCCTCCTCGAATTAGAGGGCTAGAAGAGGAAACTGCCCCTCCTGGTTAACTCTTAGTAGTTTAACTATCTGTTGTATTCACAAGTACTAGTTTTGATTTCTAACCTGCTTCTATAATTGTGCAGCCATGGTAAAGCTCAAGGATTTCGTCGGGTCCTTCAGTCTCCCTAAATCCAAAAGCCAACCCAAAGGGCCTAGATCTTCTTCGAAGGTGAAGAAGCAAAGGAGGGAGGTAGAGGTCAAGAAGACATCGCCACCGACGATCTTTGGACCATCTGAAGATTATGGGCCCTTTCGTCCACTGAGGACCGACCTGACGAGTCTACGTCGTTGCCGATCCAACCGGTGAGTGAGGACTGAGAGGATTCGGAGGAAGAGATGGAGCCACCGCTCAAAAAAAAAAAGACCGCTCGGAGTGTTGATCGATTGTCCTGCCAACTGGACAAAGGAAAGTGAGATGAGCAAGTGCCTCGATTAGATAAAGGCAAGGGGAAAGAGCGAGCCCCCAGCGGTGGAAAGTGGGTGTCCACGATCAGCCTTGATAAGACTGCATTGATTAGGGACGTCAATGTTGCTCTACATATTGCCCAAAAGGTTGTTCCTCCTGCGGATGAGAAGTTTTTGGATACGCTGAACAACAAGGAGCTGATGGCTAGTCTCGTCCGCGACTGTGCCAGATATCTGGCGTTTGCCTCTACGATACATCAGCGTATCGATCAGCTCGATGAAGTCAACCGAACGATGGATCGTGAGGCTCACGATCTTCTTGAGCAAGTTAATGCTTTAAGAGCTGAACTTTCAGAGGCGAAGGAGGAGAAGGACGTTTTGCAGGCTCAACTCTCTTCACTGGAGGAGGAGAAGAGTGTTTTGGAGGAAGAGAAGGGCGTTTTGAGAGCTCAACTCGTTTCGGGAGAGGAGGAGAGGAGTAGAGTGATTGCTTCCAGGGGTGAGCTAGAAAGTGAATGCCGAGCGTTGCAGCTCCGTAATAAGGGCCTAAGGAGAGAGGTGCTCGATGCCAATTTGAAGGCGAAAATAGAGGAGGAGCTCCATTCGAAAGTCCTCCATGACTGTCATGAGGCGGTGGTGGATAAAATGAAGGCCGAGAGGAAACTGTTAGAGTTGCAAGACTCCGTCAAGGAGAAAAGGGTTGAAGCGATCAAGCGATGAAAAGAACGGTACTTACACGAGGAGTGTCTGGAATTTGCTTGTGACTTGGCTCTTTTCATCTTGAGGAGCTGCCACAGCGTTTGCATCCCTGATGGGTCGAATGGTCCTTCATTCGAGGATTATGCCGAGCCGATGTTTCCCTTCGAGCTCGGCCTTTCACTTGAGGAGATGAGAGAGATAGTTGAGAGGGAAAGAGAGGCCTTGCCGGATGAGATGCTGGACCTGAGTTCAGATGAGGAAGATGATGTCTCTCCGTTGTCTTCTCCTGCCGATCCGGCTGCTGGCCCTTCCTCTCCAACCGAGGGGTCAAAATGATTTTTCCCTTTTCAAGGCTCATCTGGTCGGGCTTGTGACTAGAACAGCAATTCAAGGAAATAGAAATTCTTACTTTTATCTTTCGTTGCCTGCATTATTTGTCGTGTTAAGATTGGACGATCTTTTCAAACAGCAGGTAGCGAACGAGTGCGCGTGATGTGCATCGATCGGTTGTAGGGTTTGAGAGAGTCATGATCGACCGAGACAAAAGAAGTTGGCCGAACGATGCTGAGGTCGAGCGATCCAAGATTTTGGTTCTTGACATCGCCTGGTTCCAAGATCCTGTCTTGGCAACTTGGCCGAGAGATATAGAGGCCGAACGATCCAAGATTTTGGCTCTTGGCATCCCCTGATTTCAAGATCCTATCTTGGCAACCTGGTCGAGCGATGTAGAGGCCAAGCGATCCAAGATTTTGGCTCTTGGCATCGCCTGGTTCCAAGATCCTGTCTTGTTAACTTGGCCGAGCGATATAAAGGCTGAGAGATCGAAGATTTTGGCTCTTGGCATCTCCTGGTTCCAAGATCCTGTCTTGGCAACCTGGCCGAGCGATGTAGAGATCGAGCGATCCAAGATTTTGGCTCTTGGCATCTCCTAGTTCTAAGATTATGTCTTGAAAACCTAGCCGAACGATGTAGAGGCCTAGCGATCCAAGATTTTGGCTCTTGGCATCGCCTGGTTCCAAAATCCTGTCTTGGCAACCTGGTCGAGCGATGTAGAGGCCGAGCGATCCAAGATTTTGGCTCTTGGCATCGCCTGGTTTCAAGATCCTGTCTTGGCAACTTGGTCGAGCGATGTAGAGGCCCAGCGATCCAAGATTTTGGCTCTTGGCATCGCCTGGTTCCAAGATCCTGTCTTGGCAACCTGGTTGAGCGATGTAGAGGCCGAGCGATCCAAGATTTTGGCTCTTGGCATCGCCTGGTTCCAAGATCCTGTCTTGGCAACTTGGTCGAGCGATGTAGAGGCCCAGCGATCCAAGATTTTGGCTCTTGGCATCTCCTGGTTCCAAGATCCTATCTTGGCAACCTGGCCGAGCAATGTAGAGGCCCAGCGATCCAAGATTTTGGCTCTTGGCATCGCCTGGTTCCAAGATCCTGTCTTGGCAACCTGGCCCAACGATGTAGAGGCCGAGCGATCCAAGATTTTAGCTCTTGGCATCGCCTGGTTCCAAGATCCTGTCTTGGAAACTTGGCCGAGTGATGTAGATGGCGATCAGTTGGTAGAATTTTTTCCTCTTGCCCAATTTAGTGAGATTTTTCTTGCCAAGAAATTTGAAACCCCTTTATTGATGACGACAAGGGCATGGGCCAGATAAAGGTACCCACAAGTTGCGTGTACAAGAGCATAAACAACAATAAATAAACAAAGAAATAAGTGAACCAAAATAAAACGTATTTATTGGTAGAACGTCCTCAAGTTTTGAGAATTCCAGGGCCTCGGTAGAATCTTGTCGTTTGTATAGCGAAGGATGTAAGAGCCGTGTCTGGCTTGTTTGACCACTTGATAGGGTCCTTCCCATGTCTGACCGAGCTTCTCAGGATGTTTTCCAATCGCCTCAGCCTTTCGCAAAACGTACCCACCGACCTTTATGTCGCTCGGCCTTACCCTTTTATTGTAAAACTTGGTTGCTTTTTGTCTGATGGCTTCTGAACGAGCGGCTTCCCTGTCTCTGTCTTCACTGAGAAGTACCAGTTCTGCCTTGCGGGCTTCATCATTCCTTTCTTCTTCGTAACTCAAAATTTGTTGGTTATGCAGTACTACTTCTACTGGGACTAAGGCCTCTGCCCCGAAGGTCATTTTGAACGGTGTCTCACCAATGGCGCCGCTTGGGGTCGTTCTGTACGCCCACAATACTTCATCTACTTCGTCCACCCAAGTCTTACGTCTAGCTAAGCGCTTCTTGAGGGCACTCATTATCTTTTTGTTAGTATTCTCCGCAAGATCATTGCTTTAGGGATGAGCTATTGAAGTCAACTGGAGCTATATCTTCAGTCGTTCACAGAAATCTTTGAACTTGTCATTATCAAACTACCGACTATTGTCTGTAACCAAAACCATAGGCATCCCAAAACGGCTCAGTATATTTTTGCGTCTGAAGTTTTCAATTTTCTGCTCAGTGATGGTGACGACCGCTTCCGCTTCTACCCATTTAATGATGTATTCGACTGTCACTATCAAAAACTTCTTCTACCCTGGACCAAAAGGAAAAGGACCTAGTATGTCCATTCCCCATTGAGCAAAGGGAATGGGATGGCTTATAACTTTCAACTGCTCGATCGGTTGGTGAGATAAATTGCTATTCTTCTGGCAGGCATCGCATCGGTTAACTTTCTCTTGACAATCCTTCTTCATCGTCGGCCAATAATACCCCTGTCTGATCAATCTGTGAGCCAACATTCTGCCTCCTAAATGATTTCTGCACATTTCTTCATGAACTTCAGCCATTGCTCGTTTTGTCTCTTCTTCATTCAAGCAACGCAGTAGTGGCCAATCATAAGAACGCTTGTATAAAATGTCATTGACAATCACATATTCGGCCGCCTTTACCCTTAGTTTCCTAGCCTCCAAAGCTTCCATCGGCTGTGTTCCCTTAAGAAGGTACTGCCTGATCGGCTCCATCCAACTTGACCATTCATCGTCTGCTTGAAGGACTTTAGTAGCCTTCTGGATGCTAGGTTGGTCGAGCCGCTCGACCAAGATGTTGTTCCTATCATTTTGATCAGAAGTCATCTTGGAAAGTGCATCTGCCTGAGCATTTTGCATCCGTTCTATCCTGCTGACTGAGCATTGCTCAAAATTACTCAATTCATGTTTTACCAATTCCAGATACTTGATCATGTTGTTCACCTTGGCCTCATACCGCCCAGTAACTTGACCAACTATTATTTGACTATCACTGTACACCTTCAGATGCTTTACCCCCATCTCTCTTGCCAACTAGAGGCCGGCTATTAGAGCTTCGTACTCTGCCTCGTTATTGGATGTTCTAAACTCTAACCGGAGAGCATACTCCACCTTTTCTTCCCGGTGTGGGCTGATCAATACCACTCCTGCTCCGCATCCCTCAGCGTTGGATGACCCATCAATAAATAGGCTCCAGGCAGGGCATTACTCACCCTGCGAGTCAGGTTGACTCATTTCTGCAACGAAGTCCGCCAACACTTGGGCCTTGATCGTCGTCCGTGGTTTATAGTGTATATCGAACTCCCCCTGCTCTACTGCTAATTTTATTAATCACCCAGAGGTTTCGGGCTTTTGGAGGCACTGCCTGAGGGGCTGGTCGGTCCATACCTCGATTGTATGACTTTAGAAGTAGGGCCTTAGTTTCCGTGCCGCAGTTATCAAGGAAAGAGCCAACTTTTCAATGAGTGTATACCGCGTTTCTGGTCCGTTCATCACTTTACTGACATAGTAGATCGGGAATTGTTGACTACCGTCCGATCGAACAAGAACTGCGCTGATCGCCCCCTCTATGACTGCCAAATAAAGAATTAGATTCTCCCCCTCAACAGGACTCTGCAAGATGGGTGGACTGGTCAGATATTGCTTCAAGTGTTAGAATGCTTTTTTGCACTCATCCAGCCATTGGAACTGGGTCACATCTGCCTTCCTCAAAATTTTGAAGAAAGGGAGGCACTTGTCCCCCATCCTAGATTTAATCGCTTTCGAAGAAACTATTCGCCCGGCCAAGATCTCAGACATCCTTCAAGCATCGCGGTGAGGCAGTTGGATAATAGCTTCTATTTTTTTTGGATTAGCTTCGATCCCCCACTGAGTAATCATAAATCCCAAGAACTTTCCAGATGTTACACCAAAGACGCACTTTTCAAGATTCAACTTCATTTGAAATTTATTGAGGGTCAGGAAGACTTCTATAAGGTTTTCCACATGTTCGGCAATTGTCTTGCTTTTGACCACCATGTCGTCCACATAAGTCTCGACTGTTTTGTCGATCTGTCTCTTAAAAACTTCATAACCAGCCGCTGGTAAGTAGCCCCTGCATTTTTCAAAACGAACGGCATCACCTGATAGCAATATGTGCGCTGGTCAATTATGAAAGTCGTTTTTTCTTCATCTTAAAGGCTCATTTTTATTTGATGATAACCAGAAAAGGCATCCAAGAAGCTGAGGAGCTCATGCCCTGCCATGGAGTCTACCGGCTGATCAATCTTGGGCAGGGGAAACTGTCCTTTGGGCATGCTTTGTTCAGGTCGGTGAAATCAATGCACATTCTCTACTTTCCGTTTTTCTTCTTCACCAATACCACGTTGGCTAACCATTCGGGGTACTTGACCTCCCGAATGAACCCAGCATCAAGCAGCTTCTCTATTTCTTTCTCGATCACCCCCTGCCGCTCCTTGCTGTGCTATCGCTTCTTCTGTCTGACCGACCTATAATTTTTCTGAATACCCAGGGAATGAGATGTTATCGCTTGAGAGATTTCAGGCATGTCGCTCGGTACCCAAGCAAAGACCGATCGGTTCTTTACCAAGTAACTTGTGATTGCTGCGGCCAACCCTTGTTCGAGTTCGACGCCCAAATTTGTGAATTTGGATCGGTCTTTTTAATCCAGTATGACTGGCTGCTTCTGCAGGGTTCATCCTCTTGGTTTCTTCATCTGCTCTTACGTCAAGAGAGCTTGCCAATACTACCGCTCCCTCAAGGGTCCTTGTTTCTGCCAAGTAGCATTCCTTAGCGATCCTTTGTTGACCCCTGACGATACCGATGCCATAGGATGTTGGGAACTTCATCGCCTGATAATAGGTTGAGACGACAGCTCTGAGGGCGTTTTGTGTGGCTCTTCCAATTATTGCATTATAGTCTCCTACAAACTTCACAACTAGGAATTCAATATTCTTCACTACTTGGAATGGTTTTTGTCCGAACTTTACGTTCAAGAGGACTCGAGCGAATGGGTAGACTGATGCTCCTGTTACTCCCTTGATTGGTCCCTCTATCGGCAGTAGCCTTTCCTCCGGAATCTCCATCTACTTAAAAGCATCGTAGTACAATAGGTCAACTGAGCTGCCTGTATCAATCATTACGCACTTCATCTCACTACCGTCCATATTCAAAGTGACCACGAGTGCATCATCATAAGGACAACTGACGCCAGCCAGGTCAGACTCGTCAAACGAGATCACCTCATTAATTTGTGGCTTTTTCGTTGCTGACTGACCCTCAGCGATCTGCCTAACATATCGCTTCCTTCCTCTGACGGTGGACCCTCCTACTACGCTACCGCCAAAAATCATATTTATGACCCTGACTGGTTGGTCATCCTGCTGTCTGTATTTCGCCATCTCTAGCCTAGATCCTTTCAGATCGCGCGTCGATTAGTCCATATTCTGGTCCGCTTCCACCATCATTCATGTTGTGTTGTTTCCATGGTTTTCGCGAATTGTTAGACCGACCGCTCCTGCCCTCATTATCCCGATCGGCATTTTTTCTGTATTTCAAAAATCTACCCAGCCTTCCTCTCTGGATAAGGAGTTTGATTTTTTTTCTTTAGGTCCCAACAATCCTCCGTGTCATGACCGACATCTCTGTGGAAACGATAATATAAAGAAGAATCCCTTTTTTAGAGGAGTTTCCAATTTATTGGGTTTTCGGAGGGATTCCCCTTTTGCTCTCATGATCTCCAATACTTCCGCATATCGCCTGTTAAGTGGAGTGAAGGATTCTCACCTTTGGTCTTTTCGATCGATCGACTTCCTCCAGTTAGACTGATCCTTCTGCCGTTTATGTGAATCATCGGCTCTACTACTCGGTCAACGGTCATCCGCTCTACGTTTTGTGTTTTTCAACATTTCCTCCAGCTGGATGTATTTATCTGCCCGATTTCTTATCTCTGGATAAGGAGCTCGATTTTTTTCTTTAGGTCCCAGCAATCCTCCGTGTCATGACCGACATCTCTGTGGAAACGACAATATAAAGAAGAATCCCTTTTTTAGAGGAGTTTCCAATTTATTGAGTTTTCATAGGGTTTCCCCTTCTGCTCTCATGACCTCCAGTACTTCCGCATATCGCCTGTTGAGCGGAGTGAAGGATTCTCGCCTTTGGTCTTTTCGATCGATCAGCATCCTCCAGTTAGACTGATCCTTCTGCCGTTTATGTAAATCATCGGCTTTACTACTTGGTCAGCGGTTATCCGCTCTACGTTTTGTGTTTTTCAACATTTCCTCCAGCTGGATGTATTTATCTGCCTGATTTCTTATCTCTTGATAGAACTGGCCTGATCAAGAGCCACCGACTTCTTGAACTCTTCATCCTCGATTGCTCATCAAGGCAACCAACATGGACGAAAGCGGTGAGGTCGGGACTTCGACGACTTCATTGTTAAATCGGGTGATGAACTCCCCGACTTCGTTCCTTCCTTGGGTCAATCAGACATTTCCAAGGCAATCTCCCTGGCCGCCACTTGTAAGAAATCGTTAAGGAATAGCAGCTTAAAATCTTCAAAACTGGTTATGCAACGTGGGGGTAAACTGTTGAATCATCTTCGGGCTCCTTCTTGAAAGGCTGTACAGAAGGCCTTACATTGAATGGCGTCTGAAACGCAATGCAGGTTCATTATCGACTGAAAGTGTTGCAGGTAGTCGAGAGGATCGGTCTTTCCAGTATATTTTTCTTGCGTTGGTATCTTAGTACCGACCGCTGGGAGGCTATCTAGTATCTTCGAGATGAAAGGAGAGCTGTATTGTGTTGATGGTTGACTAGGACGAGAATTCATGGCTATATTGATTCGATGGCCCACGATTTTTTTCAGGGCTTCAGCAGAGAGCCGATCAGCCATCATACCAATCTGTCGAGCGGGGGTTTGCTGCTATTCCGGTTGGGACTGTAAGATTTTGCGAAAAAATAGATCGGCCGCTTTTTCTATTTGTCTTTGTGTGAGAAAGGCTTGTTGCGGTGCAGGAGGGTTCGTGTTGAGGGGATATTGGGTATGAGGATGTGAACTAGTTCTAGCGTCATCCTCTAGGGCCACGTTTTGCGCTTCTTGGTCTTGGTTTTGGGATTGTTGCGGTTGATCATGTTGATGTGAGTGTTGAGGGGGTAGCTCATTTATGCTAGGGTTTTGAATGATGGGTGGAGGGTGTGTCTGGTGATCAGGATGCGACGATGGAAGGGCGGCGGGTAGTCGCAAGCCTATTTGTTGTAGTGCAAATGCCGCAACAGCGGCTACATAAGGATTTGTTGTCGCCGCCTGACTGATCTAAGTGCTTCTAGAGGTGGTGTCTTGATGTCCGGCCCCACGGTGAGCGTCAATTGGTTCTATCTAATTTTGGTGGGGCTAGGTGCTGCTGCTTGGATCCATGAGATTGGCAGATTTTGGTTCAGAGATACCTGCAAAACAAGAAAGGCACACTGGGGTTGACTTCTGGTAGGCCCCTCTGATGCTCAAGTCAGCCTCTTGTGAGAGTTTTGGTGGTTAGTGAATAAAGAATATTAGGGTTCTCGAAAGTCGTACCTTTTTTTATGATGGGGTAATGAATTTATATAGCTAATACCTACAGGAATTAGGTCAATCATCAAGGGATGGGCCAATCGGCCCATGCACTGTTCTGAGTCTAAGCTTGGACCTAGCACGACCAACCCAACCAACTTACAATTTGAAGATTACGTGATAACGAGTGGTGTGATGTAATGAAGGAGTTGGCTCCTTCCGTGCATGGCCTTAATGTGACAATTTTCTAGGTACGAAATTTAGATGTTATTGAATTGATATTAGCAAGCACAAGCTTTGGAAATCTCTTTTACATTAGCAGCTATTTTGAGTGTATATAAGATTATTGGATTTAAGTGTTAAATCATGTGCCAAATATTCATCTTCTTGACATAAATATAGTTTAATCTAATTATTAAAAAATTTAACCGATTCGATTAGTTTATCAGTTAAAATTTTGAGCTTCTCAATTTTCAATTCAATTTATGTTAATAATTGTATTGTTAAAATTGATCAATTTATTAATTAATGGATTATATTTTGTAAATTAATAATTTTTATAAACTAATTAATTTTTATCTAACAATTTTTAATTAAACTTTGAATTCTTTGATGTATAAGAATAATCTCTTTTAATTATATTTTAAATTCTTTAATATTATTCATTTTATCATTTTATTATAGTCTAATAACAATTAAACCATAAATTCCTTATCTTATTCGTTTAATTTTTTGTCCAATTTTTAAAATATTGATCAAATCACATAAAATTTTGATGTTTTAATTTTTAATTGGTTGTTGTTGTCTTATTTAATTGTTTATTTCTCTAAACTAATATTTATTCCTAGCCGTCATCCTAGCCGTCACCATAGGTTACTGGCTATGCCTTTCTTCGAAGGTAAGTGGGAACTGGCCGTGCTTCGTGGTTGAAATTTCAATCAAACTAGAGAGACTTTTCCACACCCACCAAATTCTTATCTAAATTTCCATTTTCACCGCCCAAATCTGCATATTCCTACGACAATAAATCAATTCGTTATTGTCATCTTCAGTAAATTCTTATATAAGGGTGACCAGACTAGCTAGGACACTGCACAGCTCCTCCAATGGCTACTCCAACAAATTCCAATGTCTCCCCCACCTGTTTCCTCTATGCATCTCTTCTTCTTGTCCTCTGCCCTTTCTTCACACTGAAGAAGATTGATGCCCTTGAAGGGAATCTGAAGAGTCTCCATTTTCACGAGCTTAAAGTTAGTTCCTTTGTACCATCGCCCGTCTGCAACCGATTTTCTTCCAAAGGTAAATTAATTACAAAAGGTCTGCAGTTTAAATTTCTTTGCATGATTTTGTTGTTCGTTTCCATATATGTATGCAAAAACAAGAAAATGTCCTGACCTGACTAAATTTTTGATTCAGCTGGAAGGAAAGGCTCCTCTTTGGAGGTAGTTCATAGGTACGGTCCGTGCAATGGACAAGAAGCAGTAGAATCTCCTTCCGAAGCTGACATCTTCCTTCAAGACCAACAAAGAGTGAACTTTCTTCATAATCAATATAGCTTCTCCAGGAGGGATCATGCTACTTTTTTAGACATGAAGACGACAGTACCTGCCAAGTCCGGCAAAACAATAGGTGGAGGCAACTATATCGTCACTGTTGGACTTGGCACGCCAACGAAGCAATACTCTCTCGTATTCGACACCGGAAGTAGCATAGCTTGGACTCAGTGCGAGCCATGCTTAGGATACTGTTATCCACAACAGGAGCCAAAGTTCGATCCAACCAAGTCCACTTCATACAAAAATGTTACATGTTCTTCACCTTCATGCAGTTTAATCACCGAGTCACGTACGTACTTGCTTGTCCAGTTGTTTGACTTTTCTGCTAATGTAAATTGACTTGAAGAAAATCACTAGCAGATTGATGTTTTATATGAAAATTTTGGACATCCTCATCTGAAATTGCATACTAGTGCTTGAAACTTACTTCCAGATGATTTGTGTACTTGTTCTACAGGCAGTGGCGTTAGGGGCTGCTCTTCTCCAACATGCCTCTACCGAGTCCGTTATGGAGATCAGAGCTTCACTGTTGGATTTTTGGCTACTGAAAAGCTGACCATTTCATCCTCGGACGTGATCGATAACTTCGTGTTCGGCTGCGGCCAAAACAACCGTGGCCTTTTCCGAGGATTCGCTGGCTTGCTGGGACTTGGTCCCTCCAAAATATCCTTCGTCGGACAAACAGCGACCAAGTACAAACAGCTTTTCTCTTACTGCTTACCATCATCACCAAGCTCAACTGGCTTCCTCAATTTCGGTGGCCAAGTCTCGA
Organism: Erythroxylum novogranatense; assembly: GCA_029891385.1. Taxonomy (NCBI): domain Eukaryota; kingdom Viridiplantae; phylum Streptophyta; class Magnoliopsida; order Malpighiales; family Erythroxylaceae; genus Erythroxylum; species Erythroxylum novogranatense. The sequence continues at coordinate 90,917,540 of CM057230.1, forward strand.
GTACTGCGAAATTCACTCCTTTGTCGGCTCTTAGTCAAAGATATTCTCTTTACTTTCTGGACATCACCGGAATCAGCGTCGACGGTCAGCTACTTCCGGTAAATTCATCTGTTTACTCGAATGCCAAGACGGTCATCGACTCGGGTACGGTCATTTCAAGGCTGCCACCATCTGTGTACTCAAAGCTTAGCTCGGCATTTCAATCACTAATGACCAAGTATCCCAAGACCAATGGAGTTTCTCTTTTCGACACATGTTATGATTTCACTGGTTATAGGTCGTTCTATGTACCCAAGATTAGCGTGTTCTTCAAAGGGGGTGTGGAGGTGAATATTCCTCCGACGGGGGTCATGATCCCGTATAATGAGAAGACTACGTGCCTAGCATTTGCAGCTAATGGTGATGATACTGATATTTCCATCTTTGGAAATACACAGCAACAAACTCTTGAAGTGATTCATGATGTTGGTAATGGAAGAGTTGGATTTGCACCTGGTGCCTGTCCCTAGTACTGAACAAAGTCCGAGGTTTTTGTAACAATAAATCCATGGAAGATCCATGAGTAACTGTATGGGAGAAAAAATGGCTCAAAAGCCTTTAGGAACTATCATGTAATTTCAGAGCTTAAAGCTTGCAGAACCTAAAGACTTTTGCTTCAATTTCAACTGATACATCTCAGTGTGGACAGGTTAACATTGATACATCTCATTGCAGTCATTACAACTAAGAAAACGTTGTCAATTACCACTAATTGTCATTCCCAAACTCTACTTTCTTATCTTGGATGTCATGAAGTACACTTAAGCTTCGTTGCTGATGATTACCAATAATGATCAAATCGCTCTCTTGTTAGGAGCAAATGCCAAGCAAAGCTGAGAATTTCCATTTTTTCGCCAAACAACTGCTGAAGGGTCCAACTTAACATTGGCTCTCAAGAAGTTGAGAACAATAGTCGGTATTGTCACGTTTCCATAACCATCAAGGTTATGGCATGTCTCCAGAAGTGGTCTCACTGGTGGAGCAACCGGATATTTTGACATGGAAGCTTCAAATGCAGAGCGAAGTGCAGCGAAAACAGAGGAAGGCGAGTGATATCAACTAACTCATGTCACCTCACTTTCCTGTATCGAAAATTAAGTTCAGGGTCTGTTTTGGGGTGCGGATATCAACTGTGACAACGTAGTTTCCTGCACCAGTTAAGCGTCCAGAAAGAGGCAGCCTTGCTTTTTTCTTCCAGAATATCATCGCGAGAATACTTGTTCGATTTTATGGAATTGATAGAGCTCACTCTGTATTGATCTTGCATCAGCATTTGATGATAGTACAGGGATGGGTTGCTTCGACCTAGTGGTGAACAGGGTCCATACCTGTGTAGTAAAATAGTCATGATGGTACAAGGATGGGTTGCTTTGGCCTAGCGGTGAAGTCGTCAGCTAGCATAGTCATGTTTAGGTCACCGTATGTAGGGATGGCAAAAGAAGTCGAGCTCAGATCAGTCCGGTTAGAAGTTAATGAATTAGGCTTAAATTTTGGGTTGGGGCTGTCTGAGTACAGTAATCCAAAATAATTTTGTCGTATAATAGGATTGTTTTGGTTTTTTTTTTTGGAAAGATTAGTGGATGAAGTCCAACTCACAATGTACAAACAAGTTAGGAACATATACAATTAAAAAATGATGTGAAATTTAAATTAGACACATATACTATTCAATGTTCAAGTTGAATTTTATTAGTAGAATTTAAAATTTTTCTAAAGAGATTAATAAAATTTAAGAATCGAATTATTTTAATCAATGATTAAAACTCGAACTAATTTGATCACTTTAATTGTAAACATCTTGAATCGGTCAACTTTTTATTCAATTTATTTTAATATTTTTATTGTTAAAATCAATCACTTTATTAATTAATCATTTTATAAATTAAAATAAATAAACTAGTTTTATTGAATGGTCTCGTTTTAATTAAAATATAACTTCTTTGATAAGTAAAACAACCTTCTTCAATCATATATCAATTTTTAAATTTTATTTAATCTTTAATTAGTTTTATGACAGTCTAATATCAGTTCAATTTTTGTCTAATTAGTTTAATTTTTATCCAATTTTAAAATATTAATTTTAATATTTAAAATTTTAAAAATATAGCACTAATTGAACAACTATGTTTGTTTAAAGAAATATTTATCCGTTTATCATAAATTTGTCCCATTGGACCAGAAAACACCTCACCTCTATGATATGATTCGCGATGCTACGCTTACAAGCCCTTCTCAGGAACTTGGCCCATGAATCTTTCCGTTTTTTGGACCTCAAAAAAAAAAAAGAAAAGGTAAGCTAGTGGCTGATTTTGGTTTCTTTTTGTGGACCGTACTCGCTTATAATTGAACCCTCCAAACTGCCACCATCTTTACATTCCCGTAATAAAGAAAAAATAAAATTTTGGGTTTAAGAAATATGAATTTCTTTATCATTTAAATCATTTTCTAAAATTAATATTTAAAATTTCAAAGAATGTATTTTTAATTTTTAAAAATCCTTCTTATAATTTCGTTAAATGACATGAACATTATATGAACAAATAAGATGTTATCAATATAATAATTTTATATAATTATTAAACTTGATTTTAATTAATTAATTATAATCATAATTAATAATTTATTATAATTATCTTATTTTATTAATTTAAACTGATATTGTTTGATTGGATTAAATTTTATATAAACAATTTTTTAATAAGAAGCGATTTATCTATTAATTAAGATAAAATTACGTATTTCCTAACCTCACCAAATTTTACATCCTAGTGACTTCTAATTGGATTTTGTTTTTGTTATTGTTATATTAATGATATTTTAATTTATTCATTTACAATATTCATTATATTTATATTTTAATGAGACTTGAAAATATAATTTTTCTAAAATTATAAAAAATTGATAATTTTAATTTTAAAATTATTTAAATTACAAGTTGACTTCGTCTCTTTTACCAAAAAAAAGTGCTAGTGTGTATGCATCTTTCTTTCTTGGTGTAGGACCTTAATAAAAGAACATCAAGACAAGGTCATTTGACTAAACATGGTTCTACAAGGACAAATCAAGTCTCCATAAGCTTAGGAACAAGTCAGTAGATAGCTAGCAAATGTAGAAGTAAAATTCTGAATGGAATTTTTATTTTTGTTAGTAAAATCTTGTTTGATGGTCTAAGTCCTTCGTTTCAAATTCTCTAGCCAACTAAGCCTTTAATTCTATAATACGATATTTGTTGGAGCCTGTTATTAACATATCCTCTGCATACAATAATAAGATAATGAAGTCATTTTCACTAAAACTCTTGAAACATGCATAAGAGTCTGAATTTAGTCGGCTACATGAAGGAATTAAATCGCTTATATCAATTTCACTGACAAAAAGAAGTGAGGGCGGCGCAACCCATCTACGTCCAGGGAGGGTGATGTGACCCAACGAGAGTGACGTCACCCGGAGGCGACCTAACAAGGGTGACGTGATCCAGAGGCGACTCGTCTATGTCCAACCACCCAGTGCACAACATCGTGACCCAAAGGCAATCTAGAGGCGAGACCCATCGACAGTGGTGGGAGAGGGAACTAGCCAAATGATAGTGAGGGTGACCTAAAGGTGATAGTGAGACAACCCAGAGATGGTGGCATTAGGGGTAGATAGGTGGCAATGCGTGCGTTCTGTGGAGGTACGCGGTGACCCAGATCCAAAGAGTGAAGTAGCGATGACCCAGATGCAGATCTGTATAACCCACGGGAGCCTCAATAATTTCATATGAGACCTATGCGAACTTCTTTCAACTTGCTACGATCCAGATATCCTTGCCCCACGAGAGCTCTATGACAGCAGATGGAGTGCCTTCTTCCTTGTCCATGAAAGATTTTCCTATGTTCATCGAAGAGATGGGTCAGAAAATTGCATCTAGAAAGGGGATAACTTCACTAAAAGCTTCAAACTGTCAGAAATCGACCCCAATAATGGCACTTGCATAAAGAAAAATCAATTGCAGCAGCCTAAGATATAATTGAAATATTACCCGGATGTCATGAAGGATGGTGTCATCAGTCCACCGATCGAATTGTTGCAAGTCGGAGCGAGGGCTTGGTATACTACCCTGGTTAGTTATTTCTGGAGTAAGAGACCTGCATTTCTAATCATCAATGCCTGGGCTATTGCACGATGGTGTAAGAAAGTTTTGGAAAAATCTTTACTAAGGATGATGGCACTGTTATGTTTAAATTTGTTGTTGATAGCAACTTGAATGAAATACTAGAAATGGGACCTTGACATATAAGGGGCCAACTCATGCTTATTTAGAAGTGGAAACCTGGGATAACATTTGATAGAGAATGTGTGGAATTTTTTCCTATATGGGTGCATTTTCATAATTTGCCACATGAATTTTGGACAATTGAAGGATTGAGTTGTTTAGCAAGTTCTTTATATAAGCCCCTTGGCTTAGATGTTTAAACATCCAGAATGGAGCGAATTGGGTATGCAAAAATATGTGTAGAGGTCAAAAGGAATGCTATACTACCTGATCATTTACCAATTCTCAAGTTGGGTGAAACATGGGAGATTGTGTAATCTGAAGTTAAGATGACATATCCCTAGAAGCCTCAAAACTCAAACAAGAATGGGTTCCTAGAGAAAAACTTTTTCAAAATAGATGGCGGGATGAGTTATTAGGGGTTGAATCTTCTCTACTGAGTGATGTGAGGCTATGGGTGTACAAGTTGATGCTAATGCGAATCTGAGTAACTCATAAATAAATACTCCAAATCTTGAAGGTGAGAAACCTAATATAACATCTGGACACACCTCTCAGTTCAAGGAATATGATAACCAGGAAAATGTAACTACTACACAAGATTCACAATGTAGCGCCCCCTCATCGTAGGGTACACATCGGGACGCCCGAAGGTCGCTCCGACACGTATCCCACGATAAAGGTGCACTATCAGAAAATCCGACTGTTAATCCACATGGCATCGCAATAATTAAAACCATAATATATCAGAAATCAGTAAATTTTAAAATCCAAAATAATCTTGGTACAGTCATCCAATATCAGAATAGACAAGTCTATCAGTCCCCTAGACAACACCAAAAAGGAAACTGATACAAGCATCTATCCTAAGTCATCCGCAAAAGTCCAACCCAGCTGACCGACCTGTGTGCCATCGCTTCTCTTGCCAGCACACTCATGCGGCAGGAAAAGACTATCTCCGGAGCTAGGGGTCTACTCTAACAGTCCTGAAAAATAGGTTGCAATTTTGGGTGAGTTTGCGAACTCAGTGAGAAACCATCATCGATGGTTCACTCAAATCATGCATTACGCAGATTACATACAGCACGACACAGTAAGATACAATTAGTATATAACAATTTGCAGTAGCCTATAACAGTTTGCAGTATCAAATAACAATTTACAATAAATCAGGTCATCACGTAATTCAGTAATCGTCACAAAACAATCATTCATGTGTATACAATGCATATGTGACTCTTTTCCAGTTATTCAGTATTGTGCCCAAGTGCTCAATCAGTATTCAGTGGGGGACGCGTCAGGGATTTCTCCCCTCGAGCTCGAGGCCCGGTCAGTACAGTGTTAGAGCTCGAGGCTCTTTTCAGTGATAATAGCAACTTGGGTCACATATCTATTATCTGATCATGCATTTATGCATGTAATGCAGTGTTCAGTAATTTACAGTGTACGGCTATAAAAGCCCAGTATTGCAATTCCCAGTTTCATGCAGTAGTCCAATCCAATACAGTAAAAGCATGAAATTCAATTATATATGTATTTCAGTAATCATGTAATTCACATTGGCAAGTAATTCACATAGAGCATTTAGACAATCAGGAATTTGAGAAACCAACTAGGTTACTCACCTGTAACTTTCGAGCTACTGCCTGGAAGTCCCAGTAATGTCCGTAGAATGACGATCCAACAACGTCTCTATAGCAGTAAAATACAGTCCCATTACTAGATGCTCAATTAAACGATTGATGATGCATATGTCCGAATGGAATTATGTACAATGCATGTTTACGATTTTCTGCTAAAACTCACTTTTGATATCTTACGCCCAATTCTAACATTCGCTCAATTGATCGACAATGATTTGATTCAAATCTTAAAATTCAGTTCAATCTCCTCGATTCATATACCCCATAGCAATTCCATATCTATTAGGTCAAAACCTCTATTGAAAATCCAAATTATCACACTTCAATACTTAGGTCACTATAGGAACCATAATTGACCTTAATCTCAATAAATCAATACCATTTGAATTAAATTCTAACCTCCATAATTATCCTCAATTGAAGACCTCTTTTCCTAGTTCGCAACGAATCAGGAATCACCTCAATCGGAGGTCTATATCATAAATTATACCCATTAAACTAAAACTCAATCCATCGTAACATCGCTTCGTCGCGACTTACATCCTCGTCATGGCGTACAAAAGGTCGTCATTGCGCCGTGGCGTGGAAGACGCTGTCGCGACGTCCATATCTCTTCGCGCTCGCCACAAGCGTGAAACTCATCGCTCGTCGATGCGTCTCGTCAAGCTTGTCGCGACGTCAAGGTCGCGCCACCATCTTCTCCGATCGTCATTCATTTCTCTCTAAAACCCCATTAACACTCTCAACTACCCAAATCAACCATAATAAATGTCATCAATGCATCAAAACCATTAATAACAACATTAAAGCCATAAATACTTACCAATCAAGATCAAATTCCACAAATCCTCAAATCTCCGTAAACCTTAAAATCCTTCAAAATCAACGATTAGCCACTCAAAGCTTCTCAACCTTCATCAATCACAATAAACAAGTTAGCTTTGCACAACGAGGAGAAACCACAAGGAAAATCAAGAACCTCACCAATGGGAGAGATCAAAGATCACCGTGGGAGGAGGAAGAGAAGAAACGATTTTGACTTAGAAAAATCCCAAAGTTTTCAAACCTAGCTATTTATAGACATAGATCTCCAAATCAGTCCAAATTTCAGTCTCTAAATTTCAATGGCTCAACATTTTTATTTCCTAACAGTATAACTCTAATTTTTTTCATTGCCATTGGACAATTCTTTTAGTACCATACGGTCAATCAGTCTGTCGCTCAAAAATTTCCGGTCCGGGCATTTTCTCCCGAATTTCCAGAAAATTTCCTATAAGCCACTATCAATTGCCAATCACTCTTAAACTATTCTAAATCCGTCATTCGAGCCCACTTACTCCTAATTTCTCACTCGATTGCAATCCAGTCAGTTCAGTCAGTCCACAATCCAATCAATTCACACTCACAATTAAAATGCCAAAAAATCATGAATGCATGTACCTATGAATAAATGCATATGTAATAAACCTGTTCCTCTATAATTAGAGGCCAGTAACATGTTCAATCAGTGAATGCAATGAAACCTATCAGTCCGTCTCAATTACCAAAATACCCTTGCTAACAGTAACGAGATGTTACACACAATCAATAGAGCAAGAGATAGACGATGAACTTGGTTTACTGGATCATGATCAAACTAGAAACTTGTTGCTTGTACAACCAGAGAATGACAAAGTTATTGAGATAGCAGAAATGAGAGTTCCCCTAACCCCAAAAGAAGATCAAATCGAAGGAAAACCAAAAAGAATGAGGTATTCTCCTTAAATGATCATTCTCATATAGAATACAAATGGGTTAAATAACCCTCTCAAATAGTCCATGGTGAGAGAATTGGAATAACTTCTAATTTCATTTTATCATATAGATGATATGCTTACATAACCGTAATGTGCAAGAAGTGACAATAACATTATATAATTTAAGCATGTGGGCCTCATATTTGTGAGAAAAAATATATAGGTTGCATTGTTAATAGGGTGATATTTCACATACAAGATCGAGATAGTCAACTTAGAAGCCAAAATTGTGGTGTTATTGTTGAGGGATGTCATGACGATTTAATTTATTAACTTCTACGTTATCATCTCTGAAATAATAGAGTTGCACTACATTAAGGATAAAAATATTGTTCTATTTAAGTGCAAATGGTTTAATCTTAATGGCATGAAAGTGAACGGGAATATTACTAGAATCAATGTTAGTAAGACATGGTATTAAAAGTCAAGTGAAGTAAGTTTTCTACCTAAACAATATTGTATTAGGTAGCAATTGGAAGGTTGTTCAAGAGTTTCAACACTGAAATGTCTTCGGTTTTTGTGAAAGGGGTAATGGTCAATTCAATGAGGATACAGATGAAATTTATCAAGAGATTGGATTAGAGTTTAGTAATTAAGCCATTCGAATAAAAGATGCAGATATATCATCATTCTATAGTAGAGATGTTGATCAAAACATATTACAATTGGATGAAGTCCAAGCAAATATTTTCAATCAAACCAAGAAGACTATAATCGGGATGAATGAAAATAATGATGATAATTTGGGCTAATATATTAGTAATAAAGAATCCAATCATTATGTAATTAATGATGATGATTTTCAAAATCTTGATCATGATTATTAAATGTAAATAAATTGTTTATATTGTTTGAAATGTTATGTTCATATTTGAGTTATGCTGTTGATGTTTTACTTATGTTCATAAACTTTTCAATTTTATTGTATGCATTTCGCACAAACGAAACAAAAGTAATAAAAACGAAATAATAAAACGTCGAAATTTAGAACGCAGTCAAGACACCTTGCTTACGTCTCATGGAGCCTCATCTAGCTTAATAACTTTAACCAAGTATAATAATTTTACTAAGGCTTTCGAATCGATACTACTCAACCTCGACACTATCTCTCAACCTCACTTCCCGTGAAAGAATTTCACACCAAATAACACGATTGACTCGTGTTAACATCAATGAAGATTTTTCAACACTTTTTAAATTAAAATACAATTTATAAAAATAACTCAAGTGATCAAAATAATAGAGAACGAAAACTAGATATATTTGAGATAGAAAAGAACAATTTTTCGATGAGTTCCACTCCACTAAAATATATCTGATCAAAGTCGTCGCAACAATAATAGACTGACTCACGTAAACATCAATGAAAAATTCCAACAACGTTATCTTTAAAGAAGATCCAGAAAAATCAAAAACTCACGCCCACTGCTTTGTTTCTTATCTAACGCTCATGCTACGTTTCTTGTCTAACATCCACGATATTTTTCAAGTCACAAAAGCATGCCCATGCAGCTGTGCTTTTCAATAGCAATTAACCCACACAACACCGTCGTTGTTGCACCTTCACATAAGATTAACTCTGTTGCTTCGCTTATCAATAATATTTCACAAACACGTAACCCCACAGCAACCCACTCACAAAACAAATTCCTTCTTCTGCTGTATATTCTTCGATCTTCAATTAAAGTCAGGTCAAGTAAAGAATGCCTTCACAGTCAGCAAGAGAGTTTTAACAGTAAAATTCGACTTTCTGCTGCTGCTACTGAGGGCTTATAATTACAAACAAGCAAAATGGAAACATAATAAATTAACAAAGTAAGTCATGTATCTTATCGTCATCAAGTTGCAAGAGAGCTGACAACTTCATGGATCGCAATATCACGACTTTAGGAACAACCACTGGGCCATACTTACAAAATAGAGAAATGAAGCCATCAAAGTTTGGTTGATGCCAACTTGACTTAAAACTTATTTTCTAACTTTTTCTTCACAACTTTTTTTTGGACATCATACTTTCTCTTTGCCCAATATAAAATATTGATTTTTGTCAATGAACAAAACATAAAGTATTAGTATGTCAAATTCTCAATAAAATTTTGATTTTTAATTGTTTAACCATAAATTTTTTAAGAATATTAGAGTGCTTATAATTCTTGTAATACCAAAGTTCACCAACAAAGAGTTACTCTCTTAGTAGTAAATTACAATATTCAACCGATTCGATCAATTTATTCACGAAAATTTTGAACAGTCTAATATTTTGGTTTAGTTTTAAATTTTCAGTTTAATTTATTTTAATAAATTTTATTATTATAATCATTGGTTAACTAATTAGTCGATTATTTTTATAAATTAATAAATTTTATAAACTAAAATAAATAAATAAATTTTATTTATCAAATTTTTAATTAAAATTTAAATTATTTGAGAGATAAAGGCAATTTTTTGTAATCATGCTTCAAATTCTTTAATCATCGGTTTTATAAATTTTTAAACATTAAATTTCTTTAATTTTAGTAATATTTTTAAAAATAGTAAATTATGAAATATTTGTCAGAAATTTTACGAAATTAATATGTTCAAGTATGGAATTTTAAGCGGTCTTATTCTTTTTCCAGCTAAAAACTTTTTATATCGTCAAAATGGGTAATTAAGGGCTACGTGAATTGAACGAAAAGGACATCCCCGTCCAATAACTGTTTTTTTTTTTTCTTTCCCTGGAAACATTCAAATCAATTACAGCTAACGAGTGTTCATGGCCTTAAAGCTATTGTCTTAGCCGTTTAATTGGATCAAATTGGAGAGACTTTTCCACACCCACCAAATTCTCGTCTAAATTTCCCCATTCCCACACAAATCTGCATATTCCTACGACAATAAAACAATTAGTTATTGTCATCTTCAGTACATAATTCTTATATAAGGGTGGCCAGACTAGCCAGGAAACTGCACAGCTCCTCCAATGGCTACTCCAACAAATTCCAATGTCTCCCCCACCTGTTTCCTCTATGCATCTCTTCTTCTTGTCCTCTGCCCTTTCTTCAAAGCCTAAATAATTTTGGGATTAGGAAACAATCAAACAACACATCTTAAAGATAAGGTAAATAACAAATTTGGCTCAATGTTTATGATTTAAAAAGTAACTGTAAAAGCATCAAAATTCAAAATGGGTGAATTTGGTTGATTCACGGTTGTCTTATTTTAATTTTAATTCAAACTTAAAAATTTTACATATCTAAAAATAATAACTAGAAAATTAATTAGTTGTCTTTTTTATAATCGTATAAAGACTTTCATTTCCTCTCTTCCTTTTGCTATGCAATCATGATGCCTATCTCTTGTGTCACATACCTTTTGCTATGCAATCATGATGCCTATCTCTTGTGTCTTATATGTGGGATCTCACAATTTCTTTTTCTTATACCTTAGATGTCCTTAATTATCATAACTCATTCCAAACCAAATACCAAACCGAACAACATGAACCAAACTAACAAAAATGACATTTATTTCAGAATTTAGATACACAAACACAACAAATTCAATTCAATTTCAAATCACATTCCAACTCTACCCAATTCATTTCATACACAAACACAACCCAAGTCAACCCAACCAATTCAATATCCAGATTCCAACACCGTGCATCATCGAATCATCCAACAACAACACAAAAAACACCGTCAACACTCCAATCAACTCCAACACCATGCATCATCGAATCATCCAACCAAAACCATCATCCTAATTTCAACATTCCAATGATCCAATCCAAGTATCCAACACAATAAAAATTTTAATTAAGTCAAAAATTTTCGAAATAAAAAAAATCAAAACCAACTTCAGGTCTTCGATGGATCATCGGATTTTGTCACGGGTCAGTGTGTGGATGCATCTCCAGTGGCTTTAGTGCGCTATAGTGGCGTTGCGGTGCGGTGGCTTCAGGTGGAGAAGGTGGTGGCGTCTTCGGGTCCTCGTGGAGGAAGCGTCTTCTTCAATTGATGCCAAGGGAGAATGAGCGAAGGAGGATGAGCGCCAGAGCAGAGACGGTGACGCGACGATGAGAAGAAAAGAGAAGAGAAGAGACGGCACCGCACGGAGAAGAGAAGAGATGGAAGAGATGAGAGAAGAAGAAGAGTATAGAACAGTCGAGAGGCTGGGGGAGGGGGGTGAATTTTAGGGTTAATTTTAAAAAATTTGCAATCTAGTCACTGAAGTTCTGAAAGTTTACGGTACCAGTCGGTATGTTTCAGTACTGTCGGTATTGATCGGTACCGAACGAAAATCACCAGTACCGATCGATATTTTAGGCCAATATCGGTGGTGGTCCATATCGTTCCATTTTTTGGCCGGTACAGTAAGTTCTGGTCGGAACCGCTCGGAACGGTACAGTAATCAATACCATGCTTTAGATGCATCGCTTCAGTATAAAAATTTGCCTTTCTTGTTTCTCAATGTTAAGTTATCGTTTCACCACAATAGTTTAAGCTGTTGTGTAAAGCCAACTTAATTGATTTTATATATTCGTTAACACATCCCCTCAAGTGAAAACCCTCTGGGCTTAAAATTTGCATAGGCTCATTTTACTTTATACTGAATAATAGGTGGATGGTAGGACTTGAACTTACGACTACTTAATCACAAAGACTCTGATATTATGTTAAATTACCGTTTCACCATAATAGTTTAAGCTATTCTGACAAATTAATGTAGTTGAGTGTTAAGGAATTAAAAAATTTGCAATCTAGTCACTAAAGTTCTGAAAGTTTACGGTACTAGTCGGTATGTTTCAGTACTGTCGGTATTGATCGGTACCGAACGAAAATCACCAGTACCGATCGATATTTTAGGCCAATATCGGAGGTGGTCCGTATCGTTCCATTTTTTGGCCGGTACAGTAAGTTCTGGTCGGAACCGCTCGGAACGGTACAGTAATCAATACCATGCTTTAGATGCATCGCTTCAGTATAAAAATTTGCCTTTCTTGTTTCTCAATGTTAAGTTATCGTTTCACCACAATAGTTTAAGCTGTTGTGTAAGGCCAACTTAATTGATTTTATATATTCGTTAACACATCCCCTCAAGTGACAACCCTCTGGGCTTAAAATTTGCATAGGCTCATTTTACCTTATACTGAATAATAGGTGGATGGTATGACTTGAACTTACGACTACTTAGTCACAAAGACTCTGATATTATGTTAAATTATCGTTTCACCATAATAGTTTAAACTATTGTGTAAAACCAACTTAATTGGTTTTATAAATTCCTTAACACTCAACTACATTAATTTGTCAGAAAAAAAAAATACAACATATGCGCCCTCCAACTATCATCCTTATCTCCACACAAGATTCTATATTTTGCGATAATCGACAGACAGTGACAGAGCCAAGAATTTAAGATAAGAGAATCCAAATATTTAAGTTTTTAAATCTTAAGGGGCTCAATGTACCACTAGTCTCCAAATAATTCCATGTATATATATATATTTTTTAAAATCTTAAGGAGCTCAATACACCACTGGTCCTTATGTGACGACGTCCCTAGTCCTTATGTGACGACGTCCCTATCAACAAAAGTCATGGACATAATTTTTTTATAAGGAATTTATTTTTGTTAATCGAATTTATGACTATTCGATTATAAAAGAGTAATCTTATTGGGTATTTCAAAGTTTGCCTTCTCAATGACAGCTTGTTAATTTCCCGTATATATTGAAAGCTTAATGTGGACGATGATATTTTTGGTTTCAAAGGATGGGCTTTTTTCTTTAACGCCTGAAGAGCGATTAATGCCTAGAAAAAACTTGAACTATGAAAAATAATAATATTTTACAAAGCTTTAGTAGAGAATTTAACAAAAATTGCAATTAAGGTCAGCAAGAGAGTTTAACAAAAATATTCTGCTGCAAGCTTACAAAAATGGAAACATACCTACGAATAAATAAATAAAGTAAGCCATGCATCTTATCATCATCAAGTTGCAAGAAAGCTGACAACTTCATGCAGTGCAATATCACGACTTTAAGAGCAACTACTGGGCCATGCTGAGAAAGTAGAGAAATGAAGCCATCAAAGTTTGGTTTAGGCCGAATTGACCCAGAGTCGTGGTCTTCTTGGTCTTCCCATTTTAGTATTTTACATCAAATGGGGCCAAAAAAACAAACCTTCTTTTCCAACTTTATATTCACAGCTTTTTTTTTGACTTCCTTACTCTTTTCCAATAGCAATTATGTCAAATTCTAACTTTCTGTTTTTGTTAGTCTATTCAATCCTATAAAAACTAAAATTTTAATGGTAAAATTAATCCTTTATAACTGAAAAATTATAGGTTCGTGTTAAGAATCTTCCTTTTATATTTACCTTAAAAATTACATGTTCGAGTAACCGAATCAGCCTCTTTGTAAGATTGACTATATAAGAACAATAGCCGATTATAATTTGAATGAATTGTAAAGGAACCTTCCATTTTCAAATCAAGACATCCCACAATTTGTATTTGTATTTTTATATTTTCTCTTTAGTTAATTCAATGACTTTTTAATTTTTCAATTCCATATTTTGTAAGAATATTAGAGTTCGAATGGTTTATAATTCTCGTAATACAAACGTTGACTAACATGGAGTATTCATTCAAGAATTACATTCTTAGTAGTAAATTGCAATGATTAAAATATTTAATCGATTTATTCGGTTTAGTTGTAAATATTTAGAATTGTCTAATTTTTAGTTCGGTTTTTACTTTTATGTTTAATTTACTTTAATAATTTTATTGTTAAAATGAATTAATTTATTAATTAATCAATAATTTTCATAAATTAACAAATTCACAATTTAAAATAAATGAATTTATTTTATTTTACTGAATTTTAGTTAAATTTTATTTTTAATAAAAAGAACAATATTTTTAATTATATTTCAAATTCTTTAATTTTATTAATATTTAACCGGTTTTATGATGAATTAATATCAGTTAAATCTTAATACTTAAACGTATTATATTATTAGTTTAACTTCCATTTTAATTTTAAAACATTGGTAAATTACGAATAGCTTTAAAAGCCATCAATTTTGACATAATGAATAAAAATAAAATAAAACAACTACTTTTTTTCTATTAGTCTGTACAAATTGTTTGACTCCAGTAAGATTATTTCCAATATTTTATGAGTGGATAAGAACAACGCCAAAAATGATTTGCAAAGTAATGGAAACTTCCTTTTTCAAATCAAGACATCCTTTTTTATATCTTCCTGTTCATATTTTTTTACAAATGTTTTGCAAAGTGAAACTCTATTTAATTGTTTAGCCATAAGTTGTTTAAGAAGGACTTATAATTCTTGTAATACCAATGTTAAGGAACTTTCATTAGAAAGAATTACACTCCTAGTAGTAAATTAGAATGATTAAAGTATTCAACTGATTCGTTCAGTTTATTCACAAAAATCTTGATCAGTCTAATTTTTTGGTTCGGATTTAAAATTTTTCAGTCTGATTTACTCTAACAAATTTTATTGTTATACGATTGGTTTATTGATTAATTGATTAATTTTTATAAATTAATAATTTCTTAAAATTAAAATTAATTAATTAATTTTTATTTATCAAAATTTTAATTAAACTTAAAATTTTCAAAAATAAAGACAATCTTTTTAATCATATTTTAAATTCATTAATTACCGATTTTATAGTAGTTTCATATCAATGGAATTTTTATACCTTAAATCTCTTATCTTATCAATTTAATTTTTAGCTAAGTTTTAAAAAAATCAGTAAATTGTGAAATTTTTATCAGAAATTTTACGAAATAGATATGTTGAGGTATGGAATTTTAAGCCGTTATATTCTTTTTCCAGCTAAATTTTTTGTCTATCGTCTAAACGGGTCATTAAGGTCTACGTGAATTGAGTGCAAAGGACATTCCCATCCAATAACTGTTTTTCTTTTGTTTTCTAGGAAACATTCAAATCAATTACAACTTGGATACTACGTGATAACCAGTTTTGTTGTTTACTGGAGAAAAGTAAGCAGGACTTGGCTCCTTTCTTTCATGGCCTTGATGTGACAATTTAGATGTTATTGAATTGACGTTAGCCAGCACAAGCTTTAAATACAGTCATTTCTAATGATTAAAAATTTTAAAATTTTAATAAATAAAGAAAAATTTTAAAAAACATATTTCAAATTTTTTAGTTATGTTTAATCTCCATCTAGTTTAAAATTGTTTCGTAAAGATTAAACCTTGATATCTTAAAGCTATTATCTTATCGGTTTAATTTTAATATAGTTTTAAAATTTTCATCAAATCACATAAAATTTTATTATTTGATTTTAATTATTTTTATTGTCTTATTTAATTGTTTATTTCTGTAAACTGATATTTATTCTTGACAGTCATATAAGCCAAGTGGGAACTGATTATGTTTCATGGTTTATTCGGTTTAATTGTAAATATTTAGAAATGTCCAATTTTTGTTCCGATCTTTTACTTTTATGTATAATATACTTTAACAACTTTTTGTTAAAACTTATTAATTAATTAATTAATTGATTAATTTTATTAATTAAAATTATTTTACAATTTAAAATAAATAAGTTATTTTATTTTAACAATTTTAGTTAATTTTCAAATTTTGATAAAATGATATTTTTAATTCTTTAATTTTATTCAATTCTAACTAATTTTATGACAGATTAATATCGATTAAATCTTCAATACTTAAACGTCTTATATTAGCAATCTAACTTCCGTTCTAACTTTTAAAACATTGGTTAATTATGAAGTTGTTATCAGAAATTTTACGAAATCGATATGCTCAGGTGCTGAATTTTTAGCCTTCAATTTCATATTCTTTTCTAGCTAAGAACTTTCTATATCGCCAGAGTGAGCTCATCAAAATGAACGGGTCATCAAGGTCTATGTGAATTGAATGGAATGGACATTCCTGTTCAGTAACTGTTTTTCTTGGTTTTCTGGAAGCATTCAAATCAGTTACAATTTGAAGATTACGTGATAACGAGTGGTGTGATGTTATTGAATCGATATTAGCAAGCACAAGCTTTGGAAATCTCTTTTACATTAGCAGCTATTTTGAGTGTATGTAAGATTATTGGATTTAAGTGTTAAATCATGTGCCAAATATTCATCTTCTTGACATAAATATAGTCCAATCTAATTATTAAAAATTCAACGGATTTGATTAATTTATCAGTTAAAATTTTGAGCTTCTCAAATTTTAGTTCAATTTATGTTAATAATTCGTATTGTTAAAATTGATTAATTTATTAATTAATGAATCATATTTTGTAAATTAATAAATTTTATCTAACACTTTTAATTAAACTTTAAATTTTTGATGGATAAGAATAATCTCTTTTAATTAATATTTTCTTTTTATCATTTTATTATAGTCTAATAACAATTAAACCTTAAATTTCTCATCTTATTGGTTTAATTTTTTGTCCAATTTTAAAATATTGATCAAATCACATAAAATTTTGATGTTTTAATTTTTAATTGGTTGTTGTTGTCTTATTTAATTGTTTATTTCTCTAAACTAATATTTATTCGTAGCCGTCACCATAGGTTACTGGCGATGCCTTTCTTCGAAGGTAAGTGGGAACAGCCCGTGCTTCGTGGTTGAAATTTCAATCAAACTAGAGAGACTTTTCCACACCCACCAAATTCTCATCTAAATTTCCACTTTCACCGCTCAAGTCTGCATATTCCTACGACAATAAATCAATTCGTTATTGTCATCTTCAGTAAATTCTTATATAAGGGTGACCAGACTAGCTAGGACACTGCACAGCTCCTCCAATGGCTACTCCAACAAATTCCAATGTCTCCCCCACCTGTTTCCTCTATGCATCTCTTCTTCTTGTCCTCTGCCCTTTCTTCACACTGAAGAAGATTGATGCCCTTGAAGGGAATCTGAAGAATCTACATTTTGACGAGCTTAAAGTTAGTTCCTTTGTACCATCGCCCGTCTGCAACCGATTTTCTTCCAAAGGTAAATTAATTACAAAAGGTCTGCAGTTTAAATTTCTTTGCATGATTTTGTTGTTCGTTTCCATATATGTATGCAAAAACAAGAAAATGTCCTGACCTGACTAAATTTTTGATTCAGCTGGAAGGAAAGGCTCCTCTTTGGAGGTAGTTCATAGGTACGGTCCATGCAATGGACAAGAAGCAGTAGAATCTCCTTCCGAAGCTGACATCTTCCTTCAAGACCAACAAAGAGTGAACTTTCTTCATAATCAATATAGCTTCTCCAGGAGGGATCACGCTACTTTTTTAGACATGAAGACGACAGTACCTGCCAAGTCCGGCAAAACAATAGGTGGAGGCAACTATATCGTCACTGTTGGACTTGGCACGCCAACGAAGCAATACTCTCTCGTATTCGACACTGGAAGTAGCATAGCTTGGACTCAGTGCGAGCCATGCTTAGGATACTGTTATCCACAACAGGAGCCAAAGTTCGATCCAACCAAGTCCACTTCATACAAAAATGTTACATGTTCTTCACCTTCATGCAGTTTAATCACCGAGTCACGTACGTACTTGCTTGTCCAGTTGTTTGACTTTTCTGCTAATGTAAATTGACTTGAAGAAAATCACTAGCAGATTGATGTTTTATATGAAAATTTTGGACATCCTCATCTGAAATTGCATACTAGTGCTTGAAACTTACTTCCAGATGATTTGTGTACTTGTTCTACAGGCAGTGGCGTTAGGGGCTGCTCTTCTCCAACATGCCTCTACCGAGTCCGTTATGGAGATCAGAGCTTCACTGTTGGATTTTTGGCTACTGAAAAGCTGACCATTTCATCCTCGGACGTGATCGATAACTTCGTGTTCGGCTGCGGTCAAAACAACCGTGGCCTTTTCCGAGGATTCGCTGGCTTGCTGGGACTTGGTCCCTCCAAAATATCCTTCGTCGGACAAACAGCGACCAAGTACAAACAGCTTTTCTCTTACTGCTTACCATCATCACCAAGCTCAACTGGCTTCCTCAATTTCGGTGGCCAAGTCTCGAGTACTGCGAAATTCACTCCTTTGTCGGCTCTTAGTCAAAGATATTCTCTTTACTTTCTGGACATCACCGGAATCAGCGTCGACGGTCAGCTACTTCCGGTGAATTCATCTGTTTACTCGAATGCCAAGACGGTCATCGACTCGGGTACGGTCATTTCAAGGCTGCCACCATCTGTGTACTCAAAGCTTAGCTCGGCATTTCAATCACTAATGACCAAGTATCCCAAGACCAATGGAGTTTCTCTTTTCGACACATGTTATGATTTCACTGGTTATAGGTCATTCTATGTACCCAAGATTAGCGTGTTCTTCAAAGGGGGTGTGGAGGTGAATATTCCTCCGACGGGGGTCATGATCCCGTATAATGAGAAGACTGCGTGCCTAGCATTTGCAGCTAATGGTGATGATACTGATATTTCCATCTTTGGAAATACACAGCAACAAACTCTTGAAGTGATTCATGATGTTGGTAATGGAAGAGTTGGATTTGCACCTGGTGCCTGTCCCTAGTACTGAACAAAGTCCGAGGTTTTTGTAACAATAAATCCATGGAAGATCCATGCGTAACTGTATGGGAGAAAAAATGGCTCAAAAGCCTTTAGGAACTATCATGTAATTTCAGAGCTTAAAGCTTGCAGAACCTAAAGACTTTTGCTTCAATTTCAACTGATACATCTCAGTGTGGACAGGTTAACATTGATACATCTCATTGCAGTCATTACAACTAAGAAAACGTTGTCAATTACCACTAATTGTCATTCCCAAACTCTACTTTCTTATCTTGGATGTCATGAAGTACACTTAAGCTTCGTTGCTGATGATTACCAATAATGATCAAATCGCTCTCTTGTTAGGAGCAAATGCCAAGCAAAGCTGAGAATTTCCATTTTTTCGCCAAACAACTGCTGAAGGGTCCAACTTAACATTGGCTCTCAAGAAGTTGAGAACAATAGTCGGTATTGTCACGTTTCCATAACCATCAAGGTTATGGCATGTCTCAGAAGTGGTCTCACTGGTGGAGCAACCGGATATTTTGACATGGAAGCTTCAAATGCAGAGCGAAGTGCAGCGAAAACAGAGGAAGGCGAGTGATATCAACTAACTCATGTCACCTCACTTTCCTGTATCGAAAATTAAGTTCAGGGTCTGTTTTGGGGTGCGGATATCAACTGTGACAACGTAGTTTCCTGCACCAGTTAAGCGTCCAGAAAGAGGCAGCCTTGCTTTTTTCTTCCAGAATATCATCGCGAGAATACTTGTTCGATTTTATGGAATTGATAGAGCTCACTCTGTATTGATCTTGCATCAGCATTTGATGATAGTACAGGGATGGGTTGCTTCGACCTAGTGGTGAACAGGGTCCATACCTGTGTAGTAAAATAGTCATGTTTACTTCGGCCGAGTGGTGAACAGAATCCATACCTGTGTAGTAAAATAGTCATGATGGTACAAGGATGGGTTGCTTTGGCCTAGCGGTGAAGTCGTCAGCTAGCATAGTCATGTTTAGGTCACCGTATGTAGGGATGGCAAAAGAAGTCGAGCTCAGATCAGTCCGGTTAGAAGTTAATGATTAGGCTTAAATTTTGGGTTGGGGCTGTCTGAGTACAGTAATCCAAAATAATTTTGTCGTATAATAGGATTGTTTTGGTTTTTTTTTTTGGAAAGATTAGTGGATGAAGTCCAACTCACAATGTACAAACAAGTTAGGAACATATACAATTAAAAATGATGTGAAATTTAAATTAGACACATATACTATTCAATGTTCAAGTTGAATTTTATTAGTAGAATTTAAATTTTTTCTAAAGAGATTAATAAAATTTAAGAATCGAATTATTTTAATCAATGATTAAAAACTCAAACTAATTTGATCACTTTAATTGTAAACATCTTGAATCGGTCAACTTTTTATTCAATTTATTTTAATATTTTTATTGTTAAAATCAATCACTTTATTAATTAATCATTTTATAAATTAAAATAAATAAACTAGTTTTATTGAATGGTCTCGTTTTAATTAAAATATAACTTCTTTGATAAGTAAAACAACCTTCTTCAATCATATATCGAATTTTTAAATTTTATTTAATCTTTAATTAGTTTTATGACGGTCTAATATCAGTTCAATTTTTGTCTAATTAGTTTAATTTTTATCCAATTTTAAAATATTAATTTTAATATTTAAAACTTTTAAAAAATATAGCACTAATTGAACAACTATGTTTGTTTAAAGAAATATTTATCCGTTTATCATAAATTTGTCCCATTGGACCAGAAAACACCTCACCTCTATGATATGATTCGCGATGCTACGCTTACAAGCCCTTCTCAGGAACTTGGCCCATGAATCTTTCCGTTGTTTTTGGACCTCAAAAAAAAAAAGAAAAGAAAAGGTAAGCTAGTGGCTGATTTTGGTTTCTTTTTTGTGGACCGTACTCTCGCTTATAATTGAACCCTCCAAACTGCCACCATCTTTACATTCCCCGTAATAAAGAAAAAATAAAATTTTGGGTTTAAGAAATATGAATTTCTTTATCATTTAAATCATTTTCTAAAAATTAATATTTAAAATTTCAAAGAATGTATTTTTTAATTTTTTAAAAAATCCTTCTTATAATTTCGTTAAATGACATGAACATTATATGAACAAATAAGATGTTATCAATATAATAATTTTATATAATTATTAAACTTGATTTTAATTAATTAATTATAATCATAATTAATAATTTATTATAATTATCTTATTTTATTAATTTAAACTGATATTGTTTGATTGGATTAAATTTTATATAAACAATTTTTTAATAAGAAGCGATTTATCTATTAATTAAGATAAAATTACGTTTTACGAACCTCACCAAATTTTACATCCTAGTGACTTCTAATTGGATTTTGTTTTTGTTATTGTTATATTAATGATATTTTAATTTATTCATTTACAATATTCATTATATTTATATTTTAATGAGACTTGAAAAATATAATTTTTCTAAAAATTATAAAAAAATTGATAATTTTAATTTTAAAATTATTTAAATTACAAGTTGACTTCGTCTCTTTTACCAAAAAAAAGTGCTAGTGTGTATGCATCTTTCTTTCTTGGTGTAGGACCTTAATAAAAGAACATCAAGACAAGGTCATTTGACTAAACATGGTTCTACAAGGACAAATCAAGTCTCCATAAGCTTAGGAACAAGTCAGTAGATAGCTAGCAAATGTAGAAGTAAAATTCTGAATGGAATTTTTATTTTTGTTAGTAAAATCTTGTTTGATGGTCTAAGTCCTTCGTTTCAAATTCTTTAGCCAACTAAGCCTTTAATTCTATAATACGATATTTGTTGGAGCCTGTTATTAACATATCCTCTGCATACAATAATAAGATAATGAAGTCATTTTCACTAAAACTCTTGAAACATGCATAAGAGTCTGAATTTAGTCGGCTACATGAAGGAATTAAATCGCTTATATCAATTTCATCGACAAAAAAGTGAGGCGGCTGACCCATCTACGTCCAGGGAGGGTGATGTGACCCAACGAGAGTGACGTCACCCGGAGGCGACCTAACAAGGGTGACGTGATCCAGAGGCAACTCGTCTATGTCCAACCACCCAGTGCACAACATCGTGACCCAAAGGCAATCTAGAGGCGAGACCCATCGACAGTGGTGGGAGAGGGAACTAGCCAAATGATAGTGAGGGTGACCTAAAGGTGATAGTGAGACAACCCAGAGATGGTGGCATTAGGGGTAGATAGGTGGCAATGCGTGCGTTCTGTGGAGGTACGCGGTGACCCAGATCCAAAGAGTGAAGTAGCGATGACCCAGATGCAGATCTGTATAACCCACGGGAGCCTCAATAATTTCATATGAGACCTATGCGAACTTCTTTCAACTTGCTACGATCCAGATATCCTTGCCCCACGAGAGCTCTATGACAGCAGATGGAGTGCCTTCTTCCTTGTCCATGAAAGATTTTCCTATGTTCATCGAAGAGATGGGTCAGAAAATTGCATCTAGAAAGGGGATAACTTCACTAAAAGCTTCAAACTGTCAGAAATCGACCCCAATAATGGCACTTGCATAAAGAAAAATCAATTGCAGCAGCCTAAGATATAATTGAAATATTACCCGGATGTCATGAAGGATGGTGTCATCAGTCCACCGATCGAATTGTTGCAAGTCGGAGCGAGGGCTTGGTATACTACCCTGGTTAGTTATTTCTGGAGTAAGAGACCTGCATTTCTAATCATCAATGCCTGGGCTATTGCACGATGGTGTAAGAAAGTTTTGGAAAAATCTTTACTAAGGATGATGGCACTGTTATGTTTAAATTTGTTGTTGATAGCAACTTGAATGAAATACTAGAAATGGGACCTTGACATATAAGGGGCCAACTCATGCTTATTTAGAAGTGGAAACCTGGGATAACATTTGATAGAGAATGTGTGGAATTTTTTCCTATATGGGTGCATTTTCATAATTTGCCACATGAATTTTGGACAATTGAAGGATTGAGTTGTTTAGCAAGTTCTTTATATAAGCCCCTTGGCTTAGATGTTTAAACATCCAGAATGGAGCGAATTGGGTATGCAAAAATATGTGTAGAGGTCAAAAGGAATGCTATACTACCTGATCATTTACCAATTCTCAAGTTGGGTGAAACATGGGAGATTGTGTAATCTGAAGTTAAGATGACATATCCCTGAAGCCTCAAACTCAAACAAGAATGGGTTCCTAGAGAAAAACTTTTCAAAATAGATGGCGGGATGAGTTATTAGGGGTTGAATCTTCTCTACTGAGTGATGTGAGGCTATGGGTGTACAAGTTGATGCTAATGCGAATCTGAGTAACTCATAAATAAATACTCCAAATCTTGAAGGTGAGAAACCTAATATAACATCTGGACACACCTCTCAGTTCAAGGAATATGATAACCAGGAAAATGTAACTACTACACAAGATTCACAATGTAGCGCCCCCTCATCGTAGGGTACACATCGGGACGCCCGAAGGTCGCTCCGACACGTATCCCACGATAAAGGTGCACTATCAGAAAATTCGACTGTTAATCCACATGGCATCGCAATAATTAAAACCATAATATATCAGAAATCAGTAAATTTTAAAATCCAAAATAATCTTGGTACAGTCATCCAATATCAGAATAGACAAGTCTATCAGTCCCCTAGACAACACCAAAAAGGAAACTGATACAAGCATCTATCCTAAGTCATCCGCAAAAGTCCAACCCAGCTGACCGACCTGTGTGCCATCGCTTCTCTTGCCAGCACACTCGCATGGCAGGAAAAGACTATCTCCGGAGCTAGGGGTCTACTCTAACAGTCCTGAAAAATAGGTTGCAATTTTGGGTGAGTTTGCGAACTCAGTGAGAAACCATCATCAATGGTTCACTCAAATCATGCATTACGCAGATTACATACAGCACGACACAGTAAGATACAATTAGTATATAACAATTTGCAGTAGCCTATAACAGTTTGCAGTATCAAATAACAATTTACAATAAATCAGGTCATCACGTAATTCAGTAATCGTCACAAAACAATCATTCATGTGTATACAATGCATATGTGACTCTTTTCCAGTTATTCAGTATTGTGCCCAAGTGCTCAATCAGTATTCAGTGGGGGACGCGTCAGGGATTTCTCCCCTCGAGCTCGAGGCCGGTCGATCTGATGTTAGAGCTCGAGGCTCTTTTCGGATAATAGCAACTTGGGTCACATATCTATTATCGATCATGCATTTATGCATGTAATGCAGTGTTCAGTAATTTACAGTGTACGGCTATAAAAGCCCAGTATTGCAATTCCCAGTTTCATGCAGTAGTCCAATCCAATACAGTAAAAGCATGAAATTCAATTATATATGTATTTCAGTAATCATGTAATTCACATTGGCAAGTAATTCACATAGAGCATTTAGACAATCAGGAATTTGAGAAACCAACTAGGTTACTCACCTGTAACTTTCGAGCTACTGCCTGGAAGTCCCAGTAATGTCCGTAGAATGACGATCCAACAACGTCTCTATAGCAGTAAAATACAGTCCCATTACTAGATGCTCAATTAAACGATTCAGTGATGCATATGTCTGAATGGAATTATGTACAATGCATGTTTACGATTTTCGGTGCTAAAACTCACTTTTGATATCTTACGCCCAATTCTAACATTCGCTCAATTGATCGACAATGATTTGATTCAAATCTTAAAATTCAGTTCAATCTCCTCGATTCATATACCCCATAGCAATTCCATATCTATTAGGTCAAAACCTCTATTGAAAATCCAAATTATCACACTTCAATACTTAGGTCACTATAGGAACCATAATTGACCTTAATCTCAATAAATCAATACCATTTAAATTAAATTCTAACCTCCATAATTATCCTCAATTGAAGACCTCTTTTCCTAGTTCGCAACGAATCAGGAATCACCTCAATCGGAGGTCTATATCATAAATTATACCCATTAAACTAAAACTCAATCCATCAGAACACTGCTCTTTGTCGCGACTTACATCCCTCGCTGCGGCGTACAAAAGGTCGCTCGCCGTGGCGTGGAAGACGCTCGTCGCGACGTCCATACTCTTCGCGGCTCGCCGCGGCGTGAAACCATGCGCTCGCCGATGCGTCTCGCTGCGCTTGTCGCGACGTGCGGGTCGCGCCACCATCTTCTCCGATCGCTTTTCGTCCATTTCTCTCTCTAAAACCCCCATTAACACTCTCAACTACCCAAATCAACCATAATAAATGTCATCAATGCATCAAAAACCATTAATAACAACATTAAAGCCATAAATACTTACCAATCGAAGATCAAATTCCACAAATCCCTCAAATCTCCGTAAACCTTAAAATCCTTCAAAATCAACGATTAGCCACTCTCAAAGCTTCTCAACCTTCATCAATCACAATAAACAAGTTAGCTTTGCACAATGAGGAGAAAACCACAAGGAAAAATCGAAGAACCTCACCAATGGGAGAGATCAAAGATCACCGTGGGAGGAGGAAGAGAAGAAACGATTTTGACTTAGAAAAATCCCAAAGTTTTCAAACCTAGCTATTTATAGACATAGATCTCCAAATCAGTCCAAATTTCAGTCTCTAAATTTCAATGGCTCAACATTTTTATTTCCTAACAGTATAACTCTAATTTTTTTCATTGCCATTGGACAATTCTTTTAGTACCATACGGTCAATCGATCCTGTCATTCAAAATTTCCGGTCCGGCATTTTCTCCCAATTTCGAAAAATTTCCTATAAGCCACTATCAATTGCCAATCACTCTTAAACTATTCTAAATCCGTCATTCGAGCCCACTTACTCCTAATTTCTCACTCGATTGCAATCCAGTCAGTTCAGTCAGTCCACAATCCAATCAATTCACACTCACAATTAAAATGCCAAAAAATCATGAATGCATGTACCTATGAATAAATGCATATGTAATAAACCTGTTCCTCTATAATTAGAGGCCAGTAACATGTTCAATCAGTGAATGCAATGAAACCTATCAGTCCGTCTCAATTACCAAAATACCCTTGCTAACAGTAACGAGATGTTACACACAATCAATAGAGCAAGAGATAGACGATGAACTTGGTTTACTGGATCATGATCAAACTAGAAACTTGTTGCTTAGACAACCGAGAATGACAAAGTTATTGAGATAGCAGAAATGAGAGTTCCCCTAACCCCAAAAGAAGATCAAATCGAAGGAAAACCAAAAAGAATGAGGTATTCTCCTTAAATGATCATTCTCATATAGAATACAAATGGGTTAAATAACCCTCTCAAATAGTCCATGGTGAGAGAATTGGAATAACTTCTAATTTCATTTTATCATATAGATGATATGCTTACATAACCGTAATGTGCAAGAAGTGACAATAACATTATATAATTTAAGCATGTGGGCCTCATATTTGTGAGAAAAAATATATAGGTTGCATTGTTAATAGGGTGATATTTCACATACAAGATCGAGATAGTCAACTTAGAAGCCAAAATTGTGGTGTTATTGTTGAGGGATGTCATGACGACGAATTTATTAACTTCTACGTTATCATCTCTGAAATAATAGAGTTGCACTACATTAAGGATAAAAATATTGTTCTATTTAAGTGCAAATGGTTTAATCTTAATGGCATGAAAGTGAACGGGAATATTACTAGAATCAATGTTAGTAAGACATGGTATTAAAAGTCAAGTGAAGTAAGTTTTCTACCTAAACAATATTGTATTAGGTAGCAATTGGAAGGTTGTTCAAGAGTTTCAACACTGAAATGTCTTCGGTTTTTGTGAAAGGGGTAATGGTCAATTCAATGAGGATACTGATGAAATTTATCAAGAGATTGGATTAGAGTTTAGTAATTAAGCCATTCAATAAAAGATGCGATATATCATCATTCTATAGTAGAGATGTTGATCAAAACATATTACAATTGGATGAAGTCCAAGCAAATATTTTCAATCAAACTGAAGAAGACTATAATCAGGATGAATGAAAATAATGATGATAATTTGGGCGAATATATTAGTAATAAAGAATCCAATCATTATGTAATTAATGATGATGATTTTCAAAATCTTGATCATGATTATTAAATGTAAATAAATTGTTTATATTGTTTGAAATGTTATGTTCATATTTGAGTTATGCTGTTGATGTTTTACTTATGTTCATAAACTTTTCAATTTTATTGTATGCATTTCTGGCACAAACGGAAACAAAAGTAATAAAAAACGAAATAATAAAAACGTCAGAAATTTGGTAACGCAGTTCGGCACACCTTGCTTACGTCTGCGGGAGCCTCATCTAGCTTAATAACTTTAACCGAAGTATAATAATTTTACCTAAGGCTTTACTGAGTCGATACTACTCAACCCTTGACACTATCTCTCAACCTCACTTCCCGTGAAAGAATTTCACACCAAATAACACGATTGACTCGTGTTAACATCAACAGAAGATTTTTTCAACACTTTTTTAAATTAAAATACAATTTATAAAAAATAACTCAAGTGATCAAAATAATAGAGAACGAAAACTAGATATATTTGAGATAGAAAAGAACAATTTTTCGATGAGTTCCACTCCACTAAAATATATCTGATCAAAGTCGTCGCAACAATAATAGACTGACTCACGTAAACATCAATGAAAAATTCCAACAACGTTATCTTTAAAGAAGATCCAGAAAAATCAAAAACTCACGCCCACTGCTTTGTTTCTTATCTAACGCTCATGCTACGTTTCTTGTCTAACATCCACGATATTTTTCAAGTCACAAAAGCATGCCCATGCAGCTGTGCTTTTCAATAGCAATTAACCCACACAACACCGTCGTTGTTGCACCTTCACATAAGATTAACTCTGTTGCTTCGCTTATCAATAATATTTCACAAACACGTAACCCCACAGCAACCCACTCACAAAACAAATTCCTTCTTCTGCTGTATATTCTTCGATCTTCAATTAAAGTCAGGTCAAGTAAAGAATGCCTTCACAGTCAGCAAGAGAGTTTTAACAGTAAAATTCGACTTTCTGCTGCTGCTACTGAGGGCTTATAATTACAAACAAGCAAAATGGAAACATAATAAATTAACAAAGTAAGTCATGTATCTTATCGTCATCAAGTTGCAAGAGAGCTGACAACTTCATGGATCGCAATATCACGACTTTAGGAACAACCACTGGGCCATACTTACAAAATAGAGAAATGAAGCCATCAAAGTTTGGTTGATGCCAACTTGACTTAAAACTTATTTTCTAACTTTTTCTTCACAACTTTTTTTTGGACATCATACTTTCTCTTTGCCCAATATAAAATATTGATTTTTGTCAATGAACAAAACATAAAGTATTAGTATGTCAAATTCTCAATAAAATTTTGATTTTTAATTGTTTAACCATAAATTTTTAAGAATATTAGAGTGCTTATAATTCTTGTAATACCAAAGTTCACCAACAAAGAGTTACTCTCTTAGTAGTAAATTACAATATTCAACCGATTCGATCAATTTATTCACGAAAATTTTGAACAGTCTAATATTTTGGTTTAGTTTTAAATTTTCAGTTTAATTTATTTTAATAAATTTTATTATTATAATCATTGGTTAACTAATTAGTCGATTATTTTTATAAATTAATAAATTTTATAAACTAAAATAAATAAATAAATTTTATTTATCAAATTTTAATTAAAATTTAAATTATTTGAGAGATAAAGGCAATTTTTTGTAATCATGCTTCAAATTCTTTAATCATCGGTTTTATAAATTTTTAAACATTAAATTTCTTTAATTTTAGTAATATTTTTAAAAATAGTAAATTATGAAATATTTGTCAGAAATTTTACGAAATTAATATGTTCAAGTATGGAATTTTAAGCGGTCTTATTCTTTTTCCAGCTAAAACCTTTTTATATCGTCAAAATGGGTAATTAAGGGCTACGTGAATTGAACGAAAAGGACATCCCCGTCCAATAACTGTTTTTTTTTTTTCTTTCCCTGGAAACATTCAAATCAATTACAGCTAACGAGTGTTCATGGCCTTAAAGCTATTGTCTTAGCCGTTTAATTGGATCAAATTGGAGAGACTTTTCCACACCCACCAAATTCTCGTCTAAATTTCCCCATTCCCACACAAATCTGCATATTCCTACGACAATAAAACAATTAGTTATTGTCATCTTCAGTACATAATTCTTATATAAGGGTGGCCAGACTAGCCAGGAAACTGCACAGCTCCTCCAATGGCTACTCCAACAAATTCCAATGTCTCCCCCACCTGTTTCCTCTATGCATCTCTTCTTCTTGTCCTCTGCCCTTTCTTCACACTGAAGAAGATTGATGCCTTTGAAGGGAATCTGAAGAATCTCCATTTTCACGAGCTTAAAGTTAGTTCCTTTGTACCATCGCCCGTCTGCAACCGATTTTCTTCCAAAGGTAAATTAATTACAAAAGGTCTGCAGTTTAAATTTCTTTGCATGATTTTGTTGTTCGTTTCCACATATGTATACAAAAACAAGAAAATGTCCTGACCTGACTAAATTTTTGATTCAGCTGGAAGGAAAGGCTCCTCTTTGGAGGTAGTTCATAGGTACGGTCCGTGCAATGGACAAGAAGCAATAGAATCTCCTTCCGAAGCTGACGTCTTCCTTCAGGACCAACAAAGAGTGAACTTTCTTCATAATCAATATAGCTTCTCCAAGAGGGATCATGCTACTTTTTTAGACATGAAGACGACAGTACCTGCCAAGTCCGGCAGAACAATAGGTGGAGCCAACTATATCGTCACTGTTGGACTTGGCACGCCAACGAAGCAATACTCACTCGCATTCGACACCGGAAGTAGCATAGCTTGGACTCAGTGCGAGCCATGCTTAGGATACTGTTATCCACAACAGGAGCCAAAGTTCGATCCAACCAAGTCCACTTCATACAAAAATGTTACATGTTCTTCACCTTCATGCAGTTTAATCACCGAGTCACGTACGTACTTGCTTGTCCAATTGTTTGACTTTTCTGCTAATGTAAATTGACTTGAAGAAAATCACTAGCAGATTGATGTTTTATATGAAAATTTTGGACATCCTCATCTGAAATTGCATACTAGTGCTTGAAACTTACTTCCAGATGATTTGTGTACTTGTTCTACAGGCAGTGGCTTCAGGAATTGCTCTTCTCCAACATGCCTCTACGGAGTCCGTTATGGAGATCAGAGCTTCACTATTGGATTTTTGGCTACTGAAAAGCTGACCATTTCATCCTCGGACGTGATCGATAACTTCGTGTTCGGCTGCGGTCAAAACAACCGTGGCCTTTTCCGAGGATTCGCTGGCTTGCTGGGACTTGGTCCCTCCAAAATATCCTTCGTCGGACAAACTTCGACCAAGTACAAACAGCTTTTCTCTTACTGCTTACCATCATCACCAAGCTCAACTGGCTTCCTCAATTTCGGTGGCCAAGTCTCGAGTACTGCAAAATTCACTCCTTTGTCGGCTCTTAGTCAAAGATATTCTCTTTACTTTCTGGACATCACCGGAATCAGCGTCGGCGGTCAGCTACTTCCAGTAGATCCATCTGTGTACTCGAATGCCAAGACGGCCATCGACTCGGGTACGGTCATTTCAAGGCTGCCACCATCTGTGTACTCAAAGCTTAGCTCGGCATTTCAATCACTAATGACCAAGTATCCCAAGACCAATGGAGTTGCCCTTTTCGACACATGTTATGATTTCACTGGTTATAGGTCGGTGTCTATACCCAAGATTAGCGTGTTCTTCAAAGGGGGTGTGGAGGTGAATATTCCTCCGACGGGGGTCATGGTCCCGTATAATGAGAAGACGTGCCTAGCATTTGCAGCTAATGGTGATGACACTGATATTTCCATCTTTGGAAATACACAGCAACAAACTCTTGAAGTGATTCATGATGTTGGTAATGGAAGAGTTGGATTTGCACCTGGTGCCTGTCCCTAGTACTGAACAAAGTCCTAGGATTTTGTAACAATAAATCCATGGAAGATCCATGCGTAACTGTATTGGAGAAAAAATGGCTCAAAAGCCTTTACGAACTATCGTGTAATATCAGAGGTTAAAGCTTCCAGAACCTAAAGACTTTTGCTTTAATTTCAACTGATACATCTCAGTGTGGGCAAGTTAACATTGAAACAATTACACAGGCTAAGAATAAAGATCCAGACACAGCATCCATTTCGATTCTTATTCCATAATAATAATTGTATAAGAATGCAGTCATTACAACTAAGAAAACGTTGTCAATTGCCACAACTGCCATTTCCAAATTCTACCTTATTCTCTTGGATGTCATAAAGTACACTTAAGCTCCGTTGCTGATGATTACCAATAATGATCAAATCGCTCGCATCCTTGTTAGGAGCAAACGCCAAGCAAACCTGAGAATTTCCATTTTCTCGCCAAACAACTGCTGAAGGGTCCAACTTAACATTGACTCTCAAGAAGTTGAGAACCATAGTCGGTATTGTCACGTTTCCATAACCATCAAGGTTATAGCATGTCTCCAGAAGTGGTTTCACAGGAGGAGCAACCGGATATTTTGACATGGAAGCTTGAAATGCAGAGCGAAGTGCAGCGAAAACGGAGGAAGGAAGGCGAGTGATGACAGTTCCAGAGTCCATTATAGTCCCTAACCTCCCAGAAGATATAGATAATCTTTGACTACCGATCTGTATTCCAAGGAGATTCACAAAGTAGAGAGATGGCCTATTTGGGTCGCGAAGAAGTGGAGTGTAGGTCTCAGTTTGACAAGCTTCAAGTGCCTCTTCACCAAACAAAAGGTATCCTGATGACCTGTCCACTGTAGGCAGACAATAGCAAAAGATTTGAGCAAAATTTGAGGCTGTTTGAGATATAAGTGAAAGCCCTCCTGATTGACCAAGGCCTACAACTCCATCTGCAGTGCCAAAACTGTCACTATTGTTCAGGCCGCAACCAAAAGCATAGCTTGGGAATGTATCAGAATCTGTAATTGTAAGAGTATCTCGTCCATAGTATCCCTCAGAGTACGACTTGTCCAGGTATGTGATGCTATAGTCACATTTGGAGGTAGTGCAAGTCGCATTAGAGAAGGTAGAAGATTTCAAAGGATTAAAAATGGAGCCTTGTTGTTGTGCACAGTTCCCGGAACACGGCAGACATCTAACCCATGTAACCTCACTTCCTGTGTCGAAAATTAAGTTCAGGGTCTGTTTTGGGGTGCCGAGACCAACTGTGACAACGTAGTTTCCTGCACCAATTGAGCGGCCAGAAACGGGCAGCCTTGCTTTTTCTTCCAGAATATCATCGAGAGAATACTTGTTCGATTTTATGGAATTGATAGAGCTCACTCTGTATTGATCTTGCACCAGCATTTCATGATAGTTCAGAGATAGGTTGCTTTGGCCAATTGGTGTACAGGGTCCATACCTGTGGGTTATTCTTAGTCCCTTTCGTTTACCTGGAGTAAGATCCATCAAAAACAATATCTTAGCATACTCACAAAAAGCAGAGATCTTTACAAGACAAACTGATTCCCTTCACAGAAAGGTCAAGAGTTTCAGGTTTCAAGATCACAAAATCTTACCTTTAACAGGATCTGTACAGATTGAAGCTGGATGAGGCAGAGTATTCTGCGCTAGCTGGGGATGAGAATTTGTTGCTTTTCTCGCTTCAGAAATGGACAACTTGGTCCAACAACAAGAGAAAATTACAAGGCAATGAAAGAGCAGGCGGAATGATGCCATTGACATCTACTGGAAAAAAATGTAGTAAACCCAAAACGTATCTCAATTCCATTTAACAGGAATGTGAACTTTCCTGGAAAATAGGAGTAGAAGACCTTTTTTTTTTTTTTGGAGAAATTAAAAAATCTCATTAAATGAATTGCGGAATAGAAGACTTTGACTCCACCTAGTTGTTGAAAATTTTGGCCGTCTTGTGTGACTTGAGTTTTCTCCAACTGTCCGAAATGTAACTTGGTTACATCGGATTACTGGCGGGATGGAGCGTTCTTTGTTGTCTTTCCATGTGATTGGTATCTATAATGAATTGATATGATGATACCGCAAAACAAAGAAGGCTTGACGGGGTTGTGTTAGATTAAGCTCTCCGACGCCAATCGGTTTTTGGTGAAGGTGAGGTTGATAAACACAGAGAAAGCTAGGTTTATGATTGTGCGTCATACATTATGAGAATAATACCTTTATATGGTTTTTCACCAGGTTTAGGTCTTTACGTATCTGCATGGGAGATATTCTTCTACTGTTGGGCCATGGATGTGTGGGTCAGGCTCGAATTAATTGGTAGATGTGAGACCGACCGATCGGCCTGTGGGATTGGGCTCGGGTCCAATATAGCCGACCCAACCATAAGCCCCCTACTCCTCGAGTCTGAGCGAAGAGCAGGGTCGAAGGAGTATGTTGGACGTTGGCGTTCGTCGGTTTCCTCATAGCTCGTAAGCAAGGCTGCTCGTAAGGTGGTCGATCGATCAGGTATTGGCCTTGTAGCCTGGTCATGGGATTGCTCGGGCAGTTTTGATCGGTCGGGTGCCGACTAGTCATGCCTGACTGCTCGTATTGGGGTCGATTGGCTGAGGGCCCCCGACTAATCGGTTTCGGCACTTACTGCGTGACAGCTTGCGCTATGGTAGGTCGGATAGCCATCGTTGGTAGACGCTTGGAATTGAAACATTTATTATTTGACGGCGCGTGCTCTCGACAACCGTTCGTAATCAAACGTATCGTCCTTATGTGTAATTATTATGCACCGTATCCGTCGTCCTTTCAACTACCGCTCCTTTCCGGATTTCGAACAACCCTAATTCTTGTGACTTAGATCATGCCACGTGTCTGAGCATAGCTCGGATTTTCTCCACGTGTCGTAGTCCGATTGGGTCACTTTCGAGTGTTCCTTCTGCAGACCCTCTATAAATACTCATAGTCGACGAGTTGTGGCAGTTTTTACCTTTTGCTTTCGTTCTCCCGCTTACACTTTGTCTTCGCTTGTTCTTTGTCGTTCGCGGTTCCCAGAAATTTCCTTTCACTTCGCCGTCCGATTTCCCTATTTCGAACCCCTGATTAGGTACGTCCTTTTTCTTCATTCCCTCTTATTTTCTAAAAGTCTTTTTCTTGGTGAACATGTCGACGGGTAGTTCTGAGAGCATGGTCGGAGGTGCGGAGGAGATGTTGATGAGAGAGAGAAAAGATGGTTTAGTTGTGGAGTTGCCGCCAAAGACTGCATCGTCGATGACCGTGGGGGAGTTGAGCAAATTGACTCTTAAGTATAATATTCCTACGTCTTGGGGGCCCCAACTAGCCTTTAGGAATGAGCGGATCCACAGCAACTTCAGTGGATACTTCGCCGTCTCCAGGAGCTTTTTCTCAGAGGGTGGCATGAGGCTCCCGTACGCCCTGATTGTTGACGAGGTGTGCGCCATGTTCGGGTTATTACCGAGCCAAATTCCTCCGAACAGTTGGAGGTTTATAAACGGGTTGGCATTGCTGTGTCATCAGTTCGGCTATCCGCCTACTGTCGGCATTCTGCGCCATTTCCTGAGGATGAGCCATAGTCCGAGCTCCGGCCGGAATCCCTTCTGCAATATAGAGATGCTCGGTATCGCCTACCAGACACCTCGAAAATTTCTTCTGGCGGACCAAGTATTTCTTTGTGAAGCCCCAGGATCTTCATCTGAGTGCCGACCATGGAGGTATCCTCTGGCCGAGCAATGGAATGATTTGTCGACCTTGTCCCTTAGCAGGGAGGAGTAGGAGGTGGTCCGTCGTATCAAGGAGCTCGGCAGATACGATTTTGCTCGGCTCATTCAGGAATACCCCAGGGGGGCCTCGGCCGATTCTTTCCTCGTCGACCCCCCTTCTCGTATTACCGAGCTAAAGGAGGAAACCGCCCCGTCCGGTTGACTCCTCGTGATTGTATTAATTGTTGAACTTTTGTGCATTAGTTTTGTTCTCTAACTCAATTTATCATTGTGCAGCCATGGTGAGGATGCCCGCCCAAGCTTCTACGTCAAGGAAGCAGGCCTCTCGGAAGAAGGGGAGTGAGGCGGAGATCGGTGAGGGCGCCACTTTGTTTGCAGGGTTGGTCTCCTCAACTGTACCGACGGGTGCTCCCCCTACCGGGGACCTTCCTATTAAGTCGGAGCCATTGCCGATTGTACCAGTGGTAGAGGAGGAGGAGGAGGACGCGGGTCCTCCTCTTAAGAGGAAGAGGTTGGTTCGGCTGGGTGACCTTCCATCCTGCCCGGTCACCCAGCCGGGCAGTGTAAATGAAAGAAAGGCAAGGAGAAGGCGCAGTAGTGAGCCTTGGCGGTGGGAGCCCGCCATCAAGTTGGGCAGGGCGTATTGATCGGGGACCTCGAGGTGTCCCGCTACCTTGCCGAGAGGGTTACTCCCCGTGGACGAGCGGTTCATGGAGAAGAAAGGTAACACAGGTTGGGTTCTCACTGTTCGTCTTGGTATCTTGGCTGCGACGATGTCCTTTCCGTCTTTGCAGCGTTTGGAGACTCTGGACCGGAAGTCCAGATCTCCATGATCAAATGAAGGGTTTGAAAGGCGGTATCGAGAGGTGAAGGAGGAGAGACCTTCTTGAGCTAAAATCGTCCCTCAAGAGGAGAAGAAGGCCCAGGAGGGGAGATGGGAGCTTTGACTCGGTGGCGAAGTAGAGGAGGAGAGGGAGAAGGAGAGAGAGAGGAGGGAGAAGGAGAATGAGGAGTGGAGGAAGACTGTGAGGGCGGAGACTGCCATTCCGTCGTGGTGGATAGAGATAGAGCCGAGAACACCTTGCGGGAGGTACGGTGCTCTATGCGGGAGCAGCGGATCGAAGCGATCAAGCGATGGAAGAGGCGGTTCTTGTACGAGGAGAGTTTAGAGCTCGCCTGTGAGGTAGCCCACTCGGTTCTGAAGAGGGGCCACGAACTCTATGCTCCTGAGGGGGTGGCATGCCCTTCATTCGAAGAGTATGCCGAGCGGCTTATTCCCGCAGCTTTTGAGTTTTCTTTGGAGGAGATGACGAAGAAAGTCGAGGGAGAACCGTCTGACGTTCGGATGAGGAGCTAGATCTCATTCAAGAGGAAGAGCTCCCTGGTGAAGATGCTCCTTCGGTTGCTCCCCCGGGTCCTGCTCATGTTCTCATTGTGTCGCTCTCCGGAGAGGAAGAGCTTCCTAGTGAAGATATTCCTCCGGTTGCTCCCCCGGGTCCCGTTCCTACTTCGTCTCTTTCGCCCGCTTCCGAGGCTTCCCCTGGGTATTCTCCTTCTCCTTCGGCTGTTGGTAGTTCCCCTTCTCCCATGTTGTAAAACTCACCTGGTCGAGCTTGTGGCCAGGATCAATCCACAATAATAAAATTCTTTTTTGAAGCTACTTTCCGTGTTTTCGCTTTCTGTTTTCGATCATAGTGTAGTTTGGTAAAGTCGCTCATGGCCGACTGGCTTCGAGGTCGATCTATAATTGAGGCCGAGCTACGGTCTCGGCGATTCTGCCTTGGCGACCGATCGACCTTAGTCAATCAGTATCGAAGGCGAGCGAAAGGTCCCAAGGATCACGTCTTGGCGACCCGACCGACCGTGGTTGATCTATGGAGAATGCTGAGCGATGGTGATGGCGAGGGTCCCAAGGATCTTGTCTTGGCGACCCGACCGACCGTGGTCGATCTATGGAGAATGCCTAGCGATGGCGATGGCGAGGGTCCCAAGGATCTTGTCTTGACGACCCGACCGACCGTGGTCGATCTATGAAGAATGCCGAGCGATTGGCGATGGCGAGGGTCCCAAGGATCTTGTCTTGGTGACCTGACCGACCGTGGTCGATTTATGGAGAATGCCGAGCGATGGCGATGGCGAGGGTCCCAAGGATCTTGTCTTGGCGACCCGACCGACTGTGGTCGATCTATGGAGAATGCCGAGCAATTGGCGATGGCGAGGGTCCCAAGGATCTTGTCTTGGCGACCCGACCGACCGTGGTTGATCTATGGAGAATGCCGAGCGATGGTTACTTGGATTTTCTATTCTTTGCTATACATGATTGAATTCTTTATTGCCAAGAAATATGAAAACCCCTTTATTGATAATAATGAGGGCGTGGGCCGTTAAAAAATCTGTCTGGCAGGGACAGGAAAAAGGTACCCACATGTATACAAAAATGATAATAAGAAAAGATTAACTAAAATAAAACTTATCTATTGGTAAAACGCCTTCAAGTTCCGTGAGTTCCAAGGCCTTGGTAGAAACTTCCCTTTCTTATCGCTGAGGATGTAAGAACCATGCCCGACCTGCTTAATCACTCGATAGGGTCCTTCCCACGTCTGTCCGAGTTTTTCGGGATGCTTTCCAACCGCCTCGGCTTTTCGTAGGACTTAACCACCTACCTTTACATCGCTCGGCTTGACCCTTCTGTTGTAGAACTTGGTCACCTTTTGCCTGATGGCTTCTGAGCGAGCGACTGCCCTTTTTCTATCCTCGCTAAGGAGAACGAGCTCTGCTCTGCGGGCTTCATCATTCCGCTCTTCTTCATAGCCCGACACCCTTTGATTGTGCAATGCCACCTCTACTAGAACTAGAGCTTCTGCCCCGAAGGTCATCCTGAATGGTGTTTCTCCTGTGGCTCCGTTCGGTATGCTTCTATATGCCCACAATACTTCGTTTACATCCTCCACCCAGGTCTTTCGGCCGTCCAGGCGTTTTTTGAGGGCGTTCATTATCTTTTTGTTGGTGTTCTCTGCGAGACCGTTACTTTAGGGATGGGCTACCGAAGTCAACCGTAGTTTGATCTTTAGTAGATCGTAAAAATCTCTAAACTTGTGGTTGTCGAACTGCCGACCATTATCCGTAACCAACACCATAGGCATCCCGAAGCGACATAGTATATTCTTCTTTATGAAACTTTCCACCTTCCCCTCGGTGATTGTAGCGACAGACTCCGCTTCTACCCACTTAGTGAAATATTTCACTGCCACTATCAGGAATTTCTTCTTTCCGGGACCGAGAGGGAAGGGCCCCAGTATATCCATTCCCCATTGGGCGAAAGGGATAGGATGGCTCACGATTTGCATTCGCTCGGTCAGCTGGTGAGACAGGCTGCTGTTTCTCTGGCAGGCCTCACATCGGTCGACCTTTTCCTGACAGTCTCTTCTCATTGTCGGCCAGTAATACCCCTGTCTGATCAATCGGTGAGCCAACATTCGGCCCCCTACGTGATTTTCACACATCCCTTCATGGATTTCAGCCATTGCCTGCTCGGCTTCTTCTTCATTCAAGCATCGAAGCAGCGGCCAGTCGTAAGACCGCCTATATAGAGTATCGTTAACGATCATGTATTCGACTGCCTTTATCCTTAACTTCTTGGCCTCTGACGCGTCTTCCGGTTGCTTTCCTTCTAAAAGGTACTGCGCAATCAGTTCTGTCCAACTCGACCGACCGGTACTCACGTTGAGAACTTCCTCGGCTTTCTGAATGCTAGGTCGATCAAGTCGTTCGACTAGAACATTATTTATGGCATCACGGTAGGAAGCCATTTTCGAGAGCGCATCCGCTTTAGCATTTCGAGCTCGTTCTATTATGCTGATTGAGTGTTGTTCGAAATTGCTCAATTCCTGCTTTACTAGCTCCAGATACTTGATCATGTTGTTCCCCTTGGCCTCATACTACCCGGTGACTTGGCCTACCACCACTTGGCTGTCGCTATATATCTTCAGGTGCTTCACCCCCATCTCCCTGGCTAGTTGGAGGCCGGTTATCAGAGCCTCATATTCTGCCTCGTTATTGGAGGACTTGAATTCTAGCCGAAGGGCGTATTCTACCTTTTCATCCATATGCGGGCTGACCAGCACTACTCCCGCTCCGCATCCCTCGGCATTGGATGACCCGTCGACAAACAAGCTCCAGGTGGGGAAAGGCTCGTCCTTCGAGCTAGGTTGGCTCATCTCTGCAATGAAGTCTGCCAACACCTGCGCTTTAATGTTCGTGCGGGGCTTATACTGTATGTCGAATTCTCCCAGTTCTACCGCCCACTTTATCAGCCGACCTGAAGTTTTGGGCTTTTGAAGGCACTGCCTGAGGGGTTGATCAGTCCACACCTCAATGGTATGACTTTGGAAGTAAGGCCTCAACTTCCTAGCTGTCATTATCAAAGAGAGGGCTAGCTTCTCTATGGGCGTATATCGCGTTTCTGGCCTGGTCAACACTTTGCTGACATAGTAGATGGGATGCTGCTCGTTTCCTCCTTATCGGATAAGTACCACGCTGATCGACCCCTCCGTAATCGCCAAGTATAAAATCAGGTTCTCCCCCTCTACCGGGCTTTGCAGAATAGGCGGGCTAGACAAATATTGTTTTAAGTGTTGGAAAGCTTTCTCGCACTCATCCGGCCATTGAAACTGGGTCACGTTCGCTTTCCTCAGGACTTTGAAAAATGGGAGGCACTTGTCTCCTAGTCTGGAAATAAACCTGCTCAGCGAAACTATTCGACCGGTCAATATCTGAACATCTTTCAAGCATCGCGGCGAAGGCATCTGTATGATGGCCTCAATCTTCTCTGGATTAGCTTCGATTCCCCGCTGAGTGATCATAAACCCCAGGAATTTTTCGGATGCCACCCCAAACACGCATTTTTTCGAGTTTAGCTTCATCTGAAATTTATTCAGGGTCTGGAAGACTTCCTTGAGATCTTGTACATGCTCCGCGGACGTCTTACTTTTGACCATCATATCATCCACATAAGCTTCCACCGTCCGGCCAATTTGTTTTTTAAAGACTTCTGTGACGAGCCTTTGATAGGTCGCCCCGGCATTTTTCAGGCCGAAAGGCATTACTTGGTAGCAATATGTGCCTTGGTCGGTTATGAAGGCGGTCTTTTCTTTGTCTCCCAGGCTCATTTGGATCTGATGATAGCCCGAGAAAGCATCCAGAAGTCGAGCTCATACCATGCCCCGAGGTGGAGTCTACTAATTGGTCGATCTTAGGCAATGGGAAGCTGTCCTTTGGACACGCTTTGTTCAGGTCGGTGAAATCTATGCACATTCTCCACTTCTCGTTCTTCTTTTTTACTAAAACGACATTGGCGAGCTATTCAGGATATTTGACCTCTCGGATGAACCCGGCCTCCAGTAACTTCGTTACTTCCTTCTCGATCACCCCATGTCGCTCCTTACTGTACCATCGCTTCTTTTGTCTGATCGGCTTATAGTCATGCCGAATACCGAGGGAGTGAGACGCGACTGATCGAGAAATTTCGAGCATGTCGCTCGGTACCCAAGCGAAAACTGACCTATTTTCCATCAAACAATCTGTGATTACTTTAACCAGGTCCCTCTGTAGTCCGGAACCTAAGTTTGTAAACTTGGAAGGGTCGGCTTCGTCCAGTACGACCATCTGCGTTTCTTCCACTAGGTTCATTCTGTTCGTCTCTTCGTCGGTTCTCACATCAAGAGAGCTCGTCAGCACTACCGCCCCATCTAATGTTTTTATTCTCTGCTAAGTAACATTCCCTGGCGATTCTCTGCTGACCTCTGACAATACCGACTCCGTGGGATGTCGGGAACTTCATAACTTGGTAGTAGGTGGAGACGACTGACCTGAGGGCATTTTGAGTTGTCCGCCCGATTATTGCATTGTACGCCCCTTGAAACTTTACGACCAGGAACTCAACGTCCCTTTCTATCTGACACGGCTTCTGCCCGAACTTCACTTTCAAGTACACCCGGGCGAACGGGTAGGCCGACGCCCCGGTTACCCCTTTGATGGGGCCATCTGTGGGTAGTAGCCGATCTTCGGGTATCTTCATCTGTTTGAAGGCCTCATAATACAACAAGTCGACTGAGCTACCCGTGTCAATCATCACCCGTTTCACCTCGTATCCGTCCATGTTCAGGTTTACCACGAGGGCGTCATCATGAGGGCAGCTTACTCCTTTGAGGTCGGACTCGTCAAATGATATCATACCGTCACTCTCCCTTGGCTTTTTGATGGATGAGTCTTTGCCGACCTGTTTGGCATATCTTTTTCTCCCTTTGCTGGTGGATCCCTCGGCTGCATTTCCACCGAATATCATATTAATGACCCCAGTCGGTCGGTCGTCTTGTTGCACGACATTTCTGTCATTTCTTTCCCTCGACCGCCCTCTCTGTTCTTGTCGATTATCCGAATTCGCAT
Source organism: Erythroxylum novogranatense (assembly GCA_029891385.1). NCBI lineage: Eukaryota > Viridiplantae > Streptophyta > Magnoliopsida > Malpighiales > Erythroxylaceae > Erythroxylum > Erythroxylum novogranatense. Next base: position 90,959,025 of record CM057230.1, read on the forward strand.
TCTGCCTCCCTTCGTCATTTCTGTCATTTCTACTCCAGGGCGGTCGTCTATTGTTTGGCCGACCTGTCCTGCGTCGATTATCCCGATTGGCATTCTGCCCGTGCTTCACAAATCGGCCTAACCTTCCCCTTTGTATGAGGAATTCGATTTCTTTTTTCAACTGCCAGCAATCTTCCGTGTCATGACCGACCTCTTTGTAAAAACGGCAATACAAATTAGGGTTCCTGTCCTTGTAGGGGGTCTTCATTTTTTCGGGTTCTCGGACAGTTTCTCCATCTGCTCTCATTGCTGCCAACACTTCTTCATATCGCTTGTTTAGTGGGGTGAACTCCTGTCGATATCCCTGTCGGTCGGTCGGTCTTCTTCAGTTCGACTAGCCTTTTTGCCTCTTGTGCGAATTGTCCGCCTTGTCATTCGGCGAGCGATCATCCGTTCGACGCCTCGTATTTTTCAGCACTTCTTTAAGCTGAATATACCTATCCGTCCTGTTTCTTATTTCCTGAACGGATCGGGGCTGATCGAGGGCTAGGGACTTCTTAAACTTCTCGTCCCTCGTATTGGTCATGAGCGCGGCCAGCATAGACGAGCAGGTGAGGTTGGGCACCTCGACCGCTTCGTTATTGAACCGAGTGATGAACTCCATAAACTCGTTTCTTCCTTGGGTAAGTTGCATCACCTCGTGTGTCTTTTTTGCGCTTACTAATGTGAATTGGTTCGGAATAACAACTGAAATCTTGAAGCATGTGATCGATCGGGGCAAGTTTGTTGAACCATCGCCGAGCTCCCTCTTGAAAAGTCGTGCGAAAAGCCTTACATTGGATAGTGTCCTAACACATGTAGATTCATCGTGAATTTGGAAGTCTTTGTAGATAATCCAGAGGCCGGTCTTCCAAAGTATTTCTCGGGTCGGTATTTTTGTTCCGGTGCCGGAGGTGTCCAAGATTTCTGGGGTGAAGGAGAGTCATCTTGCGCGCCATGGGCGATCGTCGAAAAGCTCATATACACATTAATCCGATCATCTGCGATTTTTCTAGGGCTTGATTGGCGATGATCGCTTGTTAAGCGATTTATCGGGCGATGGCCGGCAGACGGCAATGTTGCAGCTTGTTGAGACTGCGAGATCTGGCGAATCACCAATTCACCGCCTCCTCTATCTGCTTTCCGATTCGTGGTGGTGTCGTGGACGAAGGAGGATCTGCGCCTAACCGGTCTTTGGAGATTGAGCGCAGATTGAATGCAACGTTATCCTCTAAGCCACGCTCTGTTCTTCTTATTCTAAGGTTTGAGGATGCGATTGATCGTTTGGATTAGAGGATTCCGTCGGGGAGATATGTGGTGCGAGCAGCGAGTCGCAGGAAGCGTGAGCTTATCTGTTGCATCGCCCGAGCCGCATGACAGCGATTATGTCGATTCATCGCCACTGGCTGATTTGTGTGTTTGGGCGTGGTGCCCGAAAGTCGGGCCCCACGGTGGCGCCAATTGGTTCTGCGGATTACGGCGAGATGGAACGTTACCACAGCTCCATGTGATTGGTATCTTCGTGATGAATTGATATGATGATACCGCAAAACAAAGAAGGCTTGACAGGTTGTATCCCGATTAGCCCCTCCGACGCTCAAGTCAGTTTTCTGGAGAAGGTGAGGTTGATAAACACAGAGAAAGCTAGGTTTATGATTGTGCGTACCTCTGTTATGAGAATAATACCTTTTATATGGTTTTTCAGCTAGGTTTAGGTTTTTACGTATCTGCATGGAAGATATTCTTCTACTGTTGGGCCATGGATGTGTGGGTCAGGCTCGAATTAATTGGTGGATGTGAGACCGACTGATCGGCCTGTGGGATTGGGCTCGGGTCTAATATAGCCGACCCAACCATAACTCATCAGCTGCTGAAAGCCTCTTGTGTATGATTAGTTTTCGGCTTTCTAAAGTTTCAAAGATCTGAATAAAGATTATAATATTTCGTAAGGTCTTGCCTTTCTCTTCTCTCTCAAGAGTGCAAGTATTGGTCTGCCAAAGTCGTGCATGGTTGATTTTTTCGAATGAAACTTGTTTTTTTAATTGCTTTGTCTTCGGGGTTTCTGTAAGATGGATCAGGTGTTACAACATCTTTCTATAGAGCTGATGAATACGAGCGATCTGAACTTGTCTTCACTTACACATCATCTACCAACGGTCGGTCTGGATCAGCAGACCCGCCGAGAGCCACGAGTTATGTAGCCTAGAACTGTTGTGGCCTGGGCAACCACAGGACAGTTCGAGCATTGAAGGACCTAGTTAGGTTTAATAAGCCTCACATTTTATTTTTGAGTGAAACTATTGCGAACTCTTCTAAGATTGATGAAATAAAGTTTCTGTTAAAGTATGATTATTGTTTCTGCGTTGATAGAGTAGGACGAAGTGGTGGTTTGGCTATGTTCTGGATGCAGGATGTTTCTATTACTGTTATAGGTTCGTCTAATAATCACATCGATCTTTGTATCGATGATCCAAACATTCCCAAATGGCAACTTACAGGTTTTTATGGTTATCCTGAAGCTAATAGAAAACAAGCTAGTTGGGCACTTCTTCGGGCACTTTTCAGATTACATAGCATGCCTTGGTTTTGCTTTGGTGATTTTAATAATCTGTTGTCTCCAAATGACAAATTAGGAGGAGGGGAGTATCCTAGTTCTCTATTTGAGGGTTTTCGGCATTGTATTTCAGATTGTAACCTGATTGATATCCCCCTGCATGGGTTTGGTTTTACTTGGCAGAGAAGCCGAAATTCATCTTCGCCCACACTAGAGCGACTTGACCGAGCGTTTGTTAATGATGCATGGGTAGCTATATTTCCTTTTCATAGCCTGCCCAACTTGGTGAGCTCTACCTTAGACCACACACTTATTAAACTAATAGCTGATCGTCAGTTCCCTATTAAGAGGTCTTGGCGTTTCAAATTTGAAAACAGATGGTTAACAGAGGATGGCTTTATGGATTTTGTGTCAGATTTTTAGGTTAACAACTGTGAGATGCATCTTCTGCCCAAGCTTCGGAAATGCGGCAATAACCTTCTGAATTGACAAAAGCAGTTGGGGAGTAACTTTTCGGAGAGGATTAAAACGCTAAAGAGAAATATGAATATGGCACGGCAGCGACATCAGTATGCTTTACTGGAGTTGCAACGTACTGCCCTCAATCTTTTGCTAGCCCAAGAGGAGATACACTGGAAACAACGCTCAAAAGTCTTTTGGATGCAATATGGGGAAGCTAATTCAAAGTACTTTCACGCGCAGGCTTCAAAAAGGAAACAATTAAACCATATTCTCGAGCTCACTGATGACCACAGGCAGACTTTTTCGGATTATAAGGAACTTAGCAATGTTATTATAAATTATTTTACCCAACTTTTTCAGTCTCAAGAGGAACGGGTTTTCATCATTTTGAGTCGATTAAATCCGTGATGAATCAAGTGGACAATGACTTTCTTACAGCACCAGTCCAGATGGAGGAATTTAGGAGATCAATTTTTGACATGCATCCGGATAAAGCACCTGGGCCAGACGGTTTGAACTCGATATTTTTTAAAAAATGCTGGCATATTTTGGGGACAGATGTAGTTAACAATTTTCGCAATTGGATGGAAAAAAAAGGAGTTTCCCGCTACTCTAAATGACGCATTGATTGTCCTGATCCCTAAAAAAGATAATCCGAGTTGCATGAAAGATCTTAGACCAATCGCTTTGTGCAACGTCATTTATAAGCTTATAGCCAAGGTACTTGCGAATAGACTTAAAACCATCCTGCCTAGAATAATTTCTCCAATGCAGTCTACTTTTGTCTCAGGTCGGCTTATCATAGATAACATAATGGTGGCTTTTGAAATCATACATTATCTTAAGAACAAAGGCAAAGGAAAGATAGGTGAAGCAGCTCTTAAAATTGATATCAGTAAAGCATACGATCGAGTGGATTGGGATTATCTACGTTTTATTCTACTAAAACTAGGGTTTGACAAACAGTGGGTGGAACTTGTCATGGTGTGCGTTACTACTGTCCGGTATTTAGTTACTTTCAATGGTATTGAAGTTGGCCCCATTATTCCTAAGCGAGGTCTGAGGCAAGGAGATCCGTTGTCTCCCTATCTTTTTATACTATGTGCTGAAGGGCTATCAGCTCTGCTAAGGAGATATGAGGCGCGAGGGGATATTCATGGAGCTACCATTTGTTCAGGCAGCCCTAATGTATCCCATCTTTTCTTCGCTGATGATAGCTTTCTTTTCTTCTGAGACAATGAACGGGAGGGACAGAATATAAAAAGAATTCTAGAGATCTATAAAGCAGCGTCAGGGCAGGCGATTAATTATCAAAAATTAGGTATCATGTTCAGTTCTAACACTAAAACATCTGAGAGGCTTGTGGTTGAATCTATATTAGGTGTAAGTACGCCCCTTGACCATGGACGTTATTTGGGTCTTCCATCGTTTATCGGGAGGCAGAAAAAATAGGTTTTTGCTTTTGTCAAGGATCGACTTAGCAAGCGGATCATGAGTTGGAAAAACAAGCTATTATCCAGACCAGGTAAGGAGGTTGTCATTAAGACTGTAGCCCAAGCGCTACCTGCATACTGTATGAGTGTCTTTCTTCTTTCCCGAGGCACATGTGATGAATTACAAAAATCGATGAATGCCTTTTGGTGGGGCTCGAGCACAAACAACAAAAGGAATATACATTGGGCGAGTTGGGACCATCTCTGTGTGCCCAAGAAGTATGGGGGTATGGGTTTTCGGGATCTTCATTGCTTCAATCTTGCCATGCTATGCAAATAAGCCTGGAGATTTTTGGCCTTTCCGGACTCTCTCCCTAGCAAAATTTTCAAAGCGAGATATTTCCCAACAGGTAATTTTCTGGAAGCAAAGGATAGAGCTAACACAAGTTTTATATGGCGCAGTATATTTGCTTCAAAAGACATTTTGGTCCATGGAGTTAGGTGGAGATTAGGCGACGGTTCTTCTATTCAGGTTTTAAAGGACCCGTGGATTAATGATGCAGATAATTTCTTTATCACGTCCCCTCCAATCCCACAATTGGAGGACATAAGAGTGCAAGAACTATTCACAGAGTCGGAATCGGGGTGGGATGAGCAGCTGATTGAAGGGCTCCTTACGCCGTCGGATGTGGAGCGAATCTCAGAAATCCCTATAGCGATTACAAAGCCCCTGGACCAACTGATTTGGCATCACAACAAGGACGGGCGATACTCGGTGAAACCTGGTTACCAAATTGCTTATAAATTGCACTCATACGAGAATAATTTTCTGGAGGGCAAACCCTGGAATAGATTGTGGAATTTACCCATCCCTCCGAAGGTTAAAGATTTCACATGGAGGTGTTTTCGGGAGTTTTTACCTTGTAAGGTGCGTCTACAGACAAAGGGCATTATACTTCTTCCTGATTGTGATGTCTGCTGTGACGCAGAAAATCTAACTCATGTGCTTCTGGATTGCAATATGGCAAAAGACAGTTGGAGGCTGGCGAATTTGTATGTTTCGAGTCAGGGGATTAACGATATGCTGGAGCACATACTCGAGATCATGCCGGTATCCTTGTTAACCCGTGTGCTAACTCTTCTATGGAGCATTTGGTATCACCGAAATCTTCGAGTCTGGCAAGGTAAGACGGTACACCCAAGCACGATTGTTAGTTTTGCGGATAACTTTCTTAAATCTTGGCAGGACACACAGCAATGTTTTACGAGGGTTACTATACCAGACAATGGGGTTCCTCCTAGTATATCAGGCTGGTGTAAACCACCAGACGGACTTCTCAAATGCAATGTTGACGCTGCCATCTTCAAAGAACAGAAAAGGAGAAGCTTTGGTGTGGTACTTCGTGACTCAAGGGGTAGTTTTGTTGCTGCGTTCTCGGGTCATTTTGCGTCTTTGTTGGATCCAGTTATCGCCGAACTAATGTCGATACGGGAGGCACTCTCGTGGTTGAAAAACAAACACATTGAGCATGTTATAGTGGAATCAGATTGCTTACAGGCGATTCAAGCAATTACATCTCTCTCGTTTAATTTTTAGGAGATCGGTATGTTGGCTTTTGATTGTCATACTCTTAAGCGACACTTCCTCCATCTGTCCTTCCAATGGACGCGTAGGAATGCTAATAAGGCGGCTCATTCTTTAGCGAGAGTAGCCTTATCACATGCAAACCTTCATTAATGGGATACTATCCTTTCTTGTTTAAGTGATATTTTATGTTCCGAACAATCTTGTTGTGAGACTTCTGATAGGGAAAGGCTCGTAGGATTTAGGTGTAATGGGTAAGCTTGTTGGCTTGGGATAGATTTAGCCTTTTTTTTTATCATTGCTACTTCTTTCTTTAGTAAAAAAAAAAGATTATAATATTTCGGTCCGGTTTTTAAAATAATAATATTAATATTTAAAAACTAAAATAAAAATCTTTAATATTGGACTAGAAAACACCGCACCTCTACGATGTGATTCGCGATGCTATGCTTATAAGTTATAAGCCCTTCTTAGAAATTCGTAAGCTTGTAAGAACTTGGCCCATGAACACCGTTTTTAACTAATAAAGAAAAAAACAAAAATTGGGGTAAGACGTACGAATTTTTATTTTAAATAATTTAGAAAAATTAATCTTTAAAATTTTCAAAATGAATTATATTTTAATTTAAAAAGCTCTTAAACTTCTGTTAAAACATGACATGAAAATCGTATGAACCAATCAAATGTTGCTACTATAATAATTTGGCTTAATTAATTAAATATAATCAAAATTAATCGTTTATTATAATTATATTAAATCATTAATTTAAAGTGATTTTATTTATTGTAATTTATTATAGTTATTTTAATTATCAATTTAAATTGAATTTATTTGATTGGATTAAATCATTGTATAAATAATTTTTATCAAAAATAACTTATCTATTAATTTCAAGTAGTAGACCTCACTTCTCAGCAGCTTCTACTTGGATGTTATTATTTTATCAACAATATTTTAATTTATTCACATACAATATTCATAATACTTATATTTTAACAAACTTAAAATTAATTTTCTGAAATTTATAATTTTAATTTTAAAATTACAGACTGACTTCGTGCCTTTTACCAAAACAAAATTGCTATTGTGTATCTATTTTTCTTTCTCGGTGCGGAACCTTAATAAAAGAACATCAAGACAAGGTCATTTGACTAAGCCTGGCCTCCACAAGCTCAGGAACAAGTCAGCAGATATCAGATGTAGAAGCGAACGGACCTGGGACTTTGGTTTTTGCTTTGTTTTCATGTTTTGGACGGCATGGCTTTTATGATGACGAGAGAAAGTGACACTTATTGAACCAATGGCAGGCTACAGGTTTCTATGTAACTAACTCGTGGCTCACTAAACCATAATTAAAGAGGGGACAGGCAAAGCAAGATGTTGCATAATGAAGCAAAAACATAGCCCTTCCACGTCTTGGAAACAAGAAACATACATGCCATGTAGACTTTGTTTTCCAAAATAAGTGCATCGTGATGATGCCATGTTACGAGAACCCAAATTTTTTGTCTAATATTATTCTGTTTTATTCTGTCTCATAAAATTTTAATTATTTATTTTGTAGAACTCACGTACTGTCCACGCGAAATTTTTATAAGACCCACGTAAATAAACTGAGATTTATTAAACACAATAAAACACTATAATTATAAGTCCTCCCTCTCTGTGGGCAAAATCCTTGTGATTTGATACATTACAAACAAAAGAAACTGCTGCTTCTCAAAAAAAACGAAACTTAGCTGATCTGTACTGCCATACCATCATCTTCATCAACTATACTCTACATTATTGACTTGTACTGGTAAATAAACAACATAAAGAAATCGTAGGGCCTGCGTACCAAAGTTGGAAATTTTGTGCTCATGAAGATATAAAAAGTAGAAATGACAAGCCAATCCAAATAAACTAAGCAAGCAAACGGAGAACAGAAAGTGGAATTCTTTAAAAAAGCCTAACAACTGGAAGATCCTTGCACATGCTCCTCATAATGCAGCTCCCAGTTGGGGTTGGTGGCTCAAGGAAGATTATGGCTGGATTCTCATTCATCTCATACAAATGTAATATATAGTAGGTATAGCATGAACTTTGGAGTTGTCATTCAGAGATTTCAGATTAAAACTCAAGAAATTAGAATAACAAATGAAATTTATCCCAAAATGCAACTTAAACTAAAGATCACATAAAAGAAATGAAACAAGAAGAATCATAACAGAGCAATGCTATCTATAGTCACCCGCCTCTAGGAAACATTGGAAATAATAGCATCCTCAACTCGTCAGCTACACACCAATTCCATCAGAAAAGCACCTGTCATAGTCACTCGTAAAAGCCTGGGGCCTCCCAATGACTACCTTTGACACATTATTGTAGAAGCAGTTTTTCCCGTCCTTGCAACCACCCATAACGCTACTCTTCTGACCATCTCAGGTACATGATAACGACAACAGTATCAAGACAAAGTCCACCTGTGATCGTTTGCGTACGGATTTGTCTTCCATCTCCGTGGGGGATCGCATCATCACATCCTCTATTTCTTCTGTTCAGTTCCAAGCCTGTGCTATTGCTTTTGTTCAGTTCCAAGCTTGTGCCATTATGTTTTATCCACAAATTTACTGAATAAAAAGAAAAAGAGGATCTCATGCCTCTCCATTGAAGCTCAGAAATCAGAATTACCATTGTTGAATTCTTCAATTGTTTTCTGTCAGCCCCATCCACTCCATCGCCGACCTACTCAAAATATCGAGACTCATACACAATGTATTTAGACACAAAACCATTTAAAAGTACATCCCCAGCACACAATATGAGCCTCTTATTACGGTTAAGCCTTTAATGTCTCTTTCAGCCAACTCCACTACTTGTCAACCTTGTTCCCTTAACCATTATGGAGCATAATTCAACTATTCCCAGGGACTATACCAAAAACAAGTGCAAACAAAACTATGTCAAATAAAGAAAAGGAGATAGATTGTCTCATTGTTATTATCTACAACCATTTCAATCCCCATGAGAGGGACCCAATTCACAACCAACCAACACTAACAAAGCTTTGAACTTTTAGGCCGAATTATTAAAGAAAAGACAAAATAAAATAACATTCTTAATCGTCATCACCATACTCATGATGCTCAACCCTAGTCAGGCTCGAACCACGCACCACTGGCACACTCGGAGCGTCTACAACCTTCGCCGACGACATCTCCATTTGGCAAACCCTAACGGCGCCGATCAATCTCTCCGGCAATTCTTCTTCCGTCTGCGCCTCCACCACAAACCCCATATCAATGGTCACATGGGTCACGCACCCTAATGCCAAATGCAGGATTGTGCTTGCTATCGCCGAACTCCCAATATCAACATCAATCTCCAAATAATTGGGTCCTCGGTGATAACTGCACGACAAAGCTTTACCCAACAAGCACGCACTGTAGCTCCCCACAGCTTTACGCACAATCCACGGCCCTTTTACGATACGGTTCACAATCTTAAATCGTTGGTTCCTAAATGCATCGTCCTCGTTGATGAATCTGTATAACAACGACCCTTGAGGTATCGGATCCTCAGTACCGTAGTAAAAAACAGCACTGTGCATGTCTTTACCCGGGACTTGAAGATTTACAGCGAAAATAAAGCTCTTCAGGGACTTCCCTTGCGATTGCGCGTTTCTCAGCGCTTGAGCTACGCGATTATCGGGACGACCCAGTACGTTGTCGAGTTTCGTCGTCGACTTGAGCCAATCCATTCCGGCAGGCGACAATAAGTAGTCGCCGGCGGGGGCTTTCTGGCGTTTGGAGAAATAGTTTGCTGATCGTACATGGAACACGTCGCCGGGAGGAGAAGCCCACCCGTTGGTACCATTTTGCAGATCAACGTGGCGGAGAGATCCACCGTTGATCGACTCTGAGATCCAGTCCGGCGCGGCAGATGCGGAAGTGCTGGTGGTAGCGGAGCAGGTGGTGGTGGATCTTGAAGCGGCGGTCTCCGCCACGGAGCTGCGGTGTTTTTGCTTCGTTGGACACATGCTTGATGAAATGCGACAATGGAGAGTTGTTTACAAGCGGAAAACACTCTCCGTTGCCGTTGGGACTCTCAATATCTGAGCGTTCCAAACTGATGATGCCACTGAATGTTAGTGAGATAGAATAATAATATAAGCGAGCGTTAATAAATTAAAAAATGGAATGGATGGTCAATATTGCCCCTAAGCCGACCCTGAAACTACAAAAGAGCCCGTTACCGCCTAATTTCTTTTTTTGAAGGGCCATATGCCCATATAAATGTTACTATGGTAGGTCAAAATATTTTAAAAATTCAACATAAGATAAGAATTTTAAATTTTAAAAGTTTCAATTGGTATCAAATTATTATAAAAATTAAATATTTAATAAAAGTAAATATTATTAAAAATTATTTAAAAATAATCTTACTTATTAAAAATTTAAATTTAAATTTAAAATAGTTAAATAAAACTAAATAATTTATTTTAATTTAAAACTTGTTAATTTATAAAATTAACTAATTAATTAATTAATTTTAACAATTAGAGTTATTAAAATAAATTAAAAATTAAAATTGAATCATAAAATTAAAAGTTCAAAATTTTATGATTAAATTAGTCAAATCAGTTAAATTTTTAATCGCATACATAATATTTTAAAACTACTTGTGTTTTAAAGAGGACAACCCTTAATTATAATATTTTTAAGATGTGAATTTTTGACATTAATTTCTTAAAGTTCTTTGAGTGGGCAGTCAAGATTGGTCTGCGAAGCATCAACCATAGCTCGGATAAACCTTTTAAGTCAGAATAGGAATCTACATTCTCTTTTTTCTTTTGACCTCTCTTTATTCTCTATTTCTTTTTATTTTTCCATAATATCTCTTTTAACCAAAAAAAGAAAAAGTGGTACATATGTAAAATTGGAAAATAGCGAGGGGTGTAGTTAACAGTAAACTGGACAATAGGGTGTAGACAGCAAAGACTTGCGATGGCAGATAAATTGGGGATAACGGATCTTGAGTTTTACAGCCGCTGATGGCGACACGTGGAGCGAAATCACTGCCTAAGCGCAATTAACGATGCAAATCACGCCTAAACCTCATTACGTTGCATATTAGAAATATTCTAGGTTATGGACCACGCCGTCGAATAAATTAAAGAACAATCATTATGTATTAGCACTCCAATCTGGGACCTATTCTTCTGTCTCCAAATATTCTGACCTCTCTGTCTCCTTTGCATCTAAGTCATCCATTTATAATAGATAAATGGCTTGGATACAAAAAGGACAGGGGCAGAGTATTTGAGGATAGAAAATGTGCCTTTTTAGTTTGGGTAGGTTAATTAGTTCAGTGGTAAGAGGCGTGCGTCTCAACGCAACAAAATTCTTTAATCAGGGGTTCGAGTCGCAACCTCATCCTAACAGACCAAAGGGCACAATACTAATTTATCTTAGATCGAACTCTGAACCGCAATCACGTAAGTCGGTTAACCTAGACAAATGAGTTATTATGCGGATCACCCGCTGATTCATAATTCAATGCTTAGATAGGAGCAGTGTGATACTGCCAAATAGGTAGATCTAGTTACTGTTCTGAGGATGATGCTTGCGTACGTCCTTATATTGATGTTTGAAGTTTTTTTTTTTAAAAACATATGTTTTAGGAGAGTTTCGATTATGAAAGATGCTTTTAAACTATTTATATCAAGACTAATTTTCGTTTAAATCAGATAGATTCTTTATAAGAGTAAAGTTCTGATCCCAAAATTTAAATGATAATAAACATAAAAAATTAAACCTAACAGTTTTACTTAAATCAGAAAAGTCCTTTATTAACTCCCTTTTGTTGCAAAGATTTTCTTAGCAAATAACAAAACAAAATAAACCAAATGATCGTTTAAGAAAGTCTAACTCAAAAGCAATGATGACTGAAAGACAACCATGTTTTAATTAAAAAGTGAAATATGACGAGTTAAAAGAATTAAAACTTTAAAACTTTAACTAGTATTATATTATTATAAAATTAAATATAAATTAAATAAAATTAAAATATAGGTGAAAATTATATTATCAATTAAAATTTTACAGTTTCATTAATAAAAGAGATTGATAAATACAAATTATTTGATTTATTTAATTTGTAAAATTATTAATTTATAAATATTAACCAATTAATTAACAAATTGATCATTTTTAACAAATAAATGGAACCAAAAATTATACATTCAATATTTTTTCGATCAAATAGGTCGAAATAATTAAAACTTTTATTCGTTAAAACCAACATTCCTCCCAATTAAATTTTATTGGTTGGTAATAAAAATATAACTGGCTCAGACTGGAGGAGTTAAAGACATGAGAGTTGAAAGCTGCAAGCCTTCTTGTTTCTTGCCTATCTCAATTGGAGTAAGGAAAGGAGCTTCTATTAAAGAATAACAGCTCTATTGGTATTTCTTATTGTACAAACTACCACTAGTAGAATCTAATTTGAGCAAAGTTTCACCTTGTATATGCTCAAAGAATGATGAAAAACCTGCTTAACTTATGTTTCTACCGTCCAAGAACAAGATAAGAAGTACAACAAGCATGATTTTACCAAACCAAGTTCAGGCGACGGATGGTATGAACTGAGAACATGAGTAACTACTGGTCAGATATCACACCAAATTCTTGCTTCTATGGAGCTGGGATGAAAGACACGGTGGCAGGTATACAAATAAAAGTAAATTCCAGTCTTTTGTCATCACGTACATGATCAGTCAAAAACTCTAACTGGGCAAATCTATCAAACAATTACCTGCAAGTAAAGGCCACAACAATTAGTACCAGCTCGTCGTTTGTTAAAACAAGAAACTCATTTGCAAAACAATAATATTAACTTGCAGAAATGGAATCTTAGAAGTATGAAAGAACAGGTGCAAATATACAAAGGCATAGAAACTAAAGCCTTATAATCAACAGCTGAAGAAACTGGGATGAATAATGTGTCAGTCAGCGCAGCCCAAAATATATAAGTCTACTACCCAAAATGCATTATTAAAATATGTTAAGGCAAAAACATAATCACCCATAAGTTCTCTGTCACAATGTGGGCAGTACACAACAAATTTTGAAGATTTTGAACAATGTTTTCAAAACATAACAACAATTTCACATCTCAGAAGGCAACTGAAAGTGGATGAAAAACCACCCTTCCTAAGGGAGAAAGGATTGACAATGTACACTTTGGAAAGACAATGTCATGCAGAAAAATAACGCATAAAACTATGAGTAAATTCAGTTTAATCTAATAACACAAGCATACCTGTAGAACAGTAGTCAAACTTCATGGTTAAGAAAGAAAGACATACGGGTAAATTATGTATTAGCTTCTCTTCAACTGAGTTAGCCCTAATCTGAAATCAGTCAAGATCAATTAAATCAACCCCTTACATTCATATCACCATTTTCTCTTTGATATGGAGCAGGTGCCAAATCAATAATACAGTCACACAGATTGAATATTGACCCTCCCGAATGTATCTATTACATGTGGGAATATTGAAAATTAGAAAAAGGAGGCAATTGTGATCAGACACTATGTCAACTTCAACCAGGCTTAAAGAATTTTCCATCTTTGCACAAAACCAAAATTCAACATGCCAATGAATCTTCACAATATGATTGTGAGATCACCAACATTTTTGGACTCATAACAAATCCCACAGCGAGTGCAACCTTCTTCTATAATTGCCACAAGGTACTATCTTCTTCAATGTTTGTTCCATTACACTAATCTTGATGAAATACTATGAAGGCTGTGAATTTAGATTATTATAAACTGAAAATGAATTTTCTGAAAAAGGATGCAAAATCACTAGCTAATAGAATATGCCTCTCTCGAGCCTTCAAACACATCTTCATTCCTATAGTTTCTGAAACTCAGTAGAAGACCTAATGAATAGAAATGAGATCCAGAAACGAAAAGTAGAATATGAACAACATCCAATGTATAGAATCAACGAGTATACTTCTTATAAAAGTCGAAGCAGCAAAATACCACGTCTGCGCTAATATTACTACCCTCATTCTTACGCATGCAACAAGTAAAACGATAATGCACATCTACTAAGACGTTATTTCCAGATTTTAGGGGAATTCCTAAAGAGTGCAACAAATGAGACAAACCCAATAACTCTAAACCAAAAACATTGGAACTGTATCAGCCAAATTGTGAGAACAAGTACACAAGCCAAAGAACTTTGCAGCATTTCACCCTTCCAAATCATGTAAAGCACAAAAAGAACAGAAGACTAGGGAAACAAAAAAAAAAGAAAGGAACTTTACAAAACCCTGAAATCCTCAATGCGCCTTTCTCCTCTGGGGTTGTTTATCAGTGGCTAATCTGTAAATCCAGTAGACCTAACACAAGAATAGAAACACAGTAAATTCAAACAGCAAGAATCAAACAGCAACCAGAGTGATTGGGAGTACCAGAGCAAGGACATGAGCTGCAATTAGAAGAACCACCAGTAAAGGCACTAAGTCGAGGAACCATGGCCGTGGCATAGAGTCCTTGGTCATTTTCACCGGAAAAATGAATGTGAGAGAGCTCTAGATCAGGAGTTTCCACTTTCAATAACGCCCGTTTCGAGTCGTAGCAAGTATTCGGAGACAGAGAGGGGTTTCGGATACATTCCGGGTTTAATTAAAGCCCCGATGGGTCATGGAGCTCCATTCCTAATGCTTTCCACGTATCCAAATAATTCAGTATAGTCTAGAATCTAGATTCTTCTAGACCATAAATTAAAGGGTTAAGATTGTGAAACTTTTTTCAATTTTTTAATTATACCCGAATTTTAAAAAATATCAATAAAATGTCTAAATTTTTAAATTTTTTCAATTTAAACCCTAATTTAAAAAGTAGCAATAAAATGTTTAAACTTTTAATTTTTCAATTCTAGCATGACATTAGTGTTTATATTAAATACGCTGACATGACTTACTAAGTGCTTCAGAAATCTTAACTATTAATACACATAAGCTAAAATTAATACAACAAATGAAGATTAATGAAATGACATCATTTAATCATATAATTAAAACGAAGTCGTCGTTTAAAAATGATATATATCAGATTACACAACCTTCACGACGTTACCTTTTGATTTTAATTTTTTCCTTAATTTTTAGTTTGTTTTTTCGACGTCATCACCCTTCAATTTTCAAATTACGCAGTCTTGATGCCCTCATACTAAGGGCATAAAGATAATGAACTAAAGACACAAAGATTACTGATGCAGTACGCTGTAATGCGAGAGTAGTTTGGGACGTCAAAAGAACAAACAAAAAATAAAGGACTGAGGGCTGATGGAGAACAACAGATAACGTTGGGCTATAATTGAAGAAATTTAAAAGTTTAAACATTTTATCGCCACTTTTTTTTATGTTTGAGCTAGAATTAAAAATTTTAAAAATTTGGACATTTTATTATTACTTTTAAAGTTTGAGCTATAATTATAAAATTGACAAAATTTGAGTTTTTTAATAATTAACCCTAAATTAAATTATTGGTCTAGAATAGTCAAAATTTTAACATATTTTGAGGTTTAATTACATTAAAAAACTAAGAAAATTAATTTAGTTATATTAATATTATCTATGTAAAAATAAACTATTTGTGTTTTATTTGTCATTATCGTTTTTTTCAATGTTTTTTTTAAAACAACAACAACATCATAATATACAACACTCCCCCGTTTTGAGAAGATATAGGGAGGGACATCAATTGTACACGACTTTTCTTTTGTATTTTACAAAGAGGTTAATCCGTAACTTGAACCTATGAGCTTTTGGTCACAAATGAGCAACTTTATCGGTTGCTCCAAGAATTTTAAAAACTGAACTAAAATTAAATGAGTAAGACAAGAATTTTAATATTTAAAAGATTCAACAATCGTAATAAAACTAGATAAAGATTAAATAAAATTAAAAATTTAAAATATGATTAAAATATATTGTTCTTATCTATTGAAAATTTAATGTTTAATTAAAAGATATTGTTAAATGAAAATTAATTAATTCATTGTGGTTAAAAAAATTATTAATTTATGAAATTGACCGATTGAATAATAACTTGATCAATTTTAATAAAAAGTTATTAAAATAAATCGAAAATAATTTTAAAACCAAATAATAAAATTGGATTATTCAAGATTTTATGGTTAAATTGGCTAAGTAAGTTAAGTTTTTTAATTATTGATTTGTTATTTTTTTTTTATTTAATGAATACATTCAATATTTATTTTGAGTGTATTAATCAAAAAGATTTTGCAGAGTGTTAAGTGAACAAACGTGGCAATTCTTTTGAATCATCGTCCTCCGCCTTCTATGAATTTCTTGGAGAAGTTATTGTGTAAAAGCTCTGTTGTCGACGCATTCAGTGTTAGTTTTTATTTTGTCTTTTTTCTGTAGGAGCTATTAATAAAATATCTATTTTTAAGGGATTCTTTACTGTTTGAATGGATCTTGTCAGTGTAGGTGTGGTTGTGATAATTTTGCTGATGTTTTGTTATTCAATTATGTCTGTAAGGCTATTTAATAGCCCACTTTGCTAGTTAAGAGATACAATATCAATCTTCCATATTTCTTCTATTCATAAGCCTTTTACAAATAACATATTTGTACTGGCCTTTTACAAATATTGCTAGTAGGCCCACATAGTTTCCAACCAATCTTCTATAAGCGGTACTGGCCTATTGTGGGAGATACTGTGTTTCATATGGTTAATCAAGCCTTTGTAACAGGTTGTTGCCCTACCGAGCTTGCCGAAGCGTTGGTGGTCCTAATTCCGAAAAATGATCATCCTGCTTTCATGACTCAATTTCGCCCTATTAGTCTCTGCAATGTATGCTATAAAATTCTTACCAAAGTTCTAGTTCAACGCCTTCTTCCAATGTTGGACTCCATTATTAACCCCACTCGGGGCGCATTTATCCCTGGTAGAACTGCCACAGAACATATTATCCTTGCTAAGGAGCTAATGCATACTATCCGTAAGACTAAGAGGAAAATGGGTTATCTTGCAATGAAGATTGATTTGGCTAAGTCGATTGGCGTTTTCTTGATCAAACTCTATTTGATTTTGGTTTTCCCTCAAGGGTTGTGGCCCTTATCATGTCGTGTGTCTCTAGTTCACGACTCTCGATTGCTTGGAATGGTTGTCATCTTCCGACTTTCTCTCCTACTCGGGGTTTACGACAAGGAGATCCATTATCCTCGTACCTCTTTGTGTTGTGCATGGAGAAACTGTCTTTACTTATCTCTCAGAAAGTGACGCATAACCAGTGGCATTCAATCAAGGTTGCTAGGAATAGTCCAGCGGTCTCACATCTTCTATTTGCAGATGATGTCCTCTTATTCTCTCATGCGTCTCTTCGGGATTGCAGAGTTGTCCTTGACACTATGACGAAATTTTGTGATGCTTCTGGGATGGAAATCAATGATAAAAAAACCAAAGCTTTCATTTCGCCTTGTGTTTCTCGTAGGCATAAGGAATCTGTAATGGACCAGCTGATTTGATGCACAGAAAAATGGCAGGAAGAAAGTCAAACGAGAAGAGAGGGGAAACAGAAGAGAGCATAAAGGAGAGAAAGAGAATAGAGGATGAGAATATTGTAAATTGATTTTCTTGTTGTCTTCCTTTGACAACTGTAGCAACATATATTCTCAGTGTTTGTTGTAACCGAATACAGAAATGATAAAATAGTAAAACAATTTATGCTAGCCAATCGATTATCTGATTTTTATTTAGTGGACCCGTAGCCTTGTAACAGCCCTCCAAGTCCATACCTAGTTGGTCATAACACTCCTTGCCTCTTAAAAGAACCCTTGACCTCAAGGGCTAAAATTTGGGAACTGGCTTCGGATATATCGAGGATCCTCCCACGTGGCCTCCTCGACTTCTCGATCCTTCCACCGCACGAGCCACTTCAAGCCGTCTGGGTTACCACGGGTGACGAATCGCTTCTCTATCACGGCTTCGGGTCGGTCTACTGTTGGTGCTGCTCCGTCCTCCACTGGTTCGCTAGACGGTGTTGTTCCCAACCCCAGCGCCTTCTTCAACAACGACACGTGAATCACTGGGTGGATCCGACTCCCTGCTGGTAGATCCAACAGATATGCGACCGCTCCTACCTTCTTCTTTACCCGGTAAGGCCCGTAATATTTAGCGCTCGACTTCTGATTTTTTCGTTTACTCACAGAGTTCTGACGGTAAGGTTTCAATTTTAAATAGACCAGATCTCCTTCTTCAAAGGTTCGCTCGGTCCTGCCTTTATCCGCCTGAGCCTTCATCCTATCTTTGGCCCTGAGGAGATGCAGCCTAAGTGAGGAAAGCATGCGTTGACGCTCATCCAGGTAACGATTGACACTTTCCACAGGTGAGGGTAACTCCAAGGCCGCCGCTTGTGGTGGCGGAGGGTATCCATACAGGGCTTGGAATGGCGAGGTCTGAATGGCGTTATGAAAGTTGGTGTTGTACTACCATTTGGCTAAGTGAAGCCATCTGTGCCACTTGTCTGGGTGCTGGTGAGTCATACATCTCAGGTAAGGTTCCAGACACTGATTTACTCTTTCTGTCTGCCCGTCTGTTTGTGGGTGATATGATGAACTCATTTTGAGTTGTGTTCCCATATTTTTAAACAATTCCTTCCAAAATAGGCTAGAAAATACCTTATCCCTATCTGAAATAATGGACTCAGGGGTCCCATGTAGTTTATAGACTCCTTGCATGTACAATTTCGCCACATCTGAAGCTGTGAATGGGTGAGATAGGGCTAGGAAATGTGCATACTTTGTATATGTGTCTACCACCACCATAATTACATTCTTTCCTTCAGAATTCGGTAGGCCTTCTATAAAATCCATAGATATCTGCCTCTAAGCTCCTTATGGTACAGGTATAGGTTGCAGTAACCCAGGGTAGGGGATATTTTCGTGTTTGCACTTCTGGCAGGTTTCACATGTTTGAATACAACCTTTCAGCTTATTCTTCATACCTGGCTAGTAGAATAGTTGTTTGAGTATATGATAAGTGGCCTTGAATCCTGAGTGTCCACCTGTGGAGGATGAATGAACCTCCTTTAATATTGTTTCCCTAAGGTTACCTGTAGCTCCCACATACAATCTTCCCTTGTACCTTAGAATTCCACCTTTGAAGCTGTAAGGAACAGTCCCTATGGTGTTTTGTAGGGCCACCAATACAGCCTGTTGAGCTTCTACATCCCCTTCATAACTTTCTACTAATTGTTTTACCCAGTCTGGTTGAGTAGTAGTTAATGCATGAATTTCTGCTTCTTCTGGTTCAAACTTGCGTGACAGTGCATCTGCTGCTTTATTCTCTTGCCCCTTTCTGTATTGGACGGTGTAGTCAAGTCCCATGAGTTTAGTTAAACTCTTCTTCTGCATATGAGTTTGAATCCTTTGTTGCAGAAGATACTTTAGGCTGTAATGATCTGTTTTAATAATGAAGGATGTGGCCTCTAGGTAGTGTCTCCATTTGTCTACAGCTGAAGTGATGGCCAATAATTCTTTTTCATAGACTGATAGGTTCTGATTCCTAGGACAAAGAGCCTTGTTGAAGTAAGCATTAGGCCTCTTTCCTTGCATAAGGACTGCTCCAATTCCACAGTTGCTAGCATCCGTTTCTAAGATGAATGGTTCTTGGAAATTTGGAAGGGCTAGCACTGGAGCTGATGTCATAGCCTCTTTCAGTTGTTGAAAGGCTTGCTTTGCTTCTTGTCCCCAATGAAACTGATCCTTCTTCAGTAGGGTTGTTAGGGGTTTACTAATCCATCCATAACTCCTGATGAACTTCCTATAGTAGCCAGTGAGACCAAGGAAACCCCTTAAGGCTTTGACAGTAGTGGGTGTTGGCCAATCCAACATTGCCTGAATCTTTGAGGGATCAGTAGCTACTCCATTCCCTGATATAATGTGCCCTAAGTACTCCACTTTGTCTACCCCAAAAGCACATATTCTCTTTTTTGCAAATAGTTGTCGCTGTCTCAATATTTGCAACACAATTCGTAGGTGTTTCTTATGAGTTGCAAGGTCTGAACTATATATTAGGATATCATCAAAGAGAACAAGAACAAATTTGCGTAGGTAAGATGCAAATACTTGGTTCATTAATGCCTGAAAAGTTGCAGGGGCATTTGTGAGACCAAAGGACATTACCTTGAATTCATAATGCCCTTGGTGAGTCCTAAAGGCAGTCTTGTGAATGTCTGTGGAAGCCATTCTGATTTGATGATAACCAGATGTTAGGTCGATCTTGGAGAAGATCATAGCTCCATGTAGCTCATCCATCAAATCTTCTACGATGGGGATAGGAAATTTATCTTTGATGGTAATATCATTGAGCCCTCAATAATCTACACAAAATCTCCATGTGCCATCTTTCTTTTGACTAGCAAATCTTTGGGAAGCGTAGGGACTATGACTGGGTTGTATTATTGATGCTTCTAACATTCCTTACACCAGCTTTTCAACTTCAATTTTCTGATAATAAGGATATCTGTAAGGTCGTAGGTTGACAGGTTTTGAATGAGGTTTTAAGGGTATTTAGTGGTCTAAAGCCCTGTGGGGGGGGGGGGGGGGTAAACCTCTAGGTTCTTCAAAAACATCATTATACTCCTCTAAGAGTACAAGTAGGTGGGGGCTAATTTCCTGAGGTTCCTTTTCTTCAATTAAGAGGAAGATATGCCCAGTCATGCCCTTGATTCCTTTCTTGAAAAGTTTCTGGACTCCTGTTCCACTAAGAATTTGAAGAGCTTTGTGCTCTTTTTGAGCTTTCAAAACTACCCTATCATTACCATTGTTCACAGTAACTTCTCTGGATTTTAAATCAAAACAAATAGGGTTGTGTGCTTCCATCCAATCTAACCCAAAACTAACCCGCAACCTCCCAGATTGAGTATCTTTAGGTCTGCACAAAATTTATGCCCTTGCATCACCCAAGTGAAGTTCTTAATTTTATGAGTGGATGTTAATTTTTCTCCATTAGCCACTGTCACAGTTAATAGTGTTATTTCCTCCCTTAACAGATCAAGCATTCTTACTATAGTGTCATTTATGAAGGAATGAGTACTACCCGTGTCAATTAAGACACTCACCTCATGATTTCTTACCCTTCCTTTGATTCGAAATGCATTAAGTGATTTCCCACTTAGGGCATTCAACTGTATTACTGTATCTTCAGTCCCATCATTAACTCCTTCCATAGTAACTGTTGTCCCTTCCTCTGCCAATTCCTCCTGATCTCCTTCCTTCTCCATTTCCTCAACGAGCATATGTAGGATATGTTTAAGTTTGCATTGGTGACCTTGAAAATATCTATCCCCACACTTATAACACTTGCCTGGTTCTCTGGTATATGCCGGTTTACTATTGGTTGATTTGTTGAGGTTAATTGCTGTGGTTTTGTGGTTTGTGGTTTGGTTGAGGTAGTGAGGTTTGTTGGATATGACTGAAGTGGTTGCCTTGTTTGTATTGTAGGGTTTGGATAGTTGAGTTGTTGGGCATTTATGAAGAGCTTCATTCAGCTTTGCTTGTTCATAAGCTTCTTGAAGAGTAGATGGTTTAAACCTCTTGATTGCCCATCCCAAATCTTCTTGCAAGCCTCCAATGAACACTTTCACCAGGTATTCTTGTGTTAATCCAGGAGTCATTCTTCTCACAAGGGACTTAAGTTCTTCAAACTTCTCCTGGTAAGCCTCCACCGTATCAATTTGTTTGAGTCTGTGGAATTCCTCCACCACATTAGCTTCAGTATAGCTAGTGAATCTACTGCATAACCCCTCTGCAAACTCTTCCCAACTCAGTTCTGATTTTCCTTCTTTCCAATCTTGATACGGATATCGGTTTCTCCTCCGAAACATGGCGTGATTCTACCTTGTGCTCATCAGGTATGTTATAGATTTGGAATATTTTCTGACACTTTCTAATCCATAACCTGGGTTGCTTGCCATCGAAATGACTGAAGTCCATTTTGGGCCATAACATATTGGGTGTTTGGAGTATTGGAAGGGGATTGGTAGACTGTAAATCTGGTGCTGGGTTTGTGGTATTATTTATGGGTATATGCTTGGTGTTTGGTATTGGTAAGGGTGGTGAGTGTAGTATTCCAGCATATGTTCTAGATGAGGGTGAGGCAGTTGTAGTGGTAGGGTTAGGGTTTTGATTGGTTTTAATGGTTTCCAATAGGGCTAGTATGGATTTCTGGTTTTCTTCAAGTCTTTTGTTGGTCTCAAGCTGGACTTTGGTCATCTCTGCCTGCATGTTTTTCATTTGTGTTTCTAATGCCTTCACTTGTTCATCCAGGGTTTTCAGTCTGTTACCTTCGTGAGCCATTGCAGCTAGAATTCTCTGATACCAAATGTAATGGACCAGCTGATTTGATGCACAGAAAAATGGCAGGAAGAAAGCCAATCGAGAAGAGAGGGGAAACAGAAGAGAGCAGAAAGGAGAGAAAGAGAATAGAGGATGAGAATATTGTAAATTGATTTTCTTGTTGTCTTCCTTTGACAACTGTAGCAACATATATTCTCAGTGTTTGTTGTAACCTAATACAGAAATGATAAAATAGTAAAACAATTTATGCTAGCCAACCCATTATCTGATTTTTATTTAGTGGACCCGTAGCCTTGTAACAGCCCTCCAAGTCCATACCTAGTTGGTCATAACAGAATCTCTTAAACGCCAGTTGCATTTTCATTTTACTATGGATCTGGGCTCTTACCTTGGTGTCCCGTTGAATACTGCAAATCATAAGCAGGATTATAAACATGTACTGGACAAAATGCAGTCTCGTTTACAAGGATGGAAGGCCAAATTATTAAACAAGGCTGGTCGACACATGCTGGTACAATCTACTTTATCCACGATCCCGCTTTATACCATGCAAACTTGTTGGTTGCCTAGTAGTGTTTGTAATATGATAGATAAATATTACATTGATTTTTTGTGGAGCTCATCTTCAACACAGGGACATGGTCTTCACCTGCTAAATTGGGAGAGTGTTTGCAGTGCCAAAGCTTTGGGTGGATTAGGCCTTCGTATGGCACATGATAATAATATTGCAATGCTTGGGAAAGTGATTTGGTCCCTCGTCACTTCTGTTGATAAGCCTTGGCGTAATGTTTTCAATGGGAGGTATCTTCGTAATACTCCTCTCCTCTTGAGTCATCCCCCTGCTACAGTTTCTAATAGCTGGAAAGCTATCCATAAAGCTATTCCTTTCCTGAGGGATGGATTTATGTGGCGGATTGGGGATAGGCGTGGCATCTCGGTTTGGTTTGACCGATGGGTTGGAGTTGTGCCTCTTTGTCAACGGGTCCAGAATATTGACCCTAGAGATCACCGCCTACAGGTTCATGACCTTTTGAGTTCTACTGGCACTTGGGATCTATCGCATGTGGTCACGTCTCTTCCAGAAGATGTCAAGAAGAGTATACATGCAGTCCATAGCTCTCGCTACAACACAACCTCTAATCTGCAGATCTGGGGAGAAAATACCATGAGTTCTTATACGGTAAAATCAGGACATGAGTTTATCACTAAATCCCTTTTTCCTCCTAATCCTAAGATGTTATGGACTCAGATTTGGAAACTAGCGGTACTGCAGAAGTTTCGTTTTTTCATCTGGCAGCTACGGCACCAGCGTCTATCGACTAACCTCCTCAGATATATTCGAGGCATATGTGATTCTCCTATGTGTGCTAGATGCGGTAAGGGCCACAAAATTGTTGTGCATGCCATTCGGGATTGTGTTTGGGCATCTCCGATGTGGCATAATATCCTTGGTACAGTTTCTGATTCTTCCTTCCATTGTTCAATTGATGATTGGCTTGATATGTATATCTTGGATGTAAAATTGCATCATGATGAGGTCTTACGTGTTGTTACTGGGGCTTGGGTTATCTGGTGTGCAAGGAATCAAGATGTTATTCAGCATAAAGTGCTTCCTACTATTGGGCAATTGAGATGGCATGCCAAGTTGTTAAAGGAATGCCAGATGACGTATTATGAAGATGGTGTGCGAAGGCATAAGCAGGAGGTGTGGGTCACCTGGTCTTGTCCGCTAGAAGGTTACGTGAAGGTTAATGTTGATGAGAGTGCTCGAGGGAATCCTGGTGATGCTAGGTATGGAGGCTTGATTCGTGACTCTAATGGTTTATGGCTTGTGGGTTTCTTAGGATTTCTTGGTCATACCACGAACATGATGGCTGAATTGAAAGCTATCTATCATGGGCTTGCTTTAACTTGGGAATGTGGTCATCGGAAGGTGTTGCTTGAATCAGACTCTTTAGAAGTTGTTACCCTTGTTACAAATCCTTGCTCACAGTTTCATCCTCATCATACTCTGATTGGTGACATTCAAGAGTTTATGTGAAGGGATTGGTCTTGTTGTCTTCAGCATATCTTTCTGGAAGCTAATCAGTGTGTCGATTTTCTAGCAAGACAGGGTTCTTCCCATACGTTATCTTGGTATATCTGGGACTCTCCGGCCTCGAGCATGCGCACTCTAATTCTTAATGATCAGAGATCTGTTGCTTTTTTAGGCTTTAGTCCTGGTTGTTTTGTTCCTCCATTACACCAAAAAAAAACATTCGGTATCAAAGCCTCCCACGAGGCTTGATCAATAGAAGTTGCAGTCTTCCACGTGAGAAGAAATAAAAGAATGGCGACAGAGAGCTCTTTTGTGCAATCAAGAGTTCCAAATTTTGATGGGCATTATGATCGCTAGGCAATGCTTATGGAAAATTTCCTTAGGTCAAAAGAATACCGGGAATTGGTGGAGAATGGGATTCCTGCAGTAGTAGAAAGTAAGGCTCTCACGGGTACAAAGAAGAAGAACATCGCAGATCAGAAGTTGAAGACATGAAAGCAAAGAACTATTTGTTCCAGGCATTGGATTGTACAATCCTGGAGACAATTCTCAACAAGGATACAACAAATAGTATATGGGATTCAATAAAGCAGAAATATCAAGGTATAACTCAAGTCAAGCGGGCACAATTACAGGCTCCCCAGAGGGAGTTTGAAATTCTCCACATGAAGATTGGAGAATCCATGAAAGAGTATTTTGCTCAAACCCTTACCATAGCTAACAAGATGAAAGCAAACAGCGAGGATAAAGGAGATCAAGCGGTTGTTAAGAAGATTTTGCGATCTATGACTCCTAAGTTTAATTAAGTTGTATATTCCATTGAGGAGTCAAAGAAAACAAGCACTCTAACCATTGATGAGTTACAGAGCAGTCTCCTTGTGCATGAACAATGTATGGGTTTTCACAATGAAGAAGAACAAGCTTTGGACATAACTCAAGGAGATGAAGCTGGAGGAAGAGGTGGAGGCTGTAGAAGTTTCCAAGGAAGAGGTAGTGCAAAAGGCAATAAAACTTTAACAAAGCCACAGTGGAATGCTATAATTGTCACAAATTGGGACATTTTCAATTGGGAATGTCCAAGTAGGGAGGAGGAAGCAAATTATGAAGAAGGTCAAGATAGAATGACATATATGAATATGAAGTAGGCTACTAAAGAAGAAAAATGATTCCTTGATTTGGGGTGTAGCAATCATATGTGTGAAAAAAAAGGAATGTTTTTTAGATTTTGAAAATTACATGGACTTTTGTGAAGCTGGGTGACGATTCAAGAATGGTTGTGCAAGGAAAAGGAAATGAAATAGGGCAAGTCAATGGAGCAATACAGATCATTACAAAGTATTCTATATGCCAAATTTATAGAACAACTTGTTAAGCATCGATCAACTTGGCTTGCAATTCTATTTCAACATGATACGTGCAAGGTGTGTCATCCTCAGAGAGGTTTGATCATCGAAACAAAAAAGTCTTCTAATAGAATGTTCATATTGCAAGTTGTATCTTTACCTATGGTATCAACCTATTTCAACCCATTCCTAAAAGACAAGGTGCAACTTTGGCATCGCAGATATGGACATCTAAGCTTTAAGGGTCTGAAGATCCTTAAAAAAAAAGGTGACTGGCCTACCACAACTCAAGTCTCCTTTGAAGGTGTGTAGGGATTGCTTGGTCAAAAAGTAAAAGAGGGACCCATTTCCAAAAAAAAAGCACGTGGAGAGCTTAAAAAATTTTGCAATTAGTGCATGCAGATATCTGTGAACCAATTAAACCTGTCTCTAATAACCAAAAGAGGTACTTTCTCACTTTCATCGATGACTTCAATTGAAAAATATAGGTTGGTGTGAGTGGTTCAGCACTCTCATTCCTTAACCAGAGGTCTTGAGTTCGAGTCCTGAAAATAGAAAAATCTGTTTGGTCAGCACTTTATCTCTTATGGGCTGACCTGGTGCGAGCGGGGATTAGTCTAGGAGTGGATGACTTAAAGGCGTCTTCTCATGAGTTGAGACCCTCCTAGGACACCTTGTCGGCTTACCAAAAAAAAAAAGAAGCTTTTACGTTTTTCAAATGTTTCAAAGCCCATGTTGAGCAGCAAGCAAAAGAGTTTGCTAGAGAGTTACATATTGATCGAGGGGAGAGCTTAGATCATAAGAGTTCACAAACTTTTGTGATGAAAGTGAAATTCAGAGACAATTAATAACTACCTACACTCCACTTCAGAATGGAGTTATAGAAAGGAAGAACGTAACCATTACGAATATGGTTCAAAGTATGCTTTTAGAAAAGCAGATTCCAAAACCTTTCTGGCTTGGAGCTGTTAATTGGGCGATGCATGTCTTAAATTGAAGCGCGATTGTATTAGTGAAAAACATGACTCTTGAAGAAGCTTGGATGGAAGAAGACCTTCAGTTAAGTATTTAAAAGTTTTTGGTTGTCTTTCTCATGTTCTTGTTCCTAACATAAAAAGAACTAAACTTGATGATAAAAGCTTAAGTTGTGTCTTATTAGGAGTCAGCAAGGAATAAAAGGCTTACAAGCTTTATGATCCAGTTTCACAAAGGATCATAATCAGTAGAGATGTTATTTTCAAAGAAGGCAAGTATTAGGATTGGGATAAGAAATATGAAAGGGCAATTGTACGTGATCTAGAAACAGATGATCTTGAGAAGAAAACCAATGTAATCATTGAAAATGAGCAAAATGTTGAATCAAATCATGAAGGTGAAATCAACGAAAATGGATCACTAGATGCTAATGAAAGGATTTGACAACTACCGGCTTAGATGAAGGACTACGAAACTGGAGAAGAAGATGTTGCCCTCTTTTCCATGTTTGCATCAGCTGATCCTTTTCACTTTAAAGATATTGTGAAGAAAGAAAAATGGAGAAAAGCTATGGACCTGGAAATAAAAGCAATAGAAAGGAATGACATGTGGGAGTTGACAGAGCTGCCTGAAGGAGCAAAGAAGGTTAGTATGAAATGGGTTTATAAGACTAAATTCAATGAAAAAGGTGAGGTGGAAAAATACAATGCTAGGCTTATAGTGAAAGGGTATCCTCAACATATGGGGTAGATTACACGGAAGTTTTTGCTCCAGTTGCATGAATGTAGACAATTCGTTTGGTGATTACGCTTACGACTCAAAAAGGATGGATTATATATCAGCTAAATGTAAAGTCTACATTCTTATACGGTGAACTGGATGAAAAAGTTTTATGGAGCATCCCTGTGGATATGTGCAGAAGGGAAATGAACAGAAAGATTACAAATTGAAGAAGGCACTATATGAACTTAAACAAGCACCGCATGCTTGGTATAGTTGAATAGAAGCCTAATTTGTGAGGGAAGGTTTTGAAAAGTGTGATTATGAACATGCATTATTCATCAAAAAGGGAAAAGAAGGCAAGGCATTGATTGTAAGCTTATATGTTGATGATCTCATTTTTATAGGAAATGATGAAATAATGTTGGCAGACTTCAAAAAATTCATAAAGCTTGAGTTTGACGTGACAGATCTAGGAGAATTGCGATTTTTTTCTTGGTCTTGAGGTCTCACAAAGAATAGATGGGATTTTTATTAGTCAAAAGAAGTATGCTTTTGATATACCGCAAAGGTTTGGAACGGATAAAAGTAATCTTGTTCACAATCTGATTATTCTTATCGTTAAGCTCACTGTGGATGAAGGCATCAAGGTGAGACATACTACAATAGATTATAGGTAGCCTTATGTATTTAAAAGCTACTTGACCAGATATTATGTTCGTGGCAAGTCTTATTAGCAAGTTTATGGAAAATCCTACAGAGCTTCATTTACAGGTGGTGAAAATAGTGCTACTAAGATTATTGGGTGTTTGTTATATTAAGAAGCTGATGTAAACTGAACATTAATACATTCACTTTAAGAAGGGAGGAATTGTTAGTTTTTCTTTTGTCCTTTTATGCAAGAGTTATTAACAAAATCTCGGTTTTTAAGAAATTCTTTACTGTTTGAATGGATCTTTTCAGTGTAAGTATGGCTGGAATTAATTGCTAACTTTTTGTTATTCAGTTTGCTAGTTGAGAGAGATACATTGTCATTTTTCCATATTTCTTTTATTCGTAAACTTTTTACAGATAACATTGACGGCCTCGACATTTCTTCTTTTCTTTGTTCCAAAGGTGGAATCGCCCACTCCAGGCGCCCCTACACTCCGACCCGACAGAATAGACATTTCTTCTTTTCTATTTTCGTGAGAGGCAGAGGTAGTCTTCAGGAATCTCAAGCATCATTGTCGATTCTGGCTTCTCATGGAAGGCACTCTCCAATTGTCTCTCTGGTCCACATATTACTTTACAAAGTAGTTTGACATAAAATTTACTGGGCTTCTTCTGGGAAAGATGACTCGTTCGTTCGGGCTGCTCATCTGACATTTGAACATGCCCGGGAAAATAAAAGTTTTCATTCAGGGGCTCTTTTGGTTTGGGACTTTTTGTCAAAAAATTAAACAAATCAAATCACGGATTAGGAATTTATTGACATATTATTTTAATAGATAACTTAAAATATAAACTAAGAAACAAAATTAAAGATAAACCTATTTTACTATATTTCAAAAAATTTCTATTCTAATAAAGTTTTTCTAAAATTAGGATTTCTTTCAAGCTTAAATAAAGTTAAATTATTAATTTTACTTAAAATATCACTCTATTTACAATTGTGATTTAATTTTAATAGAATTAGTTATCTTATATATGATCTTTAAAATTTCTTTAATTTCATAGTTAAATTCAATTTAATATAAATTAAAAAATTTATTCATCTATTCTTTGTGTGTAATTATTAGATTCATAATATATTAATTATAATTAGAATTAGATAAATTATAAGTCATTTAATTTATTTTTAATTTTCAAATTAAATAATCTTTAATCACATGTTAAGATTTAAGCAACATATATGATTATTCAAATATTAAGAATATTTTGACTTTACCTATATGTACATTGTCATAACTTACAGTTAAATTCTTTAAGTAATCCAATTTAATATAAAGTATGGAATTAATATCTAGTCTATTAAAATTTTATTATATTCATTTTGTAATTAGTAAGAAATATTTGAAAATATCTTTTCAAATTTCAATCTATTATGAATAAAAACTCATTAAATTATTATTAATCAAGAACATCAAAATGTTCTTTCTATATATTTTAAGGTGACAAATTTTTATTGACTAACTCAGTTATCTCTTCATATTATATCTAATTATTACTACCATAAATAGAATAAATCATGAATAGTATCAAAATATTTTAATTTTCATTTGAGATATCTTGATAATCTTAAGTCTAAGAATCGATTATACAAGTATAATGATTATAAAATCAGAAGATACACAAGTAATATTTCACTTGAAATCTTTATAATTGGTCAATTTAGTGAATTTATTCTCTAGTAAAATTAGTACGATTTTTTTAAGTATATTTATACTTTAAATTTATAAGATCAACTATTATCTTCATTAAAAGGAACATACGTGATATTAGTTTTACTATTTCATCAATCTTTTGTTTTGAAGAAATATAATTAAGAATAACACCTAAATATAATTTAAATATCATAATTATGATTTTATAATTATAATTATGTAGTAATTATTTTAGAAATTTTTTCTTAGAAAATAACATTATCATGCATTAATTATGACCAACCAATTGACTGCAAGGTTATAAATTTAGCACTCTTTATCTATGCTGCAAAATCTTTCAAGGAGCTTTTTTTGTGACTTTTGCTTGAAAGAGATCAAATATACTTTCTGTTGGACAAAATTAACATGGCGACACTTGTGTATCTGAAAGTAGTAATTAAATCTCGAGATATAAAATGTTACTCTATTAACCTTATGTTTTCAATTTTACATAAAAAAACCTTAGTAGTGTGTTGTTCCTCCACGCTTAAGGACTGTGAGTTAATAAAATTTCAACTCAAGGTATTTTTTGCTAATTTTTATATGTCAAGATTTTTTTAGCAACTTTTGAATAACACAGGGTTATTAAGGCAATAAATTCTTTTCTGTTGTTCTTGGAACTATGATTTCTTGTTTGCCTCTTCCTTGTTCATTCTATAAAAGACGGTTGTTGTCTTCATTAGGTTGATTCTTAACAATTGGCATACCTCGTGGGCACCCAAGCTTATGGATAAAGAAAAGTTTACATGTTTGCCCGATAGTTAAGAAACATTTGCAAAAGGTGGAATAGATGCTTACAAAGATCGAATGCTGAAGAAATTACTAACAAATGCAGTCCTTTTCACTCATCAACTTTTTTCCGTCAAGTTGTCCCAGAGATGTGGATTAAATGATTAATATAAAGCTCATTCACGTGGCACTCAAGCTCGCACGTTCAATGTCATCGCGATTTCAGCCTTGTGAGGTCCAAAATGACTATTCAATCAGTTTTTTAAACTAACCAACATACCTTTTGGTAACTTAAAGAGTGAAGCTTTTGATGAGGCTCAAATTTATAAATCACATATATCATTAACAAATCTAACAAAAAACAGCAGATATAGTAGCTAATCACTACAAGAAAAATAAAGTTTAGCGATGTATATTAAGCTAGCGATAGAATTTACTGATGAACAAAGGCATCGGAGAAACAACCTTATGTAATAATTTGCGACGAATCACACATTTTCTGTGAATCACACATCTTTTGTCGCCAATTTACCGATGGATAGTTTGTATTACAGTCGGCGAATATATCGACAGTTATTTTGTATTGTCAATAAGTTTAACGATAGAATGATTGTTTCAGTCAATAAAGTTACCGACGCATATATCCTATTTGTCGATAAATTTACCAACAAAATTGGATATTCTACCGATAAGTTAACTACTAACATTACCGACAGTTATTAGTTTTTGGTCAATAAATCAAATAGATTTTACCAATGTTATTAAAACCGGACCGGACCGGGCGGTCCGGCCGGAATTTGACCGAACCGGACGGCTGTCCGGTTCGGTTATAATGAATAACCGTTGCAAATGAAAACCGCCGGTTTATCGGAAAACCGGCCGGTTTTCTTAGAACCGTT
Source organism: Erythroxylum novogranatense (assembly GCA_029891385.1). NCBI lineage: Eukaryota > Viridiplantae > Streptophyta > Magnoliopsida > Malpighiales > Erythroxylaceae > Erythroxylum > Erythroxylum novogranatense. Next base: position 90,990,581 of record CM057230.1, read on the forward strand.
ATTTGATAACCGAAACCCTTCTCCTTCGTTTTAAATGCAGGAAGGCCAAAGATGAGAGTGTCGCCGCAACTTCACCTGTTGGTCCACTCGAAGCTGCGAAAAAAGGTTGGAAGACAGATCCAAACCTTGTGTTTTGTTGATCAATTCCTCTCTTTTACATTGTAGATGCTGCGGTTTGTAACCAAAAGCAGATAGAAATGGAGAAGAAAGCCAAGACAAAGATCGACGCGCGGGGTCCCGCTTCGAGATCCATTGAGATGTGCGAGAAGTCGTTGATGGCGGCATGAGCGTTGCTAGATTCAATTTCTCTCATGGATCGTGACGAGTATCACCAAGAAACGCTTAGAGAAGATGCCGGGGAACTTAGAAGAGAGAGCGCGGTTGTTATTGATGAGAAGAAATGGAGAAGAAAGCCAAGACAAAGATCGACGCACGCCGGGTCCCTTCCTGATCCATTGAGTTGTCGCGAGAAGTTGTTGATGGCGGCATGAACGTTGCTAGATTCAATTTCTCTCATGGATCGACAGTATCACCAAGAAACGCTTAGAGAAGATGCCGGGGAACTTAGAGAGAGAGAGCGCGGTTGTTATTGATGAGAAGAACAATGAAGAAAAGAAAGATCTCGAACCCAAGCTTTGAAGATCATTTGGGTTGAAGGAGGACACGTAATCCTAAGCGGGCGCAGTTGAATGGCTATTAAGCAATGTTTTAAATAAATAAAGGTTATTTAGTTAAGAATGAACTATTAGAGTTACATTAGGATGGAATTTGGTTGAACACTTAGAGTTACATTAGGATAGAATTTGGTTATACATTAGGTTGGAATTTAGTTAGAATTGACTATTAGAGTTACTTCTCTATGGTATTGTGGAGGTTTGTAACATTTAGAATTCTATTTTATATTAATTTCTATAATATTTAGAACTTTTTTAATTCAATTTATGGTAGTGATAAGTTTTATAATATTTAGAACTATATTTTATATCAATTTTGTAACATTTAGAACTTTATTTCATATCAATTTCGTAATATTTAGAACTCTATTTCGTATCAATTTCTATCTTTGATAGTTCAGTTATATATACTCTTTCAACTATTCAATTTGTTGATCTAAAGTAGCAATATTGGAAACTAGCAATATTTCAGTTAGGCTATTGAAAGTGGAGTAATTGCTGGAGCAAAGTTTAACAAGTAATATCTGTTGATCTTTTGTGTATCTATTTTGTTGTTGTTGGTCTTCTTTATTACAATTAATAATGAGAAATATTTAGATGCATACTTTTGCCCTAACAATAGTATACCCAATTATTTTTTAAATGTTTTAGGTTAAATCATAATGGAAAATATAGAGTCATCCTCTACTCGTGGTAAGTCCGATCCAGCATGGAATTATTTTTCTTCCTCTCAAGCATCTGATGGGAATGTCCAATATAATTGTATGTTTTGCGGTAGAATATTTAAAGGGGGAGAAATTTTTAGAATGAAAGAACATCTTGCTAGTGTTAAGGGTAATATTACTCCTTGCAAAAAAGTGCCACTTGATGTGCGTGATACGATTGGAAAATATTTGCAGCAAGTAAAAAAGAAAAAGGAAAATAAAGAGGCTCATGATATATCTTTTGGAGATGATGAAACACCACAAGCATTAGATAAAGGAAAAAGAAAAGCTATTATTGACATAGATTCATATTTTTCTCCAAGAACTACTCCTGGTTCTCAACCTAGTCTAAAAAGTTTGATGGTTGATAAGGATATTGTTTTGAGATGTAAAAGAGCATGGGCTAGATGGTTCTATCATTCATGTATTCCTTTAAATGCTTTAAATTTACCATATTTTCAAGAAGCAATTGATGCTACAACAGCAATAGGTCCAGGATTTAAGGCACCATCTTATTATGAGTTCGTGTGCCTTTGCTTGAATTTAAAAAGAATGTCGATTAATTGTGGATACATATAAATCTTGTTGGGAATCAGCGGATGCACTATTATGGCGAGATGGGTGGGTGATCAAAGACAAAGAACCTTGATTAATTTCTTGGTTTATTGTAATATAGGAACAACTTTTATCAAGTCTGTTGATGCTTCCGACATGGTAAAAGTGGTAATGCTTTATCTGAATTATTCTCGAAATTGTCGAGTTGGTTGGACCAGCGAATGTTGTGCATTTTGTAACAGATAATGCACTAATTATGTATCATTTGGCACTTATTACAATCAAAGTATGGGCATATTTATTGGTCTCCATGTGCTGCTCATTGTATAAATCTTATTTTAAAAGATATTGGTGGTATGGATCATATTTCTAGTCTTGCTTCACGCGCATCTAAGATCACAATTTTTGTGTATAATCATGTCACATTTTTGTCTTGGTTAAGAAAGCAAGAAGATTGGGTTGAGATCGTCGTCCATTGCTACTGTGTTTGCAACTACATTTATTACTTTGAAAAGTATTTATCAACATAAGCATCAACTTCAAAATTTGGTGACAAGTAAACACTTTTCAAGTCATAAATTATCAAAAAGTGAAAAAGGAAAAGAAGTTTGCGCCATTATTCTAGATAATAAATTTTGGGATGCTTGCTTGATCATTGTGAAGATTGTGGCTCGCTTATAAAATTGTTGAGGATTGTTGACTCGGATGAGAAGCCATCTTTGGGGTATATATATGATGGTATGCATAGAGCTCATAAAACAATTACAGATCTTTTAAAGGGAATGAGAGATTATACAAGCCTTATATATATATTATTGATCGACGATGGGATAAGCATCTTACTCAAAGGATCCACTTAGTAGCTTATTTTCTCAATCCTTATTGCTTTTATAGTGGAGAAGTATGTACAAGTAATATTATGAGAGGTTTGTTTGATGTGATTGAATGCAAAGGTATTTTTCTAGTGAAGAGCAATCCTGGCGATAAATGAAATTAAGATATATCGTGAAGGTTTAGAGAGTTTTGCTAGATCATCGGTGAAGAGAGGCGATCTTTGAAAAAATGCATCCGAGTAAGTTTTATACTTTTAAATTTTAATTCATTAATATATATTTTATCATAACTATTAATTTAAAATGCGATGAGTGGTGGAGATTATTCGGTGATGATGCTCCAACATTGAGAAAACTCGCTATTAGGTTACTCGGTCAAGCGACTTACGCATCGGGTTGTGAGCGTAATTGGAGTGTTTTTGAACGTATTCATACAAAGAAACGTAATCGTTTGGAACATCAAAGACTTAATGACCTTGTTTACGTTACTTATAATCTGCAAATGAAGAACATGTATTTTATATTTTTGTTTTTATTTCAATAATTTTATTTTTGTTATTGACTTTATAATTGCTCTATTATGTGTTTAGATCGCTTAATAAGAAGAGAACGTATGATCCAATTGATATTGATTGTATTGAATATACTGATTTTTGGATCGAAGAAGAAGAACCTTTGATCTTGATTATAATGAACTTGAAAGGACTATTTATGAAGAACATGCATTAATCACAACAAATGAATTAAGAACATCTCGATGGTGGGTTCATATCTTATTTTGATTATATTTAAGTTAAAATTATCTTTGTATTACAAGTTTACAATTGAGAATAATTTTATCGTTACTAATTTGTAATTTATTTTAATGCGAGAAGAAGTGGATGCAAATACTTTGGATGAAAGCGTAGTTTATGAATCTTTAAATAGCGTTGGAGAATTTGGAGCTTTTGGCGATGATGAGACGCAACCTCCTTGAAATACAATTTTCTCTTAAATGTTATTTTAAGTTTTATATTGAACTCATATTTATTTATTTTAGTTCATTAGATAATAATAAACATTGGTGTATTTTTCATTTCAATAAAATATTTTATTTTATTTATTCTTATAAAATTTTCATCTTATTTATTATATTCCTATTTGATAGCGGTTCACTCTACCGGTTGAACCTCTAAACCTTAAACCTTTCCTTCGACCGGTTCGATGTCCGGTCCGGTTTTTAAAATATTGGATTTTACCAACGAATTTTGTTTTTCCGTCGATAAATTTACTAAAACTTTTTATAAATTTTTTTCCTTCATTTAATTTTATTTGATAATCTTTTGGTTTATGCATAATTTATACAGTTATCAGTTATGTAAACGATCTAGAAGGGGGTTAAATAGATCTTTAAAGCTTTTTGTAAAATTCTACAATAAAATCAGAAGTTAATTCACACAAAAACAATTTTAAACAAATTCAAATGTAAAGAGTAGGAAAGAAGAGCAAACACTGTTTTTATAGAGGTTCGGTGTTAAGACCTACGTCCTCTACCTAAGCTCCCACTTAGGATTTAGCAAACCACTTTACTACACACTTTTTAGTTTAGTGTGAACTCTTACAACACCACTTGATTTCCGGCTCAAGCTACCTTTACAACCGATTTGTTTTCCGGCAAAAATCATACCTTTACAATCGATTTGTTTTTCGGCACAAATCCTACCTCCCAAGTGATTCTCCTCTAATCACTCAACTCACAATAATCACAATGATAGAAAATCGAAAAGCTAACTTTTAGTACAGATGAATGGAATTAAGACCAAGCTAAGAGTAGAATGAGAGCCAATTGATAGAACTATATTAGTATGCTTTGATTTGGATGCCCCTGATTCAATCCCTTGAAGTTTCTCCTTTTATTTGCAGGCTCTAGGATGATTGTAGCCATTGGAGATGTCCACTAGTCGTTGTTGATTGTTCATAAACGTTGCTAAATAATTTCCTTTCCATTTCTGAATGATTCGGATAAAGATTGGTCAGCTTCACTTGATAGTCGACTAGTCGAGCTATTATAGTCGACTAGTACCTTATAGTCAGCAACCTGATAGTCGACTAGTAGTACTGTTACAGTCGACTAGCATTAACATTTTTCACTCCACGCTTCAACTTCCTCATCGATCAGTCGACTAGTACCATGATAGTCAACTAGTATTACTATTATAGTCGACTAGTATTACTATTCACTTGATTTGTAGTCGACTTGTAACATATTAGTCGACTTGTTACTGACTCCCCATAATCTTCATGTTTAATGTCTCCAGCATGTTTGAAGATTATTGCCTTATTGATTTCACCATGATTTATAACTTGTCTTGATTTATTTCAATCCACAACACCTGAAATAATTTCTTAACCAATTCTATACATTTTATTATTATCAAAACACAAGTGGGATTTAATTTATCAACCACCATTGGTCCAACAATCTCCCCCTTTTTGATAATGACAAAACATTTAGAAATTGTTTAAGAAATGAAAACAAAGAAATATTGATCAAGGTTTGATGCCTTGTCTTTTTGGTTAGATTGTCTCACCCTTAATCATATAAATCATTGAATTTAACAACCTTGTAAGATCAAATGCATAAGAGTTGTATAATTCATAAATTTAATATAAATTCAATTCAAAGACAATTTAACATACTCCCCCTTAATCAAGTAACTAAACAATTATCCAATTTCCAATTTTACTCCCCCTTTTTGTCATAATCAAAACAATCAATATAAACAAAAATCACAATCACATTAATAAGGGAACAAGCCATCAAACACAAATATGCTCAAGTAGCACAAAAAATATGAAATGTCGGTCTTGGCTAGATACAAAAACCATCATGGTGGAGAAACATCATCATGAAGAAATCTCAAAGGTAGAAGAGAATGAGTTTTCGGAGATTTGGGGAAAAAGTGAGTTTTTAAAGAAGACCCAGACGACTTATAGTCGACTGGCAGGATGTTAGTCGACTAATAATAAATAAAAACAAGAGTGGGGGTTGTTTGATATAAAACTAGTCGACTGGTCGCATATAATTAGTCGATTGGATTTGAGAAATAGATGAATTACCCGACTATGGCTGTAATACTCGACTGAAGCATTTAAACACCTTATCTCTTGATGCAATGGTCAACAATATATGTATTTCCATGTCTCAAACCAATGAAAGCAACATTTTCATCTTTCTTAACCATACAATGAGATGATTCAAATGTCACATTAAAATTCATATCACATAATTGAGAAACACTTAGCAAATTATGTTTCAAGCGATCAACAAGTAAAACATTGTCAATGATAGGCAAAAGTTCCTTACCCACTTTACCAATACCAATGACTTTACCTTTGTTGTTGTCTCCAAAAGTGACATATCCTTGATTCTTTGGTCTAATTTCTACAAATAGGTTCTTGTCTCCACTCATATGCCTTAAACATCCATTATCAATGTACCATGTGCTTGGTAGATTTTCATTCCTTGCTTGTACCTACAATTGAAACATCGTTTCTTATCATTGGTACCCAAGCCACTTTGGGTCCATTTTGGTTAGTTATATAAACCACACTAGGAGGTGTTGTACCTTTTACTACCCAGATTTTCTTTACATTAATACATCTTCTAATACTTTTACAAGCAATTTCTATATGACCATCTTTCAAGCATTTACCACATTTTGCAACTTTTCCATCTTTAGTAAATTTAGAAATTAAAGAACAATCTCTATCAAAAGGATCATATCCTAAACCATGTTTAGAAATTGAACATCTTTGTAAAGATAACATCTTTTCAAACTTCTCATTCCCACCAGCAAATTTTTCAGCCACATATGAAAACTCCTTTCTAAGTCTATCAAGCTCACAAGTAAGATTTTCTTTTTCAGCAAGGCATGCAGAATGATCTTCCTTAGGACAATTTAAATCATCGATAGTCTCATGTAAAGCATTATTTTCAGCAACTAATTCTTTTATTTTCTTTCTCAATTTCTTGTTGATCTCAATAGCTTCTTCAAAATCGATTTGTAAAGCATTAAAAGAATCTCTAAGATCTTGGTCAATGAAAGTTACCTCATTTTCATCATCACTTGGTAAGGAGCTATTTGCCATAAGAGTTAAGTTGTTTTCATCATTGCTTTGGTATGCTTCCTCATCATCACTTCAAGTGGCTACTAGGCTAGCTTTCTTTTTCCCTTTGTCATACTTATCATTTTTTTGGAAATTTGAAGTGAAGGATGAGCTTTTGCATTCTCTAGCATGATGTCTTCTTTTTCCACATTTCCAACACTCTTCATTGCTTTTCTTTTCTTCATAGCTTTTGGTCATTCTTTCTATGGTGTACTTCTTTCTTTCTTCATTTCTTCCACCACTTAATTCTTTCCTTCTATTTTTGAGTAGTCCTTTGAACTTTATCAAGTTTCTAGCATACATTGCTAGTTCTTCATCTTCTTCCTCTTCATCTATTTCTTCGTCACTTTCATCAAGAGAAGAAACATTAGCTTTTAAAGCAATTGACTTTTGTGACTTACCTCTTCCTCCTCTTGATTTGAGAATGATCTTATAGTTTATGAGTGATCCCACCAAGGCATTGAATTCCAAATGATTGAGATCGTTAGACTCCATAATAACGGTGACTTGTGAGTCTCATTCTTTCGGTAGTGAACGAAGAATCTTTTTCACCTTCTCACTATCCGTCATGTGTTTTCCAAGGTTGCCTAATCCATTGATAATTTCTGCAAAACGATCAAGCATAGTGGAAATAGACTCACCTTCCTTCATGACAAACATTTCATAGTCATGGAGAAGCATGTTGATTTTTGTCTCTCGAACTTGATTGGTTCCTTCATGAGTGATGTGTAATCTCTCCCACATTTCTTTAGCACTAGTACATGAGTTCACTCGATTTCTTTCCTCAACTGTGAGAGCACAATATATCAATTTTATAGCTTTTGCGTTTATGTATGCTTGCTTCCAATCATTGTCGTCATATTCTAGCTCCGTTTTCATCTTGCCATTTTCTTTCAATGGAGTTTGTGAACCGAAAATGATAATCTTCCAGTATTCTACTCCTTTTCTTATAATATAATACTTCATAGGATTTTTTCAAGGAGAGTAGTTAGTACCATTAAATAAAGGAGGGCGATTATTGGTGTTACCTTCTTCCGCTAAGTTATTGTGTGCCATTCCTGGATACTTCTGCTCTGATACCAATTGTAAACGATCTAGAATGGGGGTTGAATAGATCTTTAAAGCTTTTTGTAAAATTCTACAATAAAATCAGAAGTTAATTCACACAAAAACAATTTTAAACAAATTCAAATGCAAAGAGTAGGGAAGAAGAGCAAACACTATTTTTATAGAGGTTCGGTGCTAAGACCTACGTCCTCTACCTAAGCTCCTACTTAGGATTTGGCAAACCATTTTACTACACACTTTTTAGTTTAATGTGAACTCTTACAACACCACTTGATTTCCGGCTCAAGCTACTTTTACAATCGATTTGTTTTCCGGCACAAATCCTACCTTTACAACCGATTTTTTTTTCGGTACAAATCCTACCTCCCAAGTGATTCTCCTCTAATCACTCAACTCACAATAATCACAATGATAAAAAATCGAAAAGCTAACTCTTAGTACAGATGAATGGAATTAAGACCAAGCTAAGAGTAGAATGACAGCCAATTGATAGAACTATATTAGTATGCTTTGATTTGGATGCCCCTGATTCAATCCCTAGAAGTTTCTTCTTTTATTTGCAGGCTCTAGGATGATTGTAGCCGTTGGAGATGTCCACTAGCCGTTGTTGATTTTTCATAAAAGTTGCTAAATAATTTCCTTTCCATTTCTGAATGATTCGGATAAAGATTGGTCAGCTTCACTTGATAGTCGACTAGTCGAGCTGTTATAGTCGACTAGTACCTTATAGTCAACGACCTGATAGTCGACTAGTAGTGTAACATCCCGTTACTGTTAGCAAGGGTATTATGGTAATATTGGGTCAGACTGATAGGGTTCATTGCATTCACTGACTGAGCATGTTACTGGCCTCTAATTATAGAGGAACAGGTTTATTGCATATGCAATTATTCATAGATATATGCATTCATGATTTTTCGGTACTTAATTTTGAGTATGAACTGACTGAACTGACTGGATCGGGATTAAATGAGAAATTAGGAGTAATTAGGTTCAAATGACTGATTTGGAATAGTTTAAGTGTAATTGGTAAATTATAGTGACTTATAGGAAGTTTTCGAGAAATTCGGGAGAAAATGCGGATCGGAAATATTTGGATGGTATTGGTATCAGTATATTCTTGAAAGAATGGTCGATGGCAATAGAAAAATTAGAATTTTCTTGATAGGAATAAATATGTTGAGCCATTAAAATTTAGAGATGAAATTTTGAACTGATTAGGAGACCTATGTCTATATATAACTTAGGTTTGGAAATTGGGGATTTTCACCCTAAGGCTTAAGCATTTCTCTTCTTTTCTCCCACGGTGTCTTCAATTTCTTCCCCATTGGTGAGATTCGTCGATTCTTTCTTATGGTTTCTTCTTATTGTGTAAGGCTTACATGTTTATTGTGATTGATGAAGGATTGAGGAGCTTTAGAGTGGATCATCGTTGGTTTTGAAAGATTTTAGGGTTTACGGTGTTTAGAGGGATCGGTGGATTTGAGCTTGATTGGTAAGTTTTAATAGTTTTAATGTTGTTATTGATAGTTTTATGGCATTTATGACATTTATTATAGTTGATTTGAGTAGTTGGGAGTGTTTAATGGTGGGTTTAGGAAGAAAATGGCGGAAAAGCGATTGGGGAAGAAGAAGTTTGGCCGCGTCGGGCGTCTGAAAAAGACACGCCATGACGAAGAATCTGAAACCTTGCCATGGCTTCTACGTGACGTCATGGCGGCGGAGAAAGTTCTTGTATGGCGGGCGACGATGGTGGGCGTCGTGGCGAAGGATGAGAGTTGTTCATGCAAGACAACCCGCATCGTCATGGCGAAGGCCGCAAGTCGTGACAAGGGGACTATTTGATGGTTTATATTTTGGTTTATTGGGTGTAGACCTCCGATTAAGGTAATTCAGTTAGTTATGAATTAGGGAAAGAGGTCTACAATTGAGGATAATTTGAGAATTTGAATTGATTTAAATGACATTGATTTATAGGAATAAGGTCAATTATGGTTCATAGTGTGACCTAAGTATTGAATTGAGACAATTGGAGTTTTAATTGGGATTTTCTATAGAGGTTTTGACCCAATGGATACGGAATTGTTATAGGGAATACGAATTAAGGAAAAATTGAACTGAATATTAGGATTGGATCAATTATTGTCGATCAATTGAGCGAAGAGTTAGAATTGGGCCTAAGAGTCCAAAATTGGGTTTTAGCACCGGAAATCGTGAACATGCATTGTACATCATTTTACTGAGACATATGCATTACTGAACTGCTTAATTGAGCCTCTAGTAATAAGGCGTATTTTCTTGTTATAGAGGCCCGTTGGATCGTCGTTCCACAGACATTCTTTGGGACTTCGAGCGATGCTTCGGAGATTACAAAGTGAGTAACTAGTTGGTTTCTCAAATTCATGATTGCCTAAATGCTCGATGTAAATTACTTGCCCTTTGTGAAATTGCATGATTCTTGAAATGTACATGATCGAATGATATGTTTCTACTGTATTGGATTGGATTCTTGTATGATCTTGAGGAATGTAATCTTGGGCTTTAATAGCCGTACTAATCGTAGATTCTTGAACATCGCATTGCATGCATAAATGCATGATCGATAATGGAATGTGACCCAGTTGCTATTATCATTTGAAAAGAGCCTCGAGCTCGAACATTTGATGAATAGGCCTCGAGCCCGGGGAGAAATCACACGCGTCCCCATCAATCTTGGATGAGCACTTGGGCACAATCTTGAATAAGCGAAAAGAGTCTCATATGCATTGTATACATGGACCGATTGAATTGCAAACTTACCAATTATGTGATGACATGAGAGATTGCAAATTGTTACATCTTCTCGTGAATCTGTTGCATAATTACATGAATTGTGATATGATCTTGTAAATTATTATATGTTATTGTAAATTGTTATTTGATACATAAACCGTTATAGACTCATCAGAAATTGAATATTCTTGTGCGTCTTTGTCTGCACGATTTATGTAATGCATAATTTGAGTAAACCATCGATGATGGTTTCTCACCGAGTTAAGAAACTCACCCAAGATTGCATCTAATTTTTCAGATCGATAGAGTAGACTCTAGCTCGGAGATAGTCTTTTCTGCCGTCTTGACGTCTTTGGCAAGAAAAGCAATAGCACATGTGTCGGTCACCGGGTTGGACTTTTGAGGATGACTTAGGATGATACTTATATCGGTTTCCTTTTGGTTTTGATTAGGGGTGATAGACTTGTCTATACCTTTTGGATGACCGTATTGAAATTGCTACTATGATAAGATTATTCTGGATTTTTAAAGTTCTTGATTTACGGTATTATGGTTTTATTATTGCAATGCCATGTGGATATTATTGGGAAAATGTTACGGTAGTGCACCTTTATCGTGGGATACGTGTCGAGCGACCTTGAGTTTCGGATGTGTACCCTACGGTGAGGCGCTTCGTTAAGTAATATCGAGCATGGTTTGGCATCTTTTGGGATTAGTAAAATTGAGCTGGAATTACTGCAAGAATAGTAGAACTGATCGGAATTTCTTGTCTGTTTTAGGTCATCCGTCCTTGGAGATCGAGTTGAGTTACCGGTGACACGAATCGGTAGGAGCTAGTAGGAGTCTCCTGCGCCTCGTTTAGAGGAGTTTCCTCCTCGAGTTCTGTGAGGCGGGAGCGGAGATATGATCAGCTAACGTGGCGGGGCGATTGACTTCTATGGCGGCACCGACCTGCGGAGGCTAAGGATGGCTAGAAGGCGAGAGTCCTCGATCGGATGGTGCGACCCGGATGGCGTTTTGACTATCGGTTTCTTTGCTCTGAGGTCCTGCATATCGATGGTGGAAAATCGTCCCGGCGGTACCACGGCCCTTAGACTGCCGACATGGGGCGACTTTACGAGGGCCTTGAGGACAATTTCATGCCCAAGATCTATCTGGAAATGAAGTTGCAAGAGTTCTTAGAAAGTGAGACGATGGCGATTGGCCGTGGCCGACTATGAGGTGCGATTCAGCGAGTTAGTGGTCTATGCTTCTTCATTGGTGGCTCTGAGGCTAACAGGTGTCGACGTTTCGAGGACGGACTCAATATGGAGATTCATACCCTATTGGCTAGATCTGATATGGGTAATTTTATTGGTGAAATGCGGCGGTGAGGATAAAGCATTCTTGAGACAGAGTATGATGTGTCGGTCAGAGACCGAGATTAAGAGATCGATGTGACCGAGCGGTCTTGGCGAGAGGTATAACAAGTGGCGAGTAGGCCCTTGGATCTGCGGGAGGGGCTAAACAATTGGTCATGGGCGAGGGGCGATTTATGCAATTTGTTAGTGGTGGCGGCGAGTGCGAGTTTGAGGCGATCTACTCCTTTATGTGAGCATTGTGGCAAGAGACACGATGGAGAGTGTCGATGGTATGCGGAGCTGTTTGAGGTGTGGTTCGATGGACCACTAGTGAGGAACCGCCAGAGACTTTAGGAGCCAGTCTACTATGGTGAAAGATCGGCGACAATACCACGGTCTGTGGTGTGTGGAGGTGGATCCGGATGGAGAGGCCGAGGCCGAGGCCGAGCAGAGGGGTCCGCAGATGGTCGGAGGGACCGAAAGCGGCGACAGCGATCCACAAGCTGGGTCTATTCCATGACTCGACAGGAGGCCCAAGATTCTCCGGATGTTGTTGCGGGTATGCTTCTTATTTCTGATTTTGAAGCATACGCATTGTTGGATCCTGGATCCACTCATTCCTTCATTGCACCGCATTTAGCATGTAGATTGCATGGGATAGGCGAAGTTACAGATATGGGTTAGAGGTGAGTACACCTCTGGTAGTCTGTTGTATTGGGAGAGGTGCATATGGGATGTCGAGTTCGGATCGATCGGCGGTTTGAGTGCCGATCTGATCGTTTTGGCTCTGAGGGAGATTGACGTGATTTTGGGGATGGGCTGGTTGACTGCGCATAGGGCTATCATGGACTGTTATACCAAGGAGGTCGTATTGGAGTCTCCTGGTCAGCCAGTACGTGTTTGAGGTTAGTCGGCGGTGCCGTGAGGATGATATCCTTCTTGAGTGCCCTGAGATTGATGCAGGGAGGCTGTGAGACCTATTTGGCTCATGTAGTGGATTCCAGAGTCGAGCCGAGATTTCAGGATGTTCCTGTAGTCAGGGAATTTCTAGATGTATTTTCCGAGGAGTTACCGGGATTGCCGCCAGAGCGGGAAACAGAGTTTGAGATTGATATCGTTCCCGGTACCGCCCCTATATCGATACCTCCGTATAGGATGGCACCGGTGGAACTGAGAGAGCTTAAGGCTCAGTTGCAGGAGCTATTGGATAAGGGGTTCATCGGACCGAGTGTTTCGCCATGGGGAGCTCCAAAGATCTTGTTTGTGAAGAAGAAGGGCGGGACTACGAGATTGTGTATTGATTATAGGCGGTTAGATGGGTGACGATGAAGAATAAGTATCCACCGCCTAGGATCGATGATTTATTTGATCGATTCTGAGGAGCTCGGTGTTCACCAAATTGGATCTCAGATCGAGTTATTACGATTGAGGATTGCAGAGGTGATGTGCTAAGAGTGCTTTCGGGCGAGTGCGAGCATTTCGAGTTCTAGTGATGCCGTTTGGGTTGACTAATACCGGAAGCCTTTATGGCTTTGATGAATAGAGTTTTTCAGCCTACCGGATCGATTCGTGATAGTATTTATTGACGATATTACGTCTATTCAAGGAGTAGGCGGGAGCATCTTTGAGCACCGAGGATTGTTCTGCGGTCATGAGAGAGAGTAGTTGTTAGCCAAATTCACTAAGTGTGAATTACGGCGATGAGATGTGTTTACGGGGCACGTGGTGTCGGTGAGGTATCCATTGGATCCTCACAAGATAGAGGCAGTGATGAGTTGGGAGATTCCGAGGAGTGTTCCAGAGTTGCGGAGTTTCCTAGGATTGGCCGGTTATTACCGGAGGTTTGTCGGGGGGTTTTCGTTGATCTCTACCCCTTTGACGAAGCTATTGAGGAAGAATGTGTCGTTCAGATGGTCTGAGGAGTGCCAGAAGAGTTTTGAGGAGCTGAAACATCGGTTGACGACTGCACCGGTGTTAAGCATTACATCTGGGACTAGAGACTTTGTGGTTTATAGTGATGCCTCGCATCAGGGATTGGGATGTGTATTGATGCAGCATGGGAGAGTTATAGCGTATGCCTCGAGACAGTTGAGGTCTCACGAGGTGAATTATCCAGTGCATGACTTAGAGTTGGCGCGATTGTGTTTGCTCACGAAGATCTGGAGACATTATACGTATGGGGAGACGTTCGGATCTTCATCGATCATAAGAGTCTCGGATATCTGTTGAGTCGAGAGAGCTCAATCGAGACGGAGGAGATGTATAGAAACTCTTGAAGGACTATGACTGCACCGATTGAGTATCATCTAGGGAAGGCCAATGTGGTGGCCGATGCACTGAGTAGGAGATCGCATGGGAGTGCAGCTCAGGTTCAGGTTTCGAGGTTACTTGATCTGATTCAGTTGAGAGCTCTTAATGTACAAATGGATTTGGGTCAGGATGGAGCTCTGATTGCTACTCTGAGGCTGAGGCCGAAGTTGCACGATAGGATCCGGAGAGCTCAGGATCAAGACCCAGTGTTAGTAAGACTGATTGAGAGAGTCCAGGCCGGTACTGATTCGGAGTTTGAGTTAAGAGATGGGACGTTATGGATGGGACAAAGACTGTGTGTGCTTGATATTGATGATTTGAGACGTGAGATTCTAGAGGAGGCATATGTAGCTGCCTATGCTATGCATCCTGGTACGACCAAGATGTATCGTACTCTAAGACAGCATTTCTGGTGGCCTGGTATGAAGAGGCAAGTGGCAGTATATGTTTCCAGGTGTCTGATTTGTCAGCAGGTTAAGGCAGAGCATCAGGCTCCAGTGGGAAAGTTGCATTTGTTGCTCATCCCGGAGTGGAAATGAGAGCGAATTACCATGGATTTTGTGACGGGGTTGCCTAGGACACCGAGGCAGCACGATGCTATCTGGTCATAGTGGACCGATTGACCAAATCGGCTCACTTTTTTGCCGATGAGGAGAGTAATACTCTCGATCGGTTGGCCCGAAGTATGTTGCGAGATTATGCGGTTGCATGGGGTTCCTTTGTCGATAGTCTCGAGCGGGGATCCTGAGTTCACCTCGAGGTTCTAGAAGAGCCTCTGATCGCTATGGGTTCGAGGTTGAACTTGATCGCATTTCATCCTCGGATGGATGGACGAGTAAGAGGACGATTAAGGCTGTTGAGGACATGCTTGGGCATGTGTATTGGAGTTCGAGAGGATCATGGGATCGATGTTGCTTGATTGAGTTTGCATATAATAACCAGTATCAGAGTAGTATTGGGATGGCACCGTATGAGGCCTTGTATGGGAGGCCGTGTCGATCGCCACTGTATTGGGATGAAGAGGGTATGAGATCGATAGAGGGTCCCGAGCTGATTCAGGACACAGTGGATAAGGTATAGTTGATCCGGAGTCGCATCAAGGCGGCTCAGGAAAGACAGAAGAGCTATGTGGATCAGCATCGGCGAGAGATGGAATATAGTGTAGGTGACAGAGTGTTTCTCCGAGTGTCTCCTTGGAAAGGAGTACTGAGATTTGGCCGTAAGGGCAAGTTGAGCCCTCGGTATATTGGTCCGTATGAGATCCTTGAGAGGATAGGACCGTTGGCTTACAGATTGGCATTACCGAGTGAGATGTCCCAGATGCATGATGTATTTCATGTTAGTATGCTCCGACGGTACCGTTCTGACCCGACGCATATGATTCCGGCTCAGGAGATTGAGGTAGCCAGTGATTTGACCTATGTTGAGGAGCCGGTACGGATTATAGGATCACGGGTCAAGCGGTTGAGAACGGGTGATTCCATTGGTGAAAGTCCTTTGGAAAACCACTCTTACGAGGAAGCTACATGGGAAGCGAGGAGCATATGAGGTCGGTATCCTAATTTATTCGATCGTACAGGTATTAAATTTCGAGGACGAAATTTTTATTAGGAGGGGTGAATTGTAACATCCCGTTACTGTTAGCAAGGGTATTATGGTAATATTGGGTCAGACTGATAGGGTTCATTGCATTCACTGACTGAGCATGTTACTGGCCTCTAATTATAGAGGAACAGGTTTATTGCATATGTAATTATTCATAGATACATGCATTCATGATTTTCCTAAGTACTTAATTTTGAGTATGGTATTTGGGTGATTGGATCGGGATTAAATGAGAAATTAGGAGTAATTGGGTTCAAATGACTGATTTGGAATAGTTTAAGTGTAATTGGTAAATTATAGTGACTTATAGGAAATTTTCAGAAAATTCGGGAGAAAATGCCCGAACCGAAAATATTTGGATGACCAATCGATCGATTGTATATTCTTGAAAGAATGGTCCAATGGCAATGGAAAAATTAGAATTTTACTTGATAGGAATAAATATGTTGAGCCATTGAAATTTAGAGACTGAAATTTTGAGGCGATTAGGAGACTATGTCTATATATAACTTAGGTTTGGAAATTGGGGATTTTCACCCTAGGCTTAAGCATTTCTCTTCTCTTCTCCCACGGTGTCTTGATTTCTTCCCCATTGGTGAGATTCGTCGATTCTTTCTTATGGTTTCTTCTTATTGTGTAAGGCTTACATGTTTATTGTGATTGATGAAGGATTGAGGAGCTTTAGAGTGGATCATCGTTGGTTTTGAAAGATTTTAGGGTTTACGGTGTTTAGAGGGATCGGTGGATTTGAGCTTGATTGGTAAGTTTTAATAGTTTTAATGTTGTTATTGATAGTTTTATGGCATTTATGACATTTATTATGGTTGATTTGAGTAATTGGGAGTGTTTAATGGTGGGTTTAGGAAGAGAAAATGGCGGAAAAACGATTGGGGAAGAAGAAGTTTGGCCGCACGTCGCGGCGTCTGAAAAAGGGCACGCACACGACGAAGAAATCTTGACGCCTTGAAAGCTTCTACGTGACGTCATGGCGGCGGAGAAAGTCATGCGCAATGGGCGATAATGGGCGGCGTGCGAGCAATTCTCACGCCATGCGAAAGCAACCCGCATACCTCCCGGCGAAGGCCGCAAGGTCGCGACGAAGGGGACTGTTTTGATGGTTTATATTTTGGTTTATTGGGTGTAGACCTTCGATTGAGGTAATTCTAGATTCGTTATGAATTAGGGAAAGAGGTCTACAATTGAGGATAATTTTGGGAATTTGAATTGATTTAAATGACATTGATTTATAGGGAATAAGGTCAATTATGGTTCATAGTGTGACCTAAGTATTGAATTGAGACAATTGGAGTTTTAATTGGGATTTTCTATAGAGGTTTTGACCCAATGGATACGGAATTGTTATAGGGAATACGAATTAAGGAAAAAATTGAACTGAATATTAGGATTGGATCAATTATTGTCGATCAATTGAGCGAAGAGTTAGAATTGGGCCTAAGAGTCCAAAATTGGGTTTTAGCACCGGAAATCGTGAACATGCATTGTACATCATTTTACTGAGACATATGCATTACTGAACTGCTTAATTGAGCCTCTAGTAATGGGACTGTATTTTTACTGTTATAGAGGCCCTGTTGGATCGTCGTTCCACGGACATTCTTTGGGACTTCAGCGTGAGTTCGGAAGTTCTGGTGAGTAACCTAGTTAGTTTCTCAAATTCGCATCGCCTAAATGCTCAATGTGAATTACTTGCCACTATGAAATTGCATGATTACTGAAATGTACATGATCGAATGACATGTTTCTACTGTATTGGATTGGATTACTGTATGATACTGAGGAATGTAATACTGGGCTTTTATAATAGTACTGCTCGTAGATTCTTGAACATTGCATTGCATGCATAAATGCATGATCGATAATGGAATGTGACCCAGTTGCTATTATCCTTTGAAAAGAGCCTCGAGCTCGAACATTTGATTGACCGCCTCGAGCAGGGGAAAAATCACAGCGTCCCCATCGAATCTTGGTGAGCACTTGGGCACAACATCTTTGAATAAGCGGAAAAGAGTCTCATATGCATTGTATACACATGGTGATTGAATTGCAAACTTACCAATTATGTGATGACATGAGAGATTGCAAATTGTTACATCTTCTCGTGAATCGCTGCATAATTATGTGAATTGTGATATGATCATCGTAAATTATTATATGTTATTGTAAATTGTTATTTGATACTACAAACCGTTATAGACTACATAAATTGAATATTCTTGTGCGTGTTGTGCATGATTTGCGTAATGCATAATTTGAGTAAACCATCGATGATGGTTTCTCACTGAGTTCATAAACTCACCCAAGATTGCATCTAATTTTTCAGGATCGATAGAGTAGACTCTAGCTCAGGAGATAGTCTTTTCTGCCGTCTTGGCGTCTTTGGCAAGAAAGCAATGGCACATGTGTCGGTCATTTGGGTTGGACTTTTGAGGATGACTTAGGATAGATACTTATATCAGTTTTCTTTTTGGTTTTGTTTAAGGGACTGATAGACTTGTCTATTCTGCTTTTGGACGACTGTATTGAAATTGTTGCTATGATAAGATTATTATGGATTTTTAAAAGTTACTGATTTCTGGTATTATGGTTTTTATTATTGCAATGCCATGTGGATATTATTGGGAAAATGTTCTGGTAGTGCACCTTTATCGTGGGATACGTGTCGGAGCGACCTTCGGGTTTCCCGATGTGTATCCTACGGTGAGGGGGCGCTACAAGTAGTACTGTTACAGTCGACTAGCATTAACATTTTTCACTGCAGGCTTCAACTTCCTCCTCAATCAGTCGACTAGTACTATGATAGTCGACTAGTATTACTGTTATAGTCGACTAGTATTACTATTCACTTGATTTGTAGTCTACTTGTAACATATTAGTCGACTTGTTACTGACTCCAACGGATATATTGCATTAAATCTTCCCATAATCTTCATGTTTAATGTCTCCAGCATGTTTGAAGATTATTGCCTTATTGATTTCACCATGATTTATAACTTGTCTTGATTTATATCAATCCACAACACCTGAAATAATTTCTTAACCAATTCTATACATTTTATTATTATCAAAACACAAGTGAGATTTAATTTGTCAACCACCATTGATCCAACAAGTTATCTGTTGATAATATTTTGATTTGTTTCTAAATTTAATTTGTTAAAACAAAAAGTCAATTGATGATATAAAATAAAAATTATCTTAATCGATAATAAAAAATTATTTTGTGTATAATAAATATTTAATTCATACGAAATGACTATAAATATAATATTCATTTGGTAACCGCAGATACTTTGACTGCTGCGATGAGGTGTTGCCCCTCTCCTTCAACTCATCCACTTCATTACGGAGTTGAGCTATGTACTCTATCGACTGTTGCAACTGAGTTGCCAATGTCTGTACTATGCTCCGAGACTCATAGACTTCATTGGGTGCGCACCGCCTACTAGATGTTGCTGTACTGAATGTGGAGGATTGCGAATAACATGTGTTCGCAAATGAATCTAAGTCGAATATCCTTCTATGACAATCCCTACTACTCTCTGTTAGTAAGTGATAATTATTAAGCATTAATATTAAAACATAAATTTCACATTTATTTATGTGACAAAAATCTAGTTTACTCCAACATCTCAACTCAGAAACAACAAGAAGGCAAGAAGAATGAAGAACAAAAGTGAAGTGTGTGATGGTGTCTATGAATGAGTTGAAGAGAGAAGAACGAGAAAGCATTTTCGAGGGTTCTGTTTCAGACAAGAAATGAAACAAATGACGTACATAAAGACACCCCACGTGCCACTTAAGCTTCTGAGTGCCAAGCAATACGCAGTCGTTCTTCTCAAGTTCAAAGTATTATAAATGGAGCAATATCATTTCAATTAAATCAGACAACACACACAACAAGGGTGTTTCTTAATGACCCACGTGGAGAGCACATGACACTTATTTTTGACTCTTTCAAAAGCACATCCGAGAGCATTTCTCCATCTTCATAAAGCTATAAAAACAAGGAAAGAGGCTTCAGACAGTGGACAACATCGATACATACACAGAAATTTAATCTTGCAATTTTGAATGTATTCACTAGTTGACATAGTTAGAAAAAGATTGAGAAGAAAAATTCAGAGTGCTAGAGTACCATTTTTGGGTACTGGTGAGCTTGAGGGATTCTTGCTGCAGGTGTTCCATAGACCACTCAAATCTCTGTACTTGTTCTTCATTTTTCTTCTTCACTGAGTGAAATTTCCTACACCACTATCAAGTGGGAACCTTGGACGTAGATAGCTTTGTGCTATCCAACCAAGTAAAATACTGGTGTCTTTACCTTTCTGCATTTTTCATTCCTGCAAATTGACAAATCTTTATCAGTCTTGGTTATTAAAGATAACAGGAAATCTGTAGAAAAACCCAACAAACTGGTATCAGAGCAATAAGACCTCCTGGGACAATTCTTGGACACTTCAAGCAGCAAAGAAGCATCAAGAATCATCCAAGATCAGTCAACAAAGAAGCATAATCAATCAGTCAGTAAGTTCAGTGTCAGATACATTCAACATCAGTAAGTAAGTGCAAATTTTTAGTTTCTTTACATTACAAAAATCATGGTAGGTAAAGAAATGGATGTTTTTTCTGGTAAAGAAGACTTTACCATCTGGAAACTCCAGATGCAAGCTCTTCTTGAGTCTTATGAATGTTATGGTGCAATTGATGATGATTATGACCTTGAAAATTATCCTATTAAGAAGCTGAAAATGCAAAGACTTGCACATTGCAAGTTAATGCTTCACTTATCACTAACAATGATAAGGAAAGTCTTGAAGCGTAACCTTTGCATGTAAGCTTTGGGTCAAACTTGATGAATTGTTTGCTAAGAAGTGTCTTCCTAACAAGATGACACTTCACCACAACCTGCTAACTACAAAATGAATACTTGATATCCTTAGATAATAACTTAGACTATTTCTTCAAGCTAGTGCAAGATTTAGAAGCTACGGTGAGAAAATAAGTGAGGAACATCAAGTCGTAGTAATCCTAAAGTCATTGCCTTCGAATTTAATGCATTCAAGAAGGTAATTAAGCATGCTAGTGGAGAAACACTTCTGTAAAGAGGGTCCTAGATTCTCTTATGGAAGAAATAGTTGAAGTCAATCCATTTAAGAAAGAGGTTGAAGTACTATTTGTGAGAATAACTATGAAAATAAAGCTCATAAGAAAAACAAAGAAAGGAAAGTGGCGTAAGGGAAGTGGTAAAGAAAACAGTCGAAGAAGAGGAAAAGAAAAGAAGAAAAAAGGTAAAGTTAAGACTTGCTTCTACTGTGATAAAGAAGGGCATTTTGTAAGGATTGTAGGAAAAGAAGAGGACAAGGCATTGAAAGTGGAATTTCGAGCAATGTAGAAAAACACAAGATTCCAAAGAAGATGAAATACTAGTGTGAGTGAGGTATGTGAGGACCTTAGTAGAGTGGATATTTGACTCGGGATGCACCATGCATGTCACTCCTCATAGGATGGTTCACTACATTTGAATCACCCAACGCCAAGGTTAAAATGGCGATTCAGGCGTGAAGGATAGAGGGCATAGGAAGGGTTTCCATCGACATGTTTGATGAAAGAGGAGGATCTAAGCAATGTCATATTTGTGCTCGAATAAGGAGAATCGATCTCGAAAAGCTTGCTTGATAAGCAAGGCTTTGGATCGAGATCCAGATGGACTTAGAAATCCTAAGGGATGGGAAAGTCATCATTAGAGGAGTGAAGAGGGGTGGCCTATACTATGTAATAGGCACAACTGAAATTAATCAAATTTCAGAAAATAGAAACCCTGAACCAACAGAAATTGCAAGGTTGGTTCATGCAGGCAATAATAGCCTGCATCATCTCTCTAGGCAAGGTTTAATACCTAAAGAAAACACTAATCTCCAGAGTAATATTCAGGAGGATTTAGGCTCATTAAACCAATCAGCCCACCTTATTGTACCACCAAAATCTGAAGAAGATAGTGGCTCACAATTAGAAACTGTGGAGCCTTCAGAAGGCATAGCACAGTATGAAGAAAGGAGGGAAGAGACTGAAGTTAAGGGTAAGGTTCTTGAAAGTTTTGAAGAAGCTAAGGCTCAGAAGTTGCTAGGGATGGAAACTATAAGGAATAGGAGGGAATGGAAACTGTGGCTGAACCAGAAAGGCTACATCCAAAAGGCTTTTGGTTAGTTCAATATGGAATTGGCAAAACCTACCCCCATTCCTATAAGCCCACATCTTCAGATGGTTGCAGACAAGTGCCCCCAATCTGAAGAAGAGAAGAAAGCCATACTAAAATACCCCTATGTTGTTGGAGTTGGTAGCATCATGTATATGATGTTGTGTACCAGACCTGATCTTGCTCATGCTATTAGCATTCTAAGCAAGTTCATGTCTAATCCTAGCTTAGAGCATTGGCAAGGACTGAAGAATATCTTCAGATACCTTGCTGGAACCCTAAGCCATGGACTGTGTTTCACTAAGTTTAAGCTAGCAAATACTAACAGTCTAAGCCTACATGGATATGTAGATGCAGAATATGCAACAGATAAATCAATATCTGCATACTTTTTTACACTAGCAGGAAACACAGTAAGTTGGAAGCTACAGCAACAATCGTGCATATCAATCTCAACCATAGAAGCGAATTTTATGCAATCACGAAGGGTTAAGGTATTAACATGGCTAACAGAGCATCCTAGCGAAATTAAAACTAACCTAGCTACTGACAAGAACTTTCACAGATAGTCAAAATGCTTTATACCGAGCACGATCCGATCTTGCATGAGAGGTCCAAGCACGTTGACATCGGACTCCGATTCGTGAGGACAAGCTAGTGAAGGCTTCGTCAACTGAAAAAGATCAAAGGTGAGTTAAATCATGTTGATATCGAAATGAAATACTAACCCAAAATAAATTTATTTTCTTTGGGATTACTTACAGATCAAAGATCCCCCATGATACCGAAATCAGAATCATCAGATCTCACAAGGGGTGAAGATTAGGGTTTCAGGATTGGGGATTTTTCAGATTTGAGGTTTTTTGTTTAGGGTTTTTTCAATTTCAGCTAGGATTGATGAAATAGGAGGGAAACCACTTAAAATCAGAGAAGATATCGACAGATCTCACTAATTTTTTAGAAAAAAAGGGTTTCGGGTTTTTTCCCTAATTATCTCGGGTGTTTCAGATCTGAGTGAAGATGATGAAGTAGGAGGGAAATTTGTGACAGAAATCTAGTTTACTCCAACATCTCAACTCAAAAACAACAAGAAGGCAAGAAGAATGAAGAACAAAAGTGAAGTGTGTGATGGTGTCTATGAATGAGATGAAGAGAGAAGAAGGAGAAAGCATTTTCGAGGGTTCTGTTTCAGACAAGAAATGAAACATATGACTTACATAAAGACACCCCACGTGCCACTTAAGCTTCTGAGTGCCAAGCAATACGCATTCGTTCTTCTCAAGTTCAAAGTATTATAAATGGAGCAATATCATTTCAATTAAATCAGACAACACACACAACAAGGGTGTTTCTTAATGACCCACGTGGAGAGCACATGACACTTATTTTTGACTCTTTCAAAAGCACATCCGAGAGCATTTCTCCATCTTCATAAAGCTATAAAAACAAGGAAAGAGGCTTCAGACAGTGGACAACATCGATACATACACAGAAATTTAATCTTGCAATTTTGATTGTATTCACTAGTTGACATAGTTAGAAAAAGATTGAGAAGAAAAATTCAGAGAGTGCTAGAGTACCATTTTTGGGTACTGGTGAGCTTGAGGGATTCTTGCTGCAGGTGTTTCATAGACCACTCAAATCTCTGTACTTGTTCTTCATTTTTCTTCTTCACTTAGTGAAATTTCCTACACCACTATCAAGTGGGAACCTTGGACGTAGATAGCTTTGTGCTATCCAACCAAGTAAAATACTGGTGTCTTTACCTTTCTACATTTTTCATTCCTGCAAATTGACAAATCTTTATCAGTCTTGGTTATTAAAGATAACAGGAAATCAGTAGAAAAACCCAACAATTTAGTTCTCTACATCGGGTATTAACGAAAGTTACACCGTCATGTTTCTTAGTGTAAGTATGCAAAAAGAGCTGACAAGATGTAGGCTTTGTGCCCTTATACTTTTTCTACATAAGAATAAAATGTTATAAGTAAACTAAAATTTATAAAAATTTCGACGAATTTTTTCTATTTTTATGATATTTACTTCTTGTTGAACAAAGAAAATGATTAAAAAATACAGTCATATATGGTACCAGACATTTATAACATTATCATTCTCCATAATACACATATTTTCATTCCAAAATTCACACATCAAATTAAATTGAAATACACAAAAGTAAAAAAGTCGGAATATAAATGTAAAGTGTAAATACTTACAAGTCTCTCTATATGCTCGTGATGGGTAATAAATACTCCAGTACTATCTCCCCTCGATCCTCCACATCCGTTAGTAAAATTACACTATGAAATGGACATTACCTTGGGTGATGTCCAATATTGCTGTCAACGACTCTATATTTGTTCAGAAATATAAGACGATCGTACATTAGTCTTGTATATCGCATCAACAAAGTCTCGATAACGTGTACGTATTTGTCTCTTTCATACTTTATAAATGATCACGTTAAATTCAAATCTAAAACAATTATTTATGAAACAAAAGGAAAAACATACAATAGGTATTTATAATTTGCAATATTGATATAATTAATGTATAAAATCAATTAAAAATAAAAATATATTTTTTGTACCTCAAACTCCTAATAATAAAATTCCTTTGTTGCCTGAGAGATATTCTTTCATATATAACCTTCAAGATCAATCTTCTCCATGAATTTGGAAGTAATGTTTTTGAGCATGGTTCAGACAAAATGAACCTAATATTAAAACAATTAATTTTATATCATTTTTTAAATTTAAACCAATAACTTAATTATAAAGATATGATGTTTCATATATTTTCACTTACAGATTGTTGACAATTGTGATGTAAGTTTTTCCATCGGCTCCCTTAACTCCAAGTTGGAAGTCGCCTCCTTTATCTGCATCGTGTACCCCTGATATCTTTGTCAGTATAGGAGTAGTGGATGGTGTAACAACAAGTACGGAAAGTAATGCATCATCTATAAGTGTAGCATTTGGAAATACAACATTTGATTCAGTTGCAGCTGCAAAATGGTTGCTTCCCCTAGACAGTAACTGGCTCCAAATCATAGCTTGAACCTTAGTCGCATCATATCCTGTTTTCTCTTTGGTGTCATATTTCAACCTAAAATTCATATTCTATTAAATATTCCATAAAATGGTGAACTATTGATCAAGAATAATGGAAAGTAGTTTCAAAGTAACTTTTTGATATTGTTTTGGCCAAATAACTTCTCTTTTGTATCTTATCTACTTGTTAAAACAAAAACCCTAACTTTTAATAAGTTGTTTTTTTAAAAAATTTAATTCATGGCCGAAATACCACTATGTCGTAAACTCTACTCCACTACACCACACTAAACCATTAAAAAAAATTGAAATCATTTTTTCAATGTAGAAATGATTCATTTTTTCATTATTACCAACGAAAATTAATTTGTTGTCTGTAATTTGCAACGGTTTAATTTCTGTCAGTAATTTTCATCACTAATTCCTATTTTTTTAGTAATTTTTCATTGCTAATTTCTACTCTCTTTTTTTTTTCAGTGAATCAATCGTTTACAAATCTGACAGCTTCTTTTTTCTATGCCTTAAAGCTTGGGAAAGTGCAGTACTTAATTGAAAAGAAGGGCTAGTTTTGTATTCAAATGGAAGTGTACATAACTAGATAAAGCTCTGTTGTTTTACATGTGAACCAAATGAGGAGGGGAAGAAAATCTGATTCCTTGAACCACTCCTCCCACCTGGTAAACGTATTACATTTCAGCTTGCATGTCTGCTGGTAAACGAGGGGCCGCAGGAAATTGCAGAACTTTTATTGCCTTTCTGAACCGCCAATAGTTTATAATACCAAGTTGGGAAAAAAGCTTAACCCATCTCCAACTCCATACACGGCAACATGTATTATGATCCTCATCTGTGTTGCTTGTTCTGACACGCTAGTGATGTATCATTTTCATCAACAGCTTTGGTAGGTCACAACAAAAGTTTGATGTATACGAACTCGTGACTCCTCAATGATTTATGGTACAGATAAGCGAAGTTTAGAAGGTGAAATTATCATTTCGGTAAACTGTTAACATAACTATAGAGTACCGCTTTTAGTGGGGATGAATCCAATTTTTACTTAAAAGGTCGAAAGCGCAGGAGATATGATCTTTAACCCATGAAAGGTCAAAGTTTCATTATCACATGTATTGATGCATGTCAACGCAGCAAGCCGATAAAGTATCATTCCGCTGCATTTTATTTATCCGTCCGCCAGCAGTTCCGATCATACGGCAGTATTCCCTGGTACGATGAATGTTTGACGAGTTCAACTTTTCATGAATCTGCTTGCGGATACAGATACGATGATGGGTCCGACTCAAACCTATTCAATTTTTTTGCTCGAGTCCGCTCCGATTTAAGGATAGTTTTTAGTTATGTTTTGAAATTCGGACCGGTTATTAAATCGAAATTCTTATTGGTCACTGATTTGACCGGTTCAATCATCAATTGAACCAATATGACGTTATAATTATGCTCAAATCTGCTCTGATTTAAGGATGATTTTCAGGCTCCAACGCTTTGGGATGTCTAAAACGACATATTTAGGTTAACTATGACCTAAATTATAGTTAAACTGCTCTACAATATGTACAACTTTATTCAAAGGTTGAACTCTTACAATCTTATTCCTCAACTAACCATTTTCAATGCTTTTTGTTAGATTAAATTAATCAATGCGAGATGGTTATACAAAAGTACTAATCACATCAAGAAAAGAAAAGATTCAAAAACAAGATCTTATAGTCGAAATTTCAGGTACAAAGTTGAACAAGTCAACATTGCATTACATTCATTGGGATTGCCACAGCTACTCTCCTAAATTAGACTCATAATAAATAAATAAATAATAAAAATAAGCTTGCTCAGTTGAGGCACGTGCCAATTCAACCCCAATGCCAATGAATTATTACATACATCACACAAGTCACAAGTCATACAAGGAAACAGCACAAGCATTTAATTTGGCATTGACTCAGTTTAGGACAACCTTAACCTTAAGCTACGCCTACGCTCGTCATCACATTACCACCTCACAGTTCTTGACCTTTTTTTTTTTTTTTTGTCATCAACCCAACAAAGCCCCCCTTATTTTCTGCTAAACCAAACGTAAATTGAGTCACAAGTTCTTAATTTTGACTTCTTCCCAGTTTGGAAACTGAGGAAACCATTGTGAAATTTAATTGCTTGATATGGTTATTTCCATCGTTTGCTTGCATCGGTGTCGCAACGAACCCACCCATCAAACAGTCTTGCCTCTTAACTTTTCCCCTTCCTTTTCTCTCTTCCAACTCTCTTAAGCTCTTTCTATTTGTCTCTATCTCTCTCTCTCTCTCTGTTGTGGCATTTTACTTCGCTTCCGTTGTTCAGGTACTCTTTCCTCATCTTCTCTCCCTATTTTAAAAAAAGGTCATGTTCTTTTTTGGTGCATATCATGTCTTTTCCATTTCAACTTCGATTTCGTTTTCTTCTGTTAAAGTAAATAGCTTTGCGGATTGTTATTTGCTAAAACTTTCTATTTCTCATATGGTGGAAAAATGGAAGATCTGTGCATCAGCTTCGACTAAAGATTGAAACTTTGCTCGTCTTTTTCATTATTTTTGGATTTTGCAGGTTATGATTGTATTTGAATGATCACTCCTGAATTGGGATTTTACATATATGCGTATTGTGAATGTCAAGCATCGTAAATATAGGTTAGAGGGTAGGTGCCAATTCCCTTTGGCAAGATTTCTGAAACTGTCGCCTTCGATTTTTCTTGTGGTGGTGGTTGTTGTTGTTGCTAGTCTCCTTTCTCTTTTTCAGCAAAGAGGTGAGCAACTTGGAGTTTCAAGCGAGAATATGGGATACCTTAATTCAGTACTCTCGTCTTCAAGCCAGGTTTATGCTGATGACGGTCCTGTGAGCGGCGGAGGACTCAGGTTTTGATCCTTTAATGATCCTTATTGATCTCTTTGGTTGGATCTATTAAAGTCTTATTCTCCCATTATTTCTTTTTGGATACATAGCCAATTAGCGATTAATTTATCACGTAAGCTGTGGCTTAACCTCTAAATGTGTTTCTATTTAATACCTGGCAAATCTGGAGTGTTTACATTTCTGAATCACGTCCTTATGTAAGCTTTGCTTATCCTGTGACAGAATCTGTGATTTCATAAATATAATGATGTTATCTAATTGCCTTAGTCGAATATTAAGTAAATGATTTATGTGGTTCTAAAAGTTCTTGTTGATTTGTCTATCGTATCACCTTCTTTATATAGGTTCTTCATCAGGAAGTCAACAATCACATCACTTATCTTCCATGTTAAGAATACTTCAATTTCATTTCTTCAGTGGGTCCTGATTGGTAGAAGTCATGTTTTATCGAGCAGATTGTAATATCAATAAATTAATTTGCAGAGATGATAAAAACATTAAACCAGTGGAGCATTTTATAGGTCGCTGGTTACCTTTGGAAGATGATGATGTAAAGGAATTCTGGGATTTGATATTTAGTACTCCATGCAAATTTTCTAGCTCATATACCATCTAGATGATTTGCATACTGTTTTCTCAATGTTTCTCAAATGAAATTGAAAGGAATTACTCCAGATTGTATTTTTTCATGTTGATTATGCAACCTGGACTTGCGAGGAAATTCGTTGACTATTGTTGATCTCTTTTATTCACATCCAACTTTGTTGAATTTGTTGTGGAACACGTGAATGACTTCTCTTGCTAATCACAGGGACTTGACTTTGTGAATCGAACAAATCTTTGGTTCAACCTAAGAGACATTTGTCTCGATTGTCGTTGCTCCTCCTTTTGTCGTATCTGGATTCATTAAACTTGTCTTATTGCATACAAGCCAATGTTGCTCGTGGAGACTCGTCGTTGGTCTTTTGTTCTCTATTTGTTACCCAATCTAACAGGCCTTTCTTGTCACTTGGTATATATTGCCTTATGTAGACTGAGGATTTAGTGTTGCCAATTGCCATATCAATATTGGCCATATTGTCAACTAGCATAAGCGGACGAAAATGCTTGCACGTAGTAACTGTTTGAAGTTCTCTGTTATATGCTTTTTTTGAAGCTGCCAGCATTTTTATTGCATTATAATTTTCTTTTTAGAATTCCCATTATTCATTAATAATTGAACAACTTTGAATGCCTTATTGGAGTTAGGTTTTTTTATTGTATGAACTAGGTTCTGCCCTATAATACCTTAGGATTTGAAGGATTTATCTGACATAAACTTCCAAAATGTTTTTCTGTATCAGTCAGAATGGAAAGTTCAGCTATGGATATGCAAGCTCCCCAGGGAAAAGATCTTCCATGGAAGATTTTTATGAAACAAGAATCGATGGTGTTGATGGAGAAATAGTTGGCCTGTTTGGTGTTTTTGATGGTATCTCTCTTTCTCTTCAGTAGCACTTCCTCTTTTCCAACAACACACGCTTTTCTTGTGGAAGGTGCCTTTGAGTTTTTGGAAACTACATTGGATAGTTAGATTTTAGTGTTAGGATGATTTCTAATTATACCGTCTCTCCTCTCAAATAGCCTTACTCTTGTTTGCATTTATCTGTTGGATGGTGTCATCATGCTTCAATATTTTACTGATTTTAGCATCAAGTTCAAATTTAGCCTTCAAATTATCCGGTTCTTATCTGCTTGGGCATCTTGTTCTAGTAGTCTTTCATCTAAACACTGTAAATTCCTTCGTAGTTATTGGATGACATCAGACTATTATAGCATTGCCACTTCTTCTCCCATTAGCCTCCTGTTGTTTAAAAACATTGTTATGTAGCTAAGGCAATTCATGCCAAAGTCTTGAAATCTTCTCTCAAGTGCTAATACTGGAATCATGAGTTTAGGATGGGAGATTGTGGATTTTTTGCTGGGATGGGACATAATAATCTGTTCCCGTTCCTTAATAGGGTCACTAATTGCTTATATATATGTGATTCAAAGCCTGTTTTGGCATCTAGTCTTTTGCAATTAAAAGTCATGCCTTATCAATATATTCAACACTAAATTAGATCAATTAGGTACAATTGCCTTAAATGTGAATATAACTATGTTTTTCAGGCCATGGAGGAGCACGAGCTGCTGAATATGTGAAGCAAAACCTTTTCAGTAATCTGATCAGCCATCCAAAGTTTATTTCTGATACCAAATCAGCTATAGGTTCATCCTTTATAACTGCTTAAATAGTTTTTGTTCCAATAATTTCTTTGGCCCTTCACAAACAAAACTTACTTTATGTTATCTTTAATTTCTTCCTCCTCTGTAGCTGATGCGTATAGTCACACAGACTCGGAATTACTCAAGTCAGAGAATAATCAGAACAGAGATGCTGGATCAACTGCTTCCACAGCTATTCTTGTTGGTGATCGATTGCTCGTTGCAAATGTTGGAGATTCCAGAGCTGTCATATGTCGTGGTGGCAATGGTAACTCCCATTTGAGAATTGAAATGCAATTTTGTGTTTTCATTTGTTGAAGCTTGATGCCACTTTACGTGATGAGATGTTTCATTCTTTTCTTATTCTTTTTTCCAATGGCATGATGAAGACACAAGGAATCATACTATTTTCACTTTCTTGTTTATTACATGTTTCTTTTAATTATTAGCATTATACTTGGTTTGTCCTAAAATGTTTGTCTGTTTAATAGAGTATTGACTTACTATCCATAATATGAGCAATCAAGTGTGTTGTTGTGAGCATGATCATCATTAGAGAGCCATTCTTACTTTAATGAAGGTATTTAGTATGTCCCTTGAACATAAAAAGAGTGCTGAAAGGGATAGTAGTCTAGAGTACAATATACATGACATTAAATATCTCTTAGTTGAGTTGCTTATTTGGCTAGTATATGGTGATTTGTAAAAGCGCATCTAAAGCATTATATGTTATTGCACTTGGTGATTTAACTGAAAGATATTCTAATGAACACGTTCAGTAATGACATAATTCATGGCACCTTCTCTCTACATTTTCTTCAGCTATTGCTGTCTCTCGAGATCACAAACCAGACCAAACTGATGAGCGGCAGAGGATTGAGGATGCAGGAGGATTTGTGATGTGGGCAGGTGAGGACTTCCGTTAATCAACCATTCTGTTGCTATCATTTTGAACTTTTGGGGTAAATTTCTTTTTCCTAGAAGACTAAAATCCCTATATCAGGCACTTGGAGAGTTGGTGGCGTTCTTGCTGTATCTCGTGCATTTGGTGATAGGCTCTTGAAGCAGTACGTTGTTGCTGATCCAGAAATTCAGGTCTGTTTCTCTTACTCAGCTCTAGTTGTGTTTATGCTAATTGTCAATCTAGTGATTGATGAGTATGAAAGGATGTACAAATATTAAAGTCGTTGCATGCTAAATACAAATTGCTGACTTGAAATTGTTCAAGTATGCATCAATTTTTAAGTAAGAAGGATTTATTTAAGACATCTGTTACATTATTGCTCCTATAAATTAAAGCTGAAGGATTGTGCCTCAAATGATTGTGAACTCTATGTGAGGGATGGCTAGGTCCTTGGTTCCTTTTCTCATTTTTGGGTTTAGAACATGCTTTAGCTCTGAAATTGCCACGGAAACTGCAGGAGGAAAAGATTGACAGCTCACTTGAGTTTCTAATTCTTGCAAGCGATGGATTATGGGATGTTGTCACAAATGAGGTTTGACTGAAATTCCTCTCATCTATGTCATTCTCTTCCATTTCATAGATTACCTAAATGGAATTGTCCTGAGCCCAATGTTATCGAGTTGACATCTTGTTTTGCTTTTAGATACCCACCCTGATTTTGAGTGGACCATCAGGCTATTCGTCACTGTTTTCTCTTTCAGTTAAAGGAATAAGTTTGTTGACATCTATGTAATATTTTTGGCAGGAAGCTGTTCAAATGACCAAACCAATCGAAGATCCAGAGCAGGCAGCCAAGAGATTATTAGAGGAAGCATACCAGCGGGGCAGTGCTGATAACATTACCTGTGTTGTTGTCCGCTTCTTGGCGAATCAAGGTGGAGGTGGAACGTCCCGTGGTAGCTCTGCATAAGAAAATTTCAAATTTAGAGTTCTGTTTCTCTACTTGAAGGTAAAGAAAAAGGACATATTGTTCTGCAATTTAGTAGTACATAGCTAGTCAAAGGAAGCATAGTGGTTGTGGTGGCATCGAAGATGCATGAACTGAAATGGCTGTTGGATTGTTGACAGCCTGTAGACTAGAACAATATCAGGTTCTTGAAGATGTGCAACTGTGGATTGTATGTAAAGAGTCTGAAGACTATGGCTATGTTACATGTGTTGTAAATGTTGTTTATACTTATGTTTTATGCATTACCTGCATTCTGAAATGTGTATGGTCTGATACTTGCCCCCCTTGCTTGGAATCCTTTATAGAGTAAATTTCTCCCTGTTGTCTGGTTCTAACAGCTTTCTTGTGGCTCTTTTCACACCCAATGAACTCAAATCTTGCATTTATTGGTTCCTGCAGCCGAGTAAAGCAAGTAAAGAGTCTTAAGAGTTTACTGGATTTCTAGTATTTGCATGCTTTTAACTATACGTGGACAACTGATTATATATGTACGTATGTATGTATGATCTTGCATTGTGACAAAGAAAGAGATGGAGGACTCGGAAAACTGATTATATGGTCGGCAAGGCAATGGTAAGCATCGCCAATACGTTCGGCGAGCGAACAAAGCATTGTTTTTCATCATTGTCCTCCTCCTTTGTATACTTTATAGTAGCTATATGTGTATATGTATGCAAGTACGTATGATGAAAAAAAAGGAAAAGAATGAGGAAGAAAAGGAAAAGAATGCACGTAGTGAAGAAGCTGAGGACAAGAAGGAAGAAATGATGTATGTTGACCGTTGAGACTTGAGAGTGAGTGAGCCAGATGAGATGAAGCAAGTGAGAAGCTGATGAATGAAGCCCCAACCCCTTCATTTTTATAGTAGTTGCTGTGCTACAAATTTTGATCCCCACGTAAAAGAGAAGACTCTGTGTGTTTTGCCTTGGTCCCCAGGCAAAAAGCTTTGCTTGCTGCCAAAGGTTCCAAGATACATTGCAACAAACAAATTCCAAATACTACAGTGTTTGGTAGTTGATGTGACTTAGGGGTAGGCGCAGGCGTTCAACATTTTATGAATACTTGTATTAAAAATTCGATTGATTGCAGCCCACGAGAGCTAATTCAGGCGTTATCTCCTAAAGCCAGCCAACTAACCATTTGCATGTATCCAAATCGTTAATAATAAGTATCGATATGATGTTTTACATCATCATTTTGCCTGATAACTGATAAGCAAGTCATTTCATTTAATAATTTATAATGATTTTGTTAGGAGAAGAGGTTTTTTTTTTTAATTTTAAATTTATTAATACAAAATTCTTGCATTATAAATTGTGATCTCTTCTATAATGATTTAAAATTATTAAAATGCTATTCAATTTATATTTTTATAAATATTAAATATATTTCATATAACTTTAATACTAAATTAATAAATTATTTGGTAACTTAGGTTCAATTTAAATTATTATTTAATCGTTTAAATTTTAAAAACTAAATAAATTCTACCACTTGAAAATCTAAAATTTTAAGGAATTTGAACACAAGAGCACATATAATTTAGAAATTTATTTTATTTTATAAAATTTTAAATCTACTTATTAAGGAAAATGCCCTTGGATCGAATATCGGTTGAATTTAATAGCCTGAAAAATAGTAACAAAAATAAAGATAGACAAAATAAAATGGGAAAGAACATAAAGATTTACCTGGTTTGGTCAACATGACCTACGTTCACGACCGAAGGGTGAGCAATTTTACTAATATGTGGAAAATGTATACAAGTAGAAAAGCTAGAACTAAAGGCTTTTAAAACTCATCAAATCTACAAAAAATAACTGAAGAAAGGATGAAAAGATTTGTGTTATTTTGGTGACTGAAGGAGAGGAAGGAATTGTGTGTTAATGTCTCAAACCATGCCTTTTATTTATAGCTGAAGTCCCAAGCTTCTATCCAAAATTTCTTTAATCTGTGCGCAATCTCAACAATTGACAGTAATATCATACGCACAAAGAAAATAATGTACCTATGACAAATTCTAAACGGTAGCTATCCATTTTTGACTTAGTGGAGGAGGTCAAAACATGCAATCAATAGTTAACAATTTTGACTTATTGGAGGGGCCAAAGCATGCAACAAATCTCCACCTTGACTTGGTCCCAAACAATTAGTGATCTGCTCCATCTTCTCTGACAATTTCGCAAAAGGGCTATATCACCAACTATAAACGCCAATCAAGTCTAAGCATTGTTTGAACTTATAAACTGGAAGAACCTTCGTAAACATGTCAGCATGATTGTCCTTAGTGTTGATCTTCTGAATAAGGATCTTCTTCTCTGTAATAGTATCCCGAATGAAATGATACTTCACATCAATATGCTTCGTCGTCTCATCATACATTTGATCTTTTATCAAATGAATAACACTTTAACTGTTACAATAAACAGTAGTAACCCCTTGATGAAGGGATAACTCGCCAAATAAACCTCTCAACCATAATACTTTTTTGATAGTCTCAGTAACTGCCATATATTTTGTTTTAGTAGTAGATAAAGCCATTACATGTTGTAGAGTAGCTTTCCAGCTAACAACACAACTTCTAATGCAAAATACATAACCTGTCAGAGACTTGTGTCTGTCGAGGTCACCGACATATGAATCTACAAAACTAAACAAAGTGTTGCTGATTCTACCAAACTCCAAACAAAATTTTAAAGTGCCCTTTAAGTATCTGAGAATTCATTTCACTGCCTGCCAATGTTCTTTGCCAGGATTGGCCATATATCTGCTAACGACGCTAACAACTTGTGAAATATCAGGACGAATACATACCATTGAATATATAATACTGTTGATGGCACTAGAATATGAAACTCCTGCCATATAATCTTCCTCTTCCTGTGACTGTGGTGATTGAGCAGCAGATAGTCTAAAATGACTAGCAAAAGGAGTACTAATTACTTTAGCATATCGCATGCCAAATATCTCCAAAACTTTATTGAGATAATTCTCCTGGGTCAAGAATAATTTACCAATTTCTCGATCACGTCTTATCTTCATGCCAAGAAATTTCTTTGTTACTCCCAAATCTTTCATCTCAAATTCACCGTGCAATAAGGCCTTCAAATGGTGAATATCTATGACATTCTTGGCAACAATGAGCATATCATCAATATATAACAATAAATAGATGAATGAGTCGTCATCTAACTTTTGAAAGTAAACACAACTATTATACATGTTCTTAGAGAAATCATAACCCAACATAAATGAATCAAACCTCTTGTATCACTGTCTTGGGGACTGCTTCAATCCGTACAAATATTTCTTCAACAAACACACCTGGTCTTCCTTTCATGCAACTTCAAAACCTTCAGGTTGTTTCATATAAATCTGCTCATCTAATTTGCCATGCAGGAATGCTGTCTTGATGTCAAGTTGTTCTAATTTCAAATCAAACATGACAACCAATGCTAGAAATACATGAATAGAGCTATGTTTCACCACTCGTGAGAACACATCATTAAAATCAACACCTTGTACCTGACTGTAACCCTTTGCAACTAAACGTGTCTTATACCTTGCATTTTCAATACCTAAAGTACCTTCTATTCTTTTGAAGACCTATTTGCAGCCAACAATTTTCTTACCCTTTGGCGACTTCACCAGAACCCAATGTTGATGCTTGATCTGTCAGATGTGTCAAAGACGTCCGTGAAAGACCTGAACTACCAATCTCCAACTCCACCTGTTTCTGTGTACTATCCTATTTTTCTAAATTACAAGGATTACAAGACTCTTTTCTAGGATACAACATAGATGAATCATCAAATGTAACATCTATACTAGTTACACATTTAGATGACTTGGGATCAGGATACCACAAACGATATCCTTTTACCCCTGAAGCATAACCAAGGAAAGTGCATTTCTTAGCCCTAGGCTCTAACTTTCCTTCATTTACATGCATATATGTTGAATACCCAAATATTCTTAAAGTAGAGTAATCAATAGGAGTGCTTGACCAAACTTCCTCCGGAGTCTTGAAATTAAAAGGAGCACAAGGAGAACGGTTGACGATGTAACAAGCTGTAGCAATGGCTTCTGCCCAAAAATCAAGTGTCAACCTTGCATTAGAGATCATACACCTAGCCCTTTCCAAAAGAGCCCGATTCATGCGCTCGGCAACTCCATTTTGTTGCGGAGTCATTTTGATAGTGTGGTGTCGAGGAATTCCTTTATTCTTGCAAAATTCATTGAATTCACCTCCACAAAATTCCAAATCATTATCTGTCTGAAGCCACTTAAAATGTTTTCCTGTCTGCTTCTCAATCAAAACTTTCAATTGCTTAAAGGTTAAGAAAACATCATTTTTATGTTTCAAGAAATACACCAAAACCTTTCTTGAATAATCATCAATAAAAGTCAACATATATTAGGCACTACCTTTAGATGGAACACGAGAGGGACCCCAAAGATCAGAATGAATATAATCCAAAGTATCTTTAGTTTTGTGAACAGCTGGAGAATTGAAACTGACTCGTTTCTACTTCCCAAATATACAATGCTCACAAAAGTCTATCTTACTAGTACTTTGACCACAAAGTAGGCCTCTCTTGCTTAACAATGTTAAACCTTTCTCACCCATGTGTCCCAAACGCATGTACCACAATTTGGTAATGTCACCATCAGTAGAAACTGTCGCAGCTCCTACTATTGTAGATCCCTACAAAGCATATATACTACCAAACCTACAAGCTTTCATCAATATAAGAGCACCTTTATAAATTTTCAAAACTTCACCTTCAGCTGAGAGCTTGCACCTTTAAGAATCGAGAGTGCCCAAAGAGATGACATTTTTCTTCAAATCAGGAACGTGTCTAACGTCATTGAGTGTTTTAATGATACCATCATACATTTTGATCTAGATTGTACCTTTATTAACAACTTTACAGGCAACATTATTACCCATCAAAACAATTCCACCATTCAATAACTCATAAGTGAAAAAACACTCCCTGTCGGGACTCATGTGTTAAGAACAACCCGAATCTAAAATCCACTCCTTATTAGACCTAACTTTATCTTCTGTGGCTACAAAGATAATTCTCTTATTCTTATTTGCTGTTACGCTAGCCTCAGGGTGTTGTTGTTATTCTGCTCAACTCTATTTTTTCCTTATATTTCAATTTATAGTAGTCAGCCTTTATATGCCCATTTTTCTTGCAATAATTACAAATTTTATTTCTATGTCCGGATTTTGACCTGCCTTTAGATTTACTTCTTTCAAAATCTCTATTTTCATATCTACCCCGTACGAATAGTCCATCTGCTTGACTTCCACTAGTCTCCCTAGTAGTGTCCCTATCAATATGCTCTTTTAACTTTAATGCAGACTTAATATTATTATATAAGACTGATTCTTTTCTATAAATCATAGTATCACGAAAAATATTTAAAGGATTAGGGAAGGAACATAACAATAATATAACTTGATCTTCATCCTCAATTTTTACATTTACATTCTTCAAGTCCAAATAAGAGAATCAAATTTATCCAGATGTGAAAGAATAGATGTATCTTCTGTCATCTTCAACATGTACAACTTCTGTTTCAACTAAAGCCGATTTTTCATCCTTTTTTTTCATGTACATAACTTTCAACTTGTCCCACATACCTTTAGTTGTGCTTTCACTAGCAATCTCCTGCAAAACTTCATCGGAAAGATTCAATATGATGGTTGATCTAGCCTTTTTACCTAGATTCGTAAATTTATCTGACGTCATATCTGTTGACTTTTTTTTCACTCCATCAAGTGCAATCTCACACCTATCTTGTATTAAAATGGCTTGCATCTTGAGCTGTTACATACTGAAGTTAACGCTCTGGTCAAACTTTTCAATAGAGGTCTTCGTTATTGTCATGATGTCAAAAAAAGATATTATGACTATTTTTCTACAGGTGGGCCCCACACGTGAAACCGAGACAACCCTACAAAAACACTAGATATCGACCCCACAGGCAAAATCAGGACGTGAGCCCTATAAGCAAACCTGAACTCCGTTTACAAAATTGATATAGTGGGCCCTACAAGATAAAACCGGGACAGTGAGCCCCATAAGATAAATCCAAGACAGTGGGCCCTGTTTAGACTCACAATAAAAATCTAAATTACTTTATTATGTGGAGGGTCCACATTAGTGGCAACCACAAAGCATATGGTAAATTAGACAACAGGAGAAGCTCTGATACCAGTTTGTTAAGAAAAATACCTTCGGATTGGATACCGGTTGAACTTAATGCCTTTTCTTTTCACATTTTTGGGTTTAGAACGTGCTTTAGCTCTGAAATTGCCGCAAAAACTGCAGGAGGAAAAGATTGACAGCTCACTTGAGTTTCTAATTCTTGTAAGCGATGGATTATGGGATGTTGTCACAAATGAGGTTTGACTGAAATTCCTCTTATCTATGTCATTCACTTCCATTTCATAGATTACCTAAATGGAATTGACCTGAGCCCAATGTTATCGAATTGAAATCTTGTTTTGCTTTTAGATACGCACCCTGATTTTGAGTGGACCATCAGGCTATGCGTCACTGTTTTTTTTTTCTCATTTAGTTAAAGGAATAAGTTTGTTGACATCTATGTAATATTTTTGGCAGGAAGTTGTTCAAATGACCAAACCAATCGAAGATCCAGAGCAAGCAGCCAAAAGATTATTAGAGGAAACATACCAGCGGGGAAGTGCTGATAAAATTACCTATGTTGTTGTCCGCTTCTTGGCGAATCAAGGTGGAGTTGGAACATCCCATGGTAGCTCTGCATAAGCAAATTTCAAATTTAGAGTTCTGTTTCTCTATTTGAAGGTAAAGAAAAAGGACATATTGTTCTGCAATTTAGTAGTACATAGCTAGTCAAAGGAAGCATAAAGATTGTGGTGGCATTGGAGATGCATGAACTGAAATGGCTGTTGGATTGTTGACAACCTGTAGACTAAAACAATATAAGGTTCTTGAAGATGTGCAACTGTGGATTGTATGTAAAGAGTCAGAAGACTATGGCTATATTACATGTGTGTTGTAAATGTTGTTTATACTTGCTTCTGTTTTATGCATTACTTGCATTCTGAAATGTGAATGGTTTGATACTTGACCCCCTTGCTTGGAATCCTTTTTAGAGTAAATTTCTCCCTATTGTCTGGTTCTAACAGCTTTCTTGTGGCCTTTTCACACCCAATGAACTCAAATCTTGCATTTATTGGTTCATGCAGTCAAGTGTTGGGATGAGTTGTTTTGTAAAACCTGCTATGTTGAAGCTAGCTGAAGATTTTGCAATGGCAATCAAGTTGAAGAAGAAAAGAAGAGTGAAAATCAAGTTGAATCATCCTAGACTCCTCAGAAAATTGAAGTTGATGATATTGGGCATAATTCAAGGCTGAATGGTTCAAAGAAATGAAGATCAAATTCAGATGAGAGAAATTCAATGGAAAGGGGAAGATGGAGGCAAGATGGAAGCAACAATGAAGAATTGAAAAACAACAGATTTTGCAGCAAGAAGAACATAACAGAAGTAAAGATGCAGGGTAGGAGGAACAACTATGGTTTTTAACATTTTAAGGACGAAATAGAATCAAAAGGATGCAAAAGAAGGGAAGAAATCCGAAATCCCCAATTTAGTCAAAATTCAGAGATTAAGCGTGGGCACGCCTAAGGTTGGAATTTGGAGTCTGCAACAATAGACAAGGAATTTCTAAGACAAGTTTCAAGCTACTTTAATCAACATAATCAGAGGTTATTGGAACTAAACAAGACATGTGTAGCTGGTCATTTTCGTAGCTGAGCAGAGGATTTGCAATGTCAGGATTTTGTCTACTGGTTTTCTTGTTTTTATTAGCTGTTAGAGATGTCAGTTTCTGTTATGCAAAAGTTAGTGCTTTTATGTTTTGCCAAATGAGAAAAGTTCTGCTAGACTAGCTTTTACCTTCAGTTCTTGTTTTTACTTTTTAGTTATTAGAAAAAGTTGTATTAGATGTAGAGAGCATATATATGAAGCTCATGCTTTACTTTTCCAGCAGAGAGTGTATTTTGAGAAACCAGAAAAAAAAAAAACATCAATACAAAAGTTCAGATCAAGTTTCAGTTTTATCATGTTATGTTTGTCTTATTTTTCAAATATCAGAAGTTGATCTGTAGTAGTAGTGATTGAAAAATTCTGTTTTGTTGAAAACCTGAAGCAGGTTGAGTGTTAGTCTTGAGTTCGAAAAT
Organism: Erythroxylum novogranatense; assembly: GCA_029891385.1. NCBI lineage: Eukaryota > Viridiplantae > Streptophyta > Magnoliopsida > Malpighiales > Erythroxylaceae > Erythroxylum > Erythroxylum novogranatense. The sequence goes on from CM057230.1 coordinate 91,031,165, forward strand.
TTCAAGCAATACAAAAGTTTTTTTTTTTTTTTTCTGTTTTCCAGTGTCAGCCTTTACTTCATCAAGTTTTAAGTTCAGTCCTCTTTCTCTGGTGTTGCTCGAGTAGTATCTGTTTTTACAAAAGCCAAGTTTAAGTTGAATAGCCGAAGTAGCACATTTGGGAAAACCAAAATTTGCAAAAGTGAAGTAGCTTTTGGTTTTCCATTGGAAGTGAAATTTTCACATACCTGTCAAATTCATACAAACACATCAATTCAGTAGTTGAGTTTCATTTTACATTTTGAGAGGAGCATTTCAGATTGAAAAATCAAACTTTCAGTATTCATTCCTTTGGAAGCTGACGTGAACAGTAGAGTGAGCTACATTCATTTTCATTACACACAAAAACCAAACACCATACATCCCTGATTTGTGAGAGGATTGAGCTAGAATTTTGGAGGTGGATTATACATTCGGTTCACATAGTCGAGGAGACAGAAGCTGCAATTTTTATCTGCTGAAGGCTTGCGTGAATAGTACACCAAGTGTTTGACACTTTGCTTCAACCAAACTGAAGGCTCGACAGGTTGTGGGCTGAAGGTGCTTTCTTCAATCAGGCAAGGGGGCATCTCCAAGACCAAGTAAAGCAAGTAAACTAGTAAAGAGTCTTAAGAGTGTACTGGATTTCTAGTATTTGCATTCCTTTAACTATACGTCGACAACTGAATATATATGTATGTATGATCTTGCATTGTGACAAAGAAAGAGATGGAGGACTCGAAAAACTGATTATATGGTCGGCAAGGCAATGGTAAGCATAGCCAATACGTTCGGCGAGCGAACAAAACATTGTTTATCGTCATTGCCCTCCTCCTTTGTATACTTTATAGTAACTATATGTGTATATGTATGCAAGTACGAGGAAAAAAAAAAGGAAAAGAATGAGGAAGAAGAGGAAAAGAATGCACGTAGTGAAGAAGCTGAGGACAAGAAGGAAGAAATGATGCACGTTGACTGTTGAGAGTGAGTGATCCAGATGAAGCATGTGAGAAGCTGATGAATGAAGCCCCAACTCGTTCATTTTTTTAGTAGTTGCTGTGCTACAAATTTTGGAGTTCAAATCTTCTGTCCAATTTTATGATGTCTTATTGTATCTAATAAATCTCAACTATTTATTTATGTGAGTTTTGCGTAAGTCTCGTATAAAAAAACGCAAATTTCACATAAATAAATGATTAAGATTTATAGGACAGAATAAAACATCATAAAATTAGACAGAAAATCCTATACCTAATTTTGATCCCCACGTAAAAGAGAAGACTCTGTGTGTTTCTTGGTCCCCAGGCAAAAAGCTTTGCTTGCTGCCCAAGGTTCCAAGATATATTGCAACAAACAAATTCCTAATACTACAGTGTTGGGTAGTTGATGTGACTTTAGGGGTAGGCCCAGACGTTTAACTTTTTATGAGTGCTTATATTAAAGGTGATCTTAACATTGATTGCAGCCCGCGAAAGCTACTTCAGGCCTTATCTCCTAAATCCAGCCAAGTGAGACTATGTCTAACCATTGGCATTTATCCAAATCGTTAATAATAAATATCGATGTGATGTTTTACGTCATCATTTTTTAATAATTTATAATAATTTTGTTAGGAGAAGTGGTTTTTAATTTTAAATTTATCAATACAAATTTCTTGTATTATAAATTGTGATCGCTTCTACAATGATTTAAAATTATTAAAATGCTATTCAATATATATATATTTATAAGTATTACATATATTTTCATACAAAATTTAATATAAATTAATTAAATTATTTGATAAATGAATAACTTAGGTTCAATTTAAATTATTATTTAATGGTTTAAATTTTAAGAGCTAAATAAATTCTAACACTTGAAAAATCTAAAAATTTTAAGGAATTTGAACACAAAATCACAATAATTTAGACATTTATTTTTATTTTATAAAATTTTAAACTACTTGATTTAATTAGTTTCACATTATATTTTAAATAATTGTAGAGAAACTGTTGGAGGATAATGTTGACTAAGAATTAGAGGATTTTACAAGACAAAATATGAAGAAAAATTAACAATAGCTGAACCTAACCTTACACTCAATTGTGTAGCATAACGTAATTTCCCTTTGTGAATTGACATTAGAAACAATTTATATGAAGCAAACATGAGCATTTGATACCGAAAATGTACCATATGATTTGCCATTTTCGCATATTTGATTCAAGATGACAAAGGGAGAAGGTGTGGCTGTGCCTAAATTTTCTGCCTCATAAATCATGTACTAACTTTGTTCAAATTTATCTCAACCATTTATTTATGTGATACATTTCGTAGATATGAATGGTTTGTTTCCTTAATGGAGCAACGTATTTATCAAACTATAGGTTCCAAAGTCAATTTTTCTGCCTTAATAATATAATTCAACAGCATGGTTGGAAAAGTCAAGGTAAGATGGTATTTTAGAATACGTATGACTCCATAGCAAAAGCTAGTGCAACATTGCAGTTTGAAGCGAAACAGGAAATGACCGTTGAATGTGGTTAGAAGGCAACCAACAGTAGGAGCTGTGATTTTGATTTGCTTGTGATCCAAGAGAAGCTGTCCCGTTTGATTCAAGGTTGTTAGATCCGTCCTTCTTCTACCCATTGGGATCTTCTTCAGGACCAAAACAACCCAGCAACTTTGATATCTTTCAATCTTTTACTAAGTAACAATTAGCATAAGTAACTTGTCTTAATTCCATTCCTCTTTTTGACCTAGGGTTGGACTTCCCATACAAGGGTCCTATTTGGCAATCAGCTGATTCTATTAGCGGTTAGGCGATAATGATTATATTAATGATTTAACCAAATTGATTGTATTATAATTTTGTCGTTTGATGTTTGGTAAAATTAAATTGCTTAGTATTATTATTTATGTGTAAAATGACCTATGAAGACATGACTTTAAAAACTTATAAGAGTATGAAAATTAAATTCTATCAATTTTCTTATAGGAATTTAGATTTTAGATATTAAATTCAACAAAATTAAGTTTATAATTCTAATAAAAATATAGAACATATAATAATAATAATAATAATAATAATAATAATAACAATAAACATTATCACCATCATCATCGTCGTCGTCGTCGTCGTCGTCATTATCATCATCATTACCAAAAAATAATAATCATCATCATGATCATTATATCATATAATGAAGGGGAAAGAAGAACATACTCAATTACCTTAAAATGTGGTATGTATCTAATATCGTTGACAGTTTGTGGTAGAATATCCTTGAATTCGAGATCTTTTTATTAAATTCCTATTTGTTTATATATAATAATTTAAGAAAATTATACTTCTTTTGGTAACAAAACAACTATTAAATAATTAAATAATATTAGAAAATGATAAACATGAAAATATAAAAGAAAGAAAAGAGAGAGTTAGGGATAAAACATGAAAGTAAAATGAGAGTGTTAGGGTGAAACAAAATGGTTGCAAGTTAGGCTTTAATGCTTTATAATTAAATTTTAAATTTATTAACTAATACATGATTAAGAAGTTATGTTTTAATACTTTATTAATCTGCATATATGTCTAAATTTTAAGTATTTTAATAATTTTAAAACAAAATTATAATAAGTCTTGATGAATAATCAATTTAAAATTCAATTGAAAATCATGATATCTTTAATTAACATCATTAGTCATTACTATATATTTAGAAATCTATGTTTTCATACAGTATCAATTTACACAAAATTTTGATATTAAATTTTGTATCACAAATCCGATTAAGAATGTGTAATGATAATGTTTTTAATTGATGATCATATTTTAATAGAAGTTATTTTAAAACCTAAAATTATTAATTAGGACAAAATATTTATTTAATTAAATGATTATTAGTGCTTTTTATTCCGTAGTAAATAATATTTATTCAGTAGCAAAATAATATTGGTAAATGATAAATATAAATAAACGTAAATTTTCGTAGCATTTGATAAACGTAAATTTTCGTAGCACTCCATAAACATAAATTTATAGAGAAGAGTTATGATTACAGACGAGTAAAAACTATTACACATCCTCTTTTCTATTGTTACTCCAGTAGTTTACTCTAAGACGAACTAAATATCCGGATGATAACACTATCGATAAAACAACACAAACCTCAATGATCCATGGGTTTACATCTTCACCCAAGATCAGCTGAACAAATAGAAAGACCTTAACAAAACCTTACATTGTTCTTCAAAGTGAACAAACCGATAAAATCAAGAAATTCTTGTATAGCACTCATTTTCCATTTTTGAGGTGCTTGTAATTCTTTGTTAATGTGGTTGCTATAGGACTCCTGCCATGGTTGCCTTGTTTTGGTCAGTGTTCTTTTCAGCTTGGACGTTCATTTCAAGGTTCTTTAGGACATAATGTACTTGATGATGCTACAAGAAAGATTACCATTCGCATCAACAACAAATGTCAACAGCTATCTCGAAAGCCAATTAACAAGACACCCCCTCCTACTTGAAAAACAAAATTACGAGGACTTTATCTTTTCACACCCAAAAGATCTACATAAAAATATTGAAATTAATTTAAGACATAACTCATGTAACTTAACTCTCTGGAATACCAAGCCACATGGGCGTATGACAGTAAAATAGTTCACATCTAAACATAGGTAAAGGATTAATAAAAGTATCAACAGTTTCCAGCAAACCCTGAAGACAAGATGTGCGAGTTCTATAAGCGAAAAGAAAGACAAAATTCCAAACATCACCAGCATTTTAGTAAATAAGAAGACAGCTACAAGATTTATATCATACAAGTTAAAGGAAAAAGAATATGATTTCTTTAGCAAAATTGTAGCTCCCATCTCATCAAATGTTACACGGTAGATTAGATACTATTGATGAGATGCTATTTAATAAGAACATTAGATTTCTGAACCCCCCAAAAAATAAGGTGACATCTATAGGACATCACAACTGATGACAAACTAACATGACATACGGCATCATCACCAAATCGATAATTCGCTCTTGCATTTCCCAAAACAAGAGATACCTTCTCAGTTGGCATCTCAGAATTTTCGGAATCCAATGGTAAATGTTTACTATCTTCTGGGCTTTCCTGATGAATGAGAAAAATATTTGGAGAACAATAGTGTAAAAGTATATAGACACATATTATAAAATTGCCACATCCTATGTTGTCACAATTCACAAAATAGATGAATAAGACATGCCAGTACTCTGCAACAGTATATAGATTTGGACTGTGGTTATATATGCAATATTTGAATAAGAAACATATTATCACCCTTCATAGAAGTAATGATAGTAATTATCTTCACATGTTTTGCACCTCTTACAAGCTAGATTATTTTCTAATGAGCATATAACGACCAGTCATATTATATTCAAATTTTGTCAGAATGAAATTATACCTCTTCATCTTGGTTAGCATAAGACTTTTCCCTTCGTGTACTTGAAGGCTTAACATTAGGAGTTCCCTGAAACCAAGGAAGAGGCATCACTCCAAATATTTATGATTCATCTCACATTACTAAATGTGCATAAAACGACTGTTGCATTCAACCAATTTGTCTTATGACTTACTCACATTAAAGAGTGAAGAATGGGTATAAAAAGATTTCTTAGATTAGTGAAATGAATCAAAAGAACATTTAATAGCCGTTCAAGATACATACTGTGAAATGAATCAAAAGAACACTTACTAACTGTTCAAGATACAAACTGGTTCATTTTGATCAAAAGAATTCTACCTCCCACCTTTGGTAAGATTTCTCAGTGTACCCTTCAAGATAGCATTAGAACCAAATGTAAGTCACACCACAATTGAAGTATAATCACATATCAAAAGATTTGCATAAGAAAATTCTTTAAGAGAATTGGATTTGGAATGCTCAATATTAATGCCTTCACAAAAGTTTCAGTGAGGAGCATATTGATAACACTCATTGATGCATGAATGTTTGCAACTTATGGATCATTTGGGAGTTAAAATAAGAATGTTTCCACGAGAACGTTGGCCAATAACCTTAACAATAATAACCAAAGGCAAGGAATCAATGATATTAAGAACAAAGCTGAACGTACAATTTTACCAAGATATTCAATTTCAAGCTGGGAAAATTGAGTTATATAGACAGACCAGTAACTTGTTGTTTCGGTTAGAGGAAATTTTTTAGCAATTTTAGGAAATCAGTAGAAAAGATGGATGGATAAATGACTAATATCTTCTCGAATGACCTTCCAATATTTCAGCCTACTAGGTTTATTCCAAGGAATCATCACCTAGTTATCAATCCCATGCCATTCAAGAAAAAAGGTGTTATCAAGAGTGCAAAATGAAAATATCAACCAGTTAGTGATGTCTACAAAATCTAATGAATATTGTTAATAAAATGCATAATCGCAACCTGCATAAGCGCCAGAGAAGAAAATGCAACAAGATATGGTGAATACAAATACCCACTTACTGGAAACAAGTTCCATGAAGAATGCTGGACCATTCAGCGTCAGAAAAGCTGAAATACATAAACCATCTGCAGTAGGAGTGAAAAAAACCAACCAAATAAAGAACAAAGAAGTCATCCAAAATCCTCTCAAGCAACCCACTTCACGGAACCTTAGTAATCCTAAATGAAAGGAACAGCAAAGGGGAAAAAAGAAGAATAATGAAGAAGAAAAAGAAGAAGATGGATTGAGAGTAGAGAGCATAGTGCAGAGACTAAAGGGGGTAATACCGACATAAATCAATCAGCTATCTTCAAATGCTCCACTATAGGAGCTGGTGAAAAATTAGCTGGTTGGTCGCTCCTAACCAAACAAGCAAATAACTTATTGATACGAGTCAAACCGCTACTTTTAAGTCAAACAACCAAAAAATAGCTGAAACTCTCTTGTAATATCAACTTTTGGGTACCTTGTCATACTGCCAATCCAAAACCTCCGAAAGTGGGAAGATAAATAGATCATTTTTTATTTTTTAAGAAGTCAATTGATTATTTAATTATTAATATAAAAAACAAATTTTTGAAAGAGTTTCATTAAGCAGATTATTTGATAATATAAAAATAAAATACGCTTTTATTAATTTTAACTATATTTTATTTTGTAATAAAATTATTTATACATATAAATATTATTTAATTTAAAGTATATTAAACAACATATAAAGTACAATATATTAATTGTTATATAATTTTAATTTATATGAAACATAAATAAAATATATCTAATCAAATCTTTTATATAAATTATAATATAAGTAAAACTAATATCAAAAATAAATATTAAAACATATAAAAGTTAAATAATATTGTATAAATCTCAAAATAAATATAAAATTATATATAAAATATAAGAATAAAAGGACTAAAAATAAACTCACTAATTGATTTGAAAAATCTACTTTAAATTTTTTTTTGAGAAGTTCCAAATTTGAACTTATTAAAAACTATATTTTAGTTATCAAAAAATTATTTCTACTAAAATGTATTTATTTATTGTACAGTCAAACACTTATATTTTTTTCAAAAACTTTTGTGCCAAAAAAGTTGTTTATTTATCCTTCTAAAACTCAACTATACAGGCACTAGTCCTTAAAACTCATCTATATTGGGTTTATCTTCATAAAATTGGGGCCCTAAATAGAGACTTCTTGAAATGCCAATAAAAATTAAATACACTTCACTATTAGGTTAAGTGAGATTTATAAATTTTATGATCTTAAAATTTTTAAAATTAAAAAACAAAATACACATAATATAAATATCAAATATAAATTAATTAAATAAAATTAATAATAATTACAAGACAAATCTACCTTACCCTTTAAACTAATCTCATTTTAAAACATGTTGATTACTCTTTATACTAATCTAAATTAATTAAATTCAGCTTAAATTAATAATTTATTGTAATTATTTAAATTAAATTTAAAATTAAATTTAGTTATTATATTAATAATATTTATTTGGCTTACATATGTTTTATTATTATTTTTAATCAAAATTTAAAATACAACTTTTCTATCTAAAATATTTAAAATGAGTTTTATGTCTTTACTCTTATATTCATCTTGGTTAGTTTTCTCCAAAACTTAAACAAGCACAGTTTTAAAATCCGAACCGAACATTGAATTGAAAGCTTTATTGATCACCAGTTTGATCGGTTCAAATATCGGTCAAATCAGTATAACATCGTAATTACACAATAATTATATTTAATTATATATAATATAATAATATAAATAAATAATAAATAAATATACTAAATAATATAAATAAATGTAAATGACCAGTTAGGTCTTTTGATTATGTACTTCTATTAGATTTTTAGAGAAAAGGTGAATTTTACTTTTGAAATAAAAATAAAATATATCAACATTAAAAAAAGTAAAAAAATTCATAAAATCAGTGACCAACTTATTCGACCAAGTCCGATTTAATCAATCAGTTTTTACCGATTCGCACTGTCTCAATTAAAGACTAATTTTTAAAAATCATCCTGATTGGATAAATTAAAGAGTAATTTTAAAAAATCATCCTGATTGGATAACCTACTGATCACCGATCGAGTCCAATTCGGCTTCAAAACCCTGGCTATGAGACAGGGCTGCTCATTACAGAAGCCGAAAAGACAGGGAAAACTCAATAATTACATAAAACTTCTAACACATCTTACTTGCATCATATCACATTACATTACATTACATACAATTCCAAGGGAAGAAAGATAAGATTAAGCTTATGAGCTAAAACGAAGGAACCACACCAAATCCGTACATACTACCGTCTACCTCAACTTCTACGTCCGAACGCTTCGCGAACCTTCCTTTGATTCTAGGCCTTGTCTCCGCATAAGCTTTTCTCGATGCATATCGGATTGTTTTCTCGAACTTTCTGTTCTTTCTCTTTTCCCTGTACCTCATCACTCTGGCTTCTCTCTCAAGCCCCGAGAGCTGAACCGCAACAGCAACGCCCGTTTGATTTGTTGAATCGACACCGTTGCTCATGCACGGATTTGATATATCCGTCATGTTACTGTTGCTGCCATCTGGCACCACTCCCACCTCCATAGACGACGATGACACCTGAGCACAATCACATCTCAGTATATAATTAACATTTCATTTGACTTTTGAATTTCCAGGTAACAGGAATAAATATTTACGCTTTGACTCAGGCACTGAGCGTTGTAACTGTACTGAAACGGTTTTGATCCGGAAAAGTTGTACTTGTTCGTCTGAGCGTTAACGATCTTGGGGTGCAACGGTACGACACCGTCTGTGCCCGAGCTGTTCTGTTCCTGTACCTCCAGTTTCGGGTCTACGGGTCCGTAATCCATGTCCAGATACGGATCCATGTCAGAGAACACGTAATGACCCGTATTCAGATCCGAACTTTCCATAACCTTGGGGTTAGGAGGATTGGGAAGTAGCCACGAGGCGGCTTCCGCTTCCTCCCTGCTGACGTCCGGGTCGGCGTCAGCGTTGGCGTCAGCGAAGTACCGGTCGTCGAGGAAGTTGACTGCGGTGGACTTGACGGCAGGGACGGAGCTGACAGGATCGAAGAAAGGAGTGACCGGAACTCGCTCGTGACGGCGCGCTAGGGGATTAGCGGAGTGGATGTCGCGGTCGCAGGTGACGCAGAGCGCCGCGGCGTCGGCCTTGCACGTGACGTGAGCGGGGGCATGCTCGCAGACCTCGCAGACCCACACGCGAGCGTGGCGGGACGCCAGGTGGTTAACCGCGTGGACCTTTGTGTCGCAACTGATGCAGAGGAAGGCCGTATCGGCTCGACAGAACAGAGTTGCGGTCGCCGATTTGCACGAGTCACAGAGCTTGGACGCCATTTCACAAGAAGTGAAGTTGAAGCTCCGTTTCTCTGTGAAAAGTCTTTTGAGAGAGAGCCGAAATAGCAAGACCATGTATCTTGTTTACTGTGCGTTTTGAGTGCATGGACATCCAGTGGGGCCGGGGAGATCTAAGGTAAACCAATAATATGAAGACATGTGGATAGATCTTAGCCATATTTCGTTTGCAGGTTTAGAAGAGTTGTCAATTCCAGCGTGGACCCACCAAAGAGAAGATTGGACTGAAGGAAAGGTGATTATTAATTTATTTTGAGAGAAAAGGAATAAATTCTACCTATGCTATTTTCAATTATTATGATATGTCTCCACTCTCCATCGTTGTCGCTCAACTTTATATTTTCACTTGAATTAAAAGATATTAGAGCAATCAAAATTCAAAAACCGGAAAAGAGAACAATTGGCCTTTACAGGACGCTCATATCCAACGGCTAAGATACAGTCAGAGAGGCTTATCTTACACGCGGATCCCCACCACTCATAACGTGCTCCAGTTTGATACCGTCTCCTATTAAATAATCAAAAATTACATTTCTTTTTTTATATATATATAGTTTCAGTTCATATTTTTTTTAAATAAAATAACATTTATTTTTAATTAAATAAATTTATTTCAATTTTTTATAAAATATATGTTAACACATTATTAATACAATTATTTTATTTTATTAAAATAAATAATTTAAAACTTATCTTTTATTTAAAATTAATATTATTTAAAACATATCTTAAATATTAAATCAAATTTTATTTAAAATATATATATTTTGACAATAATCTAAATTTAAATATATTTATTAATAATTATTTAATTAAATTAAATTAAAATTAAAATATTCATATTTTTTATTAATAATCAATTTTAATTAGTAGAAATATAATGTTAAATTAAAGCATTCATAATAATTATTAAAATTAATGTATTGAATAATATATGTTTAGTTGATAGTAGATTAAATTCTAAATTTAAAATAGAAAAATCGTAGTTTTATAATTTTAATACTGAAAGAAACTATAAACTTAAAAGAAAATGAATTTAAAACAAAACAAAAAATTAAAAAATAGAAACTCATTTTTCTTGTAAGATAGCGGTTTTAAAATTATAACTCACATATAATTTTAAAAATAAAATTTGATTTTTAATTATTTTAGCTATCAAAATATAATCAATGAATCTTATTTTTAGGATTATTTAAATAAATAGAGAATTTGTAAGACCTTATTTATTAATTAGTAAAAATATCTGATGTAATTAACTGAGGAATTAAATAATGGAAATTAAAAATATTAGATATTTATTTATTAAATCTTAGTAAATAAAATAATAAATAATAAGGCTGCTAGACAAGCGTCCCCACTCTGCCATCTTCATATATCGTGGTCCTCAGTCCTCACGCCTGCGGGCATGCCTTACACGTGCAATTTTGTGTTTTGTAGCCTAGTCTGCACATCGCAATTAACCAAGGCACAAGCTAATCTCTTATCTCTTTCAGTATAGAGACAACACATGTCGTGTCAATGTTTGCCTTGACTTAGTGTCTGTTTGGAATAGCTTTTGGAGACCTCAAAAAGTACTTTTTTCTATCGCAAAAACTGTTTTAAGAAAAAAGTAAGTATTTGGTGAAAAATTTTAAAAGTGCTTTTATAGTAGAAACAACTTTTTTAAAAGCCAAAATACAGCTTTTTTAGAAGCTAAAATTTGGAGCTTTTTAAAAAAGTCCCAAATTTTAGCTTCTTCGGGTAGACGATTTGCGTCAGTTACGTATATAACAATTGATAACTCTTTATTTTCCCGACTCTTTGTTTCTCTGTTCAACGTCTCTTCTCTTCTGTTCTTCCTCACCTCCATTCGTTTCTTCTATTCCTCACTTCTCTCTACTCACAGGTTAGACTCACATCCATTCTATATTTTTTAATTAAAAAACTCACCTTTACGCAAAGAGGTCTGCGTAACGAACGCAGACCTCTCTGCTTTGTTACGCAAAAAGGTCTGCGTTAACGCATACGCAGACGTCTGCGTAACGAACGCAGACCTCTCTGCGTTGTTACGCAGAAAGGTCTGCGAACGTACGCAGACCAGGTCTGCGTTCATTACGCAGACGAGTTTTCTTGTTTTGTAGATTAATGTATGGGTTTTTTTTTGTCTTTTCAAAATATTAAAAAACGCAGACGAGTTTGGTGTTGCTTTGCTTGATCATACTTCCAACAATTTTACTGTTTGGTGGTGTGCATTCTGTGTTAGTTGATATGATCTTTTTACTGGTTTGACGTTTTATCTCAATTAGCCCAGATTTCCTTTTGGTTATTTTTGATGGTCAATAGTTCCACTCTGATGACACTAATGCCACCAATCAGGTGGGTTTTGAGAATTGAAGTGGATCAAACCTGTGAATGCAGACTGCAGATAACTTATAAAGATATCATGTGTTTATATTACTGTATGCGTAGAGAATCTTATTGACAATATTATACTTTATTTATTATACTTTATTTTGTAAGTGTTCATCTATTTAGTTGAAAGAAAGTGTGCATTGTTTTCTCACTCTATAGTTGCACTATTATCCTGTTTGTTGTTTTAGATTATAAGTATTTTGCTTACCTCAACTTATAATGTTGCACATTTGCAGCTGAGTAACTATTGCTCTTTTGAAGGTGTTTTGTATTGCAAACCTCACTTTGATCAACTATTCAATATGACTGGCAGCTTGGATAAAAGTTTTGAAATTTATAGTTACATAAATTGGTCTTTCTGGATCTATTGAAAAATTGTTTATATTAAAGAATTGTTTATATTGGTCTTTTGTAGTCTTTTGGTTATCAATTTTAATAGTAGCGCTTACTGTAATCTTTTGGTTATCAATTAACTTTATGTAATAACAATGTGATTTCATATTGTTCAGTATCAACATTGAAAACAGAAAGGGAAAAGGAGAGGTGCAACTTGTTACTATTGAGGTAAGCTTACTATTTTTTTGTCTTCTAAATTTTCTGAAATTGATCATATGTTGGTATATTGGTTTACATATTGATTTAGAATGCGTAAAACTTCTGGTTGTGTGGACTTCTTATACTTGCTTAAATAATTGTTATATGCAGTGGGGATTTTGTTTTGATAGAAAATGTCAATACCAAGCCAAGATATTCAAGGTGGGGATAAATTGAAAAAAGGATTAAAGCGAGTGGAATGATATAACTCTTGAAATTTTAATCAAGATTTTGTGGAAGAGACATTAGTGAAATCGACCAAATGGTCACTTTAACAAGACTGGATGGAGAAATATAGGTTCTAAGTTTGCTCATGAAACTAAGAAGAACTATGAATACAAACAATTTAAGAATAAATGGGATGGATGAAAAGGATTGACGACTTTGGACAAATTTAGTAGGTAAGGAAGCTGGACTAGGGTGGGATCCTACTACTCAAACTATTGATGCAAGTGACGAATGGTGGGAAAAGAAATTGAAGGTAAGCATTTAAGCTTTAGATTTATAATGTTCTAATGTTACTTCATAGTTTAATAACTTGAACAATATTATTGTAGGAAAATCACAAGCGACCAAATTTGAACTAAAGGATTGAAACATATTGAATAATTTGAATATTTTATTTAAAGATGTTGCGACTACAGGAGAAGGAGCTTGGGCACCTTCTTCGGTTTTGTACCAAATGATGATGATATGGCGTGTAGAGAAAGCCAATTTGATATTGATCTTGATGATGACCTTTCTGAAGGCTTTGCTGTCAATCGAGAAATTGGAAATATTTATAATGAAATTGGTTCATCAACTGCAACCCTAGTAGCCTCTACAAAAGGAAAGGGAAAAAAAAGAAAGAAATATGATACTAGAACCGAAAAGTTAAATCAAAATTTGGAGAGCATATGTGATGCAATACATAGTAGAACTTCAATGAGGTCTAAAGAGATGAACCTTATAGCATTCTTTGAGGCGTTGAATATCTTCTGCGGTATAAATGAAATAGGAAAGGAAGTGAACTGTTTATGTTAGCTACCAAAGTATTTTGAAGAAGGAAAATAGAGATGTTTATTGAGCTTAAGGAAGTTGAGCTTCAAATCGAATGGCTTAAGACAATGAAATGATTGTGGTTTTTGTAATAAATTAGACATATCTTTGGTTACTAATATTGGACTATTTGTAATGTGTTGTTTTGGATTTTGCTACTATTAATGTGTTATATTGGATTTTGGTTGGTGTATTAAATTGTACTTTATTATTGTTGTGTTATGATTATTGCTATGTTATCATCTTATACAATAAGCTTATTATTTATCTTTTTATATATTTTGATATGATGTCATATTCGATAATGATTACGAGAATGAACATGAATATAATGAAGACATTGAAGAAGACATTTTGCAATTGGTTAAAATTGGAGTTGAAATGGCAGAGACCATCATATTAAATATTATATGAAAAACCATGTAAAACATCCCTCACATTTGGATGGATGTTTGTAATGGAGTTGCTTAATGGTCATAAAGATAGATGTCATCAACAATTGAGAATGGAGAAGGATGTGTTCATCAAATTATGTAAATTGTTGAATGAGTCATATGGCTTAAAGAAAGGTACAAAAGTTACAATAGAAGAGGTCAGTAGCTATGTTTTGATCACTTTAGGTCATGGACTTTGTAATAGAATGGTTCAAGAAAGATTTCAACATTCAGTGAAACAATTTCTAGATGGTTTGGAATTGTATTAGAGGTTGTTTCATCGTATGTCGATTGATTTCATCAAACCTAAAATCCAACTTTTAGAAATTCCAAGCAAAATTAAAGATGATGGAAGGTATTGGCCTTATTTTAAAGACTGTATTGGAGCAATTGATGGAACACATATACCAGTTGTCGTTCCAAGGTCCAATCAAATAAAGTATATTCGGAGAAAAGGCATTCCTACACAAAATGTAATGGCTGTATGTGATTTTGATATGTGCTTCACTTTTGCTTGGGCTAGTTGGGAAGGTACAGCACATGATGCTCGAATTTTTATGGAGGCTTTGCGCAATGATAGATTACACTTCCCTCATCCACCTAAAGGTTTGTGACGGATAACTTAATACTTTTTTATTCATTCTTAATAACTAAATGCTTCTTTATTTATTTATTTATTTATTTTGGAATGTAGGAAAATATTATTTGGTAGATGCAGGATATCCTTATATGCAAGGTTATTTAGGACCATACAAAGGTGAAAGGTATCATCTTCCTGATTTTCGACGCTCTGGTCAACCAAGAGGAAAGAAAGAAATCTTCAATCATGCACATTCTTCTTTAAGATGCACAATTGAAAGAACATTTGGCGTTTGGAAAAATAGGTGGAAAATTTTACGTCAAATGCCAAGTTTTCCTTTTCCAAAGCAAATTAAAATTGTGATTGCTTCAATGGCCATTCACAATTTTATAAGGTTAAATGCTCAAAAGGATGAAGAGTTTTCTCCTTATGATGAAGATGGTGAATTACTTCCTACAAATGAAGAAATCAATAAAAATGAAGACGTTGAAGAAAATCATTTTGACGAGCCACAAAATAACGAGATGAATGATGCGAGGGAACATATTGCAAATCTTCTTGTATTACGATAAAAATGCATAGTTTATTGTGCATTTAACTATTTCAACTTGAATATTTATTTTGGATTATAATATTATTTAACTTTTTTTACATGTTTTAATATTTATTTCTCATATTAATTTTATTTTCTATAAGAAAATGACACATCTCTTTAAATTATTTCCTACAAAATAGGTACTTTGCATATTGGTATACTTTAAAAAATATTTAGCATAATTAATAAAATAAAATTTAGTTAAAATTAATAAAAGTGCTTTTTATTTTTTCGTTGCCAAACAGTCTACTGTATGAAGTACTTTTAAAAAGTCGTTTTTAATTGATGTACCAAACAAATAACTGGCTTTTAAAAAAAGCTCTTCTCAGAAAAGCTCTACTGGCAAAAGCTCTACTGACAAAAGCTCTACTGACAAAAGCTCAACCAAACGGGCACTTAGTCTTGTGGCTGTTGAGATAAATGCAAATTGTAAATATTGTTAGCTATCTGATAAGGTGTTTAAATTTAGATCTTATTCTATTAACCGTAGGATTCTACTTGTGTAAGCAATTGTATTTAAACTCCTGTAAAGGCTTGATATCAATATCGGATTTTCATCATTCTTTCATTTCTTCTATATGGTATCAGAGCCATTAACCTCTAGCTGAGCCGATCCAAATTCTTCCGCTCCATTTAACCACAGCAATCATGACAGGCATAAACAACCACAATGTTGTCAATGCTGACAACATAAACTCGTCCTCTTCTATTGTCCAATTCAACCCGGCTTCACAACTTCCTCTCAAGCTAACCGGTAGTACCAACTTCTCCACCTGGAAAGCACAGGTCTCTATGCTGATGCACGGTCACGACCTTTTCGGTCACCTTGACAGCACCAAACCAGCCCCTGACCGCGCCAATGATACTGCTCAAACACCCAACCCAGCCTTTACCCTCTGGTTCCGACAGGACCAACTAATACAAAGCGCCCTCATGGCCTCAGTTGACCCAATCATTGCACCTGTGATAGCCAATGCCACCTCTGCCCACCGTGCGTGGCAATCTCTTCACTCAACCTATGCAAGCAAGTCCCAATCTCGCCTATTCAGCCTTAGAGACTAACTTGCCCGGCTCTCAAAAGACACCATGCTTATGACTGATTACCTTCACCGAGTCAAATCTCTGGCCGATGAACTTGCCCAAGCCGGAGCACCACTAGCCAATGATGAATTGGTTGTTCAAATCCTTCGTGGCCTCGGAACTGAATACCGTGAGATATCTGCTGCAATTCGTGCCCGTGACACAACCATCTCTTATGAAGATTTATATGACAAACTCCTGGACTATGAAGTATTTCTTCAACATGAGGAACTAAAAAAGCCAGCAACTCCTATCACTGTTGTAGTTGCACAACGCAACAAGCCGCCTTCAAATTCGAATTTCAAGAACAACCGCAGAAACTCACAGCCATGGCGCCCCAATGAACGCTTTAACAATCAAGCACCCCAGTGGTGTGAGAACAATTGGTCCAACAATTGGAACAACAATGGCCGCAGAAATAACAATATTGAGCCTGTCAAGTGTCAATTATGCAAGAAGGTTGGGCATGAAGCTGATGTTTGCCGCTCAATGTCTCACAATCATTTTGAAGCAAAGGCCAACTATGCAATGGGAAATCCGACTCATCACAATACATGGCTGCTTGATTCTGGTGCCTCACACCACATGACATCTGAATCCCGAGACATGCCTGAATACTTCGGCAACGATGGTATTACGGTTGGCAATGGTATGAAAATTTCGATAACCCACTCAGGTTCAACTCAATTAATTGCTTCGAATAATACTTTCAGACTCTCTAACACTCTTTGTGCACCACAAATCAATCACAATTTAATATCAGTTTCTCAATTTTGCAATGACAACAACACATCTATTGAGTTTTTTTCCCTCTTCCTTTTGTGTGAAGGACCTACAATCGAGGACATCATTGGTGTACGGACGGAGTAAAGATGGCTTGTATGAGTGGCCTCAACAAAAACTCCCACCACCCCGAGCCTTCCTAGTCAACAAAACCATCCCGATCGATGTTTGGCATCATAGATTAGGTCACCCTAGTGTAAGGACTTTGCATTTCATTTGCAGCAAATTTTCTTTACCATTTTCCAAACATCACAAAATTTCATCTTGTAATTCTTGTCAATGCAATAAATCACATCGTTTGCCGTTTAAAGAGTTTACACTCTCAAGTACTAAGCCTTTGCAAATCATTTTTAGCGACTTATGGGGTCCCTCACCAATCCTATCAATTGACAAAAAACTGTACTATTGCATTTTTGTTGATCAACATACCAAATACACATGGCTTTATACCTTAAAAAGCAAAAGTGAAGTGAAAACGATTTTTCAAACATTGAAACCACTACTTGAAAAACATTTTGCTGCACATATCCTATCCTTGTACACTGATGGTGGCACCGAATATAAAAGTCTTGACTCTTATTTACAAGAACATAGGATTGAGCATCTGATAAGCCCACCATACACACCACAAAGGGTTACTGTAGCCGAACGACGTCATAGACATATCGTAGAAATGGCAAAAGCCTTGCTGTCCGAGGCGTCTTTACCACCCTCATTTTGGTCATTTGCCTGCCACCATGCTGTCTTCCTCATCAATCGCTTACCCACACCCTTACTTGATAATAAGTCACCCTATGAGTTACTTTTTTTTGACCAACCGGCCTACACCAACCTCAAAAGTTTTGGCTGCTTGTGTTACCCATGGCTCAAGCCATACACCAATCACAAACTTGATCCTCGATCGACACCTTGTGTCTATTTAGGTGTGTCTCTTAGCCACCACTGCCACATATGCTTTGATCCCTTAAAATTTAAAGTTTATCTGTCGAGAGATGTGTCCTTTGTTGAGAGTGAATTTCCGTATCGCACTCGGTTTAAGCATTTACTGCACAAATTAGCAACCATTGAGTGGGATATGTCCCCTGTTCACAGCCCTAAACACCAGCCCCCAACCGAAGTGCTCCCTACTGCCTTGCCCTCCCCCACTCTTGTGCCATGTGCGTCACGCGATACTGCACCAACTCAACAAGCCATCGACGCTCCAACTGCTCCAGTGGTGTCCTCACACACTCAAGGTATGCCTCTCACTAGCCCGACTCTTGACTTGCCCACTTCTATTGTCTCCCAATCAGCTTCCCCTATGATACCAAACACACAACACAATACCGATTCTTCTTCATCCGATTCACAACAACTATATGTGCCATAAACTAGCCATCAAAGCACTGCCTCAAGAATTGTAACTAGGTCCCAGAACAATATATTTAAGCCAAAACCAAAATACAATTGCCTAGCCCAAGTGTCACCCACTGTCACTCCTACCACCGTTAGACAAGCTCAAAAACACAAAGAGTGGAGAGATGCTATGCAAACTGAATTTAATGCATTATTGAGAAACCAAACGTGGGAATTAGTCCCGGTTGACAACACGAAAAATATTGTTGCTTGTAAGTGGCTTTTCAGGATAAAACGGAAACTGGATGGCACGATTGATCGCTACAAAGCACGGCTGGTTGCGAAAGGGTTTACTCAACGTCCAGGCATTGATTATCACTCAACGTTTAGCCCGGTGGTGAAACAAACAACGGTTAGAGTTGTTCTATCCATTGCTGTGTCCAAGAATTGGGTGATTAGGCAACTTGATGTGAATAATGCCTTCTTGCAAGGTGACCTTCGAGAATAAGTCTATATGTCACAACCACCGGGGTTTGAGTCCAAAACAGCCCCGAATCATGTTTGCCGACTTCGGAAAGCCATCTATGGTCTCAAACAGGCTCCCTTGGCGTGGTACACTGCTCTCACAACTCATTTACAAGCTCTCGATTTTAGTAAGTCAAAATCGGACCCCTCGCTATTTGTGATGTGCCTTGGGACTGATATAGTGTTTATGTTAGTGTATGTGGATGATATTATCATCACGGGAAGTACAGCGTTGATTGTGGACCGGGTGATCTCTTCCCTTGCTAGTCGTTTCTCCATTAAAGATCTTGGGCAGCTTCAATATTTTCTAGGAATTGAGGTCACCAGAACCAAAGACAGCTTGCTGCTTACACAATCAAGCTATATTGATGAGTTGCTAAGTATGGAGAATATGCATGAGTGTAAACCAGCTTCAACCCCTATGAGCAGCTCTGAATCCATTCGATTACATGATGGTGCACCCTCTTTCGATGCCACAAAATTTCGTACCGTACTTGGCAAACTACAATACTTAGCCTTCACTCGACCCGACATCGCCATCTCTAATAAACTTTCTCGCCATGCATCAACCATCCGAGTTTGCCGGAAAGCCTTGAAACGAGTCCTTCGCTATCTTCGGGGTACTTCTACTCTCGGTTTACGATTGCATCGCAACAACAATTTTACCTTATCAATGTTTGCCGATGCAGATTGGGCAGGGGATCTTGATGGCCGAAACTCCACTTCCGGTCATATATTGTTTCTTGGGTCAAATCCGATCAGCTGGGCATCCAAGAAACAAATAACTGCTTGCTCGCTCGTCGATCGAAAGTTGAATTTAAGGTCATTGCTAATTCAGTTTCTGAAGTCAGCTGGGTGCAAAATCTGTTATGCGAACTCCAAGTTCAAATACCTGACATACCAATTGTCTATTGCGATAATGCTGGTGTTATTTATCTTAGCAAGAATCCAGTCATAAACACAAGGATGAAACATGTAGCTGTGGACTTCTATTATGTTAGAAACAAGGTAAATAACCAGCAACTACAAGTTGCTCATGTTCATGCAAAAGATCACCATGGACACTCTTCGAAACCTTTGGCAAAGTCTCTTTTCTTCACAATTTATTCAAGCTCGGAGTTGCTTCCAACCGCAAGCTCGAGGGGGCGATAGAGACAACACATGTCGTGTCAATGTTTGCCTTGACTTAGTCTTGTGGCTGTTGAGATAAATGCAAATTGTAAATATTGTTAGCTATCTGATAAGGTGTAAATATTGTTAGCTATCTGATAAGGTGTTTAAATTTAGATCTTATTCTATTAACCGTAGGATTCTACTTGTGTAAGCAATTGTATTTAAACTCCTGTAAAGGCTTGATATCAACATTGAATTTTCATCATTCTTTCATTTCTTCTATATTCAGGTCATGAATGCTGTATCGATGTATCCTTTAGGAAATCGTTTTCGAATTGAATGTAGTCGGGTCGGTCGTGCAGGGCTCGAACTCAGACGATCCGTGGATTGATCGGTCTATTCTTCAAAGATCGCTCTCATACTTAATGGCTATGTCAAGCTCAGGCTCGATCCACGCTCTCCTTAGCCCGTCCGCATATGAGAGACTTCCATGCACACATAAAGACCATGGTTTTAAAACCCGGACCGGACCGGCCGGTCCTACCGGTGACCGATCGGTGGTCCGGTCCGGTTGATGCTTCAAAACCGGTCACAAATTGACCCAGTCCGAACCGGTCAAAACCGATCCATGGACCGATCGGATCTGTCCGGTCCGACCGGGCAGATAATTATTTTTTTTATTTTTTATTTTTATTTTTTTGAATTTTTTAAAAATATTTTTAATATTATATATAATTAAATATAATTATTGCATAATTATTACGTCACACCGGTTCCGATCAAACCAGTAACCAGTAAGGCCACCGGTTCGATGATCGGTCCGGGTTTTAGAACATTGGTAAAGACCTAAACCAAGTTGTTACTCCATATATAAGGTATAATTCTATCGTAACAAAGGTATGTAATCATAAACCTAGCTCTCTCGGTTTTACAGCGATCCCACCTTCACCAAAAGACTGACTTGAGCGTCGGAGGGGCTAATCGGGACTCAACCCTCGACGTGCCTTCTTTGTTTTGCAGGTACCTTCACGTCGAACTCATCACAAAAAGCAGCCAACTCATGGATTCGAACGGCAACGCCCAGTTCTGCCAGAATCCGGCAGAACCAATTGGCGCCCACCGTGGGGCCCGACTTCAGGGCACCACGTCCAGAAACACACAAATCAGTCAGGTGGTGGCGACAAACCCTGATATATCCGTTGTCGCGGCTCTGGCGATGCAACGTATAAGTTTGCAATTACCTGCAACCCTGCAGCCTGCGCCTCACGTTTTCCGCACGAAATCTTCAGACCCGAATGATCAACCGCAACCTACAACCTTGGAACAAGAAGAACAGAGCATAGCTTTGGAGGATAACGCTGCACTCAATATGCGTCCGAATCTCCAGCACTGATCGGATGCAGATCCTCTTTCGCCATTACACACCACCCTCACCCGAAAATAGATTGAGGAAGCGACTGATCTGTTGATTCGCCAGATTTTGCAGTCTCAGCCAGCGCAGCAGCAGCCGTCCGCATCGCAGGCTGCACGACAGACCAACATGACGACCGATCACTACCCAACCGAAGCCTTAGAGAAAATCATGGACGATCGGATTAACGCAGCTATGAGCTTCCGCCCAGATCGCCCGACGGCACAGTACAACTCTCCCTTTACTCCGAAAATCTTGGATAGCCTCCTGGCGACCGGCACCAAAATACCGACCCCTAAAAAATACACTGGAAAGACCAACCCCCTGGATTACCTGCAGCACTTCCAGTCCATGATGAATCTGCATTGCATTCCGGACGCCATCCAGTGTAAGGCTTTCTGTACGACCTTTCAAGAGGGAGCCCGACGATGGTTCAATAGTCTACCTCCGGGCTGTATCACCTGCTTCGAGGATTTTAGGCTACTTTTCCTCAACCAGTTAGCCACAAGCAAGCAATTACAAAAATCATACTGGAAGTAATGCAATCGACCCAAGGAAGAAATGAAAGTTTATGGAGCTCATCACTTGCTCAATAACGGCGGTCGAGGTCCCCGACCTCACTTGCTCGTCCATGTTGGCCGCTTATGAACAACACGAGGATGAGGAGTTCAAGAAGTCGTTAGCCTCGATCAGCCCGATCCGCTCAGAAATAAGAAACAGGGCGGATAGGTACATTCAGCTTAAAGAAGTGCTGAAAAATACGAGGCGTCAGATGGATGATCGCTCGCCTAATGACAGAGCGAGCAATTCGCATAAGCGGCAAAAAGGCCAGTCGAGCTGGAGAAAGCCGACCGATCGACAGGGACATCGACAGGAGTTCACCCCGCTCAACAGGCGATATGCAAAAGTATTAGCGGCCATGAGAGCGGATGGGGAAACTATCCGAGAGCCGGATAAAATGAAGACTCCCTACAAGGATAGGAACCCTAATTTATATTGCCGTTTCCATAAAGACGTCGGTCATGATACGGAAGACTGCTGGCAATTGAAAAAAGAAATCGAATTCCTCAAACCAGCTACAGACGATAGAATTGGAGACGGAATGACAGAAATGATGGAGGGAGGCAGAATGCGAATACAGATAATCGACGAGAAGAGAGAGGACAATCAAGGGAAAGAGACGACAGAAACGCTGGGCAACAAGATGACCAACCGACTGGGGTCATTAACATGATATTCGGTGGATATGCAGCGGGGGGATCCACTGCTAAAGGAAGAAAGAGATATGCTAAACAGGTCGGCAGAGGCTCAACAACCAAAAGGCCGAGGGAGAACGACGGGATGATCGATAAAGGGGTTTTCAGATTTCTTGGCGATAAAAAGTTCCATTATATGTGGCAAAGAGTAGAAAATCCAATCAGTCATCGCTTGGCATCTCCATAGATCGACTACGGTAGGTCGGGTCGCCAAAACAAGATCCTTGGGACCCTCGTTTGGCATTGCTCGGCATCTCCATAGATCGACTACGGTCGGTCGGGTCGTCAAGACAAGATCCTTGGGACCCTCGCTCGACATCGCTCGGCACCTCCATAGATCGACTACGGTCGGTCTGGTCGCCAAGATAAGATCCTTGGGACCCTCGCCCGATATCGCTCGGCATCTCCATAGATCGACTACGGTCGATCGGGTCGTCAAGACAAGATCCTTGGGACCCTCGCTCGGCATCTCCATAGATCGACTACGGTCGGTCGGGTTGCCAAGACAAGATCCTTGGGACCCTCACTTGCCATTAACATAGATCGACTACGGTCAGTCGGGTCGCCAAGACAAGATCCTTGGGATCCTCACTCGCCTCTCTCGGCATCGACACAGGTCAACTACCAAATCCCACTACTAAACGAACGATAAGAAAACAAATGCGGAAACGACATCAAAGATAATGGGCATAAAAACAACAATTTTATTTCCTTAAATCCGCCCTGGTCACAAGCCCGACCAGGTGAGCTTCAAAAATCTACAGAAGGAGAAGTGGGGCTGCCCAGGGGAAGCCTCGAAAGCGGGCAGAAAAGTGGAAACGGGAGCAGGGTCCAAAGGAGCGGCCGGAGAAATATCCTCACAAGGAAGCTCGTCCTCCCCAGCCTAGCTAAGGTCCAGCTCCTCATCCGGGACAGACCCCCGGTCCTCCATGGCTCTCTCCCTTACTTCCTCCAGAGAAAGGCCAAGAGCGGTAGGAAGCATCGGCTCGGCAAATCCCTCAAACGGAGGACCGTCCGACCCCTCAGGGACGCAAACGCCATAGTAATTTTTCAGGATCATGAGGGTTAAGTCACAAGAGTACTCCAAGCACTCCTCCTGCAAGAACCGCCTCTGCCATCGTTTGATCGCCTCGATCCTTTGTTTTTTTATGGAGGCTCGCTCCCTCCTCGGAGTATCTTCGGCTCTCGCCTGGCGACTCACCGCCGCATGACAGTCCTCGACGTATTTTGCCTTAAGCTCTCCCTCCGACTCCAGCTTCCTTTGCAACACCGCACATTCCTCGGACAGCTTGTTCCTCGCCGCCATCGCCCTTACCCTCTCAACCTCCTCCGTGGTGAGTCGAGCTTTCAAGGAACTCCTCTCCTCCTCTCCCGTAGCGAGCTGAGCTCTCAGGACGTCACGATTCTCCTCCCAAAGTTTCTTCTCCTCCTCCAAGGAAGAGAGTTGAGCCTGGGAGAAGTCTCTTTCTTCTCTGGCCTCAGAGAGCTCGGTCTTCAAATTATCTACCTGCTCAAGGAGGGAATGGACCTCCCGATCCAGCAACTCGATACGCTGACGCATAGATGAAGCGAAAGCCACCTCCCTTAAAGAATTACGGATGGCACGACCCGTCAACTCCTCAATATTCAACGAGTCAAAGCGCTCCCCGTTCGAAGGAGGAATGACCCTCTCAGCAATATGAAGAGCCACTTCGATGTCGACAATCGAGGCAGTCCTATCAAGACTAATCGGTGGCTCCCATTTATCAGCACTCCCCGCTTGCTTCTTCCCTTTACCCTTAGCTGACATGGCAACATGATCCTCCACCTTCTCCTTCCCCTTGCTTTGGTCTAAAGGACGAGGAGGTCGGTCAGCTACTTGAGTGGCCCTTCTCCTCTTAAGAGGTCGGTCACTCTCCTCCTCTTCCTCGATAACTACCAGGTGCTCACCAGGCGGGACGAAATTAGCAGGCGCTGCAGATGGCTCCGAAACGGTAGGAGGAACACTTTGCTGCTCGGAAGCAGTGGGCCGAACGACAATTGAACTGGTCTCCCCCCTATCCTCCTGTCCTCTGGCCCCTGAAAGCCCGGCAACCTTGCGCTTGCCCTTGGCAGACTTTGAGGGGAAAGCATGAACTTTGACCATGGCTGCAACGACAACAAAAACATGTTAGAAATCGAACCAAAACCTACAAGCATGGTAAACAATTCAACCACAAGGGGTCAACTAGGCGGGGCGATTTCCTCTCCTAGCCCGCTAACTTGTGGCGGGGGGTCAATTAGAAAAGAGTTGGCCGAGGCCCCCCTACGGTATCCCGAAATGAGCTTAGCGAAGTTATATCGGCCGAGCTCCTTTATACGACCGACCACCTCCCGCTCCTCTCTAGAAAGAAAAAGGCTCGACGAGTCGTTCCATCGCTCAGCTAGGGGATACCTCCATGGCTGGGACTCAGAGGAAGATCCCGGAGGCTTCACGAAGAAATATTTCGTTCGCCAACCGATAGTTTTAGAAGTCGTTTCGGCTGGGCGATATCGGGCATCTTTGTACATCAGAGAAGGAATCCCACCCCCAGAGCTCGGACTCTGGCCCATTCTCAAAAAGTGGCGCAGGATGTTGACCGAAGGCAGACAGCCAAACTGATGGCACAACAAAGCCAGGCCATTAATGAACTTCCACCCATTCGGAGGAATCTGACTCGACCTTAGTTGATAATCAGCGCAAACTTTATCAATGACCGGGGTGTACGAAAGTCTCAAGCCGCCAACCGAGAAAAAACTCTCAGAGACGGCAAAACACCCATTTATGTTGCTATGGATCCTTTCATTCTCCGAGGCCAGCCTAGGCTCCCAGGACCGAGGGATATCATTCCTAAGAATCGACCGACTCAACTCCGCCGCGGTTATCCTCGATTTACCTTTGGGCAGCTCCTTTACGACCAGCCCATCTTTTCGCTCTCTTGTCGAGATTTATTCGACGTCTCTCAAACTCGACGTCGTCATCGCCTCAGCCACAACTTCAGACGCCCTTTCGGCAAAGTCATCCCTTGGAGAAACCCCAATTCAGGAACCGGTGGACAACATGCTCATCAAGAGGAAATTTAGAAGAGGAAATAAGGGAAGAGGACGTACCTATTTAGTGATATGAGGTCGGAAATTTGTACGGCAGTGGGAGGAAAGCTCTAGAAACTGTGAGCAAGAAAAAGCAAATGAAAGCAGAACGAGAGTAAGAACGAAACAAACGTAAAGAAAACCAAACAGTTGGTTGATTCTGAGCATTTATAAGGGAACGCTCGAATGAGCAATCCAATCGAGGTGCGACGTGTGGAGAAAATCCGAGCTATGTTTGGACACGCGGCATGATCCGAGCCAATGAGAACTAGGGTTGTTCAAAAATTGGAGCGGCACGATGGTTGAAAAGACAAACGGGACAACTGCACAACGGTTACAATGACGATACGCTTCAGATTCTGAAAGGCTGTCAGAGAGCACGCGCCGTCAAACAATAAATGAGCCAAGTACGAACACGCGCTCGCTACTGATGACCCCCGACCTACTTAGGCACGGGCTATCGTGCAAAAAACGCCAATGCCGACCGAGTAGGGACATCCAGCCGACCGATCCCAATGCGAGCAATCGCGCACTACCCGTCAAAATCCGATCGATTGGGCTTACCCCAAGCTATCTCAGGGACGAGCTATGATGCCAATGTTCGACCGATCGGGCCTGTCCCGAGCTATCCTACGTACGAGCTACAAAATCTCTATATACTCCTCCGACCCTTCTCTTCGCTCAGACTCGAGGAGTAGGGGCTTATGGTTGGGTCGGTCGTGCAGGGCCCGAACCCAGATGATCCGTGGGCCGATCGGTCCATTCTTCAAAGATCGATCTCATACCTAATGGCTATGTCAAGCCCAGGCCTGATCCACGCTCTCCTTAGCTCGTCCGCATGTGAGAGACTCCCATGCACACGTAAAGACCTAAACCTAGTTGTTGCTCCATATATAAGGTATAATTCTATCGTAACAAAGGTACGTAATCATAAACCTAGCTCTCTCGGTTTTACAGCGATCTCACCTTCACCAAAAGACTGACTTAAGCGTCGGAGGGGCTAATCGGGACTCAACCCCCGACGTGCCTTCTTTGTTTTGCAGGTACCTTCACGTTGAACTCATCACAGAAAGCAGCCAACTCATGGATCCGAACGGCAACGTCCAGTTCCGCCATAATCCGGCAGAACCAGAATGTGATGAGAAGATTACAGGTGTCCTTCAATGACTTTTCTGATCTAATCCTTCCTGTTATCCCATCTTCTGTTAGATTGTGAAACTTCTAACATCGAAACTACCCTCCTCCTTGCTTAATACAGACATTATCTAAGAATTCAGGCAACATGAGGGAATTTCTCGGAATCATATTTGTATTTACATTACAGCATCGTTACATACAGACACAGCATAGAAAACTAGGCTTTACCAGTCCAATCCTTTTCAAAGAGGCCTTCATATAAGACATAAGAACATTTGATTTGATATTATGATTCTTAGAGTCACCATTTAGTCTTGATTGAAGTTTGAATATTGTAAAAATATAGTAATAATTAATTGCTGTGATCACTTAAAAAAGAAAAAAAGTTTAACATACTAACATACCGGAATCATGATTCACAAAGTTATAAAAATTTATATTTTTATAAGGATAAAATTGATTTTTAAATAAAATATTAAATTTTACGTAAGGTATTTTAGCTATTACAATATAATTAAACCTTTTATTGTTTGCACTCGATTTCTATCTGACACTAATTTCAATCATACCACTCCAAAACAAGACTTAGACTTTATTGACTATTGCGGTTGACTTGTTTCAGTCCTTATGTCCTTCTCTCTGCACCTACATGAGACAAATTTACCGTGCTAAGCATATAGCTTAGTGAGTATGATGGTGTGTGGAGTCTGGTGGTGGTTAGAAATTGATTGGAATAGGGTCTGGTGGCTATTGGAAAATTTTTGTGCAATTTGGTTTTATCCGGTAAAACTGGACCAGGGAATTTGAAGGTGTTTCTGGGTTAATTGGCTAGGAATTTGGTTTCCAGGAAAGAAGCAAAGTTGTAGAACTTTTTGTGAACTACAATTTAACACAAGAATCGGATTAATCGGATAAGGGAAAGTCGAGTTAGATTGGTTTTTCTGAATACATGTTTGGCTGGGTGGTTGATTAGAGATGGTTGGGAAACTGGATATTTTGAGATGGCTGGAGTTAGAACTAGGTAAAATGGACAACAGGAGAATTGTAGGTCTAGATGTGTAGAACAAAATTGTTTTTGAAAGTTTTTCGGTTTGGAGAACAGGTGAGAAGATAAATAGGATTTCGTGACTGAAACTTGGACTGGGTGATATAATGAGAATGGTTTAGAAAATGTGTACTTTGATCAGAATAGGATTCGAACTAGGTAAAATATCCTTCTGTAGACTTTGAGTTCAGAAAGTGAAAAATGCTATGGGTTTGGAATCACCTAAATTGGACAATCACACAAAAAGTTATGATTTTTTTTGTATAACTGGTTAAACAGAATTCTAGCGATCAAATCAAACGGAACAATGAACGAAGTTGAATGATTTCGGAAAACAATCAAACCCAACGATTGTTCTTCGGAGAAACAATCAAAATCCTTTAGTTTTTGGAAACTAACAAAACCCAAGGAAAGATAATAAATTGCAAAAGCAAATTCTCTCTTAATTTTTGATGCATAATTGTCCATGTTAAAGAGATTACAAATGCATATATAAGGAAATGTAAGGCAAACTAAAGGTCTTGATAGATAACCACAAGTTTGGTTTCTCATCAGCCCATAATACTACCATTAAATATCATAAATAAGGAAATAAAACCTTCATAATTACTATCATAAAGGCTATAAATAAAAGGTCTCTTAAAAGAAAATAAATCAATGCATAAAAGGAAAGTAAATTTAGAATTAAAGGCTCTTATTCTTCTCATCACTTCGGCTAGGCTTGAGATGTTTTTTGGGCTGCAAAACCATGTCAAAGTGCATAGAAAATACTCCCTTTGTTGGCTGAAATAACTCCTTCAAATGGTTGGTTTTGGGCTTCATAAATCAAGGCTTGGCAAACTCCAAAGGGCTTCAACAAGATTTGCAGCTTCAAAAAAAGATTGAGCTCTTCTTCAAGTTCTTCTTCCTCGACCATGCCTTCTTCATCACTACTTGTTGGATTGAAGCCCATATTAGTAACATCTTCTAATGCATGGAACTCCATTAGAGTAATAATTAATCTATGCATAAACTGACAACTAATTATATACAATCATGATATATCAGAAGCATGCATTAGTAGTTTATCGGAACGAACAATTCAAACATATAATATTGGATCTCAAACAGATTGTACAGAAATAGAACTGAGTCTCAAAAGTGGGTATAACCCTTCATAATCAAAACACATTTTCTTGTTTATATCAAAGTCAAACAGAAATCAGAATACAAAACATATGACTGTTAAATTCATTTACAGAAGCGAGTAACAAGATTTGTACAGAAGAGATCAAAGTCTCGATACCAAAATGTCACGGAAGAGATCGGAGTCTCGACACTGAAGTGTCACTAACAGAAGACACCGAAGTGTCGCTAACAGAAGACATCGAAGTGTCACTAACAGAAGACACCGAAGTGTTGATAACAGAAGACACTAAAGCATCACAGAAGCAGCTGCAGACTCTTCTAAGCATGCCTATTTACCCACAACTAGGACTTAACAGAATCAAAACAGAACTGTCTGAAATTAAATTCCCATATTTATAGCTTTGCAAATCATTCAATGATTCAATCAATAGCAAACAAAATAGTTAAAACAAAACTACTAAAATTTGCTTACTGAATTACTAACACAATTTACCAACTAAATTACTTACAAAATCTCCCTTATTGCTTATTATCTCGAAGTCCCGACAATATTTGGAATCGGTCTCTCTAAGGGTTCCTCTAAAATATTCAATACAAACATATATTACTATTGTGCACAATTATGAATTCAATTATGCACACTCATATATACTGAATATGTATGATGCATGTTCATGACAAAATCGGGTTTCTTATCCTAATCTAGTCATTTTATCATTCATGTGAAACCAAACTCAATTCCTCAATCTAGATTTATTTTACACTCAACTTTCAAGTCTACCTTGCTCAATTATTCTCATCAAGTAGTTGAGGTAATTAGATAATACTTCCTTCTAGAAAGTGGTCCCTCTTTGTCTCAAGTTTCTAATGATAAAAAGTTCTCCTAATTTGGTTTAGTATACTAAAAGTGATACTCAAAAGATTTTAGGATGTTCTTGGGCTTCATCAAAATTCCTATCTCAAATTCCAATCAAATTATGAAATTCTTAGAGGCAGAATTAGAACTCGATTTCTTCAGACAAATTGTAGCCCTATGTCTCTAGTTTATTTCAAATGAAAAATATCTCCATTAGGATAACTATAAAGAAAGTTATGCCTAAAATATCAAAGTATATGCAAGTTGTTAGGAAATTTCGCTGCGGCGAACTTCCCATATCACAAAATTTTACGACCTTTTCATAAAAGTTTGTAGTGGCGAACTTTCACAAAACTAAACTCCTCCAAGTTCGTCGCGACAAACTAAAAAGAGTCGGCCGCAGTGAACTCTACTGCATTAATCATCTTCTTCGTCTTTCATTCTTTTCCTAGATTTTCTCACTCCCATCTTATTCAATAAACTCATAACACAATAAAACCAATTCTTCTACTTCCATTTCAGATCATCACAACTCAAACAATTCAAATCTATATTCAAACATTAAAAACCGATGCATGCATGTGAAATCCTGTTCAACTCTCTCTCTCTCTCTCTATTGTATTTTCCTTCATACTACATTTGCTCCATTTCTGCACTTTCCTTTCAACTTACTCAACACCCAAAAATCACCTATTCAATTCCAGATACTCTAACTGCTACACCTTCACATGCATGCATTCATTTACACAGCAAAACATCATTGAATTTACTTACTTGAATCAACAATAGTTCCAGTAGTGATTGCAGTGGATGAAGGGTAATTAAGCACAAATATTTACTTTGAAGAAGCCAGATATACAATCGAAACCAACTTGGTATTTTTCGGTGAAAAACAAAGCCAACGAAGAACAACTCTAGCTGCAAAACTTCCCTTCCTCAAACACGTGTATACTTTGCATGTAATTCACGTGTCATCTAATTAAGACTACCACATGTCACCACAAATGTAAGCCACTTGTCAATATTAATTTGTCCACGTGCCACACTAGGATTGGTCCAAATTTCAATTTTTTCCAAAAATTTCAAAGTAATACCAATACTTTTCAAATAAATTTTCATCACTAATAAACCACACTTCTCACCTTAATCAAAATTCTAAACCAATTACATCCGAAAAGTCACGAGTGCACGCACAAAAATTTTATATGTCTAAAATGCTTATGCACAAATAAGTAGATATTTAAATATGCAAAGCATAAAATGTATTGAATTTCCTTAATAATCTAACCCCTAGCATGAGGTGTAACATATGTAATGTTTGAACTTGCATAAATCATAACAAATATTAAATTCCCTACTACAAATGCATACAGTATTCAAGATATCTCTATCTTCTCTTCTTTATTGCTAAGGCTTATACTAGATGATTACTTGAAATAAATAGAAGAGAGGTAGATTATAAAATATGATTTTGCATATTGTAGTTTTGTAAAACCTTCTTTAGGTATTTTTAATAAAAACGAAATCTTTATTTATTTTTGATTTGGTGAATTTTCATTTCTAGAATCTTACTTGCTGGTCCTAACTCTTCATTTCAAAATTTTAGTCAATTTTGCTATCAATCCTTTAATACATTCTTTATTAGGGTTATCACTAACATGTTGTCTGCATACAATAGTCAATTCTCTTAAAAATGCACAATATTCCATATTAAATATGTTGTATCTATAAATAATAATGAAGGAATTAATCTTTTATATCTATACATTAACGTTTGTTTAAGATTAGATACTGATTTATTTAACATGTAAACTAAGTTCTCTTTTTCTTTTTCTTTTTAACCTTTTAGTTGGAGCATATGCATTTCCTCTTCGAGATTTCCTCGAAGAAAATTAATTTTCATGTCTAGTTATTCTAGATGCAAGTCAAGCACAATATATATTGTTATAACTACTTTGATTAATAAGTTGAACTATATGAGAGAATATTTTGTTGAAGACAATTCCTTCTGTTTTAGTATATCTTTTCACTATCAATCTTGTATATTATCGATACACTTGATTGTCATCATTTCTTTTTATCCATTTGTTACTAATTGTATTCGTTCCTTATTGTAATAGTGCAAGTTTCCAAGTTTTAGTTTTATGAAGAGCTTTACTTTCCTTCTTCGTTGCTACCATTTACTGAAAGACATTTAGATTATTAAGTGTTTCTTTGAAAGTCAATGGCTCTCTATCCTATGTTAAAATGTAGTATGCTATATCACTCCTATTATATAATTTGAGTATTAATTGGTAGTCTTTTAGTATGATTTGATTGATGAACTTTTAGATTTTCAAATTCAGCTATTTCTTGAGCATTGCACTAATGTTGCTCTAAAAGAAGTTTCTTTTGTTGAAATTCTTTTTTTTTCCCCACACATATCATAATATCTAAACTTCTTTGTAAAGCATTATTGTTTTCTACGTCCCTTTATAATTATCTTCTACAAAGTGACGTCCTTTCTAATAATAACTTTGCGGATGGGAGGATTGCATGAGTTAGTCTATATCTCTGTCAACATCTTCAACTTAATAGTTGATGGAATTTGATTCAACATATAAAAGGTGATATTAACTGTTTCTACCCTGAAAGCCTTACCTAGGCTCGCATCTTTTAATATTGCTCTTATTTTTTCTATTGGAGTTCTTGTCATCCTCTTTACCAAATCGTTTATGAAAATATAGTAATAATTAATTGTTATGATCACTAAAAAGAAAAAGTTTAATATATTAACATGTCGTAATCATTGAATATTGTTTTTATTTTAAATATAAATTTTAATAAGAATATTAGATTAAGATGATTCAAAAGTTATAAAATTAATATTTTTTATAAAAATAAAATTAATTTTGAATAAAATATTGAATTTTTATTAGATGCAAGGTATTTTAGCTATTACAATATAATGAAATATTTTGTTGTTTGCACTCGATTTCTTTCAATACTAATTTCAGTCATACCACTCATTTAATGGTTTGTGTAATTGTCATATATTCTACAACATTACAATACTTTTTACCACCACTAACCAATCTTAATATATATGATGTTTGAACTTGCATAAATCATAATAAATATTAAATTCCTTGCTACAACTGCATATGGTACTCAAGATATCTCCATCTTCTCATCTTTATTGCTAAGATTTATACTTGATGATAACTTGAAATTAATAAGAAGAGAGGTAGATTATAGCTTATAATTTTGCGTATTGGAGTGTTGTAAAACCTTCTTTAGGTATTCTTAACTAAAAGCCAAATCTTTATGTTATTTTTGACTCAACGAATTTTTCATTTCTAGAATCTTTCTTGCTGCTCCAAATTCTTCATTTCAAAATTTTTAGTCAATTTTGTGTTCAATTCTTTAATACAATGTTTATTAGGCCTACAACTGACATGTTGTCTATATATAATAGTAAGATAATGAAATCATCATCATCAAACCTCTTAAAATATGCATAATATTTCTTATTAAATCTATCACATGCTCATAATGAAGGAATTAAATCTTTTATATCTATACATCAATGTTTGTTTAGATCAGATAGTGATTTATTTAATTTGCAAACTGGTTCTGCCGAATTTTGGCTGAACTATACGTTGTCGTTCTACTCCATGAGTCTGCTGTTTTCTGTGATGAGTCTGACGTGAAGATACCTGCAAAACAAGGAAGGCACGTCGGGGGTTGTATCTCGATTAGCTCATCCGACGCTCAAGTAAGGCTTTTTGTGAAGGTGAGGTTGATCAATGCAGAGGAAAACAACTAGGTTATAATTTCGTACCTCAACTATGAAAAAATTATACCTTATATATGGTTTTGCAGTTAGGTTTAGGTTTTTACGTGTTTGCATGGAAGACTTCCTTCTACGGATGGGCCAAAGAGGACATAGGCCTAGGCATAAAACTGATCTTCTGAAGAGTGGACCGATCGGCCCACGGGTCGTTTCGACTAAATCCGAGCCCGACACGACCGACCCGACCACAAACTAAGTTCTCTTCTTCTTCTTTTATAACCTTTTAGTTGGAGCATATGCATTTCCTTTTCAAGATTTCTATAATGAAAAGTAATTTTCATGTCTAGTTATTTTAGACGTAAAATCTAGATGTAAGTCAAACACAATATATATTGCTATGACTACTTTGATTAATAAGTCGAACAATAGGAGACAATATTTTGTTGAAGATAATTCATTCTTTTTAGCATATCTTTTTATTATCAATCTTGTATATTATCGATACACTTGATTGTCATCATTTCACTTGATCCATTTATTACTAATTTTATTCATTCCTTGTGGTAATTGTGTAAGTTTTCAAGTTTTAGTTTTATGAAGAGCTTTAATTTTCTCCATCATTGCTACCATTTACTGAAAGACATTTAGATTATTAAGTGTTTCTTTGAAAGTTAATGACTATTTATCCTCTGTCAAAGCGTAGTATGTTATATCACTCTCTATTGTATAATTTGAGTATTAATTGGTAGTCTTTTACTATGATCTGATTGATGAACTTTTAGATTTTCAAATTCACCTATTTCTTGAGCAGTTCGCTAATGCTGCTCTAAAAGAAGATTCTTTTGTTTAAATTCCTTTTTTTTTCACACGTATCATAATATCTAAACTTCTTTGTAAAGTATTATTGTTTTCTTCTTCCCTTTATAATTTATCTTATACAAAAGTGATGTCCTTTCTAATAATAACTTTGCAGATAGTGGGATTGCATGGGTTAGTGTGTATCTCTATCAACATCTTCAGGTTAATAGTTGTTGATGGAATCTGAATCAACATATAATAGGTGATATTAATTGTTTCTAACCTGAAAGCCTTACTTAGGCCTACATCTCTTAATATTGCTCTTATTTTTTCTATTGGAGTTCTTTTCATCCTCCTTACCAATTCGTTTGATTGAGTGCATACAACAATGAATTGTCTTTTGATGTCTTCTCACTTAATGCATTGATTCGTCATTAATATAATTTTCACTGCTATCTCTCCTTAAAAACTTGGTAGTTTTAACATAATCAAGTTAATGTGCACTTTAGGAACTTTGAAGACTGATAATACGTATACTTTTCTGTTGATAGGGTACACCCAGCAGTTGCCAAAATAATTATCAATAATAGAGACAAAATTCTTTGCTCCTCCCTGGTATAAAATTGGTGCTTTTATCATATGTCAAGCGAAGCCAATGTACAGAAAATGTTGCTTCTTTAATTTGATGTGTTAAATTTTACACAATGTTACTTGTATCTCAATGTTCACAAAAGGGTAATGATATGCTCGTAATTTTGGGGTGTGTATAGATTTTTAGAAACATGTGTCGATTTATCTTCTAAATCTTATTGATAGTTTCTAATTTACACTACAAATCATTTAGTTGTCCTAGAGAAATAAAATTTTGTCCAAGCCCTTCATATGTTATATTTCTTGAATAGTATGAATTGTATCATCATACATTTTAGCGTGATAGTTCTAATACTAATAGCTTTTAGTGAATAATCATTACAAATATAAACAGATCCTACCGAGTTAGGTTTGTAATTATGGAATTATTATCTTTTATAGTTCATGTGAAAATAGCTCCTAATTTGATAAGTCATACATAAAGTAATGACTTCTTGCTTTCAATTATAGTTGCCACTTATAACACAAAGTATTGTCATTGTCTGAAGTACTTGTAAAATTTACTCGAGGCCTGACTATTTTTATTTAAATTTTAATAATAACTTTTCAAATTGACCTTTCTTGTCACAATTATATTATTTTAATTTTTGTAACTTTTGATTTTAACCTAAAATGATTTTGTCTCTCACTTATGTCACGCATTACTAATCTTTCTCTTGTCACTGTTAAGACTTCAACTTGTTATAAATTAGAATGTCTGTTTTCTTTATTTTTGTGTCAATTTTTTCTTTAAGACTATAGATACATCATCATCAAAGACAAGGTAGTCTATACAAAGATTGTTCATTAATTCGATTATAAATTGATTATATGAGTCATCTAAATTTTGAAGTAAAAGTTTAACTTGTTCATGTGACTTTATTCTATACCCCATTAATGCGAGCTAAGAGAATAAAGTAGTCAAATTATTAATGTGCTCAATCATTATAGCGGATTTTGACACATAAAACATATAAAGTTTCCTCTTAAGAAAAAATTATCGTAGAGTAACTTGACCGCGTACAACTTTGTAAGATTATACCTTTTTTTTGTTATTTTTCTACTTGCCCTGGATTAAATTATATCACCTAAAACTAGAAGAATATTTGTATCATCATTTTCATCCATTTCTTTCCATTTGGTGCCATTTGTGAAGTTCACTGACTTTTTATAATGATTATAAGGTAGTTATCCTCTATGAGGGTAACTTTCATCTTCAGCTTTAAAATGATAAATTATTCTCGTTAAAGATCTCAATCCTAATTTTGATTATCAGTATTGTTTATATTTTAGAATAATTTAAACTAAAAGAAATAGTTCCCAATAGTTCTTGTAAATAATAATTGAATACGTAAATTATATTTATTAATTTCAAAGAGTGAATAATATATATATATCTTATTGTCTAATGTGAAGGATTGACTTGTTGTGACAATTGTATAGCATATGTAAGTAAACTATTAAATAAATGGAGCAAGATCACAATTCAATTAAGATTAAAAGAATGACATCATATTATTACGAGTAAAAGGAGTAGTTACCATATAAGTATTCACTAATTATAAGTTGCAAATTAATATTTGTAACTTAGAAACTATAAGATTGGAATCCTTACAAGCTCTTCTTTTGGATGTTTGAATTTGTTTTTGATATATGAAACAAGAATATGTACTTATAAGTGAATCAAACTAATTATAGCCACACGTTGTAATGTTATAATTATCATATATTCTACTATTTAATTTTGCACCATAAATTATTTATCCTCATCGATATTTTGTGAATAACATCTAATTTTTCTAAAATTATGAATAATATTTAGATATTACATTTGCAATATCTAGATCTTTCTAACAATTTCTACATAAAATATTCGACTATTTAAACATTAAAGTCAACTAATTGAACTCTTCGATAAGTGGTTTTTAAAAGATATTTTGTCAATGTTGGGTAGAAGAAGAGAAGTGATATGACTCTGAATTTTTTTACTGACATTATTCGTTTAGAACTCAACAGCTTTTTAAAAGCAAAGCTACAACAGAAAAATACCGCAAAAAAAGGAAACAAAGCAACCATGATCTACACTAGTCCACTTCCACCTAAAAATCATATAACAACACCTAAAAAATTAGAAGACAATATTTGACTCCAATAACAACCAAATGACCAAGTTTATAGAAAAAATTGCTAAAACATGCATAAAATAAAATGAAAATTTTTCCAACAGTCCCTCTTTTAAACTAATGTTTGCTAACATTCAATTTAAAGCCTTGACAGTGCAGAACCCTAGCAACTCTTTAAGCTTTATGAAAGACTCCCTCTTGAGGCTTGGGTGAATATGTCAGCCACCTGATCTTCACTCGTGCAGTAAACCATATTAATTGCTTTATCATTGCTTAAGTCTCTCAAGAAATAATACTTCACATCAATGTGTTTGTGCCTTCCATATAGCACCAGTTCTTTGAGAGTTTAATTGCTAAATTATTGTCACAGTAAATTCCTGTAGCTCCAAATTGTTTGAACAGTAGCTCTTCGAGAACTCTCCTTAGCTAAATGGTTTGATAAGCATAAGCCGTTGTAGCAACAAACTCAGCTTATGTACTTAACAAAGCAATAATAGATTGCTTCTTTGACATCTACAAAATAACACTTGTTCTAAGCATAGAAAAACCAGAAGTACTATTTTGGTCATCTCAATCTCCTGTATAATCACTGTCAGTAAAGCCTACCAAATTGAATTTGTCATCTTTCTTATAAAATAACCTAAAATATTTAGTTCCTTGCAAGTAAGGGAGGATACTCTTGGCAGCTAACAAGTACATTTTTGTTAGATTCTCCATGTACCTACTAATCAAGCTCACAACATATATAATGTCTGGTCGTGTGATAGTTAGATACATCAAACTGCCCACAATTTGTTTGTATAATGTGCTATCCACCTTCTTCCCTTCCTGATCTTTGTATAACTTCAAACCACATTTAATCGAAGTATTTATAGGATTGCAATCCTCTATCTGAAACTTGCTTAAGACTTTTTCCTTGTATTTCTTTTGCGAGAGAAAAATGCCATCATCATATTGCACCATTTCTATGCCAAGAAAATAATGCATCATGCCTAAATCAGACATTGCAAACCCATCCATCATGGACTTTTTAAACCTAACAAACATGGCAGCACAATTTCCAATAAAAATAAGATCATTGGCTACAAGTAAACTATTAGCATTTTCCCTTTATTCCCGATCTTAACGAACAATGTATACTTATAAGGACATTTCTTAAAGCCAACTTTCAGAAAATAAGCTTCAATATGAGTATACCAAGCCTTCATAGCTTATTTTAACCTATAAAGAGCCTTTTTCAGCCTATAAATTTTATATTCTTCTCTAACTTTAACATAGCAAGGGGTTGTTGAATATATATATGTTCCTTTAAGTATCCACGCAAGAAAGCCAATTTGACATCTAGCTGGAACACATGCCAAGAATTTTGTGCTACTAATGCTACTACCAACCTAATTGTATCATTCTTTGCAATAGCAGAGAACACTTCTGCGTAATTGACCTCATACTCCTGCTTGTATCTCTTAGCCACCAAATGTGCTTTGTATATGCCTATTTCACCACTTTCATTCAACTTTGTTTTGAAGACCTACTTTACACCAAAGGTTTTCTACCCTTCCGGAAGGTCACATAGCTCCCAAGTGTCGTTCCTTTTAATAACATCTATTTCATCATCCATGGCTTTTTTCCTTTTATCTTCTTTAACGACACTCTCAAAAGTTGTTGGATCACAATCTAAAAACAAAGCGAAGTGAGCGACTTGATTATCAGGTAGGCTAGTGACCACGTAATCCTTTATCCAAGCAGGCCTTTTTTTGACATGACGAAGGGATTCAACTTCTTCTTCTGTAAGTATAGTAGCTTCTTTTGTAACTACAATAGCTATTGGTGAAGCTTCAAAAGTTATTGAAATTCTATTTGATGCATTTTTTGTTGCGGGGGCTGTGGATAGTCGCTTCCCTTTAGTTTCAAGGTTAGGAAAGACTTGAGTAGGTTGCTACTCGATCAAATCCCAAGTACTTTCTTCATAAAAAACAACGTTCTTATTGGTCACAATCTTCTTTGTTAGAGGGTTAAACAATTTATATACTTTGGATGCTTCACTTACGCCAAAAAAGACACATCTCTCAGCCTTGTCATTAAATTTCTTTCTTTTCAAATCCGACACATAAGTATAGGCAATACATTTGAAAACTCAAAAATGATCTACAATAGGCTTCCTTCTACTCTAGGCTTCTTGTGGTGTCATATTTTGAACAAAAAAACTTGGATTTCTCTTTAAAATATGAACAATCCAATTTACAGTTTCAGGTCAAAAGGTCTTCAGAACGCTCCTTCTTGCCAATAAGCTTCTCACCATGTTGGGGATAGTCTGTTTTTCCTTTTTGGATGCTCCATTTTGCTATGGGGTATAAGATGTAGCGAGCTCTCTTCAAATTCCATGCTCATTACACAAAGCATCAAACTCATTCGAGCAATATTCACCATCGCAATCTATTGGGAGAGTCTTAATGGTCCTTCCCAATTCATTTTCAACTCGAGCCTTGAAGCTATTGAATGTAAAGAAAGCTTATAGTTTTTCCTGTAGAAAATAAATCCATGTTTTTATAGGAAAATCATCAATAAAGATAAGAGAGCATCTTTTACCTCAATTAGAAATCAATTTTATTAGACCACAAATATCCGATAACATGACTTTTTCTCTCTAAGACTTCCCTTTAGGAAATTCATAATGAGATTGTTTGCTAATAACACACTCTTCGCTAACACGAGAAGGTGCGATGATGTGAGGAAGACCTGCCATCATATTCTTCTGCTAGAGCATCTTCAGTCTGCCAAAACTCAAATGGTCATAGCAAAAATGTCACATCCGTGAGGGATTTTTTATTTCAGCCAACAAACTAGAGTGAATGCTTTCAATCTTTAATGAAAACAACCTATTTGAACTCATTTGAAGAATAGCAACATAAATCTCACAAGTACCCTTTTGGATAGTGATAACTTATCCCTTTTTTGTGCATAATTTTAGGTCAGGAACATACATTACATTATAGATTGTTTATACAAAACTATTTTTGGTTTTTATTTTAATACCGCCTTTTCCCATCTCATTCATAAAAGAGTAATCACCAAAATTGACAGTAGCGTGAAATTTCTTATTTAGGTATGAAAAAGAGGAATTACATCGTCCAATCATGTGATTGAGCAACTAGTATCCACATACCAAACATCTAATCCTGATATCTTCTCATCTAGGACAACCATTAACAAAGTCTCCACTTCACTTATCTCAAAAAAATTTGAACTCTTTCCATTTTCTTTGTCATTAGGCAACTTGGTATAGCATTCAGAAGCATAATGACCAAACTTATGACATCTATAGTACTCTACCTTGGGTTTGTCAAAGTCTCCTCCTCTGCCTTTACCTTGAGATTGGTTGTTGCTGCTTCTAAAATTCCTGCCGGAACCTTTGTTTCCACGATCTCCCCTTCCTCTTCTTCTACCCTTTCCTGCTAGTTCCCTTAATTGTCCGTCTTAGTTATAATGTCAATAATGATATGTAATATGAGGAGTATGAATTGTTCCAACAAGAAAAAATTGTTTTTTTCTTGCTTAATAGAGAGCCAAAACACACCTTTAATAGAGCAAGATGACTATGACAATGAGATTCTTTATCTCCTTACCTACTCATTATTTATATTAAAACTTTAACCAAGCTAATAAAGAAGAAAATTGAACTATAAAGGAACTTCATTATCACAAAATTGTTCCATATCTCTTTTGCTAATGACCAGATTCTCTTGAGTGATGCAAACATCAAATCTTGCTCTATCTTGAATCAATCATTAGATCTCTTCTTTGATTGATTTGGCCTGACAAGCAATTTGGACAAAAGCTCAAAAGTCATAGGGTTTAAGGTGCAATACCCCCTTAAGTACCTTGGAATGTCAATAACTAACAAGAGACCATCCTACAATGTTTGCCTGCCACTCATAGATATAATTCAAAGAAAATCAACAGCTGGACTCATATATTTCCCTCTTTTGCTGGGAGACTTCAGCTGATAAACATTATACTCAACAACTTTCATGTCTTTTGGAGCCCCCACCTTTTTTTTTAATCTCCAGACCCGATCAATATAATAAATAAAATTCTTAAGCCTTATGATCAAGGTTTATCTCACAATCAACTAAAGTTATAGGCAGTGATCTACCAACCAGAGGAGTGTGGGGATCTTGGTTTTATCTCCCACCAAGTCCATCTTAGTAAAAAGATTTAAAAGTTGTTCACAAATGTTGAATCATTGTGTGTTCGAATTTCGATGGATGCATAGCCGCTTTACGCAAAGGGGTGGCTTCTAGTTAGCCACTTGCTTCAACTTCTTGCATTGGTAACCCTTTGGTCTTGTTGGTCCTTTTGGCTAATGCAATAGCTGATCACGATGAGCTCCCCGGCTCTTGTACCACCTTTTGGGCTTAATTCAATCTCTTTAATGTCCAGAAAAAAAAAAAAAACCAGCTATACAGGTATGTACCAACATCACCGGTTAAGCTTGCTTTCAGATAAATCAGAGTTAAAGGAAAATCCATTTGCTGCCACGTGGGTGCAATTTCAACGCAGAACAAAGCTAAAGGAAACAGTGAAATTAGAAAGAATACGTCTCTTCTTTCAAATCATTTTCTTCCTACCTTTATTCTCCATTAGAGCATAGAACTGAATTAACTAATCCATCTGAAAAAAGGTTATTCCCTGATATATATCATAAATACTACAAAATTATATTCCAATCTTTTAATTAAAATCCTAGAGAAGCCATATCCATTTGATTGCCATGGAACCAATGACACATCAAGCAACAAAAATGCTTCTTTTTCAGTTCAAATATCACCTCCATAGTAAACCTGATTAGTTAGCTTTAACTTCATGAATTAGCACCGATACAAGAAGAAACATGAATTATGTATTTATTCTGCAAAATTTTGTAATCACATGAATGGAAAAGGAAGTCTCTCTCTATCTCCCATTCTCATTCCTGTGACACATTCTCACCACGAATTTACATATCCCGTAGAATAAAGATGACAAAAATGGAAAAACAGAGAAGAAACTCTCTGTACCGTAGAGTGGTGAACTGGAAAAGGTAAAAGTAGCAAAAGCTCAGTGGTTTCGTTACTGGGTTTGATGTGTCTCGTGTGTCTCCCCTCCTTGTTCATTGTAGTCAGTTGTTGCTGTTGTTCTTGTTGGCATAGTCACTGTCAGATCCAGGTTAGCTGTGTGTTCTTTGACTTTGTCACTACTCTCGGACTTGTCCCTCTGTTGGTCCTCAATCCTAACAACTTTTGTCATACTCGACAGAGGAGTGGCCAAGAACGTAGGCTTATGGTTTCCGGCCATTATCACCAAAATCTTCTCCTCGTAAACCTTCTCCGAGTTACCTTCCTCATTCTGATCACCGCTTTCGAGGTCTCTTTGACCACCACCTTGGCTGCTGTCCAAACTACCCGAGAGTCTCCAATAAGAACAAGTCAAGATCAACAAAGCAAACGCGATCAAACCCAACATCGCAGCTAGGCCTCCGAAGAGGTAGGGCAGAGGAGAGTGCCATGGAGAGCGAGGTTGGGCCATGGTTGACGGTGGCTGTGAAGCTTCAACGGTTGCTGTGGCTCTGTTGGTGGTTGTGCCAAAGGCGTTAACGATTCTCATCTTCTTAATCCAAGCAAAACAAAGAGATTAATATCTTTGGGAGTGAGCGGAGAGGGTGATGAGAAAGTAGAAGCCACTGAGAGTAGAGTCGAGAGTGGAGAACCTGAGGAAAAGAGAAGCGTGGAAGAGGTATTTATAAGGAA
Organism: Erythroxylum novogranatense; assembly: GCA_029891385.1. Lineage (NCBI taxonomy): Eukaryota > Viridiplantae > Streptophyta > Magnoliopsida > Malpighiales > Erythroxylaceae > Erythroxylum > Erythroxylum novogranatense. Next base: position 91,074,565 of record CM057230.1, read on the forward strand.
AAGAGAGACTGGCCAATGGCCATGGTGTGCTTAGGCCCTTTTTAGGTTTTCTCTTTTTTTTAAATCATGTGTTAACTAGACTTAAATCATGGTTTAATCAAAGGTTAAACAATTTAATCAATTGGACGGTTTAATCATAAAAAGTTGAATCATTCAATTTTTTGGTTTAATTTATTTTTAATATTTTTTGTTATTAAAAACCGACCAATTTATTAAATAATTACTTAATTTTTGTAAATTAATAAATTCTTATAAGTCAAAATAAATAAATAAATTTTATTTTAATAATAATTTTAATAAAACTTCAAATTCTTTAAAAGTAAAAACAATTTCTTTCAACCATATTTTAAAATTTTAAAATTTATTTAATCTTATTATATTTTATAATATTTTAACATTGATTAAACATTTTAAACCTTAACTTTATTTATATTTTAGTTCAAAATTTAAAATATTGAATTTAATTACAAATGCAAAGCAAACTCCACCTGCATTGACATGGCAACATAGGGATTGTTTATATAATAAAGATGAGACACTGACCTCAAACCAAATTAGGTTCAATACCAAACGGAAATCAACTGTGATATGATACCAAAATGTACCTCGTCGATTTCAGCAAATTAAACCAGAATTGTTCTGTATTCGGAACATGATTGTGATATAATGTCCCTTTGCATATGTCATAGAATAATATGCTTCTGGAGGAATATTTCTTCTACCGGTTTTAGTTACAATTCTCATAAATTCAACAAGTTCTACCTATTTGATGCCTTAATTGACGTCAAAGGAGTTTTTCTTCTGAATTCCATTAGCTACTTTATAGCACTATGATGTCAGTTCAAGATATAGTTGTATACCGCTTTTGGTTTTCTTCATCAATCAGTTTACCGTCCTAGTGAAACCGAGAAGAGATCATTATCACGTAACAGTATTAGATAATCTTCAATCATGCCTTAAAACATAAGATTTAAATAAAAACTTCAGATAAAGACATACGCACTTATCAACCCCCACTATTAAGATAAGATCATCGTATTACTCTGTCTTATTCTGTCTAATAAAATCTCAATCATTTATTTTGTAGGATCCACATAGGACCCACGCGTAATCAATGTAATAACAGCCCACGTTATCTATGAAACAACTAAACCGAAGTTACAAAAGAAGAGACATATACTGGACGAGAAATGGTGGCTGGGGTCCATAGGTCTCTCACAGCTCAAGCGCAATGGGTTTTTAGGCTGGCGGTGATGTAGATGTGAGGGCTCATACAATGAGAGAGGAGATGGACTATGAATTCGGGGTAAAGTGGCAACAACTCTTGGTGGGTTTTCTCTTCATTTGCTCGACACTCTCTCTATATGATTGTTCAATCCACGTCTCTATTTCAAATACTTGAAGCACATCATGCCTGGACATGCTGACGAAGACGTTGCATGTCAATGAAATCACAGGGTCAGTTTTAACTTCTTCTGCATTTGCTACACAACCCATGGGGGTCGGGTCGGTGTTTACATGTAAATGGACAATCGATCTCAAAGCTGCAGCTGTAAAAGCAGCTTCTTAAAAAAGCTGAGTAAACCCTTCCACTTTGTAAGTGAAAGTGCCTTTGTGTTCTTTAGTTGAGAGTTTATTCAGTCATGTGAAATGGGATTTTTCCGAAGCAGCTTTCGCTGTCTTGCCTTTGTTTCATTGTTGTTTCTCTTCTTCACATCTTCTTCATATCAGTTACGATATGATTAACGTCCGTGTTAATGTGTTAATGTGTTAATGTTTAATTTCTAGGTAAATGAACTTGATCATGGCACGAATTCAATTTTTTCATCTGATCAATCCGGAATGTTCCTTTAGGTAGATTTAAATATTTAAATCTCTTAAAAGTTAAGGTGTATTAAGCATATATTTGTTTGAAAGAAAAAGACAAACAAGAAAATTTTTAATAAGTTTTGAGTTAAATAGATGTACTTAAATCTTCGACAGTCAAAAGCGGCTGATTTCAATATATGGATTAATATTTCACTTATAAGGTGATACGAAAATTCCAACAAAATAAGGTTTTTGAAACCCGCTAATCCTATTAAATCAAAACCTTAATCTTTCCATTATAAGAATATGTTAGGTCAAACCCCAAATCATAAGTTTAAGACCCAATCTCAAAAAAATCAGAAATCAATTTATGTTGCACGTACTTACTTATTGATGCAAATCAATTTTTTGAAGTAATCATAAAGACATTCACGCCTCACTTGAATAACTCAATTCTGAAATTTTTATTAATAATCCAATCTAAGATTACAAGGATATAATAAGGTATAAATACCTTAACCAGGTCCTAACCCTAATAAGAATGAGTTTGCAAGTCCATTTAGTAAAAACACTACAAGAAACATGTAAATTAGCGACGGAAAAATTTTCGTAGGCAGTTAGCGACGGAAATATGCTTTTCGTCGCTAAAATTGAATGATTTAGCGACGGTACTAATATTCGTCCCTAAATTTGGAAGGAATTTGTCGCGGCAAAATTAACGACGGAACAATATAGCCGTTGGTAATATACCTTTGGAAATTCATATTTTCGTCGCTAAAATTGAGTAATTTAGCGACTGTGCTAATACTCGTCGCTAAATTTGGAGGAAATTCGTGGCGGAAAAATTAACGACGGAATTTAGTGACGGTATACGTTCCGTCGCTAAAAATGGAGGAATTTTTTGGCGGAATAAAAAATTTTGAATTTATCTACGAAAAATTCCGTAGGTAAAAAAAGGTGGGAATTATTGACTGTATAAATTTTTTTTGAATTTACCAATGGAAATATCGTCAGTAAATTCTTTTTAAATATAAACTCACCCGACATCTCCCTCCCACTTCTATCTTCTTTTTCCTTTCTTCCTACTTCTTCTCTTCGGTTTTCTTGGAGCCTATTTCTCCGTTGTGGATTCCTTTTCTGCTCGACGATGTTGTCTTCTCCAGTTATTGTCATCGTGTCCTTCGGTAGAGGTATTTTTGCAACTACTGTCATGAATTTTTTCATATATTAGATGAAAGTTAATTTGGGTATTTATTACTTTCGTTTATTTGTGTATATTTTATTATTGGAAAACAACTTTAAGCTATAAATGTTAGTGATAGAAGGGACAAGACGTGATTTTAGTTGTGATGTTAAAATAAATTTCTGATGCATGTAAGGTGTTTGATGAAATCTTTGTTATTTGAAAAAATAATTTCAGTTCATTATTTTCAGTTCTGTTTTAGTATGAATTTTAATATTTTAATTCTTTTACTTGAAATAATGAAGTTCTCTCCATGGTGGCTTCTAGAGAAACTAAACAGTTTGCAGGTAAATTTTAAAAAATAGTTTTTAGCAAATTTACCAACGGAAAAAATTCCGTTGGTAAATATATTGGATTTTACCGACGGAAAAAATTCCGTCGTTAATTTTCTGACAGAAAAATTTGTCGACTGAACAAAATAACCGTCGATAAGTTTAGTGACGGAAATTTTTACCGTAGGTAATTCTGTTGGTAAATTTACCAACGGAAAATATCTGTCGTTAAATTTAGTAACGGTCATATCTCCGATGCCTTTTTTTGTGAATAAATTCCATCGCTAAATAAGCTTACCGACGGAATATGTACAAATTCTGTCGGTAAATTCTGTCGCTAAACTTTATTTTTCTTGTAGTGAAACTAAGCTAATCCTAACAAATCTAGGGGCATCTAACCCATTGAACATAATCTGATTCAAGTCCTTTTAGGAATGAGCTAAACATATTAAAACAAATAAATCTCAAAATAATCAAGACAAATAAAGCACATGCTACTAACTAAAAGAACAACCCATAAATAAGTCTTTGAGCCTAAAATAAGAGATAATAAATAATAAGCCCAAATTATCAAAAATGGGCCTAAATGGCTAAGTGCTAGCCTCTTCCAACGCTTCCTCTAATAAAGTCACAAGCTTGGATGTGCCTTGGTGTTTCTCTATGGATGTTTCGGCCACCTCATGTACTTGACTTATGATTTGGGCTTGAACAAAAGCTTGCATTGTTGTTTAAGCCTTGAAGTTTGTTGCGTTTTAATTGAACCACTTGGCATGTGTAGCTTGTCAGGTTGATGTGTAAGATGTGTAACTTCATTGCAAAAGCTGGTTGTATCATCCCCTCCCTCCTCAAAAGAATTCGTCCTCGAATCAGGCCCTATATTAGTAAAGGGAGAGAGATCAACAACATTAAAAGTAGCGGACACTTGATACTTACCTGACAAATCAATCTTGTAGGCATTATCATTAATTCTCTCAAGCACTTGAAATGACCCATCGCCTCTAGGATCCAACTTGGATTTCGTTTGCTTAGGAAACCTCTTCTTCTTGAAATGCACCCAAACCCAATCTCTAGGCTCAAACCTCAACAATTTGCGCCCTTGATTAGCACTGTGCACATTTGCTTCATTTTGCTTCTCTATTTGTTGCCTTGCTTTTTCATGAATGCTCTTCTGTTGGGACCCGATCCGAGAACCGGATCCCAACCGAAAAACGAAACACGGAGAACGAAAGTACCGGAGCAAAACGAAGCGAAGCGGAATCGATACTTAACAAATGGCGCCGACATCCGAGAACAATCAAGAACACAGAAACACATTCGAATAGATGACCATAATCGCGTTGGAAACCCTAAGACATTTCAAATCCAGTATAATTTTTTTTTTCTCTTTATTCATTCCTTTTCTCTTGAATCAATCTCATTCAAATCATAACCATTCCATACAATTCCCTTTTTGGAAACTCATCCTCGCATAAATTTCAATTCACTTAAATCTCAAATAACATTTCGATTCATATTATTTTTCTTAACCAATCACACAAATCCCAAAAATTTCATCTTCTTAACTAAAAACTCATCTTTAACAAACTAACTTCTTATTCTTATTCTTATCTTAACTCGATTTTTACCGAAAATCGGGCAGCATAACGGCTGTATCTTATAAAGCCCAAAAATCTGCAAAGGTAAAAACACACTTCTATAAACCAAATCCAATCACACAAAGTCATCGGACTCCCCGTCCGGAATCCAAATATCGGCAGAAACACAATCTTAGTTCTAAACACTTCATCATTCCAATCCATAGTACATCTCAACTTAATTATCCACAATTCAATCACAAGCCATTCATATACATTCCAATTACCATTTATATTCATCTCAATTCAAATTTACGTACAAAATCTATTCCACAATCATACATAACTCATAACTGAAATACATCATAAATTTACATAATGACTTTTCAAGCCATAAACAAAAGCAATATAAAAACTATCGGGTTGACATCATACTCGTCTTCCATCCGATCTCCTGCGTGAAAACCTGGAGATGGGGATGAAAGGGGGGTGAACTCGGAAGCTCGTGGATAATACATTTATAAACTGAACAATAAGTGAAAAAATCTTTTATTTTTCAAACTTTTCAAACATTTCCCATTTAAGAATTTCTCCAAAAACTCATTTTCAAACTATTCAATTTCATCAACACTTTCTAAGATTTTTCTCAAAATTTTCATTTGTTTCAAAACATTTATATCCAGTTTCAGGAATTTCACGCTTGAAAAATTTACTTTCTCGTTTCTCAAAATCTCAAATCTTTTTTAAAACATGCACAGTCTTAAACATGAATGCATCACATCATAGTGTATCACATCATAATCAAATTAAAAACACATAACACATCAGAATTGGTTTGGTTCAGTCCAAAAGCAGACGTCTTGCATATTCCGCATAGCGGCTCATGCGGCCAAGTGAACAAAGGGAGTCCGAGATCGAACTCCTATGCCACTAGCGGGCAATGGGAGAAGGCTTAAACAGGTAGAGACAATGACTCACAAAAGGACTGACCAAACCCACTTAACACATAACAAAACGAATTGATTGCTCAAGGTACTTTTCAAAAATCTTGATTTTTGTACCTTTTTCAACTCATAACATCAAATTGTGTCATAGATGACACAAGCATATATCCACATAATTGCATATAATCAATCTAATGCAATTAACGTAAATCACATATGCATCACAATATATGCACTAATTCTTTAAATCATTCAAATCATAAATCACATAATTTGAAAACCATGAAATTCATAAGTCTTGTATTTTCTAAAACTCATTTTACTCCTTTGAAATCATAATTTCAAACATTTACATCCTTTTTCAAACATTTTATTCATAATAATTTATCAAAATCAAATTTTGCTTTCTTTAATTTTCAAAATTCACATTTAGCTTATAATTCAATAAATAAATATACTACCCACTTCATATCCATGCTAGCATCTTGTCCAATGCTTCAATTTGACCTTTTCTCCTTTCTTCATTCCAATTGAAAATTTCCTAAATCAATTTCATCCAAAATTAAATCTCATAAATAACGTAATCCTTTAAATTTGATGCATAAGTCATCAATTCTTACTAATTCCAAGATAGTTACATCACTAATTCCAAAACCCCAATTACAAATTGAACCTAAATCAATCCAATCAAATTCAATATCATAATTAACTTAATTTCTCAAATTGAACTTAGGAAATATCAATTCCTCTCATATTCAAGCTATTTCAGTCTCCAATTTTAAAAATCCCCAATTTTCAAAATTGGCTTAAACCAATTTGCACAAATTCTATATCATAAAACATAATTTCTTCAAAATTGATTCCATATTTCATCAATTCATGCTATTATTGATGATTCTACACCATTAATTCACAAAATCCCCAAATTTCTAATTTGGCCTAAACCCCCAATTTACAATTTTTTTCAAATTAAACTTCACCTAAAGCATAAACATCAAAATTAACTTAAGAAATCTCAAATTCATCACTAATTCAAGCAATCTAAAGCAACAATTTCAAAAACCCCCAAATTTTACTATTCATCATATTCTTTACTAAGCTTTCTCTCTCTAGAATCTTCCATAACCAAAATTAAACATAACCTAAAGCATATATATCAAAATCAACTTCATAAATCACAAACCCAAGTCCTTATCCATGTTTCTAAACCAAAAATTCATTAAAAACTCAAAGTTGAAAAATTTTCTCTTACCTCTTTCTCCTTCTATTTTCGGATTTCTTGTTTCCCAAAGCAAGCTTCCTTCATTTTCCATCTTTTTCCTTTGAAACTAACCTAAAACTCATGCTAAAAGCTTCAAAAAATTCGAAAAAAAGAAAGCTCTCTCTTCTTTCTCCATATACGATGCTTCTTCTTTCTCCTCTTCTTCTTTTCTTCTAGAATTATCGATTTCTCTCTTCTTTTAAATTTCTAGACCTCTCTTAAACGGCAACACATCTTGTAATGGTGCCATGTCATTAAAATGAGGGGTAAATGACCCTTTTACCCTTACTCTTTAACTTAATTCCAAAATTGCCCCTAACTTCATTTGTACATGCGGATCTGATTCGCACTATCAATTTGAAGGAATTTGTTAAAACTTTCTTCTCGAGAAATGTTCCTCTCAATCATACAAATCCAACGCTACTGACCGCGCTCAATTCCGATCACTACATCAAAAGTTATGCGCAAAACAGTTCGGATAAAATAATATTCTAACACATTTTCCATGTACGATTATTTCCGTCCAGAAATTCACATTCTTGATCCCAGAATTGAAACTCGATGTCTTCATAACAATTGTAGCCTTATGTCTCTAGTTTAATTCAAATTAAGAATTGCCTCATTCCGATTCCCAGATCAAAAGTTATGCTCAAAATACTCTCAGGTGTTCCTAATCTAAAAATTACACTCTAATATGAACTTCCATTCATAATTCGAAGGTCTTAGGGGCAAAATTGACATTTAATTTCTTCATATGATTTGTATCCCCTTATCTTATCTTTATTTCTCCTTAAGAATCGCTTCAATCGGATCTTTACAGATCCCGAATTTCACAAAATACTGAACCATGTTCGGAAAATTTCCCGACTCACTTAGATTAAATTAATCTCCATTAATTTAATCTCAAAAATTCACAAATTTCTATGAGGATAATTGTCCTAGGAATCCAAAGCCATAAGAATCGACTCAATCGGATGTCGGACGGAAAAGATATAAGCAAAATAGTGAACAAAGGTCGGATTGGAGGAAATAACAAGCAAGAAAAATCAAAACGACGTCGTATTGGAGAAACAAAAACGGCGCCGTATGGAGCGAAACGGGCGGCCGCTGGGCAAGGAGAAGGCTCGCTCGCCCCGGGCGACGCGTCTCCCTAGCGACGCTCGCTGGACGCTCGCCATCGTTAGGGCGATGAGTCGCCCTAGTGACTGGGAAACTTCATTTTCATTTTTTTTCACAAAAACCCGAAATTTCCAAAATTCATAACTCTTACTCCCGAACTCCAATTTTGACAAACCTAGTCTCTATAGAAAGATTAAAGGAAGCTCTTCAACTTTCATGAAGGATATACAAATCAATTCGACTCATAAAGGAGTCCATTTTCCGGTCAAAGATACTATCCTCTAATAATCATGCTAAAACCACAATATAAACTTGTAAAAATCATAACTTATTATTCCGAGATCGAAAAATTGCATAATTTATATCGAAATAAAGATCAAAACAAATCCTTAAATTTTCATGAAGAACATCAAAGCTCAATTAACCTCTAACTAGGTTAATTTCTCAGTCAAAGTTTCAATCATAATTAAAGTCAAAAGTCAATCCTTTCAAACATAAACTTTGACTGATCATAACTTCCACTCCCGATATCGAAAAATTGCAAACTTTATGGCTACAGAAAGCTTTTAACATAACCTACAAGTTTCCAGAAGACCATTTTATCCAATTTTGCCTAAATCAAAAGTTAACTTTCAAAGGCCAAAAAGTCAACTATTTCACAATTTTTCATATTTTCACTCTTTCTCTTTTTATTCATGATTTTCAACTTAATTTCAATCAACTCATCCACTTAATTTCATAAACCACACCAATCCACTCAAAACCCCAAAGATATCAAAATCAAATCATTTCTTTTCTTCTCAATATTCTTTAAATTTTAAGACATCTCTTATACAAGACATACACAAAACACTCCTTAAATCTCATTTTCGTAATTCAAATTTTCACTCAAAGATCGGGGTCCAACATCTTCACCAATTCAGCCTTGTGTTGTCCATCCCTGTTAGATAACTCATGTAATGGCAAAGGACATAAATCTAAAGGCATCAAAGGGTTAAATCTGTAAACTATCCCAAATGGTGAATAACCAATAGTAGAATGAATGCTCCTATTATATGCAAATTCAACTAATGGCAAACATTGTTCCCAAGTTTTAAGATTTTTTCTTATAACAGCACGTAAAAGAGATCCTAAAGTTCTATTGACCACTTCAGTTTGGCCATCTATTTGAAGATGACAAGTAGTAGAAAACAAAAGCTTAGTTCCTAACTTTCCCCGAAGAACACGCCAAAAGTGACTCAAGAACTTTACATCACGGTCTGAAACAATGGTTTTTGGAACACCATGCAAACGCACAATATCTCTAAAGAACAAATCAGCAATATAAGTGGCATCATTAGTTTTATGAAATGCAATAAAGTGTGTCATTTTACTAAACCTATCAACAACCAAAAATATGTTATCCCTACCATTTTTTGTCCTAGGTAACCCCAATACAAAATCCATAGAAATGTCAGTCCAAGGATGTTTAGGCACAAGCAAAGGAGTATAAAAACCATGTGGATGTGTCTTTGATTTTGCTTGTCTACATGCAACATACCTAAAGCATATTTTTTCAACATCTTTTCTCATATTAGGTCAGTAAAAATGTTCACAAAGTATGTCATATGTCTTTTGCATCCTAAAGTGACCATTAATCCTCTATAATGTGATTCACGCACAAGTATCTCACGCATAGAGCAAATAGGCACACAAAGCTTATTCTCCTTAAACAAGTACCCATCATGCCTATAAAACTTTTGAAATGCAGCATGCTCTCATGCACCATAAACATTCCCAAAATCATAATCCGAAGCATACAAATCTCTAATAAACTCAAATCTAAGCATTTTAGAACTCAAAATATTGATTATAGTGTACGTTCTTGATAGTGCATCAATCACTACATTTCCTTACCTTGTTTGTACTTGATCACATATGGAAAAGTTTCAATGAACTCTAGCCATTTTGCATGTCTCTTGTAAAACTTACCTTGGCTCCTCAAATGCTTGAGTGATTCATGGTCAGAATGAACCACAAACTCCTTTGGTCATAGATAGTGTTGCCAAGTTTCCAATGCTCTCACCAAGGCATATAGTTCCTTGTCATAAATGAAATAATTTAGTTGTGAGTAATGAAGCTTCTCACTGAAGTATGTAATGGGACGCCTACCCTACATCAAAACAGCACCAATACCTATCCCGGAGGCATCACATTCAATCTCAAAAGCTTTATTGAAGTTAGGCAAACTTAAAATAGGTGCAGAACACAACTTATATTTTAAAGCATTAAACGTAAGTTCTTATGCCTCACTCCATTTAAAACCAAAATCTTTTTTAATAATTTCAGTTAATGGCGCAACAATGGTACTAAAATCTTTCACCAATCGCCTATAAAAACTAGCCAAACCATGAAAATAACGCACATCACCAACAGACTTAGGAGTAGGCCAATCTTTGATAACCTTAACGTTCTCCTCATCAACATGAATACCATGGGCAGAAATAGCAAAGCCAAGAAATACAACTTTATCCATACAAAAAGAACACCTTTTAAGTTTATCATAAAGTTTTTCACACCTAAGTGCCTCTAGTACAATTTAAAATGTAAAACATGCTCATCAAGGCTTTTGCTGTAAATCAGAATATCATCAAAATATACAACCATAAAATTGCCAATAAATTCATGCAAAACATGGTTCATCAATCTCATGAAAGTGTTAGGTGCATTTGCCAAACCAAAAGGCATGGCCAACCATTCATATAAACCATATTTAGTTTTAAAGACTGTTTTCCATTCATCTCCTACTTTCATCCTAATTTGATGATAGCCACTCATAAGGTCAATCTTTGTAAAGAAACAAGAATCATGTAATTCATCAAGCATATAATCTAATCTAGGAATTGGGTGGCGATACTTTACCGTTATCTTATTCACTGCCCTGCAATCCACACACATGCGTTAAGTTCCATCTTTTTTCGGCACTAATAACACTAAAACTGCGCATGGGCTTAAACTTTCTCTCGCTGTCCCTTCTCTAAAAGTTCATCCACTTACATTTGAAGCTCCTTTGTCTCCTCAGGACTACTCCTATAAGTGGGGCGATTTGGAATTTGAGCTCCTGACACAAAATCTATCTGGTGTTCAATACCTCTTAGAGGTGGAAGTACTTTGGGCATCTCATCTGGAAAGATCTCTGAGTATTCCTGCAAAACATATTTAATAACACTAGGAACGGAAGAGTCAAGGTCAACCTTATTATAAATAATTTTTCTATATTTAAACAAAATTAAAGGCTTAGGCGTGTACAATACTTGTCTCAAATCTCTTGATTTTATAACGAATGTCTTTTTTCTTTCACTATTCTTTTCACTCAACTCTCCTTTTTCCATTACACTTCCCTCTATTTTTTTCTCACTAGTGCAGTCTCTCTCAATTGAGCCTTTATTTTTATTTTTTTGAATGACTTCTTTTCCTTTTCTTTTTTTTCAAACTCTCAGCCTCCCTTTGTTTTTGTTCTTGCATGGATTTTGCAAGCCTCATTTGATCCTCATGAACCTCCTTTGGTTTTAGAGGTGCCAAAACAAAGGTTTGATCTCCCATCTTAAATGAATACCTATTCTTGTAGCCATCACGGATCACACGCCTAACATATTGCCAAGGCCTCCCCAACAATATGTGACCCGCTTGTATTGGTACTACATCACCCAAAACCTCATCAGAATACCTCCCAATAGAGAAGGCAACCTTCACTTGCTTGTGTACCCTTACTTCTCCATATTCATTGAGCCATTGTAGCTTGTATAGGTTAGGATGTTTAATAATAGGCAACCCCAACTTCTCTACCAAGATTGTACTAACTACATTTGTATAGCTCCCTCCATCAATTATCATACTACACATCTTACCATTGATTAAGCATCATGTAAGGAAGATGTTTTCCCTCTGCTCATCTACTTCTACCTTCTCCTACACATTGAGAGCATGCCTAACCACAAGGGCTTCAGCTTTGATAGGTTCCTCTACCTCCACATCACTGTAATACTTAAATTCTGGCATTTCTTCCCCATCACTCACCTGGGACTCAATTCTCCCATCATCTCTAAAAAACATAACCTTTCTATTTGGACATTGTGAAGCAATATGACCAGATCCCAAACACTTAAAACATTTAATGCTAGAATGCTTACTAGAAGAAGCTTGAGTGTTAGGTGTACCTTTAGGGTCAAACCCTACATTCGGCCTTTTGGGTGTCTCCTTGAAGTCCAGTCCCTTGACTTTCCACTTCTCTTTTCTCTTGGTCCATTTTGAACTCCATGATTGGCTAGAATTTGCCCCACTCCTTGCTGTCACTCTAGCTTTGATTTGCTTTCCCACCATCATGGCCATGTTCACCATGCCCTCAATCTCCACATAGTGTTGCAATTCTACCACATTAGCTATCTCCCTGTTCAAACCACTCAAGAACCGTGCCATGGTTGCTTCTGGGTCCTCTTCTATATTGGCTCGGATCATAGCTATCTCCATATCCTTATGGTAATTCTCCACTGATTTAGACCCTTGAGTGGGTCTCTGAAGTTTTTGATGCATCTCCCTATAATAGTAAGAAGGCACAAACCGTTTCCTCATGTATGCCTTCATATTGTCCCACTTAGTAATTGACATCTCTCTATTTCTCATCCTGGATGTCACCAATTGATCCCACCATATTAGTGCATAATCAGTAAATTCAACAGTGGCTAGCTTTACCTTTTTATCTTCAGAAAAATTGTGACACTAAAAAACTAAGTCCACCTTCCTTTCCCACTCTAAGTAAGCCTCTGCATCATTCCTTCCCTTGAAGGTTGGGATCTGCATCTTTATGGATTTAAGGTCTCCATCTCTCCTATTAAATAGCTCACCTCTTTGAGCTCTCCTAGGTCTGTATACCCCAAACTCTTCCTCCTCCTCAATGTCTTCCTCCTCTGATTCATATCAAGGTGGTGGTTGCTGCTGGCGTACACCTGCATGCCTCTCGTTAGGTTCCTCATGTCTCCTTTATCTGAACTCATCCATCCGTCTCCTAATTTCAGCTAAGGCCAGATTGAACCTCTTAAATTGTTGTTGTATGGCTTTCAAAGTGAAAGCGATATTTGCATCTCCCCCTTAGTTGTCATCATTACTACCTTCCTGTGACATTGTAGATAAAATGATATACCTACAAAACAAGGTTAGTAATAAACAACCTTACACACTCCCTCACGTTTTTCCCTCAAAATGATGTCACTCCCCTCGTGTTTAAGTCACGGCAGTGACTCCCTCAAATAAACTCACACACTCTTGCCTTTTACCACTCAAGTGATGTCTTTAAAGTTACTTTTCGAAAATCGATTCAGCGAAACTAAGCAAACAACAAACAACACAAATTAATTGGAAAAAACAAGTAAATTCTAACAAGAAATGAAATAAGAACAATTCTAAAAGCAAAGTAATGCACGGACAGAAATAAAACAGTATGCTAATACACGGATGGAAAAGATATGTATGCAATGATTTTTGTTTATAATTGAACAATATGAATGCAAGATTATCCAATTCAATGTAATGGAAGCAAAGAAAGGCACAAACCAGAAAGTAAACTAAGAATCAAAGAAAGACACTCAATATATTGTAAAACTTAACAAAACCCGACAGCTCAAAGAATAAATTTCAAATCTACCCAAAGTTTAAGATAGGAAACTCAACTATTTTTCAATGATTTTTTTTTGTTTTTTTGCTGCTATTCACTCTTTTTTCCCGGTACTATTCACTTTTTTTAAAATTCTGTTAACTCCTTTTTTCGGGTATTGTTCAGTTTTTTAGGTACTATTCACAAATACTATTCACTGGTACGGTATGGGTACTATTTATAGGTACAGGTATTGTTAACGGATACGAATGGGTATTGTTCATGAGTGCAGGTATTATTCATAGGTATGGTACGGGAACTGTTCACGGGTATGGTATAGGTATTGTTCATTTTTTTAAAAATCAAATAAGAAAAACACAATAAAGATACGTATGAGTTCAATAGAATGAAGCCAAAGCTCTGATACCAAAATGATACGGAAACCCCAAGAAAACAAGGTTCTTGAAACCCACTAATCCTATTGAATCAAAATCCTAATCTTTCTATTATAAGAACATACTAAATCAAACCCCAAATCATAAGTTTGAGACCCAATCTCAAAGAAATCAGAAATCAATTTACGTTGCAAGTACTTATTTATTGATGCAAATCAATTTCTTGAAATAACCATAAAGACATTCACGCCTCACATGAAGAACCCGATTCTAAAATTTTTATTAATAATCCAATCTAAGGTTACAAGGATATAATAAGGTATAAATACCTTAACCAAGTCCTAACCCTAATAGGAATGGGTTTGCAAGCCCATTTAATGAAAACTAGGCTAACCCTAACAAATCTAGGAGCATCTAGCCCATTGAACATAATCTGATCCAAGTCTTTTTAGGAATGGGCTAAACACATTAAAACAAATAAGTTTCAAAATAAGCCAGACAAACAAAGCACACGTTGCTGACTAAAAAAAAACCTATAAATAAGTCCTTGGGCCTAATATAAGAGATAATAAATAATAAGCCTAAATTATAAAAAATGGGCCTAAATGGCTAAGTGTTAGCCTCTTCCAACGCCTCCTCTAATCAAGTCACAAGCTTGGGCGTGCCTTGGTGTTCCTCTATGGATGTTTTAGCCTCCTTATGTACTTGACTTGTGATTTGGGCTTGAACAAAAGCTTACATTGCTTGTTTAAGCCTTGAAGCTAGTTGTGTTATAATTGGACCACTTAGTATGTGTAGCTTGTCAAGTTGATGTGTAAGTGGAACTCCATTGCGAAGGGTGGTTGTATCATAAGGAATACATATTTCCTATATATAAGTTAGAGTTACATAGGTATAATTAATTGTAAACTCTAATTGATACGATCCAACATTACTTGTACTTTTATTAGATTCAAAGTAATTTAACCATGATTCTATTAAGTCTTAGAATTTTCTTAGAGTTTGTAATCCACTAAAAATAAATTTTCAAATAAGATTGTCTAGCATATAAACAACCTAGAACATGATCGTGTTCTAAGTCATGTATGAGATTGTGAGTTCTATTGTTTCTTTTTGAAACATGACACAGACTCCTGTATGCCCGTGTTTTAGATTGTAGATTCTTGTACATCTCAATATATTTAGATAAGGCTAGGGACTCTTTGGAAATACCTCCATCATATCAACATGTTTGTGCCTTCTATTAGACTATTTAATGCCCCATGTGACTTATAGATTTGAGTCTCATGAAAAGCACTCAAGATAATGGTTATTGGGTATTAAATAATGAATTTCAAATAGGTCAAAGACCTTTTTCTCTCTCTTCCAATTACCAAACGACATGTCGATTGATGGTGCTATATAATTTTAAAAACTTATTGAATAGAAATTTTAAACCATTAAAAAAACACATTAAAGGAAGAAGAGAGGAAATCAACATCTTATGAAAACAAAAACAATTACGAATACAGGTACACAAAACTCAATCGATCCATAAATATCTTACAATTGGTATCAGAGCTAGGTTGTTGCATTATTGTTGTCTGTCGTACAACATGGTTGTTGTTCTATTTGAGAGCATGGTATTGTATGATTTTGCAGTATGATTGTGTTCTTATTTGTTTTTGTATGAATGGAATTTTGCATGATTATTATTTTCATGGAATTGTCATATACGAAACAAACATTACTAACACAGACATGCAACGATTATTAATGGCGTTGATATAGAACATAAACACAAAAGAAACCATACGTTGTGCTGATAATGCCATGCATGTACTTACCGTTGTGTTATTATATTGAGATATGCGTTTATAATTGTTGAAAAGTAATGAAATTTTCAACAATCATTGAAGATGAAGGATAATACACAGTAGAAAGAAACCAAACACAAGATGGTTTAGAGTGAGAAAAATAAAAGAGTTTTTTGTTATGTAATGACTACCGAAGAAGACAATGGTGGATTACATTTTATTGGTTCACGCAAGAGAGGATTCTAGAAAGGACTTGCTAAAAAGAATCCATAAAGAAAGAAGGAAAAAACGAAACTAGAAACGAATCAACGTTTGAGGAAGAAGATGGCGTAATGTATGGCGCGTGCACATGTGCCAGACACTGCCGTTCCTTGGCAGCGCAAGTGCCAGATGGACTTCCAAGCCCAAAACTGATTTGTTTTAGGCTTTTGGGCTATTAAAAATTGAGATTGAGTTAATAAATTTTTATGGCCCAATTATAATGGATTATTGAATTCATAATTGACTTATACATAATATAATTTTGGAAATTAGTGCCATATTATATATTTCTTTGGTACTTTGAATATTTTATATTATGTAATAGTTGGAATTAAATTTTCCTAGTATATGTTGAATGTAATACATGACATTATGAACATTTAGAATAGTTTGTTAATCACCAAAGTGACCAAACTAATTAAATTAAATTTTGTCATGTATGATAATTGTCTAATTAAATGTTTATTGCATGGAAAGATTTTTAGTCACTAAAGTGGCCTAGCTTGAAAAATATTAAGCATTTAATTATGATTTGTTCAATTGTTCAATATGATATGATGCTAAAATGATAAAAAAGTTTAATTGAACAATTGAGATTATTAATTATAATGCTAGGAGGTCACCCAAAGGTGGACCATTGTTTATAATTAATGATATTAAAGGATTTTTCAATATATTTGGTTAATATGATTGTATATCTAAAGATAACATACAATTTGATTAGAATATGATTGACAATCCAGTATAGTAAATTATATATATGCATAAGAATAGGTTACTACTATATATTTAAATTTCACCCAAAGGGTAATTTAAATGCATAATCAAAGTGTATTAGTTAGTTTGAATCCATTTAGGTTTACTCAAAGCATTAATGCATGAGATATATGTTGTGTATGCAGCATCTACTAATTTGTTCACCCTAGGCAATGACTTGATCAAGTTTAATGGTCTAAATTATGGGGACTAGTCTGAACATATCTAGTTCCAACTGGGTGTAATGGATTTGAACTTAGCTATAGTTTCAGAAGTAAGACCTGCAGCCATAATTGAGGCTATTTTTGAAGTTGACAAGTCTTGTTATGAGGCTTGGGAACGGTCTAACAGGCTAAGCTTGAATTTGATGCGAATGACGATCGCAGAAAATGTAAAACTGTCAATGTCTAAAACGGACAATGCAAAGGAATTCATATTGAAGCTTAAAGAATACTCCCAATCTGATATAGCTGACAAGTTCATAGTAGGGACTTTAATGAGTGAGCTGACGATCAAAAAGTTTAATTGGTCACAGCCCATTCATGATCATGTAAGTCATATGTAAAACCTAGCTACAAAGCTGAAATCCATGAGTAAGGATGTGAGTGAGTCCCTTCTGGTATAGTTTGTTATCAACTCCCTTCTTCTAGAGTTTGGCTAGTTTCAGGTGAATTATAAGACTATTAAGAAAAAATGAAACCTTCAAGAAATAAAGGCCATGTTGGTTCAGGAGGAAGATAGATTGAAGAAAATAAAGGACACTCCATTCATCTCACGTTTCATCAAAGCTAGTAGCAGCAAGAACAAACCAGGAACGAAAGGCAAAGATAAGGATAAAGCTGTCAGCACAGTTAATGAGGGTCGAATCCATAATGATAAGAGGTGTCACTTCTGCAAGAAGCTTGGTCACTTCAAGAAAGATTGTCCTAAAAGAAAGGCTTGGTTTGAAAAGAAAGGTACATAATATATTTCAGTTGTTTTGAATCAAGTCTTATTGAAGTGCCTAATAATACCTGGTGGTTAGATTCTGGTGCAACTATTCATGTGTCACGTGTTAAACAGGAATTCCTTTCAATCCAGACCATAACCGGAATTGAAAAATTCTTATATATGGGTAACAGAATGAAGGCACAAATAGAGGGCATTGGGATGTATAGATTGATCTTTGACACTGGGTGTCATCTGGATCTAAAAAATTATCTTTATGTTCCTGATTGTGCTAGGAATTTAGTTTTTGTTGCAAAGTTGGATGATGATGGTTTTAAATTTAAGATAGGAAACGATGTTTTTTCATTGTATAAATATAAGTACTACTATGGTTCTGGTACTTTAATTGATTGTTTATATCGTTTCAATCTTGATGTTGATTTTGTTGAATCTCTGTTTCATGTTGACCATATTATAGGAAATAAATGTAGTGCACATAATGAATGTTCTATTTTTTTGTGGCATAAAAGATTAGGTCACATATCCAAGGAAAGGATACAAAGGTTAGTTAAAAATGAAATCTTACTTCTATTGGATTTTGTTCACTGGGATATATGTGTGGACTGCATTAAAAGCAAGCAAACCAAACATATATCAAAGCATCCAACCACAAGAAGTAGCACATTACTGGAATTAATACACACTGATATCTGTGGTCTTTTCAACGTTCCTTCTTGGGGCAACGAAAAATATTTCATTACCTTTATTGATGACTTCTCACGATGTGGATATATTTATTTACTACATGAGAAGTCTCAGTCGGTAGACATCCTAGAGGTGTTCATTAATGAGATAGAAAGACAGTTACATAGAAAAGTAAATATAGTAAGGTCTGATATAGGTGGTGAATATTATGAAAAATTTGATGAAAGTGGACAATGTCTAGGTCCATTTTCAAAGTTTCTTGCCAATGAAGGCATATATGCATAATACAAAATGCCTGGTACGCCATAACAAAATAGCGTAATTGAAAGGCAGAATCGTACTCTTATGGAAATGGTTAGGAGGATGTTAAGTAATAGTACTATACCTTTATCATTTTGGATCCATTCATTAAAAACCGTTACGTATCTGCTAAATAGGATTCCTAGTAAGGTCGTTCCTAAGACATCTTATGAACTGTGGACAGGAAGGAAACCTAGTTTACGACACCTTCACATTTGGGGTTGTTCGGCAAAAGTAAGGTTGTATAATCCATATGAAAAGAAGCTTGATGAGAGAACCATTCGTGGTTATTTCATTGGCTATCCCGAATAGTCAAAGAGATATAAATTTTATTGTCCTAGCTATAGTACGAGAATAGTTGAGTTTGGTAACGCTAGGTTCATTGAGAATGGTCAAATCAATGGGAGTGGAGAACCATGAAAAGTGGATAATCAAGAGAATCGAGCAGAAACAGACACTACCACA
This sequence comes from Erythroxylum novogranatense, assembly GCA_029891385.1. Taxonomy (NCBI): domain Eukaryota; kingdom Viridiplantae; phylum Streptophyta; class Magnoliopsida; order Malpighiales; family Erythroxylaceae; genus Erythroxylum; species Erythroxylum novogranatense. The sequence continues at coordinate 91,094,018 of CM057230.1, forward strand.
TCAGATGTGATTCCACTGGTTGTTATTTCTCTTGTTGCATCACGGATTCACAACATACTGGAACAACAAATTAATGTTCTAATTCTACAAATTGAACATATTAATGACAAACCATCTAATGATGATCAAGTTACAAATGATCAAGTAATATCATAAGACGTAGCATTATGAAGGTCTATAAGGCAAAAAAGACCAGCTATTTCAAGTGACTATGAAATTTACTCACTTGAACATGAATGTGACTTGAGCATTGATAAAGATCCAGGCTCGTTCAAACAAGCCATGGAATGTACCAATTTTGAAAAATGGTTTAATGCTATGAAAGAAGAGTTGAAATCAATGGATGATAATAATGTCTGCGAATTAGTTAAGTTGCCAGAAGGTGCAAAACAAGTGGGTTGTAAATGAGTCTTTAAGACCAAATGTGACTCACAAGGCAACATTGAAAGATATAAAGCTAGACTTGTTGCCAAAGGTTACACTCAAAAGGATGGTATTGACTATAAAAAGACCTTCTCTCTAGTTTCAAAGAAGGACTCCTTAAGAATTGTTATGGCATTGGTGGCTCATTATGATTTAGAGCTTCACCAAATGGACGCAAAGATCACCTTTCTAAATGGTGACTTGGAAGAAGAAGTATATATGGATCAACCGGAAGGTTTCGTGACCACAAGAAAGGAACGTTTAGTGTGTAAATTAAAAAAGTCAATATATGGACTGAAGTAAGCTTCCTGACAATGGTGTCTTAAGTTTAATGATATCATTACGTTTTATGATTTTATAGAAAACACCATTGATCGATGTTTCTCGATGTTTCTATATGAAGGTTAGTGGGAGCAAGTTCATTATATTAGTCCTATATGTTGATGATATCCTTCTTGCTATGAATAATATTGTTTTATTACATGATGTAAAGAATTTTCTTTTTAATAATTTTGAAATGAAAGATATGGGTGTGGCATCCTATGTGATAGAAATAGAAATATTATGGGATAGATCACAAGGATTGTTAGGATTATCTAAGAAAGGTTATATCAAGAAAGTATTAGAATGATTTCAAATGGAAAATGCTCTGCAGGGATAGTTCCAATTCAGAAAGGGTAAAAATTTAGTCTAATGCAATGCTCACGAAATGATTTGGAGCATAAGGACATGGAGTTTATTCCTTATGCATAAGTAGTTGGGAGCTTAATGTATGCTCAAACATGTACTAGGCTAGATATCAATTTTGTTGTTAGAATGCTAGGATGATATCAAAGCAATCCTAGAATGGATCACTGGAAAGCTGCAAAGAAAGTCCTTAGATACTTACAAGGCACCAAGGACTATATGCTAACATACAGAAAATCAACCTATCTCGAAGTGATAGGTTACTCGGATTCAGATTATGCTGGTTGTGTAGACTCACTTAAATCTACATTCGGTTACATGTTCCTATTAGCTGGAGAAGCAGCTTCATGGAAAAGTGGAAAGCAATCCGTTATTGCTTCTTCCACTATGGAGGCTGAATTTGTGGCATGCTTTGAGGCCATAGTTCATGGATTGTGGTTACGTAACTTTATTTTAGGTCTTGGTCTTGTCAATAGTATTACTAGATTGTTAAGAATTTATTGTGATAATTCTGCAGTCGTATTCTTCTTTAAAAATGACAAATATTCAAAGGTTGCGAAACACATAGATTTGAAGTATTTGTCTGTGAAAGAAGAAGTGCAAAAATATAAAGTATCAGTTGAGCATATTGGTACCGATCTCATGATAGTAGATCCGTTAACGAAAAGCTTACCGCCCAAAACATTTATTAGTCATGTTGAATGGATGGGCCTTATAAATAAGTCCTTATTAGCATAGTATTCTGACATGTATATATACATATCATTGTCTTGCTTAAATTTTTATAACACTTATAAATTCAATTATAGTCATATGTTTTTGCTAACTTACTGGTTATCAATATTATGTTGTATATAATAATTATTGTTTGTGAGATAACAATTACCGGATTACCCACTTAAAAGTTATTGAGTTGGGTTGATTCTATGATACATGGAAGGAATCAGGTTATATAACTTGTGACCACCATGATCCCATCAGCTTAATGCAATTAAGGATGACTTGATCTATTTCGCGTATTGTGTGCACTTAAAGTTATTGGATCACTAAATTGTAACATGGGCCAAGTGGGAGATTGTTAGACTATTTAATGTCCCATGTGACTTATGGATTTGAATCCCATAAAAAACACCCAAGATAATGGTTATTGAGTATTAAATAATGGATCTTAAATGCGTCAAAGACCCTTTTCCTCTCTTTTCCAATTACCAAATGACATGTCGGTTGTTGGTGCTATATAAGTTTAAAAACTTATTGAATAGAAATTCTGAACCATTAAAGAAACACATTAAAGGAAGAAGAAGAGAGGAAATCAACATCTTACGAAAACAAAAACAATCATGGATACAGATATACAAAACTCAATCAATCCATAAACGTCTTACACCTTCATCTCTGCAGGAATACACCTTAGGCCATGCCCATGTCCTAACCTATATTTACTCAAAAGAATTACAAAAAACATTCCAAGACTGCACCTATTCATATGAGCTATACACAACAATTTCCATCTTGGTGAATATATATCATGTTTGACTAACATATTCCAAGAAACACCTCCAAGATTGCACACATATATAAATATATATATAAAAGTTATAGATAATAATTTCTACCTCAGTTAATATACTTTACATAAGTTAAGTTGTAACCATGTTTAACACTCTGAGATATTAATAAGCCAAACGATGCTTGAATTTCTCTTTGGTAATTGACCTTGTCAACATTTTAATTGTATTATTCTTTGATGTATAAACCTTTTCCAACAAGATCTTTCTAGATGCTCTCAATTCTTTAAACTTGTGAAATCTCACTTTTTTAATTATAAAGTAACCAAAGTAACTATCCATCTATCTTTTTGATGATTATCCATAGTCCCTTAAAAATTAGTTGGATTGTCATTACTAATTCTATTTGATATTTTGATACTCGCTCGCTCTATCTATCATCACTATACCATACTAACGCCCTCTTTCTCGCATTGTTCTATTTCTCAAACTAGAACTTTTAACCTCTTTAGCATTTGTTCTAAGTTATTCTGGTTTCATTTATACCATCATTGGAATAATATTGCTTTGAGTTGATCCTAACATATGTTTTCTATATGTTTATCTCAACATGTGCTGTTCCCCAAATACTACATCCTTAAATATTACCTTAAAATTTGTACCATATGTATGAAACTTAACGAAGGCTACTTTTTATTGTTTTACATCCTTCTATAAACACTCTTTATAAAGTTCTTTCATCTCTTACTTACCGAGATAACTCAGCTGCACATGTTACAGTACAATGCTATTTTCATTTGACTATACTTTTATAATTTCTTCACCTATAATTTTGTTTCATATTAGATTGTAAATTTCTTTTGTCAATTTTATCCCTTTCATTATAGTCATTCAACCTTTAGGATATCATTTTTATCAATTTTATGACCAAAATTGGACAATTAAGGTGTATAAATAAAAATTTCTTCCTCAAGTATGGTATGTGTCTATTGTTTTCTTTAAGGAAGAAGATATGTATGGAGAAGACTCTATATTTTTATTGAGCAGAAGCTTGACAATTTATACAATCTTTCTCTAATAAAAATTCAAAAATCAAATAATATCTAAACTAAATCAGCATAAAATATGCTAATATCTTTGACTGTTTCAAAGTCACATGTTCAACACTCCTCTTTGAATTTGATACTACAAACTCCAAGCCTCTTTTTTCTTTTTCTTTTTCTTTAGTGCTCCCACAATTTCGTTGTTAGGCATCTCATGAACTTTTCCATCTGTCATTTTCAAGCAGTCAAATCTTCCTTTGTCTTCCACAATGAAGGAGTGAACCAGCTTATTGGTCTTTCTTGTAGATGTTTTTGAACTTAAAGAAATTTTTTTCTTTCATCATATATAAAGGTCTTCGTGTTAATTACATCTTCCTCAACATCACTAATGTGTTTCTCTTTTGTAAAATCCAATGCAAATCTTTTATTTTGCATTTTGATATTGAACACTTCTCTGTTCATTGCATCCTTGATCATGCAACAGTTATTTTCAAACAGTAACTTAAAGTATTTATAGAGCAACGGATAGTCAACAGATTTTTGTTTATTGTAGGAACATATAAGACATTAGAAATTAACTTTAAACCTGAATGCCCTTTAATTGCTATAATCCCCTTTCCTTTTGCTTCAATGTAGTCTCCATTTCCAATTTGGACTTTGGAGATAAAACTTGTATCAATTTCTCCGAACATCCTTTTATCAAAGGTCAGGTGATTTGTGCAACCATTGTTAATAAGCCAGCTTTCATTTGAATTGTAGTTGGCTAGGCATGATGCCGCAAATAACTCCTCCTCCTCAAGTTGATCATTTACAGCTTGCTTGGCTTCTCCTACATGTTTTTACGCTTTACATATCCTTTCAACATGTCCTAGTTGTCCATACTTGTTGCATATTACATCTGGCTTCCACCAGCACTTGTATTCTAGATGATTTGTTTTCTTGCAGTACGAACATGGTGGAAATCTCTAAGCATAGTTGTTATTAATCTTCTTTTTGTTATATGACTTTGCTGGAAAAGCACCTTCCATGATTCCTTCTTGCCTCATGAGTCTCCTTTGTTCTTGTGCCTATAATGTACTTAACAATTATGCCAAACAAAATTTTGCCAAATCCTTTGAGTTTTCAAGTGATGAAATTGTAGCCTCAAATCTTTTTGGAATGGTTAATAGAATTTTTTGAACTATTCTAGAATCATCAAAATTAGAATAAAGAAATCTTACATTATTGGCAAGGGCAATGAGCTTGTTGGATTAATCCTTGATCGTTTCTGACTCCTTCATTTTTCGTATCTTAAAGTTTTTGATCAAGTTGAGCATTTGCATTTCTTTGATTCTTTCATTCCCCGCATATTCCTCCTTTAAGAAATCTCAAATTTCTTTGCGTGTCTTGAGTGTCATGATTCTGGAAAAAATTGTTGGTGTGACTGCTGAAAACAGGCAAGCTTTTGCTTTGGACTTCCTTTGTTTCTTTTCTTTGTGAATTTTGATTTGAGCCACCGTTGGATTTGTAGGCAAGTTTGGAACGTCGTAGTCTTCATCTACAGCTTCCCACAAGTCATTTGCTTAAAAAAAGGCTTCCACTTGAACAACCCAACTTAGATAATTTCTACCATCAAACACTGGCAGAGTAATAGCAGTAAATGATGATTCCGAATCTATTAATGTGTGGTTTTTGATTTGTAGTATGAGACGACGTAGAATGAGTTATGAGTTATAGGTTTGTAGGTTTAGAGGCCCCTTAAGATCAAGAAAACTATGATACCACTTTGTTGGTTTTTTAGGAAGAAGATATGTATGGAGAAGATTCTATATTTTTATTTGACAGAAGCTTGTCAATTTATATAATCTTTCTTTAATCAAAATTCAAAAATCGGATAACATCTAAACTAAATCAGCATAAAATAAGCATAAAATTTGTTAATATCTTTGACTATTTTAAAGTCACATGTTCAAAAGTGCCAGACATTGCTCAACATCTTAACAATATTACTAAACATCTTGACTATAACCTACCATATTTTGATGATTTTGCTGGCTTTATCATCTCTAACTGAATAGTGCCAAAGTTTTTTAGTATGTATGACACAAACCAAGCCTTTTAGTATCATGTGAATATGAATATTTTATATCTAGAATCTAGAAGTTGATTGGTTTGAAACCTAAAGTTTGTTTTCATCATTGTAATTTGAATCCTCATTGTACATTACATTAGTAGACTTTGGTTAATTATCAATTTCCTTTTCATCCCTCTACTCCTTATTTGGATACTCCCTCCTGATATCTTTAGTTTGTTCGTACTTGTAGCACCATATTGTCTTTTCACCTTCGGATTTTGACCTAGAGCTCCATTTCACCGATCAATCTTTGACTACTTTCTTCTATGATTTTGATTTTCCCTCGCATACACCCTTTAACCCGAGAGCTTTCACTGGTATTGAGTCTCCATTAATTTGATCCAATAACATAGCAATGATGTCTTCCATACTAACTGTCTCCTTGCCTAATAAGAGTTTGGTCATGATATGTTCATTACAGAGAGGTAAAAAACCAAGTAGAATCATTACTTTATCCACGTCCGTAATTGTCACCTTAACCTTAACAGATCACTAAATATTTAGTTGAATATATTCATATGATGTTCTATATCTGCTTCCTCCTTTATCTTTAGTTCATATAATGTTTACTTTAGATATAATTTATTTATAAGAGACTTTGACATGTATTGACACTTCAGTTTTTTCCATATCTCCATAAGATATGCAATCTTCTTCATATAGCAAATGGTTTTAGTTGCTTGCACTTGCAAATCCTCCTAATTGAGCTCATCCCTATCTTTTGGCTTACTCTCCTGCGTCCCCTTTAGCAATTCTTACTGTTCTAACAAATCCATTTGGATCCTTTTGCATCTCTAAACATTTGGACATGACTTTGTTCCAAATTGTATTTTACTTGGAAACACCTCCGCCACATCTATGTCTTTATCCCGTACTTTCACCTCTAATTTCAAAAAAAGAATATCCTAAACCACGCTCGTGTCCTTAATCATGTTCACCTGAAAAGTATAAAAAACACTCTCATTCTTCCATAAACATTCCAAGATTGTACCCTTATATATAATTCATATACAAAAAAGTCAATTAACAAGTTGAATTGCAAAACTTCTAATTTTCTATTTAAAAACTTTTGAACCCATTGTTAAAAATGAATAAATGGATGATATTGCTCTAAACAAAAATCCATTTGGCGCATTGAAACAAAGTAACTTTAAGTTTAAGAATAAAACTGTATTGACAAATTTATTTACTTGAAACATTTTTAAAGTCTCTTGTATTCTCTTTTATGCTCTTTTTGGAAAACTATGTTCCACACATGAATATTAGTTAATAGATACAACTAACCGAATAGATTGCAGATAGTTTAGGTGGAAGATGCCACCGTCCGTACTCTGTAAATAGACCCTCGTAATATATTGCTTTCTTAACGTTACCAAGAGCTTCTCTTAAAATGATTTTTAGGTGGATGGCAATTTTTTAATATCCTCTATTAACAAAAAATACGAAAAATACTAGAAGACAGTCTCAAAATATAAAAACAAGATATTCCCTCAATTTCAATGAATTATTTTTAATAAGAAAAAGGGAATTGATATTAATTGATGGAATGAACCAACAAAAATTTTTCAGTTCTTTTCTAATTTTTCTTACTTTTTTACTATTTTTTTTGCTTCTTATTCGTATGGATATGTCCCAATTGATTCAATTCAAATTAATTATTTAATTAATATTTGTAATTTCTAAGGATGGTATCCAAACTAAATTATATTAAATAACTTCTACAAGCAATGCTAGTTATTTCTCCATTCGATTTTGACTTAACATTCTATAATTGACTTTTGGCTATTTTTTTATTTTAGGGTGAATAAATTCACTCACTACTTTAACCTATTCAAGGACACAGAAGCCAACAACGATCTTTCACATTAGCTTAGAACTGAGTAATCTTATTCTTCATTTTTAATATTACTTTATACTCCGAATATGCGCTCTTTCTAGGAACTCTTTATTTACTAGAAGCTTCAACGGTTCATGACGTTCCACTTGATTGCTTAGAGAGATAAAACTCACTCGGTTAAGCTTTTGCCCGTCTTAGGTGTGCAGCCTATACATATTGATTCTTCACTTTTTAGTGTGCATAGATATTATTCTTTATCTTCCACTTACAAAGCCACTCGGGGTTGAATATTGGAGTGCCACGCCAAGCCTTTATTCTTCAACTTATGAACAGCACAACATGTCTTTCCCTCATATTCTTTAACAGATAAACAGATGATTCCCATTTTTGTACTTAAACCTGTCTCTTAATCAATGATAAGGATTCCCAATCATTAGCTTTCGTCGAAGTTTGTGATATCCCATGTGGAGAACTCCCAATTCTACTTAGTTGCCAAAGGGATACATGCACATCTAATATGTTTAATGTCAAAGGTATAGGAACTACTTGAGGATTTTGTAAGTTGTCCATGTTTAATTGGTTAATTGCTAGTATACTTATTATCTTAATCACCATTCATTAAATGGGTTCAGTTTGTATGCGCCTACAAGATACATGTATGTTGCTTCTTGATGGTGACAGATTAAGAATAATTAACTCATCAGACCAAAAAGAAGAGAATAGTATTGTTTCTAATCGTCGTTATCAAGATAAATTATGTGTTTATACGAAAACTATAATAAGTGGATGAGGCACTTGGTATGGGGCAAATCCATTTACAGACTTTAATCGATAAGATTTGGTGTTTAAACTAATAATAATGCTAATTGATTAGGACAAAGAAAAGGATATGTTCCATCAATAAAAACATGGTGCACGTTGGAATCTGTTGTCACAACACATGAAATCTGTGGAGAGAAAAAGAAAGGTCCATGGTGGGGTTAGGAAGGAGAAGAAGCACTTGGTTCTCCGACTTAAAGTGGATATATGACGTACATGGAGCCCTCCCATACTCTCCTTTTCTTTTTTCTTTTTAGTTATGCTGTTTCTCTATCTGCCGATGAGGGACGCGAAGACCACCCTATATACTTAGGGTGAGTATTTGGGTAATTTGGGCTAAATTTTTACTGTTTGGGTCCGGCCCGAATTACCCGAATTCTTTTTTATGTTACCTGGCTCGAACTTGAAATTTTAATAGCCCGAAATTTTTTGGCCCGAACCAAAATTGAAATTACCCGGCCCGAACTCGAAATTTTAAATACCCAAACTTTTTGGCCCGAACCCAAAATCGAACTTACCCGGCCCGAACTCGAAATTTTAATAACCCAAAATTTGGGTAACTAAGTATTCTAGGCTTTACATGCTGATATGATGAATAATTAATGAAATGAATGAAGTTCGTCATTTCAATAAAATAATACACCAGAGGTAATTTCACTATGAAAATTTAATTATAGGATAAGTGGGCCTAGGAAATCAATGACTAACTGAGAATTACATTTTCTTCTACCCTTGGTGCGAGCTCCTCTGGGCAAACTCTAAAGCCTCTTCTATCTTCCCATTTCGAATCGATTCTATCAACCTCTGTTGTTGAAGATGGAAAAACGATTCTTGGATTTGTGTCCCATATCTGCAAACAAGGTCTTTATGTATGAGCCAAATGTTGCTCCACCTATCTCGGTATGTGGTTGTCACTTATGTGAGCATGCTAGTCTTAAAATGGAAACTTATTACTCGTAGATAATCTTATTGAACAATTCAACCTCATGTATATAAGGCAAATGCACTTTGCTACGATCCGATGGGTCATTCTAAGATGAAGAAAGACCTATGGTCAATGCGAGTTCATCCACAATCAAGAGATTGATGCATCGATCACTATATCTCTAACATGTGAAATCACAATGCACATCGGGGTTTATAATGTGCCACCAACATGCATATGAGCCATTACTTTTTCTATGATTTCCAAGCATGTAACCAGAGTGCTTGAGACTTTCAAAACTAAGATACAATGGAGATGGAAATTAATAAAATAGCACATGTGTTATAATTGTCAGCCACACAATTGCTATCTGGACTCCAAGAATGCAAATGCAATATAAAGTAAAAGAATCTTGAAAACATCAATCGTCTGAAAAAGCAGATGATAAAGGTCATTTAAACCTCTTAGGAAGAAAAAATTGGAAAAGAGGAAAAATAGTCAAACATGGAAAGCTTAAAAGAAAACCATAGTAGTATAGATCTTCCAATAACTAATACAAAACCTAATACAAAACCAAACATTAAGGAGATAAGCAACAAAACAAAGTGTCAAACCTCAGGTTTCAAATCATTGACGGAGGAGCAGGGAGCAGGGACGCACCACGGACGGAGGAGCAGGGAGTAGGGATGCACGCGGAAGCACGCACCACCAGGATGGAGGAGGAGGCTGACCCACGGGAGACGAGACGCACCACGGACGGAGGAGCAGGGAGCAGGGAGCAGGGACGCACGTGGAAGCACGCACCACCAGGACGAAGGAGAAGGCAGACCCACGGGAGACGAGACGCACCACGGACGGAGGAGCAGGGAGCAGGGAGCCAGGGACGCAGGCGGAAGCACGCACCAGGACGGAGGAGGAGGCTGACCCACGGGAGACGAGATGCACCACGGACGGAGGAGGAGAAGGCAGAAGAAGAACCGAGGAGATGAACGACAATCGAGACGAGAAGAAGACCAACGCAGAAGGCAGAGGCGACAGGCGAGAAGCGAAGGCAGAAGGCGGTTCCAGTCCGGAGAGAAGAGAAGGCTTCGAGATTCGAGAAGAAGAATCGGGATTCAAGCCCTAATTTTAATCCTATTTCAAACTAATTCGGGTAATTCGGGTAACCTGAATTTTTTCTGGGTTACCCGTACCTCACTCGAAATATTTCGGGTAATTTTTGGTCTAGCCCGATTTACCAAATATTTTCCATTTTCTTACCCGAATTATGCTCACCCCTATATATACTTGCTGATGAATGTGACTTCACAATTGGATTCGCACTTATACACATTGCTAGGCTTATTGAGTTGGAGCTATGTAAGTCCCATGTTATATTCCTATTTTCCTTCCCTGTGTATAATTCTTGAGTGGGAGATAATAACGTTCTACCTTTCATTATGCAAAAAGATGTACATATACAATTACAAACCTAAACTTCCTAAAACAATCAACTTAATAAAAGGCAATACACTCCTAATATTACAATATTTACGGCTAATATCCACCTAATATCTACCAATACTCTCCCTTAAGTAAAGCATGAAGATCATGAATGCCCAACTTGCGAAAAATGTAAAGAAAATGTTGTTTCCCAAGTGCTTTAGTGAAGATATCTGTCAATTGCTAATACGTACGCACATGTGACGTGACAATGTTACCAACAGTGATCTCATCACATTACACAACCATCATTATGAAGAAATTCACAGACACATAAGTAATATTATATTTGGAATTTTCATAGTCAGGTTAGTTCAGTGATCTATTCTCTAATAATCACCCACATATTATTTTAAGTATCTCCATGCTTTAATTTATGAGATCAATTACTTTCTTCGTGAGAAAGAAACATAATCTGTGCTAGTTTTATCATTTCAACAATATCTTGTCTTAATAAAATTACAACTAAGAACAATTTAAAATAATACAAAATGTAAATTAAATTTTACAATTATGATCTCATCATAATTTCAATTACACGTTAATTATTCTAGTGATTTTATCTTTAGTTTTAAAACATCAAATGAAATTATTATATAAAGATAAACAATACTCCATCCTTGTGAATGGAGAATTAATTCACATATTTAAAGAGAAGAGAGGCTTAAAATAAGTGTAACTTATATTTCTTTATCTACTCATATTGTGTATAAAAACTCTCATAATGTCTGTAAGCTTTAATATAAAGCACGATAACTCTTTTAAATTCTACAATAAGTGCAACAAACTAAATTTGACATGTTTGGTCTCTGTTGATAATCTATTGATGTTGAGTAAAGCCCAAGATGGATCAGTGAGTGAATTAATGAGCTCTTTGCAGTTATTCAAGTACCTATTTGGATTAAAAATAAATAAAGATAAGAGCCACATGGTGATTTCTACTAGTACAAAGTATATGGCACAATTGTTCTGTATTTTATCTAGCTTACAAGTGAAATAAGCCCCATTTAAGTATCCAAGACTTCCACTAGCCACCATAAGAATCATCTATAGAGAGTGTATTCCCCTAATAGAGAAGGTTCATAAGAGGATCAATTTGCAGCACAACATGTACCTTTCAAATGTATGGAGACTTCAACTATTCAATTTAGTAATAAACTCTTTACAAATCTATTAGGTTTTTTTTTGGAAGAGGGAGTGATCAAAACTATTAAGAAAGTTATTAGGCGATTCTTATGGGCAGGAGCTTAAGAAGGTAAGTATAAAAATAAAGTGAATTGGGGGGAGGTTTATAGACTAGTAGATGAGGGGAAACTGAGAGTAGTTCCTTCCTATCAATCTTTCCCACAAAATCTTAGTAAGGAAGAGATTATGGAGGTTGATACATGATAAGGAATCTCTATAATGAAGTGAATGCACTCCTACATATTAAAAGGAAGAAGCTCATGACAAACCTTCATTATATTCTTTACATAATTATTGAAATTGAGGGGAAACATGGAAAGAAGGTTTAAGGTGGGTAATGGTAAATATGCTTCTTTATACTATGATAATTGGAGTTTGAATGGACCTTTGATTGAAGACTATGTTTACTTAACCCCGGTAAACATCTTTCCTGAAATTCTAATGTATAAGTGTGGGTAAGGGAGAGCCAATGAGGCAATGTGCCTATATAGGTAGTCTATATACTAGTTACTTATAATCTAGACTAAAGGAAAGAAGATCAATACATATGGTTAGGTAAGAGATCATGTAAGTTCTCTAATAAATCCTATAGAGAAATCCTAGTAGTAGAGGTGAACATTTAAGGTGGACTATAATATTCTGTGACAATATTAGCTAAAGATAAACTGGCTAATATTGACTACTTATAGTATCTAAATTTGGTTAATATAAGCTAATTATCTATGATAGAAAAATCATATTAAGAAAGGAGAATTCTTATTATTTCATCTCATCGATTTAGAAGTATTTATACAAAAAGTCTGAATGACAAAACTAACTATGCCTAACTAAGCTAACTTAACTACCAACTTATCAGTATATAATTCTAACACCCCTCCTCAAACTAGTGAGTATATATTATGTACACCCAGTTTGCTAAAAGAATCCTTAAAAATAGTCGAGGACAATCCTTGAGTAAAACAATCAGTAAGCTAATTTTTGGAGGCATCTGGAAGTAAAACAGTGACATCGGATTGTAGTTTTTCATGAACCACATGATAGTCAATGTCAATGTGCTTTGTTCATTCGTGAAAAACTAGATTATGCGTCAAATAGACCGCAGACTGATTGTCACAAAATAATGGTATTGAAACAGTAGGAGACATCTTTAGTTCAACAAGAAGATAATGCAACCATTGCACCTCACAAGTTGTAATTGCTAGTGCTCGATATTCGGCCTCGAAAGAACTACGATTGACAGTGTTCTGTTTCTTGGTTTTCCAAGAGATTAAGGAAGAGTCAAGAAACACGCAATAACCTGTAATAGATCATCGAGTATCTGGGCAAGTTCCTTAATCCGAATCTAAAAAAGCTTTGAGATGGACTTCACTATCAGAAGAGAAAAAGAGATCTTGTCCAATAGTACCTTTTAAATATCGCAGCACTTGGTGAGTAGCAGCTAAGTGATCTAGTGTAGGAGAGTCAAGAAGTTGTGCTAATTGTTGGACAACAAACGTGATGTCGGGTCAGGTCGTAGTCAAATACTGAAGCTTACCAATCAATGTTCTATACCGTGTAACATCATCTAATTTGACACCTCCATCCTTGGAAAGCTTCATTTATGGTAAGATTGTTAAGTCAAAATGACTTTACATAAAAATGATTTTGATGTATAACAAACATAGTGAGATCAAATATAAGAAAAACAAAACAGTCACAGACGTATCTGAGCGAATTCGGAGATGATTTAAGATGGCGTATCTGAGCATTTAATTCGGAGATGTATTTAAGATGACGTATACTGAACAAAGTTGACCGAGACTAAGTTGAAAAAGTCGATCTGAGGCACACGCATAAATCAAAACAAAACCATTTAAGATTGTCAAAGTAAAAAGTCAACACAGACGCAGATGACACAAGACAATAAAAGACGCAGACGCAAATGTAGATACAGACGCAGAAACAAAAGCAGACGCAGACGCAGACGCAGACGCAGAAAAGAAACAGACGCAAGAGTCAGTTCGAGTTAGTTACAGAACTCAACTGATTAACCATTTCTTTAAAGATTCAAGATTCAAGAATCAAGAAGCAGTTAGAGATGAAGGCTATAAATACAAGTCGAAGATAAAAAACTGAAGCGCTTGCTGTTTTGAGAAAAATTACACAAAGAGAAAAAGCGATTAAGTGCGAATTAGCTGAACTCTATCCTTCTGTAACAGAGTGTTCAAATATTTTCTGAAAAGAAAAGTTGTACAGATAGCCTGCAGAGGCTAAGTGTGAAAGAATACTAGTTGTAAAGACCTGAAGAGGCTCGTGAAAGAATACTGTAACGTTTGAAGAGATAGTGAAATCTCAGAAGAAACTCTGAGGACTGGACGTAGCCCACGGTTTGGAGTGAACCAAGATAAATCTGCGTGTCTACTACTCTCACTCTCTATCTCACTTTTAGTTTCAAAGTTGATCTTTATTTACTATTCATATACTTAGCATTGAAAAGTTTGATCAATCAGGATTAATAAGAATTCTGTAAAGAATCTTAATTCTAACAAGTAATTCTAAAAGATATTCAAAAAGGGGAATACACAATTCAACCCCCCCTTCTCGTGCATTCTATTGTGTTTTCAAGTGCTGTATTAACGTGTGATTCACTTCAATTGGTATCAGAGCTTGGTATCCAAGAATCACTTTGGCGAAGTGTGGATTAAAGATAATGGCGGAGTCACATGTATACATCGCTGAAGGAGCCTCAGTCACTAGACCTCCAGCATTCAATGGAGAAGACTATCATTACTGGAAAGATAGGATGTGGTTATTCATCGAATCTACACATGTAGACCTTTGGGACGTAATAGAGAACGAACCCTATATACCTGTAGATGACGAAGGTAGTTCTATTCCACGAAGCAGATGGACGGCTGATCAGAAAGCAAGAATACAACTGAATTCAAAGGCGAAATTTTTCTTAACGTGTGCCCTAAGTAGAAGCGAGTACGACAAAGTGCATGGTTGCGACACAGCAAAAGAAATGTGGGACACATTGTCCATTGCTCATGAAGGCACAAGTCAAGTTAAGGAATCCAAGATAAGTATTCTTGTACATCAATATGAACTTTTCAGGATGGAAGATGAAGAATCGATTGATCAAATGTTTGGAAGATTTCAAACAATTATCAATGGATTGAAAGCTCTTGGAAGGACATACAATAATCAAGATCACGTTCGCAAGATTCTAAGAAGTCTTCTAAGAGATGGAGACCAAAAGTTACTGCGGTCTGAAGCCAAAGACTTGAGCATATTAAAGCTAGATGTGTTCTTTGGGATCCTAAAGATTCATGAAGTTGAACTCAACGTTGAAGATAAGCCCAAGCGAGAGAAGTCAATAACCTTCAAGGCGGACAAAAGAATCATAAGACTCGAGAGAAGGAGGAAGTCATCAAAAGCATTGAAAATTGAAGAATCAAGAATTGACAACTCTAGCCAATCGATTCAGAATCGAGTGATGAAGATGACGAATTATCTTTCATTTCGAGAAAGATAAGGCGCGTGTGGAAGAAGAAGCCCGTAGTAACGGACATTCGGAAAGAATGGAAAAGATGAAGCTAAGCCGGAAAAGTCTTCTATCATTTTATTACGAGTGCAATCAGCTGGACACTACAAGTCCGAATGCCCTACTCTCGAAGAAACCCAAGAAGAGTAGAGAAGGCAAGAAAAGCATGATGGCAACATAAGAGGACCTAGATTCATCTGAATCGAATCTGAGCTCAGAGTCATCGAACATGCAAACATTTGCCTAATGGCCGAGGAAGATAGTGATGAGGAGGTAAAATTCGACTCTGAAAATTTGCATGATGCATATTTAGAATCATTAGAAGATTCTCATGCTATTCGAAACAAAGACAAGTTGTTGAAGAAAAAGTATCAGAGAATATTAGAAATACTAAGAAAATAGAGAGAAAATATTTGCTTAAAAAGGAGTTAGAAGTTAAAAGGAAACTTGTAGACAGATCAGATGAGATTAATCAACTCAAACTGAGGATCAAGAATCTATCAGCTGATCTAGTTACTTTCACAGATAGTACAAAGAAAACGAATGATATGCTAGGAAAATGTAGACATCCTAGTGATAAGACTGGATTAGGGTTTACTGGAAACAATACTCAGTCTCGTAATAAATTTGTTTCTAAAAAAGGAAGAAATAGGATAACATATTTTAATCAACGTCCGAGTAATATGCATCAAAGATCATATCATGTGCATACTACTAACCATAAAGGACCCAAGAAAATTTGGGTACCAAGAAATAAAATAGTTTCTCCTACAGATATCCTTCCTTAGAAGATACGGCAAGCACCATTGGTATTTAGACAGTGGATGCTCGTGACACATGACGGGAAGAAGGTCTATGTTCCTAGACCTTCAGTATAAAAAGGGAGGATCAAGAACTTTCGGAGACAACCAATGAGGCAAAATCATTGGAATCGGGAAAATAGGTAAAGATTCCTTTGCATGCATAAATAATGTAACGCTTGTTGATGGTCTAAAGCATAACTTGATTAGTGTGAGTCGGTTGTGTGATTACGGTTTTATAGTTACATTCAATCAAAATCTTTGTGAAGTCAGAAATAAAGATGGGTCTATACTTTTCTCTGCCAAGAGAAGAAACAACCTTTACAAAATCAACTTAGAAGATTTTCAAAGTCAAAATATCTCATGTTTTCTATCTTCGAAGAAGAAAGACTAATCGGCATAAAAAGCAAGGTCATGTCTCTTTGAAACATATTTCAAAATTGGTAAAACATGATTTGGTAAGAGGTTTACCAAAATAAGTTTTGACAAAGAATTTTTCTGTGAAAATTGTTTGAAAGGAAAACAGTTAAAACCTCTTTCTCTTAAAAATTTTGTAACTTCTTCAAGACCTTTAGAACTATTACATATGGATTTGTTTGGTCCTACAAGGACATTAAGTCTTAGCGAAAGAAATATGGACTTGTCATTGTTGATGATTTTACTCGATTTTGTTGGATATTGTTTTATCACACAAAGATGAGTCTTTTAAGTACTTTAGAACTCTATCCGTAAAGTTACTGAATGAAAAGGAATGTCTATAGCTAGTATCGGGGAGTGATCATGGCGGAGAATTTGAGAATGAGAAGTTTAGAGTTTTACGTGAGGAGAATGGAATTTCCCACAACTTCTCGCCCTAGAACTCCACAACAGAATGGAGTTGTTGAGAGAAAGAATAGGACGATTCAAGAGATGGCAAGGACTATGCTATGTGAGATGAATCTTCCTAAGTATTTACAGGCGTAAGTCGTGAATACAAAGATGCTATATTCGTAATAGGATCTTGTTGCGACCTATGTTGAAAAAACTCCTTACGAGTTATGGAATGGAAGAAGACCAAGCATATCCTACTTTCATCCATTCGGTGCAAATGTTCCATTCGAATACGAGAGTTGTTGGATAAATTCGATTCAAAGACCTATCCAGAATATTTCTAGGTTACTCATTATCGCCTAAGGCATTTCGAGTTTACAACCCGACTTCAAAGATCGTTGAAGAGACGATCCATGTCAAATTTGATGATAGTTCTCAAACCCATAAGGAAGATGACATGGAGATTGAAGGTCCTTCAAAGAACCTAGATGATGCCTCGAAACTCCCTCGTCGGACACTCATGAGAATAAGATTGAAGATATTCCGAAACTATAGAACTAAGGCGAGATTGGAAGTATAAAAGTTCTCATCCGAAGAGTTAATTATCGGTGAGACCTCGGAAGGAGTTAGGACAAGGTCCGATTCGAGACGAGAAGCTAATGTAGCTTTTATCTCGAAGTAGAACCTAAGAAGGTTGAGGAAGCTCTTGAAGATGAAGCTTGGGTGTTAGTCATGCAAGAAGAGCTGAACCAATTCACAAGGAATAACGTCTGGTCCTTAGTTCCAAAACCTCCTAAGAAATCCATTATAGGAACAAGATGGGTTTTCAAGAATAAGTTAGACGAATCAGGAAGAGTGAGTCGTAACAAGGCCAGATTAGTAGCACAAGGTTACAATCAGCAAGAAGGAATAGAATATACTACAACGAAACATATGCTCTAGTAGCAAGACTTGAAGCTATAAGGATTTTGTTGGCATATGCAATCTGTCACGATATAAAGTTATTTCAGATGGATGTTAAGAGTGCATTTCTGAATGGTTTTATAGACGAAGAAGTCTATGTGAAACAACCTCCTGGCTTTGAAGATGTTAAAATCCAGATTATGTCTATAGACTTCACAAAGCCTTATACGCCTAAAGCAAGCCCTAGAGCTTGGTATGATCGTCGAGTACCTTCTTAATAGAAAATGGTTTCAGCAGAGGTCAAGTTGATAAGGCGCTCTTTAGAAAGAGTTTTCGAATGATTTTATCTTAGTACAGATCTCGTTGATGATATTATCTTTGGTGCTACTACAAAAGAGTTGTGTTTAAAGTTTGAGAGACTAATGAAAAGAGAATTTGAAATGAGTATGATGGGTGAATTAAAGTTCTTTCTTGGGTTGCAAGTTAAGCAGACCAAAGAGAAGATCTTCATTCATCAATGTAAGTATGTGAAAGAGTTCTTTGAATAAGTTTGACATGAATAATGTGAAGCCAATGGCAACTCCGATGCATCCTTGAAACCTTTTGTCGAAAGACGAACTTGGTAAGAAGGTGGATCAAACCTTATATAGAGGGATGATCGGTTCTTTATTGTATCTTACAACAAGTAGACACGATATTACATTCAAGTATGCTTGTGTGCAAGATTTCAAGCCGATCATAGAGTCTCATTTTTCTTTTTAAAAGAATTTTGAGATATCTCGCAGTACTACTGATCTTTGCTTAATATTTGAGAAAGGTAAAGATTTCAGTTAATCGGATCTTGTGATGCGGACTATGCCGAGATAGAATCGAAAGAAAGAGCACAAGTGGATGATGTCACTTTCTTGGAGGAAATCTAGTCTCCTGGTCAAGCAAGAGACAAAGCTCAATTGCTCTATCAACCGTTGAAGCAGAATACATGTCTGCCGCAAGTTGCTGTTCACAGACGCTGTGGATCAAGTATCAGCTTGAAGACTATTCAGTTAAGGAGGAGGAGATTCCAATTTATTGTGACAACACCAAAGGTAATAAACCCACAAAGAATCCAATTCACATTCGAGTAAAGCATATAGAAGTCAGACATC
Source organism: Erythroxylum novogranatense (assembly GCA_029891385.1). Lineage (NCBI taxonomy): Eukaryota > Viridiplantae > Streptophyta > Magnoliopsida > Malpighiales > Erythroxylaceae > Erythroxylum > Erythroxylum novogranatense. The sequence goes on from CM057230.1 coordinate 91,113,224, forward strand.
ATTTCCTGAGAGACTACGTTCAGAGAAAGGTGGTGCTTCTAAAGTTCGTTGAAACAGAGCTTCAATGGGCGGACATCTTCACTAAACCACTGAGTGAAGAACGTTTTGGAAGATAAGACGCAATCTCAATATGGTGATGCTAAATGAGCAGTTAGGCTAAAATAATGTGAGAAACTAACGGCGTTATACACAGTGAGTTACAGCTGGTAACTTTTCTCACAAGGAAGATTTTTGGAGGGAAATATCTGATAAACTCGAGGTTCTTAATGATTCGAGAACCCATCAGTCCATAACCCTATAAGTAGATTGAAGATGATATTATAGCAGTCTTTTCATCATCTCCTGACGGTTCATTTCTACTTTACCAATTCTCTCAAAATCTTTTCACTCAAAAGCTTTCCAGAAGATAATCTTTCGCTCTATACAATGGAAGCAGCAATGATTTATGGAAGACTTGTGAACTTTGAATCACTAAGGGGTGACGGCATGGATGTAGAACCTGAGATTATAAAAGCTGGCTGGAAGAACTTCTTTCAAAATACAAGAACCGGTCTATATAAATGAGGTATATGAGTTTGGGAAGAACGTTCGTCGATAGAAGACACTATTGTATCCTCTGTGGATAGAATATCGCTTATTGTCACAAAGGATTTGATAAGAAAGTAATCGATTGCCCATCCGTTGGTGAAAAGCTGCCTACCAAGGCGGATGGATGTCCTCGCTTGGAATGAAAGAAGAAGATGTCAAGAGGCACTCTATGGCACAAATGATTCAAGAGAAAGGAAGACATCAAATCTGATTCCAAAGGCTAGGGTTCTGCATGCAATCCTGTTCAATTGCATTCTTCCTAGAGTTGGTTCAAGGCATTTGGTGACTACTTTAGACGAACAATGTCTGTTCTTTCTTCTCAATCGAAATCCTATAGATCTACCCTTTTTAATCTTTCACTATATGGTTAAGGGGTTAAAGGAAACTTCCAGTTATCCTTATGGTATGATTTTGACGAGGATCTTTATGGAATCCAGTATTCGTCTGCACCAAGGTATAAGACGAACTGTTCCAGTGAAGAGCAAGATTGATGCTCATACTATTCGACGAATGGGTCTGAATACAGTAGATAAATATCACGCCGGTTCTTCAAAGAAACCAAGAACTGAGGGGGAGCGTATATTGAAGAAGACTCTTGTCTCAAGTTCTCAATCACCTGTAAGTATCAAATTGCCTATTGCCGAATTAAGGAGAGTGCTAGGGAGACCTCTCATGAAAATGGCGAGTCCTCTTGTCGCAGAAAGTCAATCTCAGAGGGCAAAGCAAAGTGCGCCAAAGAGACAAGGAGAAAGTCTCTTGAGCGAAGTTGTGAAGAAAGCCAAGAGATCTCCAAGAATCAGGACTCTGAGGCAACAGGAAGAGAAGATTGCCAGAGAACAAAGGCGAGAAGAAACTTCTAAATCTTATGCAGCCAAAATCACAAGATCCTTAGTCTCTATTCTGGAAGAGGATACGGCCAGAAGATCTAAAGAGACTGAGAGGAAGAGAAAAGTAACATCTGTTAAAGGAAAATTTCTGTGAAGAAATCAGCAAAACTAATCAAGCGAGAAAAAAGACTAAGAAGGTTAGTCAAAGAAGAGCATCTCAACTCTACGAGGACGTTAGTCTAAAAAGAGATAACGACATCGCTCAAATTGAAATGTAAACCGAGCATTATACGCTCAAGAAATTCCTAGTGCTCAACAAGAAGAACCAATGGATGAAAGCACGGTTCATGAGACACTGGCATTATAAAGGAGGAACCAGCGGAAGAATGGCGGTTCTCAGAGACTTCTAAGGAACACAACCGTAAGCAAGCAGCGATCAGATTTGGTGATGATGAACCAAGTCGAAGGTATATAACTACCGAAGTTCTTGAGGAAATATAGGCTGGAAATCAAATTGGTAGAAGTTATTACCAATCGAGCAATGCTATTATAATCGGTGTTGAAGCGGTGAAGAAAGTAGTAGCTGGTGCAACCTATGTTGATTAATGGTATCACGTGGCGCTTACTAAATGAAAAGAGAAGTCTTTTACGATACCTTGAGGCTTCTTGATCATTTGCCATATCCTCAAGACGCCCCCACCTTGCCGTGTACTATGTTCCCAATCACGAGAACACAGAGATAAAGGTTATTCCATATATTCAACCAAGGTGTCCAAAAGATTTTACAAAGGAAAGTCAAAATTATTTCACGAAGATAATGTTGATGATGATCCGTCCATGCATCGATTGCGAAGAAGTGCGGAAAATTGATGAAGCATGCATTCCTGCACAAGACCCAGATCAAGCGAGCTGCAGCCATACAAATCGTGCGGAAGACTGTCTAGTAGGGGGAAGTATAAAAACAGGAACATTTACTGAGTTCCTTGTTCGCAGTTCTTCGATTAGCCCTTTATCTAATACATCGCCTATCAAGAACATGCCCTATCCTCGCAAGGAAGATAGTTGTTGATCTTGCCAGCCTTTTGATCTAAATCTTCCAAGTCGCAACATTCATTCGCCCACCGACTTTTGAGATTAATGAAGACTACACTCTATCCTCGATGCCTATACTACTACAATTCCTTTCGCCCTCCATCGCCAGGCGATCAAGCCTCTTTGTCGATGAAGTCGAGATTATGTGGTGAACTCAATGACATGAAGGAGACGGTGAATGATCTAAAGAAGATGATAGTAGAACCGCCAAGAACCAGAATCGATAATCATTTTGATTATAACAAATAGGGGAGAGCAGGAAAGAAGAAAATAATCGAAGAGGAGAGGATGTTCGGATGAAGAAGGTGTGACCACAATGATTTAAGACAGAAGAAGATAAGTTTTGTTTTGTTTTCTTGTATGTAATTTGTTATATTCAAAAAGGGGGAGATTGTTAAGTCAAAATGACTTTACATAAAAATGATTTTGATGTATAAAAAACATAGTGAGATCAAATACAAGAAAAACAAAACAATCATAGACATATATGATTTAATTCGGAGATGCGAAGATGACGTATCTGATGAAGTTGACACGCACTAAGTTGAAAAAGTCGATCTGAGGCGCATTACGCATAAATCAAAATACAAACGAAGATTGTCAAAGTAAAAAGTCAACACAGACGCAGATGACACAAGACAATAAAAGACGCAAACGCAAATGTAGATACAGACGCAGAAACAAAAGAAGACGCAGACGCAAATGCAGAAAAAAAACAGATGCAAGAGTCAGTTCGAGTTAGTTACAGAACTCAACTGATTAACCGTTTCTTTAAAGATTCAAGATTCAAGAATCAAGAAGCAGTTATAGACGAAGGCTATAAATACAAGTCGAAGTCGAAAACTGAAGCGCTTGCTGTTTTGAGAAAAATTACACAAAGCGAAAAAGCGATTAAGTGCGAATTAGCTGAACTCTATCCTTCATAATGAGTGTTCAAATATTTTCTGAAAAGAAAAGTTATGCAGATAGCTGCAGAGGCTAAGTGTGAAAGAATACTTGGTTGTAGAGACCAAGAGGCTCGTGAAAGAATATCGTAACGTTTGAAGAGATAGTGAAATCTCGTAAGAAACTCGAGGATCGGACGTAGCCCACGGTTTGGGGTGAACCAGATAAATCTGCGTGTCTACTACTCTCATTCTCTATCTCACTTTTAGTTTCAAAGTTGATCTTTATTTACTATTCATATACTTAGCATTGAAAAGTTTGATCAATCAGATTAATAAGAATTCGTAAAAGAATCTTAATTCTAACAAGTAATTCTAAAAGATATTCAAAAGGGAATACACAATTCAACCCCCCCTTCTCGTGCATTCTATTGTGTTTTTAAGTGCTGTATTAACGTGTGATTCACTTCGAAGATGGGCGTGGAGACTGACTTGGAATCTAAAAATTGAGTAGCATGAAGTAAGTCCAAAGTGTACTTCTTTTAACAAATATTGATTCCGCGCTTTGTTCTCGCCACTTCTAGACCAAGGAAAAACTTGAGTTCACCAAGATCTTTTATGATGAATTTATCATGAAGGTGTTGTTTGATGTGAATAATTACGTCCATGTTATCACCAACCATGATGACATCGTGCACATAGACCAAGAGTGCCATGAAACCATCACTGCCAGTTTTGAGAAACAACGTCTGATCCGATGTAGCTTGTCTGAAACTATACTAAAGTAATACAAAAGTACATTTTGCATTCCATTGCTGACTAGCTTGACGTAAGCCATAAAGAGATTTAACCAACCGGCAGACTTTGTTTCCATTATCTTCATAGCCCTTAGGAAGCTTCATTTATACTTCTTCATCAAGGTCGCCATGAAGAAAAGTGTTATTGATGTCGAGTTGATGTAAATGCCAACCTTTGATTGCTGCTAACGCAAAGAGAAGGCCAATTGTTGTCATTTTAGCCACCGGACTGAAAGTGTCCAAAAAATCAACGCCCTCTCATTGGGTATAACCCTTAACAACTAGTTGGGCCTTGTACCGTTCAACTGAGTCATTTGTCTTTCTCTTGATTTTGAAGACCCATTAACAACCGATTGCTTTCTTACATTGTGGCAAATCAACGAGCTCCCATGTATGATTTTGTTGGAAAGCCTTTATCTCTGCCTACATGGCATTTCTCCAATAGTCATGCATAACTGCTTGTTCATAAGTATGGAGCTCACGATCTTGATCCACTGCAGTTGCAAATGCATAATTCTTAGGGGTGAGTTTAGAATAAGAGAAGACATGAGAAAGGAGATGAGGGTTTGTTCACTGCGTAGCCATGCATTTGTAATAGTTAGGTATTGTGGATCAAGCATCTAACGCACAGGTGGAACAGATGAGAGAATAACATCAGGTGTGGACAAAGCAGAATAAGAGGAGTGGACATCTGTTACTTGTAAAGTTGAAACATCAGGAGCATGTTGAAAGCTATCATATAATGGCTAACTCACCCCCAAAAGCTAGCTCAAGAGGGGGAGGTTTGCACACTATTATAAATTGTTGAATGCTCTTATAGTTTTCTGATGTGAGATTCGTGACACCCCCCTCATTCTAGAGCAAGACTGGACATCTGATGGACATATTGGGCAAAGGGACATAACCGGGCACCGACCCAAACCATCGAGACAAACTGGCTTTGATACCATGTTAGAAGGCCTAACTCACCCCCAAACGATAGCTCAAGAGGGGGAGGATTGCACACTATTATAAATTGTTGAATATTCTTATAGTTGTCCAATGTGGGATTCCTGACACACTCTCCCCAGAAATGAATAGGTAATGTTTCTTGAAAACGCAAAGCTCGTGCTACAGACAAAATGTGTTGATGTTTTCTCTCAATACTATTTTGTTGAGGGGTTTTGATGTAAGAAATTTGATGAATGATGCCTTTAGAGTCATAGAAAGTTGGAACATTAAACTCTTGCCCATTATCACTTTGGATACACTTAACAGTTTTATGAAATTGAGTGGAAACATAAGAAATGAAAATTTGCATGATTGTTCTTGCTTCAGATTTATGTTTCATTAAGAAAATCCAAGTATATCTACTAAAATCATCTACAATAGTAAGAAAATATCTATGTCCTTTAAAAGTTGAAGCATAATTGTCACCCCAAATGTCTATATGAATCAAATCAAAAGCAGTAGTACTAACAGAAGTACTGATAGGAAATGGCAAACGCTTTTGTCTAGACATATGACAGATATCACAAAGGGAAACATTAGAAATAGAGGGAACAATAAACTTTAATCGAGTAAAAGAGGGATGTCCTATTCTAGTATGCCATAATAAGGAAGTTTCTTTATTACAAAGAACAATATTAGCAACTACAATGTTGGAAGCAGATGAAGCATCATTGGAAATCAGCTTGTATAAGCCATAACAATGCTCAGCAACCTCAATCATCTTCTATGGCTAGATATTCTGAATTATACAATGAAAAGATGAAACAATTATGCAACAAGAGATGTCACGAGTTAATTTACTAACAGATATAAGATTGAAATTGAAATCAGGTACGCATAAAACATTGAAAAGTTTCAGAGAATTGTTCAAATGAGCAGTGCCAATATGAGTGACCCGTACAATTATTAGGAAGGGTGACATAAACATTGTGAACTAGTTTATAAGAATGAAAAGAAGCTAAAGAACATGCACTACGATCTGTAGCACCTATATCAACAATCCATTCATGACAATGAGAATTATTAATAGTAGAAATATTCAAAGAAATATGGGAAACTTTCTCATCAGATGAAGAAAGAAAACCTGAAGTGGACTTCGTCTGTATAGAACTCCACAAAGCCACTGAATTTACATGATGAGAGGTGGAGGAAAGACCTTGGAGCAGCTGTAATATTTGATCATACTGATCTTTGGTGAACTGAAAATTGGAGACTCGATCCTCTGTATGAAAAGTAGATACTCGATCCTCTGTATTGTCAGAAAAGTGAGAATCTGCAGGTTGAGTAGAAGGATCATCAGTGTCAACGACATTAGCATAGACTCGATTAGAAGATTTCTTGGAAGTATTCATAGTTGTCGGATATCCATGTTTCTTATAGCATCAGTCAATAGTATGACCTTCCTTTCCACAATGAATGCAAATCGGTGGTGTGGAACTGTTAAAGAATTTTCTTGGTGCAGAAGCATTAGCACCTATAATGGCTAAAACACTTACATCAGAAGCTAAAGGTCATTCTTGTTGAATGACCAAGGAGAATTCCTTATTCAAGGAAGGCAAAGGATCCATTAATAAGATTTGTGATTTCACAGTAGAATAATTTTCATTCAGCCCTTTAATGAAAACTATTACTTGGTCATTTTCATTAAAACCTCTAATGTTCCTAGAAAGACAGACCACATAAACAATGCGGGTTACAAGAACAAGATGGAAGAGGTCTCAAGATTTGTAAATCTTCCCACAAAATTTTTAGTTTAGTAAAATATTCATGCACAGAGAGTACTCCTTGTTGACAAGTATAAATTTCAAGCTGAAGATCACATATACGAAAAGAATTGCTTTGAGCAAACCTTGCTTTGAGATCATTCCAGATATCATAAGCAGAATCTAACCATATGATGGACTGTGCGATGGAGGGGGAAACAAAATGAATGAGCCACAAAATTACCAGATTGTTGCATCTCTCCCAGGGATAAATAAAGGATTGGTACTAAGAGGTTGCATAATATATCCATCGATAAAGCTTAATTTATTCTTGGATAATAGTGACATTTTAATGGCTCTCTGCCACTGATGGTAATTCGGGCCAGTGAGAACTGAAGACACATGAACCAGAGTGGGATTTCATTTACATGGAGATAATAGGGATTGGATGGATTATCTTTTGGTTTTGACATTGAACCAGAAGCATGAGTATTAGCTATCCAGGCATTATGATTATTATGATTAGCCATCGCAGTAAAGTTCAAAGAATTCAAGAAGTAAAGAAAGTAAAGAAACGATAACATTTCTACAAAGACAAAACAAGAAACAACTGGAAAACTTTAGAAAGTTTCCAGAAACACTAAGAAAGCGGAAGAAAATTGCTCTAATACTATGATAGAAAAATTAGATTGAGAAAGGAGAATTCTTATTATTTCATCAAATCGAGTTAGAAGTATTTATACAGAACGTCTAAATGAAAAAAACTAACTATGCCTAACTAACTTAACTGATATGTCTAACTAACTTAACTACCAACTTATCAATATATAATTTTAACAATCTATGAAAAAAAACTGTAAAATTTTGGATAATATATTCTTTAGATATAAGTTCTCCTACCAAGTGCGGAGAAGAGTGATGGACCTGTGCCGCATCACTAACGAGAAAGACAGTTACAAAGATTACATGTTATGACCCTTAACTACAAAGATGAATTATGAAAATAAGACAAAGATCCCAGTAGCATTGGGATCCTGTCTGTACAAATTATGGGAGGAAAGGAATGACATAGTATTTTAAAAAGAAAGGAAATCAGTTAAGCAAGTTAGAGAGGAGTTAGCTTATTGGGTGATGAGGTAACAATTATTATTGAATGTCAGACCTAGAAAATACAGTAGACTCTTACCCTCATCTTGGAGAATAAATCCAGAGAGACAAACCCATTAATACAATTTAGCGTAAGCAATGAAGTTAGTTGGAATATGGAGTATGGTAAAGCATAATTAAAGGTCACTGAAAATAAAATGAACATATTAATATAGAAAACTATCCGAGGGTCGAGGCCAGAGTAAGTGTCTCCTTGTAACTTCATTTTCAAGATCTCTCTAAAACTTAGTATAACACAGTTAGCTAGAAGCTCCAATTGCAGCATGCAGAAGGTGATGTAGAGAAAACAAGTGTAGTATGAAAAGTGGAGGAGTTTACCTCTGTAACTCGAGCAATTAAGATGGGAACCTGAACTATGTTTAGATACAGTGGTGAGGCCTGGTGCTTTTCTCAAACTAAACTTCTCCTAATTCTTGTTAGGCTTTGTGATCAAACATGTTTTGATGTTACTATTAGATGTACAATGACATTTTTTATTTTGGAATTTTACAAAGCCTTGGCCTATTCTAATTTCATCTACAAATTTACCTTTTAAATAATATTGGTACATAAAAGTGTACATTTATGGTAATTTTAAATTAACATATATCATTTATTTCAATTCGTTTTTAATCAACATTTAATTTGTTTATATAATCATCCTCATAAGAATTAAGTTTTATCTAAGGAATCTTTAATTGTCAAGGAGTGATGAAGATGTAGATTTGGCATAAGGATAGGTCTAAGCTTGCACGATGCCTGATCCAAAATTATATAGTTGAGCCTGGGCCCAATTAGGCTCGAGACTCTTGGTTCGAGCTCGATCAGACTTGGGAGACTAGAAACTTAATCAAGCCCAATCAAATATATTTTTTAATTTTAAAAAAATAAAAAACAAAGTTGTCTTCCTGAAAATTTGAACTTTGGGTTAGGTCAGGTTGGAGCTCCTAAAGCTTGAAATGTTCATTGAAAAACTAGAGTCGAATTCGAGCTTTTTCAACTCGAGTTAGGTCTGTTCACTTTGGGAACAGCTAGAGTTAATGTAGGAAAATTTTACTAACCATATATACTTTGCATTGGGGTGGATCGAGCTTAAGCCTAGGACACGGACATGGCCTAAAGTTTGATCTGGCTCAAGGCACGAGACCTGAGTTCGATCTCAATTAGATTTTGGTGGCTTAAAGTCCAATTGGGCCCAAATTAAGCACGATTATTTTCTTTTCTAATTTAAAATTTAAAATTTATTTATACCTGATACATTCAAACATTGAGCAAGATTGGATAAAACAAGCTTGGGCTATATGTGAAGCTTAAAAATTAACGAAAAGCTTAAACTCAACCCAATAATCAATTAACTTAGACTCAACCCGTTGATATCAAGATGAGTTGTGTCGTATATGAATCGAAATACCATCCTTTTCATATTTACTATTAGAAGACTAGTTTTTTCCTCACTATAAAATCTCATTAGCAATTTATTATATAAATAAAAAAAGATTCATTGTTGATAATTTAAACAATTAATTATTGTTGTGATGATTGATTCAATGAATTTTTCCAATCAACATGTATTCTTTAATTAGAATAAGGGCATTGCTCTTTCCTAGTAATTTTGCCTATTTTCTTATGTTAAATGTTCAAGAAGGATGGTCCTCCTTTTTTATTTTTAAGTCCAAAAAGTTTAGAACTAAGTGTGAAAAGTACAAATATATAGAAAATTTACTCTTTTTCTTACTGATTAAGATTAAAAACTATGGGGCCTTTACATTTTGAAGTAACTCTTTTTTAATTTTAAATCAACAAGCTCAGAATCTACCATGAACTATACATATATGGTCACATGAAAACGTAAACCATACATGCGTAGATAACTATTCTTTCACCTCTACTCAAAATTGATAAAGCAAACACAAGCAAGAGAGTGACTTGTGTGTGACCTAAAAAAATTTTTGCAAGTTCTTTCAATTCGTATATTAAACAGATCCTAGTTAAAGAATAGAAAAAAGTAAAAGCCTGTTAGACAATAAAACCTTTTAAACGACAAAAGCCTATTAGGCGATAGGAACCTTTTGTGGGATAGGACCTTGTTTAAACATAAGGAGCCTACTAAATGATGAATTTTATTAAAACAATTTAAAAATAGAAGGCACCTGTTAAAAATTGAAAAGAACCTTTTTCTAGTTGAAAACAGAAGGAGTATGTTATAAAGTGAAACCTCTTGCTGAAATAAATATGCACATAATATAATACAAAAATTTAAAAGTTAAGAGAAGAGAGGGAAGGACGTAGTCGATTTATACTAGTTCGACTTACAACCCAAGCCAACGTCCAGTCTCCAAGTATCCAACTTGAGTGTTTTACTATAACATCAAATAGTAATTTAATAAGTCTCTCCAAGCTCACAAGTTAATATTTTTCAAGGTTCTTCAACCTTTGACACTGATAGTATTTCATTAACCTTTATAGGCTCTAAAATGAGGTTTGCTTGATATCAGCTTCAATAATCTCTCTCAATAGAATTTCACGTTCTACCACACAAGAGAACTTTCACAAAGATATCACTTTCAAGAATGTATATGCTTTTGATGAATTTTGACAATATAGCTTTGCAAGATTCTATATCGTTCAGTTCTACTTATTTATAGTTGTATTTGCTCTTCCTTAAATATGCATTTCCTTAACTAGCCGTTGCTTCACTTGTATCCTTAGTCAATTGGATTGATTTGAATCTGAATAGTTTCGATATTTTTCTTGGCTAAAATTCTTCTAGTGATTGCGGAGCTAATATGCGACCTTTTTAATTAGTGGGATCCTTTCAGATAAACCATTTCTAATAAGGTAAGTTCATAAAGAAGGTTCCTGTAAGAAAGAAAGAGTATTTCTTTTGATTTTATTTCCTTTTGAGAATTAACCCATTAATAATAAAAGGAAAAATCTAATTTGAAATTTGAAATATTATGATGTTATCATTAAAATCGTTAAATAATAAACATTGAACTAACAATCTCCCCCTTTTGATGATGACAATCAATAATAGATATATTTTTCAAAATTCAAAGAGATAATAGATGATTTCGAAACATACCTGTGAATTTTATATGTTCAGACATAATCAGAAGGAACTTGTCTCTTAAGAAAGGGACCTATCATTTATATATCATAAATTTTCACAAGTTCAACAACAGAATCCATCATATATATACTTGAGGCAGCATTGAGAAATATATAATCATATGTGCAGAAATATGAAAAAAATCCACTTAAATTTCCCCCTTTGTCATTATTAAAAATAATAAAAGAGTATAAGAAGGAAGCGAAATAAAACAAGTTCAATAAGCCAAGCGGAGAAGAAAAGCAACAGAGTTAATGAGGGGATTCAAATGTTTTACTCAGCAAAAAATTTGCATCTCAAGAAGCTGATTTTGCATGCTATCTATTTGTTCTCACATTTGTGTTTGATAAGCTTGAACATCCTTTAGTTGTTGTTGAAGATTTTCACTATTTTCATCCTGAGGAGGGACATGAGTTTGTTTTTTTAGAGCAGGATCTAAGTTTTTTGCTACTCTTTCAGATCTTTTATCTACCCAAACATTGTTTGTAATATGTATCCAAATCAACAGGGAATGGAAGGGAACTTAGCTCTGCATACTAATTCGGATTTGTAAAAGAAACTCCATAATGGTTGAAAATCTTGGTGAGCAACATTCCATAAGGTAGGCACTTGATGGTATTCTTATGATTCCTTCTATCCACTATAAGCCTCAAGATCATAGTTAGAAGATTCATTTTATTTCCTTTCAACAAATTATACACCACATAAGTTTCTAGCAGACTGTACCTTTCAACTGAGCTACTCCTGAGAAAAATTGAAGTAGTTAAAAACGATGCAAGGAATTATGGTATTAAGTCTAATTGTTTGCTCCAGGGTCTTTCATCTTGGGTGTTTTTAGCATAAAGGCAAATGTATTTGACAACTTCAACTAACTCTAGATCATCAAAATCTCACTTATGACAGGAAAAATTAGTTCTCCCTATAGGAGTTACTTCCAATATATCTCCTATGATTTCCTCATAAATTAAAATTTCACATTCATGCACCCATGAGATAGTGGCTAATTTTTCATTAATTTCTTCCTTTTTCATATGTGTGTAGAATATTTTGACTAGCTCATCGTATAATGTCTCATTTAATTTTAGAAAATGTTCCCCACCAATGTTAACAAAGTAAGGAGAGATAGGTATACCTATGTCGTCAAACATTTTAGGAGGCAAGATCTGCCCAGCAACCACCTTTTTTTTCTTGTACTACATTTTATAGTGAACTTTAACTTCCGATGATTGAAACATTTTTGGTGGTATTGATGACTTTCCATTTTGTGCAACTATTTTTATCTTCTTTGCCCTTTTTTCTTTAGGAATCATCTCTTCACAAAATAACTTATTTCTATCAATAGTTTCTTCAATCACATGCACTTTTCCCTTTTTTATTTCTTCCCTTTTCTTTTTCTGGATTCTTCTTCCTCTTTCTTTTTAGCATCAAGGTTTTCTTTCTTTTTTCATAGATATTTTCTCATCTTGCTTTGCAAGACTTCATCTAGTTCATGTTTATCTAATCAACTGAGAATGTTCTTCATCTGAATCATGATCGTTTATAACCTAGTGCACTTTTGATACTTGGGCTTAGAGGAGATAGGTTCAGTAATATAAGCTTCACCATGACTATTAGTAGAAGATGGAGTTTTCTTTTGTCCTTTTGATCTAGTTCATGCCATTGTAGAAGAGTTTGGTGAAGTTTGAAAGAGAAAATGAGAGGTAATAAGAATATAGAGATTTAGGATGTAAAGAGAATAAGTGGTGTGGATGAGAATGACAAAGACGAGAGAAGTTTTCTTAGGGTATACTAAATGATTCCTGAGCGTTGCTCTCATGAGAGGATGAGTAAATGTACAGTCCAGAAGGCGAAGCATAATCGGTTGTGTATCTTCTGATATACATGTACATAGATTTGTTAGACTACATGCGTGTTTTTGAAAAACTAAAACAACGTCATTAACGACTTCCTATTTTTGGGACACATGTCACTTAAAATGTCAACTCGAAAGAGACCTTCTGAAAAGAAGAGGAGCCTTTTAAACTAGAAGAAACATTGCTAACATGAGCGGAGGCTTCTAAACTAAGAGGGCCTTTTAAACTTTAGGGAGCCTACTAAGCTGAGAGAAAGTTTATAAGGAATCATAATAGAAGGAGCCTGTTAAATAAAATGCAAAAACAAGTAGAAAAAAATAATATTAAAGAGTTTGTACATACCAAGCTCTTTTCTTAACATACAAAATCTATCTTCAAAGAGTGACTTGGTGAAACTACTTGATTCTCAAAATTAATATGCAAAAGATCAATGATTCCTTCTAAAATATGATCTCTAAGAAAATGATGTTTTTTCTATATGCTTAGTACTAGAATGATGCATAAGAATTTTAGAAAGATTTATAGCACTAGTATTATCACATAATATAGGAATATGAGAAAAGTTTAGAGAAAAAGCCTATAGTTGATGTTTCATCCATAAGATTTGAGCACAATAGCTGGCAGCTGCTATGTATTCTACTTTAGTCGTCGAAAACGTTATGCAATTTTGCTTATTGCAGGACCAAAATACTAGACATCCTCTAAGAAATTGATAGTGACCATTTGTGTTTTTTTGATCAACTTTATCACTTGCATAATCTGCATCACAATAGCCCACTATGTTAAATAAGTCAATTTTTGGATACCATAGTCTAAAATCCATAGTTCTATAGAGATATTGAAAGATTTTTTTGAATACTTGAAGGTGACTTTCTTTTAGATTTAATTGAAAGCGTACGTAAAGACACACTAAGCATAATATCTGGTCTTGAGCTTGTAAGATAAAGTAGTGATCTAATCATTCCTTTATATTTTGTCTCATCAGCTTTGCCTTCTTCTTCTTTATCAAGTTTATTTCCAGTGTATATGGGAGTAATCATCAGTTTGGCATTCTCAAAATTATATTTCTTGAAGAGTTCCTTTGTGTATTTGTCTTAACTAATGAAGATTCCTTTTTCTGTTTGTCTGATTTGTAATCCAAGAAAGAATGAAAATTTTACCATCATGCTCATTTCAAACTCCCCCTACATTAATACTAAGAATTCTTCACAGAAGGATGGATTAATAGCACCAAATATTATGTCATCAACATATATTCGCATTATAAGTAAATCATTCTCCTTTTTTCTTAGTAAATAAGGTTTTATCAACCTTTCCTCTTTCAAAGTTATTGTCAAGTAGAAAGTTACTTAACCTTTCATACCATACTCTAGGAACCTTCTTTAAACCACACAGAGCTTTGGATAACTTCATCACGTAAGTTGGATTGTTTTCATCATTAAAACATGAGGGTTGCTTGAAAAATACTTCTTTGCTAATGTAACCATTTAAGAATGCACTTTTAACATCCATTTGGAACAACTTGAAGTTTCTATAGCATGTAAAGGCAAATAAAATTCTAATCGATTCCAATCTTGCAACAGGTGTATAAGTTTCATCAAAATCAATACCTTCCTATTGATTGTAACCTTAAGCTACAAGTCTAGCTTTGTTTCTTACCACCTTAACATTTTTGTCAAACTTGTTTCAAAATACCCATCGAGTCCTAATGATTGACTTGTTTTGAGGACGAGGTACTAGATTCTGGACTTTGTTTTTATCAAATTGATTCAATTTGTCTTTCATGGATGAAACCAAGTTTTCGTCAATAAAGCCTCTTCAACTGTCTTAGGTTCTATTTGTGAGATGAGAGCAACAAAGTTGTTGTTGAACGATGATCTTATTCTTAGACTTTCAGAGGGACCTCCTAAAATATATTAATGTGTATCAAGACCTCTACATTCTTTAGGTGTTTTTCGTTACATAGGTCCATACTGAGATGAAGGAGCCTACCATGTTCTAGCTTCAGAAGGGCCTTCTTGATTTGGTAATTTTGAATGGATGCTTTTCATCATTTGAGTCGGTTGTTGTTATTGAAGGTAGTGCTTCATCAAATACCACATATATCGATGATTCTATCTTGTTTTTATTTTATTATATAATCTGAATCCTTTACTAGTGGCAATGTAGCCCAAAAAGATAGCTTCATCTAATTCATATCAAACTTTCCAAGGTTGTTTTTTTCCATTGTTTAGAACGAAACACTTGCAGCCAAATTCTCAAAAGTAAGCAACATTATGTTTTCTTCCTTTTTAT
Source organism: Erythroxylum novogranatense (assembly GCA_029891385.1). Taxonomy (NCBI): domain Eukaryota; kingdom Viridiplantae; phylum Streptophyta; class Magnoliopsida; order Malpighiales; family Erythroxylaceae; genus Erythroxylum; species Erythroxylum novogranatense. Next base: position 91,128,511 of record CM057230.1, read on the forward strand.
AGCTCATAGGGGTCCTTTTTAGAATAGATCTCATAATTCATCTGTTAAGTACATAACATGTCGTGGATATTGCTTCTTCCCAGTATCTATGAGGTAGTCCACTTTCACATAGCATAGTCATGGCCATATCAACCAAAGTTCTGTTCTTTCTCTCTACAACTCCATTTTGTTGAGGTGTCCTTAGATAAGTGAAGTTGTGAGTTATACCATTGTTGTCACATAATTCTTCAAACTTTCTATTATCAAATTCTTCTCTATGATCGCTCCGAATTGAAGTGGTGCAGTACCATTTTCTATCTGATTTTTTCTGCAAAACTTCTCAAAAACTTCAAAAGCATCATCCTTATTTGATAAGAAATAAACCTATTTAAATCTAAAGTAATTGTCTACTAGAACAAAACTGTAAAGTTTACCACTAAAACTTTGAGTCTTAGTGGGACCAAATAAATCCATGTGCACAAGTTCAAGTGCTTGGCTAGTAGACATAATATTTTTAGGAGGAAGGCTAGTTTTGACTTATTTACCTTTTAAATAAGCCTTTCAAACCTGATTGCTTTCAAACTTTAAGGTCGGCAGTCCTCTTACAAGCTCATTTTTGGACAGTTTTGATAGAATGCTCATGTTGACATGTTCAAATCTTCTGTGCCATATAAGAAAATCCTTTTCTAGAGAAACAAAACACACAACACTTTGTGAGGACCATGTCTTCTAGTTGAGCACAATATATATTCTAATTTATAAGACCAACAAACATAATATTATCATTATGAATATCAACAATTTCACAATGAGATGCACAGAAAATGACTTTGTAACCTTAGTCACACAGCTGACTCACACTCAACAAGTTATGTTTTAAACAATCAATAAAGAGAACGTTATTAATAGAGGTAAAGTCAGAATCACCAATTTTACCAATTCCGGTGAACTTTGCTTTATTTTTATCTACAAAGATAATATTACCTCCGTCTTTTCTTTCAATGTAGTTGAAGTGTGATATTTCACCTGTTATGTGTCTCGAACAACTAATATCAACTATCCATTTATTCTCCCTTGTCTCCGTTTAAAACATATATGCATAAAACATTATCTCATTTTAGGTACTCAAATTTTTCTAGGTCCTTTATGGTTAATAGTTTGACCTTTTGGTCTCTAAACATACATATGAGATTATTTCTTTTTACTAAAATTACAAGAATGAATAATGTGACCATGTTTACTACAGGAATCACACAAAATAGATGAATGATAGTTGTTATGATTTTTACCACTTAACAGGTTCTTACTGTTTTGGCTATAGCTACTGTTGGATTTAACAAAGAAGTTTTTTATGGCCTAATATTGTTATCTTCATTGTATCCTATTGTAGCATCCCGTTACCGATGCGATGAGCATCGTGTTAGGAGTGTAGAGTTGTTAGTGCTTAATTTGTGATCGAGTGTTTTGTGGCCTCTGATTTTAGAGAGATAGATCATTTTGCACATGCATATACATAGTGACATGTATTCATGATTTTTCCGGCATTTGATAGTGATTGTGTTTGGAAAAGTGAAATTGAGATGATTTTGTGAATTGTGATTATTTAAAATGTTGAAATAATTGGGTTAATGAAATCTTGCGATTATGAATTTTGGTGAAATTATTGTATTTGTATATGCTGGTAAATTTATGGTGTATTGGAAGATATATTTATAGTTGGGAGCAAGAATTAATTAAATGAAGTGTTGGAGATAGTTTGGTTATATTGGAAAGGGAGAACTAAATGGAGTTAGTTCAAAAGTAACTAAGTTATAGTTTATTCATTAAGAAAGTGACATGTGTACTTGGACTTTGTACCCTAGCTAGAGTAGGTGGTCACTATTCCTTGAGGGCTGATGGGTTAAGTCTTGTCCAAGCCTTCTTTATTCATTTTCTTCCAAAACTTTTCTCTAGGAGACATAGAGCTTTCCTACCCAAATTATCTTCTAAGGGACTTTGTGTTCTTTCTTTCTTTCACCAACCTTTCTCTACCTTTGGTGTTGTCGACTCTAAGGAGAATCCATAAGCTGATCTTTTCGTGTGGAGTTTAGAGCTTGAAGATCTGTTTGAGTTCTCAACAGTAAGTGTTAGAGAAACCCCTCATTGTTAGAGATTTATGAAATAAAGTTGAGAGATTTCATCGCTTTCATGGAAAGATGTATTTCATGTGTTTGTTCATAAATCCTGGGTAGTTGGGGAGGAATAAATTCTGTTATAGTGTTAATGAGTGGTTGAGAAAACTTTAGTGTTCGGTGATATGTCCCGAAAGGAAAATCACCGAAGCGAAAACCAAATGAAAGGAAAATCAGTGAAGCGAAAATCAGTCAAGGAAAATCAGCTGAAGCAAAAGCAGACGATATGGACGTGATATCGATGGATTTAGACAAAATTTCCTTCTTGAAAGTTGTAGATCTTTCTTTCTCTGAGATAGATGTCAAGTTTGTCCAATTTGGATATTGGAGTCAAAAGATATGATCTATATAAGTGGACATGTTCGAAGCGAAACCAGCTGAAAGGAAAATTAGCTGAAGCGAAAATCAGTGAAGGAAAATCAGCTGAAGCAAAAGCAGACGATATGGACGTGATATCGATAGATTTAGACAAAATTTCCTTCTTGAAAGTTGTAGATCTTTCTTTTCTCTATGATATAGATGTCAAGTTTGTCCAATTTGGATATTGGAGTCAAAAGATATGATCTATATAAGTGGACATGTTCTGAAGTTTAAACCAGCTGAAAGGAAAATCAGCTGAAGCGAAAATCAGCTGAAGGAAAATCAGCTGAAGCAAAAGCAGACGATATGGACGTGATATCGATAGATTTAGACAAAATTTCCTTCTTGAAAGTTGTAGATCTTTCTTTTCTATGAGATAGATGTCAAATTTGTCCAATTTGGATATCGAAGTCAAAAGATATGATCTATATAAGTGGACATGTTCGCAAGCAGAAAAAAAATCAGTCAAGCAAAAATCGAAGGAAGGAAAAATCAGTGAAGCGAAAACCAGTGAAGCGAAAACCAGCTGAAGGAAAACCAGCTGAAGCAAAAATCAGCTGAAGCAAAAATCAGCTGAAGCGAAAATCACCTGAAGCAAAAATCAGCTGAAGCGAAAACCAGCTGAAGCAAAAATCAGACGGAAGGAAAACGATGCATGCATGATCGGTGTTTTGAGGATAACTTGAGTTATAGAACTCCAAATGACCTGATTCTTGAAGCATTGGATTCCTAACACATTTCTTAATCTCTCCACAAACAATTTATGGGTTTTAGTATTAAATTGGAAATGATTAAGTGAGTCAAAGTAAGGGTATTGGTGGAGGGAACATGAACTAGATGTTTTACTGAACATGTTTCAGTGATGTGATGATATCTTGGTCTATGGTATTCCAATTAAGGTGATACTTGATTCGTTATGAACTAGAGAAAGAGGTCTATCATTGTGATAAAGATTGAGAGTTTGAATTTTGATTTACGGGATTGCAAGTATCGAAAGAGAGTCCATTATAGTTTCTAATGTGACCAAAGAGTTACGTTGTAACTAATGGAGTATGATTAGAGTTCGAGTGAGTGAAATTGAATTAAAGGGAATGCTATTGACCTAGTGAATAGTGAATTTTGGTTGTAAAGTGAGCGATAGCGAATTGGGTTTAGTGCTTGGTAGAATCATGAACATGCATCATACAAGTTTGAATTAAAGACATGTGCATTATTGAATATCTTTAATCGAGCACCTAGTGATGAGAAATTGTTTGATTGTTTTAGAGGCTCCGCTGGATCGCCGCACCACGGATATTGCTGGGACTTCCAGCAGAGTCTCGGAAGTTACTGGTGAGTAACCTAGTTGGTTCCTCACTTTTAAGTGATTATATGTCTTTGTGAATATGTATAAATTAAGTGTAAAGGTGAGTGATATACATGTGAAGTGAATGAGCTAAATGCGATAAGTGTTAGTGATTGTACCAAGTGTGATCTACATAAATGTGAATTCATGTGAATGAGAATCAGTGTATATAATTGTGAATAAGAGCTCTGATTGTGACAAGTGAGTGAAGTGAGATAAATGTGCTAGTATTCGTGTAAGTGTGAGCGCATGCCTAGCATGATATGAGCGGTAAAATTTACCGTTGTGACTAGAGCACAGTGATTCAGAGCTTTGAGCTCGATTATCAGTGAGAGGGCCTAGAGCCAAATCGGCAGTAGTGCATACCCAGAGGGCTCTCCTACTTGCCTAAATTGTGATCATTTTGAAAAGGAATAGTGCATACCCAGAGGGCTCTCCTATCCCTAGTGAGTGGGCGAAGGCATACCCTGAGGGCTCTCCTACTTGCCAAAAATGTGAATATAAATGCTCAGTCACAACAATGTCATAACAAGAGACTTTGCATACATATGCATCTGAGTGTATAGTGTGATGGAGAATGCGAGTGACATACGAAAAATGTGGATTGATATGTGATATTGTAATTGTAAATTGTGAAGTGTAAGGTGAGAATTATGTGATAAAGTAAAGTGCGATTGTGATATTGCGTGTGATATAATATAATGTGTAAATTGTGAATAGTGTTTATAAAGCGTTAAAGTGTAATTTGAGATATAGTATATGTATATGTCAGGTTGGATGAACCATCAATGATGGTTTCTCATTGAGTTCGCAAACTCACCCAACATTGCAATATATTTTTCAGACGTCGGTAGGACTCTAGCTCCCGGATAGACGCTTCTGCGGTGAGTGTTCGTGATCGAGGCGCGATGGATCATAGGTCGGTCACCGGGTGACTTCTTTTAGGAACATTGTTTTGGGATGACTTAGTATAGACGTTTGTATCAGTTTCCCTTTTGAGATGTATTTAGCCTGTAGGGAACTGATAGACTGGTCTATATTTTGGGATTGATGTTATAAATGAATGATTATTATGGTTTTAAATTTCAGTGATTTTCATATTGTGGAATTTAGTGTATTGATGCCATGCGAGTGTTTAGAGATTGTTTTCGTAGTAGCACTTCCTTATCGTGGGATATGCGTCGGAACGACCCACGGGCGTCCCAATGTGTACCCTGCGGTGAGGGGGCGCTACATTAGGTGGTATCAAAGTATGGTTTGGCATCTTTTGGGCATAGTGTGTTTTAGGCCTGAATTTCAGTGCAAAAAGAAAAAAAAAGTGGTAATTGATCGAATTCTTATGTGTTGTAGGTCATTCGTTCTTGGGGATCAAGTGGATCAACCAGCTGACCTAGGATCCGTGGGTGCTAGTAGAGAGTCCCTATGCCTCATTCTCGATGAGTTGCCTCCCGAGTTCCGTGAGACGGAGCGAGGTTCGATAATTGCGCAAGGTGGAGCGGTTGACTTCTATGGCAAGACTGATTTCATGGAGGCCGAGGATGGTTAGAGAGGACCGAGAGTCCCGGATCGATGAGTTGTGATGCAGAGGAGCGCTTTGACTATCGCAGTGTCATTGCTTGTGGTCCGCCTTACTGCTGGTGGAAGACTGCTCGCGCGGTTCTTCCAGCCCTGCTTATTGACTTGATGATTTCTGCGGGCATTCAGAGATAATTTCATGCCCAAGGATTATCTAGAGATGAAGATGCAGAATTTCGAAATGAGACAAGGCGGATGTCGATGGCGATTATGAGGTTCGATTTAATGAGTTAGTGGGATATGCCTCTTCCGTGGTCGCCTGAGTCCGATCATGCGTGAAGTTTGAGGTGGACTCAATTTGAGATCCGCTCCCGGCCAGCCAGAGCGGATATGGATTCCTTTATTCACTGAGGGCACCGCAGCGAGAGTTGAGCGACTTAAGAGACAGAGACGAGCCGAGTCTGTCAGGCCCCAGTGGCAAAAGACCGAGCAGTAGTCGAGGCGGTGAGTAGAGGATCTAGTAAGCGCCAAGCCGTGACTTTCTGTGTCGTCTGCGAGGCAGCAGCGATGAAAGCAGAGGCGATTTTCTCGATCTGGTTTCAGATGGCGGCCGAAGTGGTGCTAGAGGTTCGGACAGAGTATCCCACTGTGAGTTCTGCGAGAGGAGGCATAGTGGAGAGTCCGAGGGCTACTGAGCTTGTCTCAAGTGTGGTTCAATGGACCACCACCCGAGAGTGTCCTTTCACTGTGGAGGCCCACTGCATGACGGGTAGATCTGGCAGGTCACCACTGCAGCAGCAGAGCCGTGGAGGTGGATCAGGTTCAGAGGTCGAGGCAGAGGCCAAGGCCGAGCAGAGGATGGTGAGATCTCGAGGGACAGAGCGTGGGCGGCGGTCCTGTGCCGTAGTCTATGCTATGACTCGGCAGGAGGCTCGAGTCTCCAGATGTTGTTCTTGGTATGCTTCTAATTTCGGTTTTGAAGATATGCATTGATGGATCCCGGATCCACTATTCATTTATTGCACCGCATGTGGCATGTAGATTACATTGTGATAAAGAGAGATTGCGGTGTGGGCTGAGAGGTGAGTACACCTCTGTGTAGTACGACAGTTGTTGGGAGAGGTCTGAGGGGATGTGTGATAGTGATTGATCAAAGAGTTGAAAGCGAGATCTTATAGTGCTATCCTCGAGAGATTGATGTGATCCTAGGTATGGACCGCTTCTCGCCCATAGAGTGTGATGGATTGTTATACCAAGGAGGTTGTGTTGAATCTCCCGTCACCGAGAGGAAATTGTTTTCGAGGTATTAGTCAGCAATGCCGACTAGGATGATTTCTTTTACGAGTGCCCCGAGATTGATGCAGAGAGGATGTGAGGCCTATTTGGCCCATGGATCGATTCTAGAGTCGAGCGAGATTAGAGGATGTCCCGTGATCGTGGAGTTTCCGGATGTGTTCCCGATGAGTTACTGGGTTTGCCACGGATCGGGAGACGAGTTTGGGATAGACCTCGCCTGGTACCGCCCTATATCTATTCCTCCATATAGGATGGCACCGGGAACCGAGGGAGCTTAAGGCTCGATTCAGGAGTTATTAGATAAGGGTTCATTAGACCCAAGTGTTTCATTGGGAGCTCCAAAGTTGTTTGTGAAGAAGAAAGATGGGACATTGAGGTTGTGTATCGATTATAGGCAACAATCGGGTTATCGTCAAGAATAAGTACCCACCGCCAGGATCGATGATTTATTTGATCGATTCGCAGGAGCTCGAGTGTTTACTAAGTTAGACTTGAAATCGTGGTATTATCGGTTGAGGATAATGGAGGCCGATGTGCCTAAGAGTGCGTTCGAGAGTAGGTATGGGCATTTCGAGTTCTTAGTGATGCCGTTTGGGTCGACTAATGCCCCGGCAAATTTCATGGCTTGATGAATAAGGTCTTTCAGCCTACCTTGATCGGTTTGTGATTGTGTTTATTGACGATATCCTAGTGTATTCGAGGTCCGAGAGGAGCATGCGAGCATCCGAGGACCATTGCAGACATGAGAGAGAGGCGGTTGTATGCCAAATTTGCGAAATGTGAATTCGGCTTGATGAGGTGGTGTTCCTAGGACACATAGTGTCCGTGAGGGTATCCGAGTGGATCCTCACAAGATTGAGGCAAAGGTCAGAGTTGGGAGGTTCCGAGGAACGTGTCGAGCCGAGGAGTTTCTCGACTAGCGGGATATTACCGGAGGTTTGTCGAGGGGTTCTCGGTGATCTCGGCCTTTCGACGAAACTTCGAGGAAGAGTGTGATTTTCCGATGGATGATGAGTGTCGAGGAGCTTTGAGGAGCTCAGTAATGTTTGACTACGGCACAGCAGTTGGCGCTGCCATCGTGGTCCGGAGGATATGTGGTATTCAAAGATGCGTCGCAATAGGTTTGGGTTGTGTCTTGATGCGGCATGGTAGAGTGATAAGCGTATGCCTCGAGACAGTTGAGGTCTCATGAGAGGAATTACCAAAGGCATGATTTAGAGTTGGCTGCGTTGTGTTTGCCTCAAGATCTGGAGACATTACTTGTATGGGAGATGTTCCATCTTCACGGATCATAAAAGCTTGAGGTATCTGCTGAGTCACGAGAGTTGAATCGAGATGAGGAGATGGACCGAGTTGTTGAAGGATTACGACCGCACTATCGAGTACCACCTGGGAAGGCCAATGTGGTGGCCGATGCCTCGAGTAGGAGATCGCATGGTAGTGTAGCTCGATTCAGTTTTCGAGGTTGCCGTGCCTAGTTCAGCTTGAGAGCACTTAATGTGCAGATGGATTTGGCTCAGATGGAGCCTTGATACTACTCCGAGATTGAGACCGATGTTGCAGGATCGGATCCGGCGCTTCAGACCGTGACCCAGTGTTAGTGAGATTGATGGATAGAGTCGAGCGTGGTTGATCGCTGAATTTGAGTTGAGAGATGGGACTCTTTGATGGGTCGAGATTGTGCCTAATGTGGGTGAGCCGAGACAAGAGATTTTAGAGGAGGCGATGTAGCCGCTTATGCGATGCACCCAGAGTCACCAAGATGTATAATACTCTCAAGTTGCATTTTTGGTGGCCAGGTATGAAGAGACAAGTGGCAGAGTTTGTTTCTCGATGTTTGACGTGCCAGCAGGTTAAGGCTGAGCACCAGGCCCCAATGGGTAAGTTGCATTCGTTGCCCATTCCGGAGTGGAAGTGGGAGCGAATCACTATGAATTTTATTATGGGGTTGCCGAGGACGCCGAGGCAGCATGATGCGATCTGGGTCATAGTGGACCGATTGACCAAGTCGGCTCATTTCTTGCCAGTGCGAGAGAACAATACTCTCGATCAATTGGCTCAGTATGTATGTGATGTAGATTGTGCGATCGCATGGGGTCCCAAAGGTCTATAAGTGTCCGATCGGGATCCCAGATTTACTTCGAGGTTCGGAGGAGCTGCGATCATTACCGGGTTCGAGGTCAACTTTAAGATGCCGCTTCATCCTCGAACATGATGGGCGAGTGAGAGGACTATCAAGATCGCTGAGGATATGCCGAGAGCTTGTGTATTAGAGTTCAAAGGTGCTTGGGATCAATACTTGGCTCTGATTGAGTTTGCGTACAATAATCAGTACCAGAGCAGTATTGGGATGGCACCGTATGAGGCCTTGTATGGCAGGCCGTGCAGATCACCTCTTTACTGGGATGAAGAGGGTGTGAGGATGCTTGAGGCCCCGAGCTGATCCAGATACAATGGATAACATGAGAGTGATTAGAGTCGATTAAGGCGGCTCAGATAGACAGAAGAGTTATGTGGATCAAGCATCGACGAGAGATAGAGTATGCCGTGGGTGATAGAGTGTTCCTTCGAGTGTCTCCTCGAGAGGAGTTCGAGGTTTGGCCGTAGTGGCAAGTTGAGTCCCTTATATCGGCCCGTATGAGATTACCGAGAGGATTGGACCATTAGCCTATAGATTGGCGTTGCCTAGTGAGATGTCCCAGCATACGATGTTTTTCATGTGAGTATGTTCAAGATACCGCCGCACCGTCGCATGTGATTCCGCTCAAGAGATTGAGATAGCGAGTGATATGAGTTATATTGAGGAGCCGTGCAGATTATCGGATCGCGGGTCAAGCAATTGAGGAGCGGGTGATTCCATTGGTGAAAGTCCTATGGAAGAACCATTCTTCGAGGAGGCAACTTGGGAGACCGAGGAGCACATGAGGAGGCAAGACTTCATCTGCTCGACCCGCCAGTATGAAATTTCGGACTAAATTTTTTTAGGAGGGAGAATTGAAGATCCTGCTACCGATGCGATGAGCATCGTGTTATGAGTGTAGAGTTGTTAGTGCTTAATTTGTGATCGAGTGTTTTGTGGCCTCGATTTTAGAGATAGATCATTTTGCACATGCATATACATAGTGACATGTATTCATGATTGTTCGGCATTTGATAGTAATTGTGTTTGGAAAAGTGAAATTGAGATGATTTTGTGAATTGTGATTATTTAAAATGTTAAAATAATTGGGTTAATGAAATCTTGCGATTATGAATTTTGGTGAAATTATTGTATTTGTATATGCTGGTAAATTTATGGTGTATTGGAAGATATATTTATAGTTGGGAGCAAGAATTAATTAAATGAAGTGTTGGAGATAGTTTGGTTATATTGGAAGGGAGAACTAAATGGAGTTAGTTCAAAAGTAACTAAGTTATAGTTTATTCATTAAGAAAGTGACATGTGTACTTGGACTTTGTACCCTAGCTAGGAGTAGGTGGTCACTATTCCTTGAGGGCTGATGGGTTAAGTCTTGTCCAAGCCTTCTTTATTCATTTTCTTCCAAAACTTTTCTCTGGAGACATAGAGCTTTCCTACCCAAATTATCTTCTAAGGGACTTTGGTGTTCTTTCTTTCTTTCACCAACCTTTCTCTACCTTTGGTGTTGTCGACTCTAAGGAGAATCCATAAGCTGATCTTTTCGTGTGGAGTTTAGAGCTTGAAGATCTGTTTGAGTTCTCAACAGGTAAGTGTTAGAGAAACCCCCTTGCTGTTAGAGATTTATGAAATAAAGTTGAGAGATTTCTGTCGTTTTCATGGAAAGATGTATTTCATGTGTTTGTTCATAAATCCTGGGTAGTTGGGGAGGAATAAATTCTGTTATAGTGTTAATGAGTGGTTGAGAAAACTTTTAGTGTTCGGTGATATGTCCTGGAAAGGAAAATCAACTGAAGCGAAAACCAGCTGAAAGGAAAATCAGCTGAAGCGAAAATCAGCTGAAGGAAAATCAGCTGAAGCAAAAGCAGACGATATGGACGTGATATCGATAGATTTAGACAAAATTTCCTTCTTGAAAGTTGTAGATCTTTCTTTTCTATGAGATAGATGTCAAGTTTGTCCAATTTGGATATTGGAGTCAAAAGATATGATCTATATAAGTGGACATGTTCTGAAGCGAAAACCAGCTGAAAGGAAAATCAGCTGAAGCGAAAATCAGCTGAAGGAAAATCAGCTGAAGCAAAAGTAGACGATATGGACGTGATATCGATAGATTTAGACAAAATTTCCTTCTTGAAAGTTGTAGATCTTTCTTTTCTATGAGATAGATGTCAAGTTTGTCCAATTTGGATATTGGAGTCAAAAGATATAATCTATATAAGTGGACATGTTCTGAAGCGAAACCAGCTGAAAGGAAAATCAGCTGAAGCGAAAATCAGTGAAGGAAAATCAGCTGAAGCAAAAGTAGACGATATGGACGTGATATCGATAGATTTAGACAAAATTTCCTTCTTGAAAGTTGTAGATCTTTCTTTTCTATGAGATAGATGTCAAGTTTGTCCAATTTGGATATCGGAGTCAAAAGATATGATCTATATAAGTGGACATGTTCTGAAGCGAAAACCAGCTGAAAGGAAAATCAGCTGAAGCGAAAATCAGCTGAAGGAAAATCAGCTGAAGCAAAAGCAGACGATATGGACATGATATCGATAGATTTAGACAAAATTTCCTTCTTGAAAGTTGTAGATCTTTCTTTTCTCTATGAGATAGATGTCAAGTTTGTCCAATTTGGATATCGGAGTCAAAAGATATGATCTATATAAGTGGACATGTTCTGGCAAAAAAAATCAGTCAAGCAAAAATCGAAGGAAGGAAAAATCAGTCAAGCGAAAACTAGTGAAGCGAAAACCAGCTGAAGGAAAAACCAGCTGAAGCAAAAATCAGCTGAAGTGAAAATCAGCTGAAGCAAAAATCACCTGAAGCAAAAATCAGCTGAAGCGAAAACCAGCTGAAGCAAAAATCAGACGGAAGGAAAACAGTCTGTGCATAGATCAGTGTTTTGAGGATAACTTGAGTTATAGAACCCCAAATGACCTGATTCTTGAAGCATTGGATTCCTAACACATTTCTTAATCTCTCCACAAACAATTTATGGGTTTTAGTATTAAATTGGAAATGATTAAGTGAGTCAAAGTAAGGGTATTGGTGGAGGGAACATGAACTAGATGTTTTACTGAACATGTTTCAGATGATGTGATGATATCTTGGTCTATGGTATTCCAATTAAGGTGATACTTGATTCGTTATGAACTAGAGAAAGAGGTCTATCATTGTGATAAAGATTGAGAGTTTGAATTTTGATTTACGGGATTGCAAGTATCGAAAGAGAGTCCATTATAGTTTCTAATGTGACCAAAGAGTTACGTTGTAACTAGCGGAGTATGATTAGAGTTTGAGTGAGTGAAATTGAATTAAAGGGAATGCTATTGACCTAGTGAATAGTGAATTTTGGTTGTAAAGTGAGCGATAGCGAATTGGGTTTAGTGCCGTAGAATCATGAACATGCATCATACAAGTTTGAATTAAAGACATGTGCATTATTGAATATCTTTAATCGAGCACCTAGTGATGAGAAATTGTTTGATTGTTTTAGAGGCTCCGTTGGATCGCCGGACCACGGATATTCTTTGGGACTTCCAGCAAGAGCTCTCGAAGTTACTGTGAGTAACCTAGTTGGTTCCTCAGCTTTTAAGTGATTATATGTGCTGTGAATATGTATAAATTAAGTGTAAAGGTGAGTGATATACATGTGAAGTGAATGAGCTAAATGCGATAAGTGTTAGTGATTGTACCAAGTGTGATCTACATAAATGTGAATTCATGTGAATGAGAATCAGTATATAATTGTGAATAAGAGCCTGATTGTGACAAGTGAGTGAAGTGAGATAAATGTGCTAGTGATCGTAAGTGTGAGCGCATGCCTAGCATGATATGAGCGGTAAAATTTACCGTTGTGACTAGAGCACAGTGATTCAGAGCTTTGAGCTCGATTATCAGTGAGAGGGCCTAGAGCCAAATCGGCAGTAGTGCATACCCAGAGGGCTCTCCTACTTGCCTAAATTGTGATCATTTTGAAAAGGAATAGTGCATACCCAGAGGGCTCTCCTATCCCTAAAGTGAGTGGGCGTGAGTGCATACCCCGAGGCTCTCCTACTTGCCAAAATGTGAATATAAATGCTCAGTCACAACAATGTCATAACAAGAGACTTTGCATACATATGCATCTGAGTGTATAGTGTGATGGAGAATGCGAGTGACATACGAAAAATGTGGATTGATATGTGATATTGTAATTGTGTAAATTGTGAAGTGTAAGGTGAGAATTATGTGACAAAGGTAAAGTGCGCATTGTGATATTGCGTGTGATATAATATAATGTAAATTGTGAATAGTGTTTATAAAGCGTTAAAGTGTAATTTGAGATATAGTATATGTATATGCATGTGTTGGATGAACCATCAATGATGGTTTCTCATTGAGTTCGCAAACTCACCCAACATTGCAATATATTTTTCAGACAAATATCGGTAGGACTCTAGCTCCCGGATAGACGCTTCGCAGTGAGTGTTCGTGATCGAGGCGGCGATGGATCATAGGTCGGTCACCGGGTGACTTCTTTTGGGAACATTGTTTTGGGATGACTTAGTATAGACGCTTGTATCGGTTTCCTTTTGAGATGTATTTGCTAGCCCGTAGGGAACCGATAGATCGGTCTATATTTTGGGATTGATGTTATAAATGAATGATTATTATGGTTTTAAATTTCAGTGATTTTCATATTGTGGAATTTAGTGTATTGATGCCATCGCGAGTGTTTAGAGATTGTTTTCGTAGTAGCACTTCCTTATCGTGGATATGCGCTTGACGACCCACCAAGGCGTCCCCAATGTGTACCTCATGCGAGGGGGCGCTACACCTATTCCGGCCTTAATGCATTTACCACTACCAATCAATGCATCAAGATTCTTCCTTCCATCAATAAAATTTTCCATATCTTTTTCTAGAGATAAGATCTTTCCAACACTTTTCTCCTTTTCAAGTTCTAAGGTGGCGATTTTTTCTTCTAACTATCTTACCTTATTAGAGTCATTTTTTAGCAGCATATTTTCTAACTTAGCTACTCTTTTTTCAGAGCTTCTTTTTCAGAAACCTTTTGCTTATAGTCAACCTCAAGAGACATATTCCTGGTCACTCTTGGACTTCTCAACTTGTCTAAAATACTTTACTATCAACCTTTTGTACTGATCATACAATTCATGATATACATGTAACACCCACATATACTGCCTAGGAGGATATTGCGATTGCCACACATATAACCCATACAGATAATATAGAACCGAAACCAAATCCATAACATACGAAGCATAACATACATGCATTCCCAAAATCTCAACCAAACATACAGTACATAACGTATCATTCATACTATGCCTATCATATTATATACCATAAATTTAAAGACCAACATGAATTAAGGTTATTACAAACCTCAAACAAATTCACCAGTTATATACATCAGATACAAGCCCAAAACAAACTCAAAATACATTTTTATTAAAACAAGACATAGACTCCATTGGCCATTGTGGTTGACTCATCTCAGTCCTTAAGTCCTTCTCTCGGAACTTACATGTGACAAATCCACCATGCTAGGCATATAGCTTAGTGAGTAATAACTATACTAAGCATAATTTGACAATTAATCATACTGAATCAAGTTATAGAACAATCAGATATTTAAATTTCAGAACAGTTGCATAGTTAACAGAACTGAGTATCAAAGAAGGCACAATCCCTTAAGTTCAAAACATCAATTTGTTTATTTTAAAATCTAACATATATCAAAATACACAATCAAATGACTGCTAATCTGTCAACAGAAGTGGGTAACGGGACTTATACAGAAGATACCATAATTGGTAACATATCATAGAAGAGACTTACATCTCAATAATAGAGGACACCGAAGTGTCAATAACAGAAGACACCGTAGTGTCACAGAAGCAGTTGTAAACCCTTCTGGGCATGCCTATTTACCCACAACGAGGAATCAACATTTTTAAAACAAAACAAAGTCATTTCAGACATTTCATGTGCAAAGCAAGTAGTCAATCATATTCACATACAAGTAGCACTTCCATTGATATAATCATGCATCAAACGCCTCGAACAATCATTATCCAGAATTCAGAACACAATCAGCATAAATCAAATTTAACAAGCATATCACATACTTATAGCTTTGCAAATCATTCAATGTTCCAAATTAACAGCGAACAAAATAACCAAAGCAAAACTATCAAAATTGATCATCTAAATTACTTACTAAAGCTCCCTGTTTGCTTATTGCCTCGAAGTCCCAGCAATATTTGGAATCGGTCACTCTAAGGGTTCCTCTAAAACATCCAATACAAACATATATTACTATTGTGCACAATTTTGAATTCAATTATGCACATTCTGTAGGAAAATCCCGGTGTGAGCATCACATGCCCACGATGCAAAAACAAAAAATTTAATTCCGGGACCTTCCCGAAAGCCAGGATCCATATGACTATATAACAAAGTCAAACCAAAACGACCAAAGGAGACCGTCTCTAACGGTATCCACGCAGAGATCGAAGAACCTAACCGGGACAAACCCTTTGACCCGGGAATAGCTAGAACAAATTAAAGAGTGCTAGCTCTTACTTTTTTCCTTGGAGAGCTTGAGAAACGATGGAGAAGAACTTGCCTGGAGAAGGAGAAAAGCTTGAAATCGATGGAGAGGATGAAGAATGCTTAGGATTTTCTCAAAATCCTTTTCTCCTTCCTTAAACCAACGACCCACCCACTTCCACCTTTAGCTATTTTTGTCTTTAGTCATTTAATACAACTAATGACTAAGCATAAAGGAGAAGCTTCTTCTCCCTTTCCACCTATGGCCTTTATATATATATATATAAAGTAAAGTTTCCTCCTCCATCCACGTTATAACATATATATATATATATATATATATATATATATATATATATATATATATATATATATATATATATATATACCATCAAAACCTTTTTCAAAGAATATCGATATCGCGATCTCATCGGGACATATCTCGATCTCATCGGGATCCATTTGGTCCTTTTGCTCTCCATATATTGGATCTCTATCCAAAACTATTTTACAAATTCTCCGAGTCACTCTTATGCGTGTGACCCATTAGGTTCCCGGTTATGTTGGCCACTTAGATTAACACTTAATCTGAGCAAGTCATGAGCGGTATCTAGCAACACATCATGACCCCCAATTGACCGGAAAGTAATTGGTTTGACGAATAAATCTATATTCATCATGAACCATATCACGAACCTTTCCATAGACAATTACCGTGCAATTCGTCCTTTCACCATGCTATACCCCACTTGGTTATGAGTATGGGCAAAGTGTCAACTCTTACTAGACTGACCACGTCAAATCTAGTCCAAGTGATTTCAGTTCTTGTCCTGGGACTCATTACTTAATATGTCAATGAAGACACTCTTCATGACATATGTACTCTGATAAGAGATTTCCAAGTAATGACCCTGACAAGAGGCCATGGGTATCATCTTCTGCTATCACAGAAGTGGTGAATCCTCTATTGGCTATTCAATTACCTTCGAATACCTCAAATTGTACCCAAGCACCACCGCATTTGAAGCGACCTCTCAAGGGCAACAAGGAATGGAGTCAAAACACGTAATCAAGATTCAAGATATCCTCGAGTGCCTCAAGTCTAAGGATACTTGCACCATTGCTATGATGAGATTATCACCGACATTAGAATAGACATCCATGTGATGATCTCATAGCAGTCATCCAATGTACTTATCGCCTCTAGTAAGCATCCACATCTCAACCCTAAATATCTCATATTTACAGCTTCGAGATCCACTTGATCAAATCAAGGAGTTGAGATGTGTTAGTCTTTCCGGATTATTGATGTCCAGCCAAAGAATCCTACGACTAGGGATAATTTAGATCTTGACATAATTGCACATGATAGGAATCTCAATAGTATGATCACATCATAATTTCCTTCATGCTATGTCATATATCATGGACTTCATTAATTTGCTTATAGATCAATATCCTTTCATAAATAATGAACAACAAATTAATGAAATATGCCTTTCTTTATTTATTCATAAAGTATGTACGTAACTTTGTACAAAAGCGCTAAAAGGCAATTGTCTTTAGGCACTACTCTAACAAAATCTCCCACTGACCTAAAGCCAATCGCCTTGATATCTAATACCATAAAGTAGTACATGAGAATCAAAGTTCTTACGTGACAATGGATTTGTCAACGGATCGACAATATTCGCTCAGGAATTCTCTCTATCTGGACATCACCTCGACCAATGATCTCCCCGATCGGTGATATCTGCATGAGTACGTTTGGATCGTTGATGAGACCTTGGTTCCTTCGCTCACAAGAATAGCCCCATTGTTGTCACAATATAATCAGATGGGCCCATCATCGCTAGGAACCACACCAAGTTCAGTAATGAACTTTCTGATCCAAACTGCTTCCTTTGCTACGTCTGAAGCGGCAATGTACTCTGCCTCGGTTATTGAATCGGCAGTCGTCTCTTGTTTGGAACTCTTCCAACTGACTACCCCGCCATTCAGTGTGAATACATAACCTGATTGGGATTTAGAATCATCCTTATCAGATTGAAAACTAGCATCTGTATACCCACTCACCTGGAGATTTCCATCTCCATATATCAAGAAAACATCCTTAGTCCTTCGCAAGTACTTGAGGATATTCTTGACAGCCACTTAGTGACCCTCACCAGGATCCGATTGGTATCTGCTCGTAACACTTAGAGCATATGATACATCAGATCTCGTACATAGCATAGCGTACATGATAGATCCTACCGCAGATGCATACGGATCATATTCATGCATCCTCTCATCTTGTGTCTTAGGACACATAGATTTCGAGAGTGTTATTCCATGAGTCACGGAAGGTAACCTCTCTTGGATTGCTCCATGCTAAACCTCTTCAAAGATCTTGTCTATGTACGTTGATTGTGAAAGACCAAGCAATCTTTTGATCTATCTCTATAGATTCTTATCCCAAGGATATAAGTTGCTTCACCAAGGTCTTTCATGGAAAATTGTTTGACAACCAAATCTTCACCGATTGTAGATAGAGACATCGCTTCCTAGTAATAATATGTCATCTACATATAGCACAAGGAATACGATTGCGGTCCCATTAACCTTCTTATACACACAGTGTTCATCCGAATTTTGTGAGAAACCAAACTCTTTGATTACCTCATCAAAACGGATATTCCAACTCCTGGATGCTTGCTTCAATCCATAGATGGATTTCTGAAGCTTGCATACCTTTTCGCCATCATAGGAGGTGAAGCCCTCAGGTTGTTTCATATACACATCCTCGCCTAGATTTCCATTTAGAAAGTCGTCTTCACATCCATTTGCCATATCTTATAATCATAATGAGTGACAATGGCTAGGAGTATCCTAATGGATTTAAGCATTGCTACTGGGCTGAAGGTCTCGTCGTAGTCAATTCCTTGCCTTTGACGAAAACCTTTCGCCACAAGCCTTGCTTTATAGGTAATCACATTACCATCCATGTCGGTTTTCTTTTTGAAAACCCATTTACACCCTATGGGTTTTATTCCTTCTGTACCTCACCAAAGTTCATACTTGGTTTTCATACATGGAATCCATTTCACCTTCATACCTTGAAGCCATTTCTCGCTACAACTCTTCGTAACCTCTTCATAGGTGGTAGGCTCATCATCTTCTATGAGCAATACGCCATCCTGCTCATTCACGAAATCCATATCTCTCGGAAGCAGAGCGTATCCTACGTGACCTCACTTAACTTCGTGTGTTGTAGAAGGTTGAATCACTTTCATCTGTATGAGTCACGCTTTTAGGTTCGAGCGATTGATTCAGCATCTGTTCGAGCATCCCTAACTTCTTCAAGTTCAATTTTGCTCCCACCGCCTTCTTGTAAAAGAAACTCTTTCTCTAAAGACAGCATGCTTGAAACAAACACCTTTTGTTCCTCAGCAAGGTAGAATTGATATCCCATTGTTTCTTTAGGATATCCTACGAACAAACACTTGTCAGACTTTGCATCAAGTTTATCTGACTGTATCCACTTCACATAAGCAGGACAATCCCAAACTTTTAAATGAGTAAGATAGGGTCTTTTGTTAGTCCACATCTCATATGGAGTAACATCAAATGTCTTTGATGGAACTCTGTTTAGCAAGTAAACAGTTGTCTCGATTGCATACCCCCAAAAGGATTTTAGTAACTTTGCAAAGCCCATCATCAATCGTACCATGTCTAACAAGGTTCGATTTCTCCTTTCGGCCACACCATTATGCTGTGGTGTGTACGGAGGAGTCCATTGAGATAAAATCTCATTATCTCGGAGATAATCTAAAAACTGTTGGTCTAAGTATTCCCCACCACGATCGGATCGTAATGTCTTGATACTTTTCCCAAGTTGGTTTTCTACTTCATTCTCTTCTCCTCTGCTCATTCTCTTCTTCTCTGCTCATTCTCTTCTCCCCCTATTTGTTATAATAAAAAATGATTAATGACGACGACTCTTCAACAGTTCTGTTATCATCTTCTTCAAATCATTCATTGTCTCCTTTATCTCGTTGACTTCTCCGCGTAATTTGCTGATTTCAGCTTGTGAGTCCAACGGTGAGGAGGATTGATCAATATTTGCTGAGGGAGCAGTGAACGCAGTTGTTATAGTATAAGCGTTCGAGGAAGGAATGTAATCTTCTCGAATCGTAAATGTGCATGAATGAATACATTTGACTCTGGGATGTCCAAGTCATAGGGAGCAGGTAGCATAAGCAATTGTCTTCCTTACAGGGGTATAACTTCAGCTTCAATAGACAGTTTATTAGATAAGGGTCTAATACGCAAAACTGTCTGATCAAGGAATTCAATAAACGTCCCTGTTATTAATCTTCCCCCTACTGGACAGTCTTCATACTTATCCGTGAAACCGCAACTAGCTCTGTCTTTATTCTCCTTAGAGGCATATGCTGCATCAATTCGATGCACTTCTTCTTCAATTTGATCTGCGGACAGATCATCACTGATTCCTTCTGGATATAACTTCTTTTTTCCTTTATTCATATCCAAAGGATATCTTGGCTGAATGTCTGGTACAACCTTTATGATCGACTGTTCTGTGACTGGATAAATAGTGTATAGACTAGAAGACATTTTCGTAAGGTATGGCTTTGTAGCAGCATACCTTAAGGTATCATAGAAGTTCATTTCGTCTTCATTCAATATATGTCATGTCTCACTATTTATCAGAATAGGTTGTAAGACAGCCTTTATTTGCCTTCTTGGTTGACTGCAGATGGCAATTGCAGTACTCCTCCTTTTCACCACTTCAACCAGTCTGACTTCAAACTTATCCTTTCTTAAAAATTCAGAATAGTTGTGAATGACCAGACTAGTTTCATCAAATTTCTCCAATGGTACCTACACTGAGCTCAAATCTGTTGTGACCTCTTGTTGATTATTGACAGGAGTAGGTTGAACCAGGCTAGGCTCCACTGGTTCCTCTGGTTGTTCAACAATGGGAGTATTCTTCTCTTGATTAACTTCCACAGGAGTAGACAAACTCCTCCTTTGACTAACTACTTTAGTCTTTATTCTCGGAGTTTTCTTAACTTGAGACTTCTGTATCTCAGACTCCAATTTTCTCTTCTTCTCAGTCTCCTTGCTCTTTTTGGCTGATTCTTCCTCCAAAATTGAGACGAGAGATCTTGTCACCTTTCGTGTGCTGGATCCAGAGGCTTCTACTTGTTCCTGCTCTCTGGCTCTTCTCTCTTCTTGTTTCCTTAAAGTTCGAATCCTAGGTGATCTCCTTGCTTTCTTAGTAATTTCACCCAAAAGATTCTCTCCTTTCCTTTTTGATGCACCATCGTCTGTCCTCCGAGCTAGATTATAATGTTTTCTAGGACATGCCTGTTTTATCAGAGGCCTTCCATATAATCTTCTCCTTTCTTCTATTGACATACTCACTCTTCCATGGGATCTAGAACTTGTTGTTGGAGAATTCTTTAATAATCGCTCCCCCTCAGTTATAGTTCTCCTTGAAGAGTCTGCTTCTTTTTTAATCACTGTCCTCAGACCCATTCGCCGTAGAGTGATTGAGTCAATAGTACTCTTCATAGGTACAACCCTTCTATTTCCTTTGTGTAGAAGGACTCCGGATTTCTTAAAAATCCTTGTAAGAAGCATGTAGTAAGGATAATTGTTTGTATCCTTCATCCCCTTAATCATATAATGGAAGATTAAGAAGGGTAAGTCCATAAGATTGCGATTCAGCAGGTAGAACAAACATTGTTTATCCAGGGTGGTCACCAAATGCCTTGAACCTGCTCTGGGTAAGATGCAATTAAACAAAATCGCATAAAGAACCCTAGCTTTCGGGACCAGACTCGAAGTCTTCCTCTCCGAAGGGTCATTCACTCGATACAACTGTTTGCTAACATCTTCTTCCTTCATGTTGACCATTTTCATCAACTTAGCCTTGGTTGACAGAGTCTCACCAACCGATGGACAATCGGTCACCATCCTTATCAGCTCCTTTGTCACGACAACAGATATACCATCTACTGAGGATACAACAGTGTTGTCTACAAGTTGAGCATTCTTCCAAAAGTCAAATAACTCATTGGTATACACTGGTTCTCGTACCTGGAAGAAATTCCTCCAACCAGCTCTTTCAATCTCAGGTTCTACGTCCATACCATCCTTCCTTAGTGACTCGAAATCCACATGCCTTCTGAATATCATAGCTGCCTCCATTGTTTCATAACGAAAACTGACTCTGGTAAGCTTTTCTTCTAGGGTAGGATGATTGAGAGAATTTGGAAAGCAAGATGAACCGTTTATAGATGAGAATAACTGCAATGATCTCAACTTAAGGATTCTAAAGATCGTGAAACATTTCCCTCCAAAACTTCCTTGTTAGCGAAGTTACCATCTGTAACTCACTGTTTCTAACGCCGTTAATTTTGACGTCCCTTTAGCCTGACTGTTCGCTTAACATTACCATGTTAAGGTTGCGTCTGATCTTCTGGAATCGTTCTTCACTCAATGGTTTAGTGAAGATGTCTGCCCACTGATACTCTGTTTCGATGAACTGTAGTTTAACTACCTTCCTCTGAACATAGTCTCTTAAGAAGTGATGTATGACTTCGATATGTTTCACTCTCGAATGCTGGATCGGATTCTTTAACAGATTGATTGCACTGGTGTTGTCGCAATAGATTGGAATCTCCTCTTCTTGAACTGAATAGTCTTCAAGATGATATTTGATCCACAACGTTTGTGAACAACAACTTGCGGCAGACATCCTCCACTTGTGCTCTTCCTTTCGATTCTATCTCTGGCATAGTCCGCGTCGCAATATCCGATTAA
Source organism: Erythroxylum novogranatense (assembly GCA_029891385.1). Lineage (NCBI taxonomy): Eukaryota > Viridiplantae > Streptophyta > Magnoliopsida > Malpighiales > Erythroxylaceae > Erythroxylum > Erythroxylum novogranatense. The sequence goes on from CM057230.1 coordinate 91,150,712, forward strand.
CCTGAAATCTTTCCCTTTCTTAAACATTAAGCAAAGATCAGTAGTATCTGCTAGATATCTCATAATCCTCTTAACAGTAATATAATGAGACTCTCTAGGATCAGCCTGAAACCTTGCACACAAGCATACACTGAACAAAATATTAGGTCTACTTGTTGTAAGATAGAGTAAAGAATCGATCATCCCTCTATACAGGGTTTGATCCACCTTTTTACCATTTTCATCTTTCGACAAAAGGTTTGAAGGATGCATCAGAGTAGTCATTGGCTTCACATTTTGCATATTAAATTTATTTAACAATTCATTCACATATTTTTGTTGATGGATAAAGATTTTCTCATCGGTTTGCTTAACTTGCAACCCAAGAAAGAACTTCAGCTCACCCATCATGCTCATTTCAAATTCATTTTTCATTAGACTCTCAAACTTCATGCATAACTTCTTTGAAGTAGCACCAAAATAATATCATCAACATAGATCATGATTATAATAATTTCATTTTCATAGTTCTTCCTAAAAGCGCCTTATCAACTTGACCTCTACTAAAACCATTCTCTAAGAGAAAAGTACTCAGACGATCATACCAAGCTCTAGGAGCTTGCTTCAGGCCGATAAGGCTTTATGAAGTCTATAGACATGGTCTAGATTCTTAACATCCTTGAAACCAGGTGGTTGCTTAACATACACCTCTTCGTCTATAAAACCATTCAGAAAGGCACTTTTCACATCCATCCAAATGACTTTATATTATGATGGACCACATATGCCAAGAATATCCTTATGGCTTCAAGTCTTGCTCTTTGGAGCATATGTCTCATTGTAGTCTATTCCTTCTTGCTGATTATAGCCTTGTGCTACTAATCTAGCCTTATTTCGACTCACTCTTCCTAATTCGTCTAACTTAATCTTAAATACCCATCTGGTTCCTATAATGGATTTCTTAGGAGGTTTCGAAACTAAGGACAAAACATTATTCCTAGTAAATTGATTCAGCTCCTCTTGAATGGCTAACACCCAAGCTTCGTCTCGAAGAGCTTCCTCAACCTTCTTAAGCTCTATTTCAGAGATAAAAGCTACATTAGCTTCTCTTCTGAATCTGGACCTTGTCCTAACTCCTTCTGAGGTCTCTCCTATAATCAATTCTTCTGGATGAGAACTTTTATATTTCCAGTCTCTTTTCAGTCCAATAGTTTCTGGAATATCTTCAACTTTGTCTACTTGAGTACCTGGTGTTTGAGTTTCTGTTGTGTCATCTAGGTTCTTTGAAGGACCTTCATTTTCCTTGTCATCTTCCTTATGGGGTTGGGGACTATCATCAAACTTCACATGGATGGTCTCCTCAACTGTCTTTGAAGCAAGGTTGTAAACCCGGAATGTCTTAGACGATGACGAGTAGCCTAGGAAGATTCCTGGATAGGTCTTTGAATCGAATTTATCCAACAGCTCCTTTGTATTCAGAATAGAGCATTTGCACCCAAATGGATGAAAGTAAGATATGTTTGGTCTTCTTCCATTCCATAACTCATAAGGAGTCTTCTTCAACATGGGTCGCAACAGAATTCTATTCTGAATACAAGATGTTGTATTCACACTTACCGCCTTGAAGTACTTAGGAAGATTCATCTCACAAAGCATAGTCCTAGCCATTTCTTGAATCGTCCTGTTCTTCCTTTCAACAACTCCATTCTGTTGTGGAGTCCTGGGAGCAGAGAAATTGTGGAAAATTCCATTCTCATCACAAAATAATCTAAACTTTTCATTCTCAAACTCTCCACCATGGTCACTCCTGATACTAGCTATAGACATTCCTTTTTCATTCTGTAACTTTCTGGATAAGGTCGTAAAATACTTAAAAGATTCATCTTTGTGTGATAAAAACAATATCCAACAAAATCGAGTAAAGTCATCAACAATAAAAAGTCCATATTTCTTTCTGCCAAGACTTATTGTCCTTGTTGGACCAAATAAATCCATATGTGACAAATCTAAAGATCTAGATGATGTTACAAAATTTTTAAAAGAAAATGAAGTTTTAACTTGTTTTCCTTTCAAACAATTTTCACAGAAAAACTCTTTGTCAAAACTTATTTTTAGTAATCTTCTTACCAAATTATGTTTTGTCAAATTTTAAATGTGTTTAAAAGAAACATGACCTAGCTTTTTATGCCAGACTAGTCTTTCTTCTTCAGAAGATAGAAAACATGAAACATTTTGACTTTGAAAATCTTCTAAATCAATTTTATAAAGATTATTTCTTCTCTTGGCAGAGAAAAGTATAGACTCATCTTTGTTTCTGACTTCACAAAGATTTTGATTGAATGTGACTGTGAAAACAGAATCACACAATTTACTGGCGCTGATCAAATTATGTTTCAAACTATCAACAAGCAGTATATTATTTATGCATGCAAAGGAATCTTTACCTATCTTGCCGATTCCAATAATCTTGCCCTGCTGGTTGTCTCTGAAAGTTACCGATCTTCCCTTCTTATATTGAAGGTCTAGGAACATAGACCTTCTTCCCGTCATATGTCGCAAGCATCCACTGTCTAAATACCAATGGTGCTTGCCGAATCTTCCAAAGAAGGATATCTGCAGGAGAAACTGTTGGACCCCGATCTTTGAGTGAAATTTGAATTATGAAAATGAAATTTAAGGAGTGCTTGGTGAATGTATTGTATAATAGATGGCTTAAAATTTAAAGAATATTGAGAAGAAACTGGATTTATTTTCTTTTAAAACTTCATTTTCTTTTAAAAATTTAAAGTTTTAAAATTTAAAGCTTTTATAAGCTTTTATAAGCTGGAGGCGAAACAGAACAGAAACTAGAGTCAGTGAGTTGTTTGGTTAAGGTGGACATAACAGAACAAATCTATCTCCGTCTCTATGACAATGTGTTTGGTTGCAGGGGACAGAACGACAAAAAATGTGCCAATGACATAAATGCCCCTGATAGTTAAGATGAATAAAAACGTGTTATTAATTGATAAGTTAATTGGAATAAGGTATGATTGTCAAAATTTTATCAAATAATGATAATAACAATTTCAATTGATTGATTAGTAATAATAATAATAATAATAATAATAATAATAATAATAATAATAATAATAATAATAATAATAATAATAATAATAATAATAATAATAATAATAATAATAATAATCATGTTAACAAATAATAATAATAATAATAATAATAATAAGAAGAACAAAACTAATTTGAAGACCATAAATAAGTTGAAAATGTATAATCGGTAATAAATTTGAAAAGGAAAAATACAAACTATATAATAACAACAACAATAATAATGAGAATAATAATAATCATAATCATAATATAATAATAATAATTATTATTATTATTATTATAGTGATAATAACAATAGTAATAATAATAGTTATAATAATTATAATAATAGTAACAATAATAATAATTATGATAATTATGTAATGAATTATAATAATATTGATTATAATAATTATGTGCAAACACAACATCTACGCATTCATGAAATTAATTACATAAAAGGTCAGCACACATTCATATAATTAATTACATAATAGGTTCAACTTCTCATTCAAAACAAACATCTGAGCATTAATAGAACGTCTGAAATATTTGGTTCAATGTAAATTAACGCTTTATATTTTAGAAATAATGTCCTTTAGAACCATCCCCAAAATGACTCCAATGGTAATGGCTAAAAATATATTAGTCCAACCGATGTTTGGCGGCACTGCCCGAACTTCAGTGACTTGTTCAGTTGTTGGAAGAGCGGATGGAATCGGAATGGATGATGGTTCATTGATAGTAGGAACAATGTCTGCAATGTGACGAGGCAGCCTATATTGGTCCATGGAATACGCACTTTGTGCTTCCTCCAATGTTTGATATCTCCTGAATCGAGCATTGGGAAACCCCTCAGTGACCAATTTGACATCTTCCTAATTGGTAAAAATTCCAACTTGGCGTCCAGCAAAGACAACGTAAAAGCTGTATCTGGCCATATCTACGTACCTGAAATTGAATCATATTATTATCATTCAAACACGCAGAAAAATGACAAACATGAAGAAGTTATAATAACCAAGCATTGATCATAAGTAGTCTGCTGACCAACACAATGTCAACACATGAACATAACAAAGTGAGCACATCATCAATACAAAGTCAACACATCATCAAGACAAAGTCAACATCACAATCCTAGTTTCATAACAGTACAAATCTATATATCCATATTAAGGTACTACAAAGGAAGTAGGTCCACAAAACACATCAACTCAAACATCTTGACGATGTCAAACATCGTCATCTAGCAGCTCCTTGATATAACGTGGTCTCTGATCTTCATTTAGATCCCAAAACAGATTCGTAGCAGGAACATCCTTTGTGAATATCCTTCCAATATTGATGACTTCTTCAGTGGAGAAGCCCAACTTCCCTAGCTCAATACCTAGCCTCGTCCCATGCAATCCGACAATGGCATCAGCAACGATCCTAGCACTTTCTTTACCACTATCAATCGCAAGAAGGAAAGAGGCAACAACGTTTTCTAATACTTCGATATCCCTCATCTTCCTTTTGCCTTTGTTCTGTCGGATTCCGTCCGTGTTGCTGGAAGAGGCGACTGAACCAAAGACATTGCCTGAAGTAGTCGGACGAGGACTGACCAATGGGGTTGTGGGATCACATTGGGATGCAGACGCTTGTGGATCAGCTGGTCCTTCACCTTCAGTGTCATCCGTTTGCAGCTAACCAATAGCATCTGCAACATCCTGGGCACCTCCCCCCGTTGCTCTATCTCTCCCAAACACAAACTTCAGTCTTGGGTAAAGTGGGAAAGGCTTGCCTGGCGTATAAAACTTGTTGGGGTGGCCCTGGGTAAAAACATCAAAAAACGTCAACCTTGGAAACTTCTCATTATAAAATGATGTAATGAACAAAGAAAAATTTAAAAAATTACCCTCATCCATTCATCCAGGACTTGCTTGCTGTCGACTTCAACACACTGCTTGCTTTCGTTCCACCCAAACCCACTGCAATTTAACATGTCAAAGGCTGTCTGATATTTATCTTTTAACCTCTTGTGTTTATTTTTGACATGCCTCCTCTCAATTCCACAACCAGGAAACTTGTCCTGTATCATTCTAGCTAGCTGTTGGAAAGTTCCAAGCTTTAACTGACCATTATCAGCTCAGTGACCAGCCACAACAACCTCCTCCATGAACGTCACAAATGGATCTGTTTCAGCTTCAGTCCAAATCCTTGACATTGCACCTACACCATGCAATGCCATTCCCAAAACATTCCATTTGCATAAATGATTAAACAACATACATTGAATATAATATTGAGTTATGTGAAACAAGTAATGATGTGAAAGCGATTAATGATCAAGTCAATAAACATCACATAAAACAAATCCCCAATTCAATGAACGTCACATAACGCAAATCCCCAATTCAATAAACATCACACCAAGGCAAATCCCCAATTCAATATACATCACATAAAGCAAATCTAAAGTACACAATCAGTGGTTGCTTCTCCATTCGTCAAACATGCTTCGAGCTAAATCCTCTCTCCATTGACCCCAAGCAGTAGTTGTTTCAACACGATCAACCATTTGGGGCAAGGATGCATCTTTCCCAAATGGCTGATCCTCATCTGCAAGAGGAGTTTCCTCTGCAGGATCAGAGGAGTTTCCTCTGCAGGATCATCACTCATATGTAGCATAATAAAGTTATGCAACAGGCAGTATGCGAGAATTATGTGCACATGTGTGTTTGCTGCATAAAACGATAGATTTCTGAGAATTTTCCATCTTTTTTTCAGCAGCCCAAATGCACGCTCAATGACATTTCTTGCAGCTGAATGCCTCTTATTAAAAAGCTCATCTGGGTTCCTAGGTGCCCTTCCATCTCTGGCCCACTCTTGAATATGGTATCTTGTGCCTCTATAAGGTGCAAGAAGGCCTGGAGCATTGGTATAGCCAGAATCTACTAAGTAGTAATTCCCTATAAACAAATGACACTATTACTTTTGTAATTCTAATCAAACATTTGCAAACAAAAGCAAGTTGTTGGTATTTGTTATCTTACATACCAATTGGAACTTGAAGTCCATTACGCCTAGTCACTGCATCATGTAACACCCTTGAATCAGATGCTGAACCCTCCCATCCAGCTAGAACATACACAAAGCTTAAATCCTTGTCACACACCCCTAAGACATTAGTGCATATTCTCCCTTTCTGTCCTCTGTATCTTGGTTTGTCTGAAAGGGGAACTGTTATATCTATATAGGTCCCATCTAGCGCACCAAGGCAACCCTATGAAACAATTCCCAACAAATACAATTAAAGTTCAGTAATGTTATGAATTGCAAATTGGAAGTTATCGTATCTTCATACAAATACTAACCTTAAACCATTTCCATCTACCATCTGTGCAATCCTCTGCAATTGGAATGGGCTTTACATACAATAGATGGTGGAGATTTAGTACAGCCTTCAGCACACTATGGAAGATCCTACTAATTGTTTCTCCAGACCTCATAAACCTAACTTGTAATACTCTATTAGATTCATTTTATGCCAATATTCTTAGGAAGATTAATACTTTTTTTTCAATTGGCACATGACCCGTATTCGGCAACCAACCGTGGACTTGAAGCATTTCACATAATATGTGAAATGCATTTAAGTCCATCCTTAAATCCCATTGGCTATTCCGATCACCCTCATTCAATATCCTACGTATATTAGCTTCCCTACTTGGAACTGTCAACGCCCTACAACCTCTAGCATTTTCACTCCTGCACCGTTTTTTTACGTATACATACAAGCATAGAAACATCACCATTCTCATTAAGTCCAATTGACCATTCCAAAACTCGAAAACATAAGAGCCTTAAAGATAGCATCACGTTTCCTATTATCCATTTATGTCAAAGAATGCTGTCTGCACATAATGAAGGCCAAAGATTTATCAAACACAAGCCACAAGCCACAAGCCACAAGCCACAACAGAATAAAATAGAATAATAAACGCAATAAATGGAATGTTTAGCCTTGCTAGCTAATATGATAATGCATAGATACCGATACTTTGTAAAAGTAAAAGATTTAAAGAAGGAAAAAAGATTTAAAGAAGAAAGAGTAAAAGACTTCAAGTAAAAAGCAGAGATATTGAAAGTTAAATCTTTCTTGTCTCTGTATAAGGGTGATATTGTGGGTAAATTTTAACATGTCTTCTTTGATTTTTTTTATTAATAGGAAGAACATTAAGAAGCTAGCACTTTTGTTTTTCCTCTCAAAAGAGCCTTGAGAAATTGCTCTCTGGATATCATAACAGGCTGGAAGTTTGAACAGCTCGTAGTTGATAAATTGGGAAAATTTTTAAATGATTTGAAACGGGAACTCGAACATGGTACGGTTACTTATGATTTGTATTTTTATTCAAGTTAATCAATTATCAAAATTCATTTGGAATCTGTAAAAGTTTTTATTTTCTGCTGCGCCCTTAATTCGAATACAGTTGGATAGTAACAAATACGTAGATAGAGGCAGATCTCACAACATACATAACATCTTTTTCAAAGGATATTGGCATCACAATCTTCCCCTGGAAATATCAGTTCTCTTGTTGAAGGAAGTTTTCTATCATTAATTTGGTAAATCCGAGATGTCTACAAATTGTGTCTATTGTTTTTGTTAAACGAGAGTGTGGAGTTTATCTCACTGTAAACTCGAATTAAGATACAGTAAATATCAACTACCAAACAATTAACAGTAAATAACGTTAAAAAAATGTGTATTATCATATTAGGATACCATTTTAAACTATACTAGGATATCCTTTCAAACTGTATCGATAGTTTACAGGGTGTATTGGTCAATACTAATTGATACAGTAAAGATCATATAATAGCAAATCAAATGAAAATTAAAATATTAAGGAATACATTGAAAAACTGTAAAACTAATTTCCTAGCTGATTGGTTGCCTATTGGTTAAGATACAATAAATGGAATGTTTAGCCTTGCTAGCTAATATGAATTTTAACATGTCTTCTTTGATAAATCATATTAGAGTGGAAGTTCGATTCCTTAAAATCTTTAGATAACATTAGTTGTCTTCAAACGAGTGCCATGCACTTTATTGCTTAGACACCACCTGATTTTACATAGAGAGAGTGAAATAGGTTTATAATTTTTGTTGATCACTCAATTTTCAGTATTGAACATTGAGTAATGATACGTATCCCTGCTAGACACAAGATCAGACCAAACTGCAAAGATCAAAATGGCCAGCAAAACTTTTATCTATAGTTGATGTAACAGGAGCAATGATAAATCTACTGATATATCAATATCAGTAGATTGCCAAAAACCATTCATTAGGAAGATCCACTGAAGTTAAGCGTCAAATAGGGTAAGAAGTTGTTCATCCTTAGGATGGCGATAATCATTCACCTAATATAGAGAATAAGGAACAATTTGATACTCAAACATAAAAACTTTTATTTTAAAAATTAAGACAAAGTATCAGTATCTATGCATTATACGTTATACATCACCTCTTCCCTCAAATCCCTCACTTCCATTTCGTAGAAGCAGTAAGATATCCTATCATTAGTAATGTGTGTATTTTATATATGGAACAATCAGATTATTAACTGCACTGAGTTTCTGATGTTCTATTTCATGGCAGACAAAGGCAGCTAAGCCAGTCCTTGGGAAGTATTACCGTGAACCCAAGAAATCAGGGCCATTCCCATTTCACTTATTAAGCAATCTATTGAATAGCTTCAGAGAAGATCACTTATATTAAGCAATCTGTATTTTAATCATTCTTTTAATCCAGAACTTCTCTACTGATAAACCAATCCTCTCAATTAGCTAATCAAGTCTTATATGCTACACATCAACATATAAACTTCATTATTAAAGACAAGAACTTTCAAATCCTTAATGACTTAAAAACATATAGAAATTATAACTAATCCAAAGAGTTCAGTTCACCATTAAACATAACAACAAAATGAAAAGCAAAGTAAACATAGCGAGACACCATTATAAGCAAATTATAACTAATGCACAACGATAAAAGACAAACTCAAGCGAGCAATGCAATAGACCAATCGACATGTGATATGCGGTATCTACAGATTTACAACTTCAAATCAGCAAGAGAAAGGCAAATTAAAAGAGAGTTGTTTAATCATCATAGGAAAATAGGTTCTAATCGATCGTAGTAATCAATACATGTAATCTATTGATCAAAGCGATGGATTAAATTTGCAAAAAATAATACACGTGAAAAGAGATGAACAAATTCTTTGCGTGAATGTAACCTCGACCGATCAACAAACACGAGCACGACTGCAACAACACACTATTCGCAAAGGTAATACAAATTGTTCTCTACGGTTGAACCTCTATGAAGATGAAGACAATGTAGGCAGCGCGACATTTACAACAAAATAACGAAAAAAAACACTAACCTAATTTCGTGAATGAGGCGAGCGTCATGTCAATCGAAGAATCGCAGTGACGTTTGGTAATCGATCGTTAGGAAAATAAATCGAAAGCCCCAAAAGAAGAAGACGTCAATCGAAAAGAACAACACGATTCAAGAACAAATCGCGAGAAAAAACAAAATGATGACCTAAAACGGCGAAGGCGAGCTTTGTCCAGTGGCGAACATCAAACGACTCCAACCCTGCGATTGGAGAAGACTGCAGCGACGAGACGAGGGTGCGACACCGGCGAGATGACCGTGGGAGACAAACGAGATGCGGGAAGTTTAGGTTGAGCTTTGATTTTCCATCTGGCAACAAGAGATTCGGTGACTTTGTCCTTCATTAAAACGATTAACAGGATTTCTTTGTCCCTGTCTATCAGCGATAGTGGACAAAAAAGTGGAGGCGGAAAGCAAACTGTTATGATGGACAGGATTATATTGTCTTGTTATCTGTCCCCCTGTATGGAGACAGCAACCATACGGGGGGTTAGTGTCGCTTGTTGCTTACAAGAAATAGCTGCCATGACCGAATGTTTGTTTTGGCTTTAACTGCTTTGCTTAAGTGCTACTTTATTGTTTTAATTTTTGCGGATTTAATCAATGTAAATATATATTATGACCATGATTTGTGTTAAATTGATGAATATGTGTGAGTAAGTTTTTTTTGGTTAAGGTTAGGATTGATATTAGATTAGGACAATTTTACGGTTTAGTTTTTGCTTGATTGAATACATATTTAATCCTAATTTAACCTGATCACCTAAATTAAAGCTTTAGATGATTGAATGCCACAACTAATGAGATTTAATTTATTGAAAAATTAATCAAGCAATATACTTGAGACTAAAGTGTAGATCAATCTTAGGATCTTGTGTGAAGATACTTAGGATTAACGAACTTAATTTTAGGCTTCTTGTATTGAATACCTTTTATTGCAAATTATCTATGAATCAAGTAGGTAACTCGGATTTAGAAGGGAAGGGAATTCCTATGAATATTAGGTTCGACTTACTTAAGTGAAGTAAATCCTAGATCAATCCACTGTTACAAGTTTTAGTGTCTAATTCAATTGAAATCCAATACCTTAGCCAATTTATGTCATTTGATTAAGTCTAGTCGTTTTTAATTCATACTTTACATTTTGTATATTCCCTTTATTCGCTTATTTTATTTTATTTTCAATTCAATCAATTCTTGATCGTCTGAGTAATTTTGCATCGTTTAATTTAATTGTCTTACTGTTTTATATTACTTGTTGATGAGGTCTAGATGGAATTTAATTTATATTGCTTTGTTTAGACCGCAACATTGATTAAAAGAGAAATTTTCACTAATCTCAAAGAAAGACTCGTTAAGGATTCTAATATAATTAATGGTTTGATATGATTTAGAGTTACACTAAATGGATATGAAAACAACTTTTTTTAATCATAGATCTTGAAGAGGATGTATGATAGAGATACTAATAAGCTTTTATTTGATGCATTAATATAGATGAATTGTACAATATTTTGGGATAAATATTATGCTAAATTGTTTTTGTTATTATCTTTGAATGTTAGGAGCTTTTTGGAAAAATTGAGCAAAAAGATAACAATTTTGAAATACGCAAAAAGTCATATACCAACATGCAAATTGTAGACTATGCATGTGTGAAAAGCAAGAAAGCAAAGAGGAGTCTTCGCAGTTTTGAAAAGATCAAAATGCTGCACAGCAAGAGAAGAAACACATGAAGGGTTCAGCTTGTTTTAAAAGGAGAAAAAGATAAAAACACTAGGCAGCAAGGGATAAAACAGCGGAAGGGTTTGATATGTTTAAAAAGTAGAAAAAGAATAGTCACTACAAGACAAAGAAGCCTCTATTCCACAGCTAGCATCCAAGAGAAAAAACAAAGGGCTGCCTCCATTTTATTCAAGACACGCAACAGCCTCTCCAATCAAGCAGCCATCGAAAAAACTCACATCAGCTCCACTTCACCGCAAGACACACAACAACCTCTCCGTTCAGGCAGCCCACAAATTACACACAATAAGATAGCCTTCAAAGCAAGACAAAAACACTCTCCACTTATTCATGCAAAGGGACCTTCACCCACTGATCCACGTACACGGCAGCTAGCCTCCATTGATTCATCCAGCCTCCACTCATACACAATCCACTCACACGTAGCCAAGCAACGCCAGATCCTCCATTTTTTATTCACACAAGCATTAGCATAAAACCATATAGCTCCCACTTCCACGCAGCTTACCTCCACCAAAACAGCAACCCCCATTTCGTTAAAACTCTCCACTCATTTATGCATAAACCTTCATTCGTTCTCCATACATCCACTCTCACTCTCCAGCAAAAACTCACGCCACCCTTCCACGTACACAGCAACTGGCTTTTCACTCCACTTCCACGTAACTCCAAAAGCCAACCACGCACCAACGCTTCATGCCAACACAAAGTAGCCTCCATACATCTCTAATCCACGCACAAAGGACGCAGCCTCCATTTCACTACCTGTTTTTATTTAGTTTCTGTTGTATTTTGTTGACTTTGAAGGCTTGGTATTTTGACTTTGTTGTACTTTGACTTTGGTTGGTAGTTAGTGGCAAAATTTCTATCCCATATTGGGAAGAAATGAAGATGGGAGGGGTTTGCTAAGTTATAAGATAACTCCTCCCCCTCCTAATCCAATCCATCCCAAAAATTTGATAAAATACTCAAAAGTTGTATACGTATCAAATTTAGTATTCTTCTTAATGAGGCGAAATTTGCCTTAAGTGGTGCTTTCGAATGAGTAGCAAAATTGGCGAATTACATTATCAATTTTCGTGTGTTCTTTTCTTATCTCTTTTATTTATTTAGCATTTATAGTATTCAATATTATTTGTCGGGTATATTTGTAGTGTTGTGTTCAATTTATTTGGGTGTATTTATTGTTAGTGTGTGTACGGGTTTAGGTTGTGATAAATACACCGCACGTAATTTTTATCTAGGAGGTCGGGTTTTAAGTGGGATGTTTGTGACCCTCCGCCTTTCACAGGATCTTCACGTGGAATGGTATCTTGTCTTAGGAGACTGTTGGCGGTCTTTCCTGGTATTCTTGAATCAGTTCACTTCACTAGTTGTTTACCTTGAAGGAAAAAATACCCGATTTTCCCAACAAGTGGTATCAGAGCCGAAGGTTTATCCTTTAGTTTGTTTGTAATATTAGTAATATTGAATACTATTATTTGAGTCTATAATGACGTCTATAAATTCACCAACAACTAGAGACATATCAAATATGACACAGGTGACATCGATTTCCTCATGGCAGAGGACTCCAATGTCAAGTATGAAGTTGGCGGTGAAAATATTTGATGGTACTGGTCATTTTAAAATGTGGCAAGGTGAGGTTCTGGATTCTCTTTTCCAACAAGACCTTGACATAGCTATTGAAGAAATGAAACCAGACTATGTAGAAGATAAGAATTGGAGTATCATAAATCGGTTGGCATGCGGAACAATTCGATCATGTCTGTCTAGAGAGCAAAAGTATGCTTTCAAAAACGAGACTTCTGCGCAAGGACGGAGTCAGACTCAACTCTAAGAGGGGGCCAACTCTAGGGGGCCAGTATATCCAACCCACTTGACTAATGACTTCCAAGTTTCAACCGTAACTCCTCTTAATATTTAATGTTTTATTTATTTGATTTTTTAAAAAAAACAAAGGATATTGGTATGATAATTAAATTTAAAATTTAAATATTATTTATTTAATTATATAAGTAATTTTAAAAAAAATTTGAAAGGGGGGGGGCCATGCCCCCCTCCCTTCAACGTAGCTCCGTCACTGCTTCTGCGCACAAACTGTGGAAGGCATTGGAGGACAAATTTTTTAAAAAGAGTGGTCAGAATAAGCTCTTTATGAAGAAAAGGTTGTTCCGATTTGATTACCGACCAGGTACTACTATGAATGAACACATCACTATGTTTAATCAGTTAGTAGCAGACCTGCTGAATTTGGATGTGAAATTTGAGGATGAAGATTTGGCTTTGATGTTCTTATCATCCCTTCCGGATGAATTTGAACACTTAGAAACTACTTTACTTCATGGGAAGGAGAATGTATCTTTAGATGTTGTGTGTTCTGCTTTGTATAGTCATAAATTGCGAAAGCAAGATAAAAAGAAAAGTAAAGCAGTTACAGAAGATGAAGCATTTGTGGCAAGAGGCCGTCAGCAGAGCCAATTGAAGGGAAGAAGAGGAAGATCCAAATCAAAAAGTAGAGTTGCAAAAGATGAGTGTGATTTCTGTCATGAGAAAGGGCACTAGAAGAAAGACTGTCCAAAATTAAAGAAGAAAGGAAAGACTCCGCAAGATGCAAATATTGCATAATGTAAAAGTGATGCAGAGTCATATGTCTCTTTGGTGGTATCACCTTCAACGTTCTATTCAGACGAGTGAATTCTAGATTCAGGTTGCACCTATCATATGTCTCACATCCGGGAGTGGTTCTTTGATTTTGAAGAAATTGATAGTGGAGTTGTTAACATGGGTAATGACAATCCATGTAAAACAGCTGGAATAGGTTCAATCAAGATAAGGAATCATGATAGATCCACCAGAATTTTGAAGGACGTGCGGTATGTGCCGAAATTGAAAAAGAATCTCATCTCTTTGGGGACCTTAGAATCAAAAGGTCTAGTTGTGATGATGCGAGATGGAATTCTTAAGGCAACTTCAGGAGAACTTGTGATGTTAAAAGGTATAAGGAAAAATAATTTGTATTACTACCAAGGAAGTACAGTTGTTGGGACGATGAATGCAAAGAACTTCTAAGCAAGAAGGATGCAGAGGCAACAAAGTTGTGGCATATGCGGTTGGGACATGCTGGTGAAAGATCCTTGCAAATTCTTGCCAAGTAAGGATTATTAAAAGGTACGAAGACTTACGAATTAGAATTATGTGAGCATTGTATTCTGGGAAAACAACGAAAAGTGAAATTTAGCACTGCTATTCATAATACTAAGGGAATTTTGGATTATGTGCACTCAGATGTATGGGGACCTACTAAGACTCCATCTCTTGGAGGTAGGCAATATTTTGTCACTTTTGTTGATGATTTTTCCAGAAGAATTTGGGTGTTTACTATGAAGAACAAAGATGATGTGCTTGGAATTTTTCTTAAGTGGAAAGCTCAAGTTGAAAACTAGACAGGAAGAAAGATCAAAGTTCTCCGAACAGACAATGGTGGAGAATACAAGAGTGATCCTTTCCTAGAGGTGTGTCAAGAGTCTAGTATAGTTCGCCACTTTACAGTTAGAAAAACACCACAACAGAATGGGGTGTTGGAGCGTATGAACAGGACACTGGTGGAGAAAGTTCGTTGTATGTTGTCTAATGCTGAGTTAGGCAGAAAGTTTTGGGCTGAGGCAGTGACATACGCTCAACATCTCATTAATCGTTTGTCATCATCTGCAATTGGTAGCAAGACTCCATTAGAGGTATGGTCTAGGAAACCTGTAGCAGATTACGATTCTTTGCATATTTTTGGTTCTGCTGCATATTATCATGTGAATGAATCAAAGTTAGACCCACGAGCAAAGAAGGCTCTATTTATGGGCTTCAATGCTAGAGTTAAGGGATACCGTTTGTGGTGTCTAGAGTCAAAAAAGAAAATTGTCAACAGGGATATTACCTTTGATGAATTTGTCATGTTAAATAAGGTAACTCCAGAAGGGGCTAATAGTACTTCATAGCAGGTGGAGTGTATACCGAAGCAGGTGGAGTTTGAACAGACAGTAATGATCCTAGCGAAAAGCACTACTAATGACTCTCCTATAGCAAAAGAAAGGTCAGATGAGGAAGAGGTTCTGACCCAAGAACCTCCGCAACAATCAGAGTCAATTGCTGTTAGAAGGACAAGACGAGAGATTCAGAAACCTACTGGTTTTACTGACATGGTAGCTTATGCACTTCCAGTTGTTGATGATGTTCTATCTACCTTCCCAGAAGCAATCCGAAGTTCAGAAAATGGCAGATGGGCAGGTGCAATGGAAAAGGAAATGCAATCTCTTGAGAAGAACAAGACATAGAAGTTGACACAACTACCGAAGAGAAAGAAGGCAATTGGATGCAAATGGGTATTTGCAAAGAAAGAAGGATTTCCTGATAAAGATGATATTCGCTACAAGGCAAGGTTAGTGGCTAAAGGCTACGCACAAAAGGAAGGAATTAATTATAATGAGGTATTTTCTCCGGTTGTTAAACATTCTTCCATTAGAATTTTGTTGGCCTTGATAGCGCAGTTGAATTTGGAGCTAGCTCAACTTGATGTGAAAACCGCATTCCTACATGATGATTTGGAGGAGGAAATCTATATGTCTCAGCCAGATGGATACAAGGTGGCTGGTAAAGAAAACCAGGTTTGCAAATTGAACAAATCGTTGTATGGACTGAAGCAATCTCCAAAGCAGTGGTACAAACGATTTGACAAGTTTATGAAGGGTCAGAAATACACAAGAAGTAAATACGATCATTGTGTATATTTGCGCAGACTTCAAGATGGGTCCTACATCTACCTACTCTTATATGTTGATGATATGTTGATTGCGGCAAAGAGCCAAAGTGAAATTGACATATTGAAGGCTCAGTTGAGTAAAGAGTTGAGATGAAGGATTTGGGGAAGCGAAGATTCTCGGCATGGAGATAAGCAGGGATAGAGAGAGAGGCAAGCTTTGGTTGTCGCAGAAGCAGTATTTGATGAAAGTATTACAACGTTTTGGTATACATGAAGATTCAAAACCTGTAAGTACTCCACTTGCTCCTTATTTGAAACTAAGTAGCCAGTTATCTCCAAAGACGGATGAAGAATGAGAATACATAGCAAAAGTTCCTTATGCTAATACAGTAGGAAGCTTGATGTATGCAATGGTGTGTACGAGACCCGATATTTCACAGGCAGTTAGTGTTGTAAGCAGGTACATGCATGATTTGGGTAAGGTTCATTGGCAAGCTGTGAAATGGATTCTATGGTATATCCTACATACCGTAGATGTTGGTTTAGCATTTAAGCAGGATAAATTACTTGGTCAACGTGTAGTTGGATATTGTGATTCTGACTATGCAGGTGACTTAGATAAGCGACGGTCTACAACTGGCTATTTGTTCACTTTAGCAAAGGCGCCAGTTAGTTGGAAGTCTACTTTGCAGTCAACGGTGGCTTTGTCTACAACAGAGGCAGAGTATATGGTTATTACAGAAGCTGTGAAAGAGACAATTTGGCTTCATGGGTTGCTTAAAGACTTGGGAGTTGGTCAGAAACAACTTGAGGTATATTCTGACAGTCAGAGTGCTATTCATTTAGCAAAGAATCAAGTCTTTCATGCAAGGACGAAGCGCATTGATGTTTGCTATCACTTTGTGCGGGAAATTTTGGAAGAAGAGGAGATACTTATTCAGAAGATTCGAACTACAGAGAATCCTGCAGATATGTTGACCAAGATGGTTACAAGAGCCAAGTTTGAACATTGTTTAGACTTGGTCAATATTCTGCACATTTGAGTTGGCGCCTGAGGGCGCAAATTGGAAGCACTACAAAGGCTGTTTTGTTTGATTGGGAGGATAAATGATGCTTGCATTTGGTGGGATCTGAAATTATGCCAAGGTGGAGATTTGTTGTATTTTGTTGACTTTGAAGGCTTGATATTTTGACTTTGGTTGGTGGTTGGTGGCAAAATTTCTATCCCATATTAGGAAGAAATGAAGATGGGAGGGGTTTGCTAAGTTATAAAATAAATCCTCCCCTTCCTAATCCAATCCATCCCAAAAATTTGATAGGTTTGCTAAGTTATAAAATAAATCCTCCCCTTCCTAATCCAATCCATCCCAAAAATTTGATAAAATACTCAAAAGTTGTATACGTATCAAATTTAGTATTCTCTTCTTAATGAGAGCAGGATGCCTTAAGTGGTGCTCGAAGTAGGCAAAATTGGCCGAACTCCGTTATCAATTTTTGGGTGTGTTCTTTCCTTATCTCTTTTATTTATTTCGCATTTATAGTATTCAATATTATTTGTCGGGTATATTTGTAGTGTTGTGTTTAATTTATTTGGGTGTATTTATTGTTCGTGTGTGTACACGGGTTTAGGTTGTGATAAATACACCGTGCACGTAATTTCTGTTTAGGAGGTCGAGTTTTAAGTGGGATCGTTTGTGACCCTCCGCCTTTCACGGGATCTTCGTGGAATGGTATCTTGTCTTAGGAGACTGTTTGGCGGTCTTTCCTGGGTATTACTGAATCGGTTCACTTCATTAGTTGTTTACCTTAAAGGAAAAAATACCCGATTTTCTCAACAATTTCTTTATGTGTTTATATAGGGTTTATGCTATTGGATTGTTTGGCATGATGATTTATGGCTAAACCCTTAATTTCTCTTAGGGATTTGATATTTTGTTAACGCTTTAATATTGAATTTTGCTGAATCCATGACTCAATATTCATATACTTGTTGATTTTTTCTTGGATTTATTTGTTCTTCCTTTGGATTATTGGAAATTGCCTTGGTATAAATTCGACTTTGAAAAAAGGGAGTTTTCACTAGAAGATTGAAAGAAATTTCGACTAGGATTTTCTTGTGAGCTGGAAGACCCAAGAAACTTAGGAGGTGAAAATTGAAGGTTTGGAATTTAAGAAACTATAGGAAGAACTTAAGTAAAAAATTACTAAGTGACGTCTAGAGTGGATAGATTAATTCATCTTTGAAAAAAGGGGATTAATTATTCTTAAAATTCACCTACAAAGTTAGGATATTTTATTTGTGGAAGATAGCTAATTCAATATTGAAGTAGGCAAAAATTTCATTCCCTAAGAGAAAGTTATTCCCCATTGCCGTTAATATTTTTTATTAGTCAATTGTTGCACTCTTTTTTTAATTAATTATTGCATAGATTTTTCATATTCATAGTTATTTTGGTTTCATTAAATTGTGTAGTTGCTTAGAAATTTCCTTGAGTTTTTAATAATTCGTTACATTGTTTTAATTTTTCAAAATTTTATCCAACCCGATTTCAAACACTGTTAGCTAACTTAGATTTAAATTTTCTCATAATTCTTGTGGACACGACTCGGTTCTTACTGATTTATTACTCATTTCGATAACCATGCACTTACGGTTTACGAACAATGTATTTATGGACTATTTGACGGTTTCTCAACAAAAAGGTCAAATATTGTATAAACTTAAGAAGTCAATATATAAACTTAAAAAACTTCTCAACAATGGCATCTTAAGTTCAATGGTACTATAATGTCTAGTTTTTAGGAAAATCTTATTAATGGGCATACGTACCAACAGGTCAATATGAGTAAGTTTGTTTTTTTTTACTTCTATATATTGGTAATATCTTATTTGCTATTAATAATTTGGGTTTATTACATAAGACAAGATTTTCTCTCTAAAATTTTGAGATGAAATATATAAGAGAGACATTCTATATGATAGAAATTGGAATTTTCTATGAGAGATTACAAGAATTGTTGGTACTATCTCAAAAAGCTTATTTCAAAACAATTTTATAGAGATTTAATATCATAATTTTTTTCTATTCAAAAGGTAACAAATTTAGTCTCATATAATTTCGAAGAACATTGTATATATAGAATGACAAGAGATGGAAACAATTCCTTATACTTTGTTTGCGGGAAGTTTAATGTATCTGTAAACCTGTACATGATCAGATATTAGTTTCATGGTTGAAATGTTGGGCGTATATCAAAGCAACCACATAATTATTCTTTGGAAAGTTACAAAGAAAGTATTGAGGTATTTGCAAGAACCAAAAAACTAGTTTCTCGTGTTTTTAAGTTCTGATTATTTGAAAGTAATTGGATAATTGGATTCAAATTTTGCTAGATGTCTTGATAGTAGAAAATCGACATTGGTTACCTCTTTTTTTCACTAATGAAGCAATATGATGGAAGAGTGGTAAACATGATCAATTATAGCTTCATCTATTGTAGAGAGTTTGTGAGAAGTTTTTGAACTCATGAAATAATTCATGCATTATAGTGACAAAATTTTATTTCAAGATGAGGTTGTGTAACACCCCACTCCCATAAGACCCGAACCCGATATCGTTGGTGATATCCGAGTCCGTGTCCCGCGAGAGTGGCGTACTACATCAGTCGATTTAAAACTCAGTATACATTTTTTTTCTTTTGGAGCCATTAATTCAACGTTAGTCGGCAAACCATGAAAGTAAATATAACCCGTGTTCAATATAAACCGGTTTGATTATTACGGTCATCCAAGTAATAATTTACAATCGATCAATGCAATAAAACATGAAAACCACAATGGGCTCGGTAAAATGCAAAGCCTTGTGATACGATGATTCGGAACACAATTTACTAAGACACTAATGCGAACCTGAACTGATCCCGACCAGTACCCTTTGCTTGCCTCTGAGACATACTCCGTGTCAACCGGGGTATTCTTGAGACTGAAAAATAGATGCAAATTTTGGGTGAGTTTTGCGAACTCGGTGAAAACCATCATCGATGGTTCACTCAAATCATGCATTACACCCATGGCGTCAGCCGGTCGGTAATAATCATTTACCATGGCGATCAATAACAATATCCAATGAATGAAAACCATTCACGATAATTCATGCCATTACAAAAGCGGTACATGTCACGAGCGGTCATTTATGCGAATGCAATGCATATGTGACTCTTTCCATTATTCAATGTTGTGCCCAAGTGCTCGGTCGGATTCGATGGGGACGCGTCGAGGATTTCTCCCTCGGGCTCGAGACCCGGTCGATCTGATGAGAGCTCGAAGCTCTTATCAGTAAAAATAGCAACTTGGGGCACGTCCATTATCTGATCATGCAATTATGCATGCGATGCAAGATTCGATAAATGAACCGTGTTTGGCTATAAAGCCCAAAGTATCGATAAATCAATGATATGGCTATAAAGCCCAAATATCGATATCGGTGTCATTCAGTACAGTAAAATCAGTAAACATACAATAGTCCACTCTTATACATGCCAGAAATCATACAGTTCATCGTTGCATGTAATTCACGTAGAACATATAAGCAACCAGAAATTTGAGAAACCAACTAGGTTACTCACCTATTACTTCCGAGCTAATGCCGGGAAGTCTCTGTGACGTCGGTCAATCGACGCTCCAATTGGCCTCTATATGAATCAGAAAAAGTACGAGTCACTAAATATAAAATTTGTGCTCATGTTGATGAGATATGCATGTTCATGAATTTCCCGGCCCTAATCCCAAATTTTTCCCATAATAAAAAATTCCATCTAAAATTAGAAAACTATAGCCACTGACAGCACTCAATTCGGACCCCGATCGGTCCAAAAATAAATAAAACAGTGACCATAGAACAATTACCCGGGGCCACATCAATTTCCCGTCCAAAAATTCCCAATTTCTCAAATAATGAAATTCAATATTTCACTAATCCGATGCCTCAAGAATCAGGTCAATCGGACGTCGGACGGAAAAGAAATTGACAAAAGAAACACCAAATACCAAATAATCAAATAATAATAAATAATAATAATAAAAAATCAGATGGCCTCGTCACTAGGGCGAGGCGTCGCCCTAGTGATGCCGTCTGATCCGGCGTCGTCGCTAGGGCGACGCGTCGCCCTAGTGACGCCGTTCAAACGAGCCTCGTCACTAGGGCGAGCCGTCGCCCTAGTGACCGGGCAATATACCATTCTCATTCCTTTTTTTTTCAGATTTCTAAACCAACTTTCAATACCCATAACTCTTAGCACACAAATCAGAAAAATATAAATTATACCTTGTTGGAAAGATAAAGAAATCCTCTACAATTCTCAAGAAGACCATAAAAATCAATCTCACCCTTAAGGGTGTCAAAAATCCCTTCAAAGGTACTGCCTACTCAAATCCCATTAAAACAGAACAGTACATTGCAAATTCCATAACTCTCTGATTCTTCAGTCAAAAATTACCACATAAATATGCTCAATAAGTTCACAATGTCATCTACAACTTTCATGAACAACCAAAATCAAATTTCATAACCAACTAGGTCAAACAATTCGACAAAGAATCTGTATACAGAAATTAACCAATCTGGTCAGTAATTTCCCAATCAGCATAACTGTTAGCACAAATATCACAAAATTCACTACCTTATATCCCTGAAAAGATAAGTTCTCAAACTTCAATTTTCATGAAGAACTCAATTTCCAATTCAATTTCTAACATTGTCAAAACCGTTGTGGAAGTTACTGCCATGATCAGCAATTCATAACCTAATGCAGGATCAATGTTTGCAAAATCATAACTCCCAAATCTGACCTCTAAAAATTACACATCATATATCAATTTCAAGGCAATCTCTTCCTCTACAACTTTTCAGAAGCTCAATCACACCAATTCAGTCCACATAAAATGTTAAAATTGCCTCCAATCCGAAAGCTCACAAATTCACACTTAAGCTAGGTTTCATCCAAATGCTCAAAACCAGTCAATAGTAATCAGTTCATATCTCCCAATATACAACTCTAAAAATAGCAAGATCAGTAGCAATGGAAAGATAATTCAATATGCTAGAACTTTCATGAAGACCATTCTCCTAATTCCATCTCAATTAATTCAGAAAATCAGCAAAGTTCATATGTTGTGGTTTCGGCTACTGTTCACAGGCAATGGAACAGTAACTTTCCATTCAAAAATTCACCCTTTTAACATTGAAATTTAACAACACCTATTTCACACTAAATTGAAGCCAACATCCCAAAGTTTCAGTGGCCACTAACCTTACCTCATTTGCATTTCTGCACAATAAGTTATGCTCAAATCAGTGCAATAGGTCAAAGTTAATTTTCCAGCATCTACTTCTCTATTCACTTCCTTTCATTCCAACACCCTTCCTACATCCATAAGCATCTTAATTGGACACAAAATCTGTCCCTATATCATGTCTACATTCACTAGGCATTCCTACCAAAAATTGGCAGCACTAACCTCTTCCCTTTCCATGCACAATTAATCATCAATATACAATCAAAATCATATTAAAACCAAACTCTATCATAACCATTTATTATCCTAACATACCTTACACTTATACCCATTTATTTATACTATAATTCTCATTAAGGTAAAACATCAATAAGCATAATAATAATACCACAATCCCCTTTAGATGCTTCTAATTACCATGATGTATTAAACTACAAAATCAAGCATACTTAAACACTTAACTTAAAACTTTACCTATTTAAAACTTCCAATCTTCAATCCCTTTGCTATCCCACCTCAACACCTTCTTCACTCACTTCAAACACATACAAGTGGGAGGTCATCATGGCAAGGCAACAACTTGGTTGCATGAAGGAAAGCTTGAGTTTGGAAGAAGGATTTATTTGAAAGGAGGAAAATCGATGGAGAGGAGAAGAAGCAAGGTGAATTTCGGATGATGAGGTGAAAACAACCAACAACTCATCTTTTCTTTCCTTTATAATAAAGTTACAAAACAAAGAGATGGGAATGCATTAAATGAAGAAGACGTTGGCCAAAGTTGATTGGTACAAAATTTCAAGAAAAGTCAAAGAAAGTATTTAAATATAAATTCAATTCACAATAATTTCCACCCAATTTTGGTTCCTACTAAATTTTAAGGGTCCCTTTATGGGTCCCACCACAATATACAATAGATAAGTACCAAATGTCAGTAGAAATTCAACCGGTTCGCCATCGGACGATTTTATCCGGTCCGGGAATTTCCGGGAATTTTCCCCAAATCATTTTTCTGAGAATTAATGAAATTCCCAAAATTATAAAACATGTAACAGTGCACTCCAAATAATTTTTCAATCACGAAAATCACCTTTTCTCCCCCAAAACATATTTAGGCCAGTTACCGGCGATTTTGCCGGTCCGGAAAGTTTCTTCAGAAAATTCCAGAAAAATTCCTATAAATCCTAAAAAAATGTAAAACGCTCAATGACGCACTCAGAATAATTTTTCAAATCCCATAACCCCGTTAATCACAATAAAATGCCGTTAAGCCCAATTACCGGGAATGTCATGAATGCATATACCGTAATTCCATGTACACAATTGATACTGTGTATCAATCCTATTATGCATGAACAGTACTAAATATTCCCTATCAGTTTCATCATATGCCAATTTTACTATTTTACCCTACCAGGAGGGGGTGGGATGTTACAATTCTCCCCTTCTTATAAGAATTTCGTCCTCGAAATTCTCAGTCAACGGTTCACTATGACAGTAATCACATGATTCGATATATCCCATACACTTTTCCACTTAATTATTCATTTGTCGAGTGATCACAATAACCACTCTCAGTCCGTGGTTCAGTTACTAATTTGGCTAACTCATTATCACTTAGGACAGTAGACGGATTCGACAAGACTATTAGTTGGCGATCTCATTTTCTTAGCTATCTCACTTGTCATTTCTCGAATAGTCATTACCTTTGGTTCCGATATAAGGACTCAATGCAGTATTTCCAAATCTATTCAGTCATCACATTATATCCCTCTAATATCTTTGTCCCCTAGTGCCATAAAGTCCAATTCGTATTCCCTTGAGTACATCTCCATTTCTTTGATACCTCTCTTTATTACGTCAGGGACGATTTACATTCCTTTGGTACCAATACTGTGACATTTAACTCCACTTCACTATAATCAGTAACAATGTACCTAATGCAGTCATTTGTTATATGCCATTCACTTTACATTTAAATTCGATTCTCGTAAGACAATTCACTATTCTATAGTGTCCACACACTTTAGTCGGATATACCTTTTACTCTTTTTCATTTTTCCGATCCTGATCCACTTTAGCTAACCCATGCAGTTTTCCTAGGTCAACTTTCCTTTATCTCACACATTTTAGTCTCAAATCCATTATGGTCTTTAACTCCCAGTAGGCACTGTGGAGTTAGGCACTGTGCAGTGTAACAGTATATTCCTCCAGTGAATCAAAACTCTATAACACGACCATAATCAAACCTTTTTCCTATTGGACATTCAACCTATAAGCACTTGAGCCGATAATCACTTCATTTTAAACCTACAGTTACTCAATTCACTTTTTATTTATGCTTCTAGAATGTCTAACTTCGACTATTCACTTTCTTGTTCTACACCTTTATCGTACACATACTTCTTTGAATTTTCACTATTGTTTTTTTCCAATTCCATTCATATAATCAAACTCATCATAAGATTTACCACTTTACTTTCTGCACTCTTAACTATTCTTATCACTAGATCTACAATTTCAACTTTTCCAGAAACACTTCACAATTACCCATAATCTGCTTGACACTCATTATCATTGAAAATCCCAATATCTGTAATTGATTTGTTCATTACAACATTATCAGTTCACTAGTTGAGTTTAGTAGGCGTAATTGTTCGTTCATTTCAAATTGTCGATTTATACTGTCTCTTTCCTCAAATTAACCCAAAGTACCCTTATAAGAATCTATAGTCTCAAGGCTTTCATCATGAGCATGACACCAATACCATTTATCAAAGTCAGTTCAACACGCACTGCCCACTCTTCCAGTGTATGTTTATCATCGATGACGATTTCCTCAATTAGTCCTATCGTTCTTTTTACTTTTCACTGTTCAACACTTCCAAACACATTCTGTCTCTAATCACAGCTACTACCATTTGCTTACCTCGCATAAATCCCTATTAGGGTCTTATTGACTTTACCATACATCTTTTACCCTTTTCATTGAGTCCACAATTAGTGTATCTCGCAATTTCTTTATGAAGGTGTCACTACATCACCTCATTGTCAGTTTCCCTTTTGAACCTCTTGTCTTCATTCATTTACTCTTTTCATTTTCTCTTCTCAACTGTTTTCATATCATTCATATCAACATATGTTAATACCTTGTCATCCATATTTAAACCTCCAAAATTTCCATTTTATTTTAGTATCTCACTTCTCAGTTCGGGACTCTTTTATTCTTCGCTTCAAATCTAGATTCCTCAACTGTTTTGCATCATAAATGAAGATCGATTCACTTCACATTGCAATAGGATCACCTTCAATTAAAATTTCACTTATGTTGGATACTTTACATTTCTGTACATACAGTGCAGATAACCTCAACAATATGAACTATGTCCCAATTTCACCTTTAATTTTGTCCATACTTCTATCCATTTGACCGTTCGTCTTGATACCATCTTTATACGGTTCACGAAAGTCTCATCAATCAATTATTATCCCTAATTGCTTTTCAATCCTTCTTCACTATACGTACAATCTCAATTAGAACAATTTTATGCCATAATTTAAATATCAGAACATTCCTTTCACGAAGGTTCCTTATGACAGTCACTTAAATACTTTCTTTCACACGTATTCTGTAATCTATACCGAATCACTTTTCAGCCTCCTCTCGCATGCAGTACACTCATTCCACTTTTGTCTTACTTTAACCCCTTACGAACTTCACACTTATAATCACTTTAAACATTTACCGCTCATTTCCTCTATGGTTTCCATATGTACATAACATATATTTCATTAGTCACAATCGATATTACTATCCAATAAATATCCCCAACAAGACATCGACTTAAATACAACAACTCTCTTCATATATCGCTATTGTGGTTTCATTTTCAAGATCGTTATTTCATTCTCCCGTATCATTAAACCTGTATGACTCATTCCCATATCCGTTATGCGCAACTTGACCTTGTATGGTCATATCAACTTGGCTTATCGACATGATCCTTTTTTTATTCTGCTTTCTCGCTACTTATCTTCTATTTTCCTCAAACGATCCTATAATCGGGTGTTCACGGTCCCAATACCCGACAAAATCGTTGATACCACTCCATTTTATCTCTATCTATATGCCTATCCATTTCTCATTTTAGCATTTCCGATACACCATCGGAGAAATCATCTGTCTGCTTTTTTTTCCTTTATGATTTTATCATACAATTTCCAAACTCGTAACACAATAATCACATAACCATTTCACAAATTCTTCAGTTTATCATACACTTTTATCTCACTCTAATAGGCATCGGCATCATACTTTCTCGGTTCTTTTAGTTCTCAATAAACCGTTCTGATTTATTGAGCTTCTTTCCATCTCGCTATCATCTTCCGCTTATAATATCTATCGATCTCTAACTCGAATCTGTTGAATCAAAATATGCCCGATCGGACCATCTACATTTTACTCAATTCCAATATTTCCCCTTTCATGACATATACAGTCAGAACTGTAATTACCTAACCATCCCGGGCTTTTTCATTTCACTTAGATCTACTATAACCAATATGCTTCCCATATCTCTAATGGACCTCTCCAAGTTCTCAACATCTTTTTTTTTCTGGCACCATAATATTGTCAACTTAATTCGGAAATTCTTAATTAGTCTAGGCCAACACACCATTCTCGCTATCACATATGAGGGTTTCTAACCCAGTACAATATCAAAATTCTTATCCATTTTTCCTTTATCCTTTCCTAATTGATTATCCCCTTTTAGGGATTTACACTCTAATCTCGTTTCACTCTTCTCTTACTTAGTCACTTAACACTTATGCACCCGTAGGATTTATCCTCGTCACACTCGACTAGGATCGCCACCACGATGCGCAACGACGCGACTCAAATGCATGCAACCTATGTTCCAAACTGTGCCCAGATACATTACGTACTACTGGGCTCTGATACCACCTAAATGTAACACCCCACTCCCATAAGACCCGAACCCGATATCGTTGGTGATATCCGAGTCCGTGTCCCGCGAGAGTGGCGTACTACATCAGTCGATTTAAAACTCAGTATATATTTTTTTTTCTTTTTGGAGCCATTAATTCAACGTTAGTGCGGCAAACACAGTAAGTAAATATAACCCGTGTTCAATATAAACCAGCCAGATTATTACGGTCATCCAAGAATAATTTACAATCACCAATGCAAGAAACATGAAAACCACAATGGGCTCAAGAAAATGCAAAGCCTTGTGATACGATGATTACGGAACACAATTTACTAAGACACTAATGCGTATACGAACCGATCCCGACCAAGATCCTTTGCTTTTCTGAGAGACATACTCTCGTGTCAACCGGGTATTCTTCAGACCTAAAAATAAATGCAAATTTTGGGTGAGTTTTGCGAACTCAAATGAGAAACCATCATCGATGGTTCACTCAATCATGCATTACGCCCATGGCGTGCATAAAGACGATCAAAGAATAATCATTTACCAAGAAGGCGATCAATAACAATATCCAAGAATGAAAACCATTCACAATAATTCATGCCATTACAAAGCAAGACATATCACGTAGCACTCATTTATGCGAATGCAATGCATATGTGACTCTTTCCGATTATTCAAGATTGTGCCCAAGTGCTCACCAAGATTCAGGGGACGCGTCGATTTTCTCCCTCGGGCTCGAGACCCGTCGAAGATGAAGATGAGAGCTCAAGCTCTTATCGGTAAAATAGCAACTGGGCACGCCCATTATCCGATCATGCAATTATGCATGCGATGCGATATTCAAGAATGAGCCGTGTTTGGCTATAAAGCCCAAAGTATCAAGAATCAATGATATGGCTATAAAGCCCAAAGATATCAAGATGTCGGTGTCATTGAAGACAAGAAAATCAAGAAACATACAATAGTCCACTCTTATACATGCCAAATCATACGGTTCATCGTTGCATGTAATTCACGTAGAACATATAAGCAACCGAAATTTGAGAAACCAACTAGGTTACTCACCTATTACTCCGAGCTAATGCCGGAAGTCTCGTGACGTCGGTCAATCGACGCTCAATTGGCCTCTATATGAATCGAGAAAAATACGAGTCACTAAATATAAAATTTGTGCTCATGTTGATGAGATATGCATGTTCATGAATTTCCGGCCTAATCCCAAATTTTTCCCATAATAAAAATTCCATCTAAAATTAGAAAACTATAGCCATCGACAAGATTTCAATTCGGACCTCGATCGGTCCAAAATAAATAAAACAAGGACCATAGAACAATTACCCGAGCCACGTCAATTTCCGTCCAAAATTCCCAATTTCTCAAATAATGAAATTAATATTTCACTAATCCGATGCCTCAAGAATCAAATCAATCGGACGTCGACGAAAAGAAATTGACAAAAGAAACACCAAATACCAAATAATCAAATAATAATAAATAATAAAAAAAAATCAGATGGCCTCGTCACTAGGGCGACGCAATCGGACGTCGGACGGAAAAGAAATTGACAAAAGAAACACCAAATACCAAATAATCAAATAATAATAATAAAAAAATCGATGGCCTCGTCACTAGGCGGCGGCGTCGCCTTTAGTGATGCCGTTCGATCCGGCGTCGTCGCTAGGGCGACGTGTCGCCCTAGTGACGCCGTTCAAACGAGCCTCGTCACTAGGGCGAGCCGTCGCCCTAGTGACCGGGCAATATACCATTCTCATTCCTTTTTTTTTTCAGATTTCTAAACCAACTTTCAATACCCATAACTCTTAGCACACAAATCAGAAAAAGACAAATTATACCTTGTTGGAAAGATAAAGAAATCCTCTACAATTCTCAAGAAGACCATAAAAATCAATCTCACCCCTAAGGGTGTCAAAAATCCCTTCAAAAGTACTGCCTACTCAAATCCCATTAAAACAGAACAGTACATTGTAAATTCCATAACTCTCTGATTCTTCAGCCAAAACTTACCAAATAAATATGTTCAATAAGTTCACAATGTCATCTACAACTTTCATGAACAACCCAAAATCAAATTCCATAACCAACTAGGTCAAACAATTCGACAAAGAATCTGTATACAGAAATTAACCAATCTGGTCAGTAATTTCCCAATCAGCATAACTCTTAGCACAAATGTCACAAAATTCACTACCTTATATCCCTGAAAATATAAGTTCTCAAACTTCAATTTTCATGAAGAACTCAATTTCCAATTCAATTTCTAACAATGTCAAAACCGTTGTGGAAGTTACTGCCATGATCAGCAATTCATAACCTAATGCAGGATCAATGTTTGCAAAATCATAACTCCCAAATCTGACCTCTAAAAATTACACATCATATATCAATTTCAAGGCAATCTCTTCCTCTACAACTTTTCAGAAGCTCACTCACACCAATTCAGTCCACATAAAATGTTAAAATTGCCTCCAATCCGAAAGCTCACAAATTCACACTTAAGCTAGGTTTCATCCAAATGCTCAAAACCAGTCAATAGTAATCAGTTCATATCTCCCAATATACAACTCTAAAAATAGCAAGATCAGTAGCAATGGAAAGATAATTCAATATGCTAGAACTTTCATGAAGACCATTCTCCCTAATTCCATCTCAATTAATTCAGAAAAATCAGCAAAGTTCATATGTTGTGGTTTCGGCTACTGTTCACAGGCAATGGAACAGTAACTTTCCATTCAAAAATTCACCCTTTTAACATTGAAATTTAACAACACCTATTTCACACTAAATTGAAGCCAACATCCCAAAGTTTCAGTGGCCACTAACCTTACCTCATTTGCATTTCTGCACAATAAGTTATGCTCAAATCAGTGCAATAGGTCAAAGTTAATTTTCCAGCATCTACTTCTCTATTCACTTCCTTTCATTCCAACACCCTTCCTACATCCATAAGCATCTTAATTGGACACAAAATCAGTCCCTATATCATGTCTACATTCACTAGGCATTCCTACCAAAAATTGGCAGCACTAACCTCTTCCCTTTCCATGCACAATTAATCATCAATATACAATCAAAATCATATTAAAACCAAACTCTATCATAACCATTTATTATCCTAACATACCTTACACTTATACCCATTTATTTATACTATAATTCTCATTAAGGTAAAACATCAATAAGCATAATAATAATACCACAATCCCCTTTAGATGCTTCTAATTACCATGATGTATTAAACTACAAAATCAAGCATACTTAAACACTTAACTTAAAACTTTACCTATTTAAAACTTCCAATCTTCAATCCTTTGCTATCCCACCTCAACACCTTCTTCACTCACTTCAAACACATACAAGTGGGAGGTCATCATGGCAAGGCAACAACTTGGTTGCATGAAGGAAAGCTTGAGTTTGGAAGAAGGATTTATTTGAAAGGAGGAAAATCGATGGAGAGGAGAAGAAGCAAGGTGAATTTCGGATGATGAGGTGAAAACAACCAACAACTCATCTTTTCTTTCCTTTATAATAAAGTTACGAAACAAAGAGATGGGAATGCATTAAATGAAGAAGACGTTGGCCAAAGTTGATTGGTACAAAATTTCAAGAAAAGTCAAAGAAAGTATTTAAATATAAATTCAATTCACAATAATTTCCACCCAATTTTGGTTCCTACTAAATTTTAAGGGTCCCTTTATGGGTCCCACCACAATATGCAATAGATAAGTACCAAATGTCAGTAGAAATTCAACCGGTTCGCCATCGGACGATTTTATCCGGTCTGGAAATTTCCGGGAATTTTCCCCAAATCATTTTTCTGAGAATTAATGAAATTCTCCAAAATTATAAAACATGTAACAGTGTACTCCAAATAATTTTTCAATCACGAAAATCACCTTTTCTCCCCCAAAACATATTTAGGCTGATTCTGCGATTTTGCGGTCCGAAAATTTCTTCGAAAATTCGGAAAAATTCCTATAAATCCTAAAAATGTAAAACGCTCAATGACGCACTCAGAATAATTTTTCAAATCCCATAACCCCGTTAATCACAATAAAATGCCGTTAAGCCCAATTACCGGGAATGTCATGAATGCATATACCGTAATTCCATGTACACAATTGATACTGTGTATCAATCCTATTATGCATGAACAGTACTAAATATTCCCTATCAGTTTCATCATATGTCAATTTTACTATTTTACCCTACCAGGAGGGGGTGGGATGTTACAGGTTGCCAATACCATTACTAAGTGGCTAAATATTTATTATGATAATTTCTCATTTTTATTTTTAAGAATAATAAATATTCAAAAGGTGCCAAATATATAGAATTACAATTAAGAAGGAAATATATAGAATTAAAATATTTTACCATTAAGAAGGAAGTTCTTAAGAAAAGAGTGCTTATTAAGCATATTAGTAGGACCAATCTCATGTAATTTGAACTTTTGTTTACTTTAATTCTTAATTTTAAAACTATCATTTATGTTATCAAATTATATTTTTTATACCATTCGTATGTTACTGTGTCATCTGTGTTACGTTGCACAACTATATCACATGTGTTGTGCCATGTACTCTTTATCAAAAGCCTTAATTTTTAATTACTAAAATCCATATAATTTCTTTTAAATTTAGGTTTATATTATTATGAAATTATATAATTTTATGTCTATTCTTTATTAGTTTTTTTATAATCACAATTTTATAACTTTCTTTTAGTCTTATAATTATTTCATTTCTATATAAACAAGTTTTATTTTTATTTTATAATCACAAATTTTTATTTTATTTTCTAAAAAAAGTATTTTTAACATAAAGAGGTTCCCAGTGAATTGTAACAGGTATTTGCTAAAATCTAAATAATACAGACAGTGAGATCTAATAAAATATTCAATCTTTTTCCTGTGTTGACTTGAATGGCGAGCTCGATATCTCCTCTTGAGGTGGTTCTTGATCATTCATGTTCTGATCATGATACTCTGAAGAAACTCTTACCTGCTCCCCGGAGAATTAGACAGATTGCGCCGATGGACTTGGTTTAGTAAGTTGAACTTGTTGACCATTCACTTGCTTTCTTATCATAGGATACGAAGACGAGTCCCTGTTATAGAAGTTCCAAAACAATGCAACAGCTCTTTGCCTTAATGACCTTGAATCGGGTGACGTTATGACATCCCACTGTTCGTAGATAAACATGATTAAGTATATCAGGATAGCCAAAAATGAAACTCCTCCAGTAATCAAGAAAAGACCCCAAAAACTTTCGATACCGAGGCTGTTGGAAGAAATAGAGGTGCCTGTATCAGGACAACTCCCTTCTTTGCCAAACCATTTCTCTTCTATATTCTTCATTGTTCCTCCTTCGGTCACACCTAAAATTGCCCTAGAAACATCACTTACTAGTGGGGAGCCTCTTGGAAACGCCTGAAATGGTGATACATAATTTTGAAAACGCGCATCTGAAAGTGAAATGCTACACAAGAGAAAGGAGTAGAACTTACAAAGCCGAAGCCATCGGTTTTAAAAGTAGGCTCAACGGTTGTATATTTGGAGCAATGCTTTGACAGAAATAATTTTGAGTATGGTACTATGGCGAATGCTGCAACTATACCACCATTGCCACTTCCTTTGGTGAACAGTGTGTTCAATTTCTCGAGAGAATCGAAAGCCAAGAGCTTGGATTCATCGAAACCTAGGTGTTTCACAAGTCCCAAAACGAATGAGCCCTGAGGGTAGCCAATATAAGCACTACTCTTGATAAGCTCCTTCACGTCAGTAACCGTGGGCTGGAGCTTTTGAACTGTTAGAAGACTTGCTAAACTGGCTGTGTAACTTTGTGTCAGAATCAACACAACGAAACACCATATTACGATCACGAATCTTGACAAATTGCTAAGTGGTCTCTCCCCTGTATAACACCCAAGATGACCAAATTGTATATATTAATGCATATTACTTCAGGAGGAAGAATGATAAGTTAAGCTATGATTAATGCAGCAATAATTCGTCAAAATTTTCTCTATTATCTCAAAGATTGAAGGGAAATTACTGTGTGCGAAAACCATGGTGGAGAAGGAAAACCAGAAACTAGTTCCCACTTGATACAGAGGAGGCCCTCGAAATTCTTCGTTTATTCTATGCTCAAGAACCCAGATCACGAATCCAGTATACACAAAGAAGCAAAAGCAAGCGACCCAAAGATCCCCAGTCAAAGGCTTCAAGAAAGCCCATGCGTTTTTGTTCTTGTCGTCTTTTACAGGAACGATCATCGATACTCCAGACTCTGTGTAAGGGAGTGTAAAGTCGACATAATTGGACCTGTTTAATCTAATTGTCACATCTCCTACTACAGCATCATATTTCTGTTGGTAACACTCAAATGCCAAAAAAATGTTGTTAGAGAAAGAAATGAAATGTGTAGCCAAAGCGTAAAGATTTGACGTTTTAGTGAGATATCAAAACAAAAGTATGGTGGAGCTTTGATGCTTTACCCCAAAGTATACTTGATCAACCAATTCATCGTAAGTTTTGTTTCCAGAGATCTCGAAAGGTAAGTAATCGAATGGCAATGGATAAGGCAACATGCTCACTACGGTGTCAAAAACATCAATGCAGTAACCTTCAAAATTGGAGGGGTTAGTAGTAGGATCTTTAGTCACCTTTACAAATTCAGGGAAACCACTCCTTACTGGCACTCCTATTCTCAACCTTTTCCCTTTTGTTGGAATCTGCCAACCCTTGGAAATAGAATTTACTTCTCCAGGCCACATAATAGGTGCAAGACTGGACTTAGATGCAGAATTTGCACTTGTACTGCTGTTTATTGGAGTATTCAACTTTCTGATAAGTCCATTTTCTGCTGTCCAAAATCCAATCCCTCTAACTCCATCACCATTCACATTGATTATCTGGTAAGGCGATGACTTCAGCTGCCCATTAACAAAGCTGAAATTTCCTGATAGGCCTTTGAAACTACTATTTGACAATGCTTGAAGAAGGTTCGGACCAGACAGAGACACTCCCAAATTTTCAAGATCAGTTGAATTTCTAGAAACATTTGGCTTTTGGCAGCCTAGGTTGATAGTCCCAGCTTTCTCAACAGCAATTGCCAACGCTGTCGTAGCATCATAGGCCCAGAAACCATAAACGTTCAAATCAGCATTCACTATATCAGGATTATCTTGCATGAATTTTCTCTTAAACCGATTTTGAAAACTCATTAGCTCTTTCGTTCGGGGAACATAAGGTTTCACTCCTAGCACACCTTGCATGGAATCAAAAACTGATAAGTTCATGGAACTCAAGAAATTAGCTAACCCATCAGTAATAATCCAAACATATCCCGGACTCATCATTCCAAGCTTGTTAGCTATGAGGAAAAGACGAGAGCCAAGAGTAGGAGTCATATGCACAATAAAAACTCTAGTCTGCATAGCCGTTAAGTTATTGAGTTCTTCACCAATCTCATCGTCAGTGGCCGTCGGAGAAATGGCACTCCGGTAGGGAACACGAGCATCAATTTCTGTCAAAGCATCGGTCAAAGAAGGTACAATTCCTCTACCAAATTCATTGTTAACATACACAGGTACTGCTGTTCTCCATCCAAAAGCTTTGACTATGGCACTTATGGCTTTCACTTGAGTTGTATCGTCTTGTGTGGCTCTAAAAAAATATGGACTCCCAAGAAAGCTCAAGGTAGGACTTGACGCAGT
The DNA here is from genome assembly GCA_029891385.1 of Erythroxylum novogranatense. NCBI lineage: Eukaryota > Viridiplantae > Streptophyta > Magnoliopsida > Malpighiales > Erythroxylaceae > Erythroxylum > Erythroxylum novogranatense. The sequence continues at coordinate 91,185,728 of CM057230.1, forward strand.
AAATGAGATAATGGGAACCTGAGCTTTTGCTGCCATATCAATTACAAAAGTAGACTGCATGGATGTTGTTGGCCCTAATATTGCCTTCACTTCAATACTTTTTACCAAATCTAGGCCTGCCATTTACAAATGTTTTTTATAAAGGCTTATTATTCATATAAAAAGAAATTACTGATTCAAACGAGATTTCAATTAATTACAACATTACTCTCTTTAATAAAATATTATCTAAGAATCTAAAAATTCCTATTATTTTCATAACATTCAAACTATTTTTATAAAGACTTATTATTCGTGTAATACGAAAAAAAACATTCTGATTCCACTGAAGTAGTTAGATACTTACAACATTAATCTTTTCAGTAAAATATCATCTAATGATCTGAAAGAAAAAGAAATAAAACAAAGATGAAAATAAAAAAGAAAGTATATTTAGTGCACATAAAAATGAACTATGAGCATAAAACATGACCAAAACTAATAATGAACTCGTGATAACCTGCGGCAGCTGCTACAACAACATCCTGCTTGGAGTTTCTGATGGTGAGGAGTAGCCTGGTCTTATATTGACCACCGTGAATGGTGTAGAAGTCTGTAAGTGACATGTTAATACAGCTCAACGCCATCTTATTGACCCCATCATCAAGGTCCAGAATGACCCCTACATTCACCGGAACTGTTGTGCTGTTCTGCGCCATGACCATTTTCATGGGAAGAAAGAAAAAGAAAAAGAGCACGAGAAGGCTTTCAGAAGGATTGTTTATCATATTTGTATGGTATGGTGGAAGTCGAAACAAACGTTCCAGGTTTATGGGCTAAACTTAGTATGACTAGAGGTGAGAGGACTTTTATATACCTATATATAGATTGACGATATCTGCATAAAGAATTAATAATGCCGTGTTCAAACATACTACTTTTCCATGCCTTTTATTCTCACATAAATTCCTGGAAAAATGTCAGAAGTACACAGGCTATATACTAAGACCTGAACCTGGAAATTTTCTAATTTTTTGGTTTTCCGTAAATCAGAACTTGAAAGGACGAGAAGCATCAAATGTTTACGCTTAAACTGTGACAATAGTTAGTGTGTTAATTGTAGTGTGTGACTCTTCTAATGAACTTCCATGAACTTTAACAAAAAAATTCCATATCCATTGTCAATGGAGAATCTTGGAAAATTATAAGCTACTTCAGGACTACAAATCTACAACGTGGATACCATTCTAACCAGGAATTGATTTCATTCGGCTACCGCCAAACGATACATTGTTTTGGTCTGTCTCGCAGTTCTGTGATCAGTGGAAGATAGGATCTTCTACGAAAATTAAAGAGTAAAGCATTCCTTTTTTAAAAAAAAATTGAATTGATTGAAATAATAGTCAAGTACAACGTTAGGAGAGTAGAATTACTCTCCTGCGACAAGACGACGATGCATGACATTGTAACTCCTCAAACAATAAACGACACAATAAACAGGCAAAACAAACTTGAACGACGGCGCAGCAATTAGGATAGGTTTAACGCTACGCTTTTACTGAGTCAACTTTACTTTTGGATAAATAAGGCAGTTGGAATTAAATCAAGAGAAGGTTCTTACCAATTCATGATCTAATTGCAGCCTCAATGTAATATAAATAATATATATATGAAATCCGTAGAGAGAATAATAACGTTCTGTAGTAGAGTAGAACGTTATTATTCTCTCTACAGATTTCATTTCACTGATTGTTTCTTATACAGGAACATGTCATTGGGAGAGTAAACATTTGTTTCCAATTCCTATCACACAGAATTTCTCTATGTATCTTTTATTTCAAAATTTTTGAAGAGAAAATCTTTTTTTTTGGTGGCATTCCCAAATTATTAGCAACAAATAAGATATCGCCAATATATAGAACTTTTGTTTTATGTAACATACCCAAATTATTAGTAACAAATAAGATATCGTCAATATATAGAACTAAAAAAACAAACGTACTCGCACAGACCTTTTAGTATATATGCCCGTCCCCATCAACATTATTTTCCTAAAAACTAAAAGACAATTGAACTTAAAATGTTGAGAAGTTTGTTTAAGTTCATATATTTTCTTTAAGTTTATGCACTATTTCACCTTTTGTTGAGAAACTATCAAATTGATTCATAAGTACATCCTTTTCAAGATCTCCAAGAAAAAGTTGTCTTTATATCTATTTAGTGTAGCTCTAAATCATAGTGAACCATTAATTATATGATAATAGTATTTTTTTTTAGACTAGTGAAAATTCCTCTTTTTTGCCATAACACCTTTCTAAGTTTAACTTTTGGTAACAAGTTTAGCTTTATGTTATTTATCATTTCTATTTGGTTTTAGAAACTCATTTACACCCAATTCGCTTAGAACCTTCCTTTTCAATTCAACAGCAAACCAAACTTTGTTGTCTCTATGGATTTTAATTCATTTTTCATGGAATTTATTCATTTTTTAGACTCTGGACGTTCTATGAACATACAAAACCAACATTCACAAGCAGCTCATAAAGCATTGATAATAAAGAAAAAGACAAAACTTTCCCGGAAAAAAATTTCCCCTTTTCTGATGGGATTTCCGGACCAATCTCCATAGAATTTTCACGAGTAGATATCTTCAATCAAAACCCAAGAAGGTCCTCTAAATTTGTTATCTGCTAAAAAGTTAAATGTTATTTCTGCGTGCACGCTTTGCTGTTCTGGATCAAGTTGCTGTTAAAATACTGTACTGGATGAGCGAAGTTTACATATGTACTATGTCATGTCGTATGTGTCAACTTTTCTCTTACATTTTATTTGGTGCTTTTCAAAATTAGAATGGTGGTTAATTTTACGGTGTGTTTGTGATAAGGAATTTGGATTTTGCATTTTTATATTAATTATTCTGAGAAATGATAATTCTTAAGATATAATTTTCTTTTAGGAATGCATTGCCAATCATTTTACGTAGTGTATAGAAAATAATACATAAAGATTGAAACAAACGTTATCTTGTTTAATTGGTAAAATATATGAAAAAGATAAAAAGATGTATAAGGAAAAACTTTCAATAATGGATGAGTATAGATGAAGGATACATAACAATGAAGCAAGCGTCTTCTAAATACATAAACAAGAAAGAATATATGAAAAGATAGCTTTTATAATGTTGCTATAAAGATTTAGATAAAAGGGTTAGAATGCAGGTATAAAGGAATTCCAAAAGTTAGTACATATATTTAATTAAGAAGTACTTAAGTTGATTATGAATGTAGAAATATAGTCTTATATCACAATTTCTTTATTTAATAAAATATAAAGTTGGTTGAGCGTGAAAATGAAATGGAACCGTGAAAGGGAATGGCTTGTGGCTAGCTGTACCCACCTTGACCTCTGGTCCCCCATTGGCTATAGGTTGTAACTCTTAACCCGTAGTTCAAATTATAGAGCAAAAGCATGTGCAGTTGAACATTATACAAGTCAGGATAAATTTTGTGGGGCGATCGGTTTCGAAATTGGAGAAGTATTATAAGCGGAATTTAATTTCTTCCGTGAATAAGTGGATTTCCCCAGCCAAAAATGGTCGATTGAGTTGTTTATAGATGAGAAAAGGTAAACTGTATGGTTGGCTATGCGGTTGAATTTTAGGTTCAGGTGAAATTCACTTTGTAAGACTACAAATTTCCTGATTCCAACTACTAAACTTCAAGGTAAAAGTGATTTTTTTTCGAACAAAAGAATATAGTATTTGGTTTGGGAGTGGGACCCGCACCTTTTTGATTTTGTCCCCTTTGATCACACCCACATCCCAGAAGGCCACAGATCCCGCGTGCGAGGAATCGAACCCGCGACTTGAGTTTTTGTTGGACGAGACTCACGCCTAACCATCGAAATGACGCTACGTGAGGCGGCGTCGCGTCAACGCATCAAACCCTCGGCGTCACAGTGCTCGACTTCACGCCTCTACCTGACGCGCTATACTTTACATAAGTGCGACTAAACGACAATCACCGACCCATGGCGCCCCGCCCAAACCAGTATTTATTTTAGATTGTGCTTCATCTATTATGTTTGGTTTAAGGAAAGCTGGGTTAGAGATGAGAATGGAAGCATAGATGCATATGCTTAGAGCCTAGTCAATGGGATGTGAGCAAACAAGGACCAAATTATATAAACAAAATCGGCTCTTCTTCTAGTGTGTGTTCTCTCAGTCTACGTTTGCATAACAAATGACTGCAATGGGACGACTAGTTGTTCCAATTAACATTCATGTGACAATATGCTTGCTTTGTGTTTCCTTCCCTAAAGTCATGTGAGTTCATTATGATCCTTTGAAGTAGACTACAAAATATTAAGAAGTGCGCGTAGCAGCTTTTGAGGCTTTTTTAATTCAAACTAAATGCCTATTTCAGAATCTGAGGTGGGGGTTGTATACGGGACCAGACTCGGAAACTCCTACATTTGTAAGAAACAAGCGTTATTTTGTGTGATGAACATACAAAATCAACATCTAACCCTTATACATAAATTATATAATCATTCAAAATGGCTTATTTTCTTTCTTTTTAAGATATTGTTTAAGATATATAAAGAATGCCCAAAAATGTAATTGAGGATAAAAAATCAAGAGTAAACGATAAGTCCCTATGCTTTCAATTAGAGCCTTCATACGGTTTTCTATAAAGAGGAAGATTCTCATCAATGTTTCTGCAAGTGTCCAACTTTCTTATGGAAGTTATATTTATTTGGCATTTGTTCCTTTTCATTCAACTGTGTAGCATTAGTAGGTAACTCCTTCCTTCTAAACTTGTCGGTTTTACCTTCAGTCCGTTACTAGCTTTTGATGCAGTGGGTTAATAGAATGAGTTCATTATTTCTTCAATCTTGCTTCCTCTTGAGTAAACTTACTAAAAAATTCATACTCAAGAGGTAGAGAGTTCAAATTGAAGTGTACTATAAAAGAGTCATCCCACTGACATTCCTAGTATCTTTAGACTTACTATAATCACTACAAGAAAAATGAAGTTTAGCGACGGAAATTACCGACGGAATATATATATCCATATCGGTAACCTTATTTAGCAACGGAATTTACTGACGAAAAAAGTCGTCGGAGATACAGCCGTAGGTAAATTTATCGACGGAAATTATTCCGCCTGTAAATTTATCTACGGAATTACCGACGGAAATTATTCCGTCGTTAATTTGTCTACGGAATTACCGACGGAAATTATTCCGTCTGTAAATTTATCTACGGAATTACCGACGGTATAAAATAAAAAATTTTCAGTCAGAAAATTACCAACGGAATTGACTTTCCGTCGGTAATTAGGGACGGAAAAAATTTCCGTCGCTAAATCCAATATTTTACCAACGGAATTTTTTTTCCGTCGGTAAATTTGCTGAAAACAATTTTTTAAATTATACCTGCAAAATGTTTAGTTTCTGTAAAAGCTACCTTGAAGATAACTTCATTATTTTAAGTAAAAGAATTCAAATAATGAAATTCATACTAAAAAAGATCCGAAAATAAAGAACTGAAATTATTTTTTTAAAGAACAAACATTTCATCAAACATCTTACATGTATCAGAAATTTATCTCAATATCACAACTAAAATTACGTCTTGTCTCTTCTACCACTAATATTTATACCTTAAAGTTATTTTCTAATAACAAAATATACAAATAAATGAAAGTAATAAACACCCAAATTAACTTTCATCCAATATACGAAAAAATACAACAGTAGTTGCAAAAATACCTCCACAGAGGGACATGATGACAATGGTTGGAGAAGACAACGCCGACGAGTAGAAAAGAAGTCCACAATAGAGACATGAGCTCCAAGAAAACCGAAGAGGAGACACAGGGAGACGAAAGAAGAAGACATAAGTGGGAGGGAGATGTCGGAATTTATAAAGAATTTACCGACGGAATTACCGACGGAAATGTCCATAGGTAAATTCAAAAATTTTAATTCCGCCAAAAATTTTCGCCTTTTTACCGACGGAACGCAAACTTCCGTCGCTAAATCATATTTTCCGACGGAATTTACCTACGGAATTGTCCGTAGGTAAACTAAAAAATTTTAATTCCACCAAAAATTCCCGCCCTTTTACCGACGGAACGAAATTTCCGTCGCTAAATCACTTCGTAGATAAATTCAAAATTTTTTATTCCGCCAAAAACTCACTCCATATTTAGCAACGGAATTTTTCCGTCGTTAAATTCTGTTGCTAATTTTGCTGCGACGAATTCCCTTCAAATTTAGCGACGAATAATAATACCGTCGCTAAATCACTCAATTTTAGCGACGGAAATACGCGTTCCGTCGCTAATTACCAACGGTATATTTTCCGTCGCTAATTTTTCGTTGCTAAATTGTAGTGATTACCAACGACTATATTTTTCCATCGCTAATTTCCGTTGTTAATTTTGTCGCGATGAATTCCCTCCAAATTTAGCGACGAATAGTAGTACCGTCGCTAAATCACTCAATTTTAGCGACGGAAATATGCTTTCCGTCGCTAATTGCCAACGGTAATTATTCCGTCGCTAAATTTCCGTCGCTAATCCACATTTTTCTTATAGTGAATGTTAATCATCTCAATATTGTGGCGACCAAGTATACTTTATGATTATGAGTTTTGCCATAAGAGTACCATCAAGTGACTAGTCTCCAGAACGAAAATGTTCTTTCACAAACTTCAAGGATTCTTTCGCACTTGTAGATTTTGCGGTTAATGATATTCATTGTCATAAACATTATGCTCAATCTATCAAAACGTTCTCATGACTAATGGTATGATTTCTCTCCCTCAGCGCTTGTATCGGTAAGAGATTAAGCTTGATCTTCTGATACTGTCCAATGAAACTTGCGAACAAAGAGAAACAACTGCGTAAGTTATACATAAATGTTTATATTAGACAAAATTGTCAGAATGACCTACGTATGTTATAATGAAAGTAGTTTAATTAAACCCGAGATATAAAATGTTACTCTATTAACCTTATGTTTTCAATTTTGTTAAAAAAAACCCTTACCGCGTGTGTTGTTCCTCCACGCTTAAAGCAACGTGAGTTAATAAAATTTCAACTCGTGATTTTTTGCTAATTTTATATGTCAAGATTTTTTAGCAACTTTTGAATAACACAGGGTTATTAAGGCAATAAATTCGTTTATATTATGTATAATATCATTTATGGATTTCAAATAAACAATTAAAACTTAAAAGTATACTCTAATTTCCCTTTGGGTGGATGCTTCAATATACTGCGCTATCATAATTTATATGTCAATGACAATCAATTATCAGTAAAAGAAATATTCTTAATCAAACATAAATGTCATCTATAGATGTATACATATGTTTGACAAAAATATTAGTTTACCCTCATTGTGTTTGCTCTCATACACAATAACTTAACTCACCTTTGGGTGAATAAAAAGTATGAAATAATAAACAATAATTTATCACTCACTTTACTCGTAGGTATTTTGTTAAATAATATGAATAATTGATAAATAATTTATATCCGTAGGTTAAAATTGTCATCTAATAGTAGATCCTGACTACCCAATTATTAAGAATGTTAAGATAGTTTTGATTAATCTTTTCAAATATTATTTTCATATAATTCAAATATTTCATTTTACAAGGTTTCGATTATGCGTAGAGCGTGAAATTAATATATATTCTATTTGAGTCAAGTGAAATTAATATATATTCTATTTGAATTCAATCATATTAATTCTCCACTATTAGTAATTGATTCTATTAATAAAATTTAAAACTATTTAGCAAAGTATCATTCTACAAGTTTTAGAGATTTTCTGAATTAATACTAATCAAGAATAGCATAATCTTCCCCAATCACTTTAGAGTAATGAATCTTATATTAATTATTTAATTATCTTTATATAGTTCATACAATGTAAATTTATCTTGTAAAATTTATTTTATATATCATTTAACTAAACAAGCATGCATAAAATGAAATCACCGACAGAGAACTAGCCTCATTTAGTATTGATCACCGTGAGTGACATGTTAATACATCTCAACCCCATGTTATTGACCCTAACTTTAAGGTTCAGAATGACTCCTACTTTAACCGAAACTATTGTATTGTTCTTCGCCATCGCCATTTTCGTGGATAGCAAAGACAGAAACTGAGGATGAGAAAGCTTTCAGAAGGACTGTTTGCGATGGAAGTTAGATAAATGCCCTAAATTCGTCGCTAAAAGGTTTGAGCGATCACAAAAATTCGTTGCAAAATTCCAGTAGCAAATTATTATTGGCCACGTTTTCACAAAATCATCGCAAATTATATTTTGTTACAATCCCGATTATGTCAAGAATGATATTTTGGTATGCTTTCTTTTCATGGCTAAATGTTATTAGCTATGTTACGATAGATGTATGTCATAATTTTTAGCGACAAATATATAATCGTCACTAGTAAGTATTGGTGTCGATTATGTTTTCGTAACAAAATATTTTAGCTACGTTTTCTGAAATGTAGCTAAAGATTATTGGTGACATTTTCAAGAATATACCTTAAAATTTTGGTACTAAATGTAGAAATGTATCGAAATCTTTTAGCAATTTTTTATTTTACTAAAATTACCATAAAATTATCATTTAATTATAATTATTGGTGACATTTTAATCCATCTTATTTTTATACTATATAGATTTTTATAATTAATTAAACAAAATATAATTAAAATTAGAAGCATTTTGCATAAAAATAAGATGCCTTTAAATGTTAATTACAAATGTTAATAAAAATACTTATGTACAAACTAAGACTCGCTTTTATTGTTACTACTACTTATGTAATTGGAGTCAAGTATTTGTTTGACCATTTTTTCAAGCTTGACTAACTTTCGTTCAATACGATCTAATTTTTGTTCGTTACATTGTAACTTTTTTTTCATTTCATTGTAATTTAGCCTTAAGTGACTAGCTCTCCTCTTAAAGGGTCATTACATATTCTGATATTGATGAGGATGAACGAATTAGCTTAGAATCAAACCCAAGATTTTTGATGTAACCTGATCTTATACTAAAGACATTGTTGCAAATGTCACTACCAGGAAATTATCAAATAGCGACGGAAATATACCGACAAACCATATAGCGTCTGATAATGGCGACGGAACACACTAATCTGTCGGGTAAAGGAAGAGGATTTCCGACGGTCAAGAAATCTGTTGCCAAAGTGGGAGGAAAAATTTCGCAGGGACTTTTAGCGACGGAATTATGCCGATGGAAACCGTTCCGTCTGGAAATAGGGATGGAATTATAATTTCGGTCGGCAAACTTGTCGGGTAGAAATGTTTCACCGACGGAACAAAGTTGTCGCTATATTGGAAAACGTCGTCGGAAAACTAAGTTAGAATGCTTAATTCTGCGACGGTTTTTTTTAATTATACCGACGGATCATTCCGTCGGCAAAATTAAATTAAATTCACCTGCGGCCGGCCTCCCTCTCTTCTCTCCCCGACGCTGCTTATCTCTCCTCTTTCTCTCCTCTCCTCCGGCGAGCTCGTCTTCAACCCACGTCCGACCAGCTGCTGCTACTCCGGCGACGAGAACGTGCGTCTTCTCTGGCGACATCGATGGGCGTCTCTCCTCTGGTGGATCCGAAGGTAAGAAAGTCGTGGGTTGGGTTGATTTGGATGTGTTTCTGGAGTGATTTTTGGCATTTCGTTTGGGAACTGATGTTTGATTGATCTTGTGTGAAAGTTTTGGATGTTTATGTTGGCTAGAATATAAGGATTTGTGTGTAGATAGGGTTGAGTTGGTTTTGCCCGCAAGGTGTTTGATGAAATGCATGAAGGATGAATAAGCTTAATGCCCTGTTTGGATGAATAAGCTTAATGCCCGCAAGGTTTTTTAATTTGTTGCTTATAATGAAATATATTTATAATTATTTAAAAATTAATAATTTTATACATCATTGAAAATTATTTGGATTAATTACTTATAAATATAAAATATGTTGATAAAAATTATTTATAATATAGATCATATAATAACTAAATATGAGTAAAAAGTTTCTCATTATTGTTCCTAATATTTGATATCAAAGACTAGCATGATTTTTAACTTAATTAATCTCATTCTTAATGATTATATACTAAATAGGCATAATCAATAATTTCATTCATATTCTAATTCTTATTTTTAATTTATATTCCTTTTTATTATGATTCTTTAATTATTATTTACCAAAAGGAGTCCTCAAGAGTAAAGCTTTGTTTGGTAATAAGTAACAAAGATTTGAGAATGAGAATCCAGTCTTGATTTGTAGGAATTGATTAAATAGGAATGGTAATATTGGATAATATTTTAAAATCGGACATAAGTTAAATCGATAAGATAAGAGATTTAAAGATCTAAAGATTTAACAAAGATTGGATCATTATATAATAAGAATTGAACAAACACTACAAGGAAATCGTTAAATAGCGACGGAAATATTTTAAAAATAGTATTGTTATTCAATTCTATAGTTTGAATTCCCGTATGAGTTCAATTCATTGCCTCTTTGTAAGTTGAATTCACGCTGAATTTGTGTGAATTCAATTACAAACCATCCCACAAGTGCTCGCTGCTCATGCACTTGTTGGATGGTTTTAGATAAAATAAAAATTTATTTATTAATAACAATTTATTAATAAATATTTATTAATAGATAAAATAATTTTTTAAGTTTTAGATAAAAAGTTTATTTTTATTTAATTAATAATTTATTAATAAATATTATATAAGAGATTATAATAAATTAAATAAATTAAAATAATTTATTTTTAAGTTTATATAATATACATTATTAGTGATTCTGTTAACAAAATATATATTATTAAATTATTTTCAAATTATATAAATTTAAATTATTGTTATGAAATTAATTTTATTAAAATAACATAATGAAATATTAAGTTTTAGATAAAAGTTAACTTTTAAAATGTTTTATTTTATTTAATTAATAATATATTAATGAATATTATATAAGAGATTAAAATAAATTTAATTAATTAAAATAATTTATTTTGACATTTTATATACAAGTTTATATTATTATTATCATACCAGAGGATGATAATGATAATAATAATAATAATAATAATAATAATAATAATAATAATAATAATAATAATAATAATAATAATAATAATAATAATAATAATAATAATAATAATAACCCATATATAATTTCAAAATAATAATAATAAAACTATATTATGTAAAAAATGAAAAAAGAATCGAACGTCAGGCTCGCGAGGGCGAGGGCGAGGGCGAGGGCGAGAGCTTGACCGAAAATAAAGAAATATGTCCAACTTCTTTTAGTGTATTATTTTCCATCAAAAGCAATTAATCTCTTTACAATTCAGATTACACTTAAGAGTAACTAATAATTTAATTATATAGCCCTCTAAAACTTTTGCCAATTATTGTTTTTATTATATTCTAAGAAATCATCCCACTATTATTGTTGACATACTTTGATCTAATTCAAGAAATAATATGTCAAGAGCCAGCTTTACTCTATCTGTAGGTTTTTAAGAAATATTCAAAATAAAGAATATATTATGATAACCAATTATGTCTTTAGTCATCGAGTTGAGCAAAATCACTACTACTTATTTTATAATTGCCTTATTCCTCCTTCATTTGAATCAATCGTATGAACTTTTGTGACAAATGCTAGGACCCCTCAATATGATAAGACACAATTTGATTTTGTTGGTTGTAGGAACTCTATTCTCCCCAGTATTTACACTTTCGAGGAACGTGAATAGAAGCCTACGCAGGTATTGAAATGACAACTATACTTTAACTTCAATTGTGGTAACTTTAAGCATAATTGGTAATATAATTTGACGTAATAAGAAAATTGTGTATGGTTGTGAATTGATTTGAGTTTAATGTTTAATTCTTAATACGTAACATGAGTTGTTTACAATGCAATGTATGGACATGTAGTTTAGAGATCAGTTGTGAGTTGACTTCACTTGTTAGACCCCGAATTTGGGTAAGGATGGAAGTTAAAAATTGCAGAAATCTGGGTTTCGGAGTCGTTCTCTAGACTCGCACGTCGGGACATGCGTATGAACACGCCGCGACGTACGAGGAAGGAAGGCAACGTCGCGACGAATTAATGTTTATTCGTCACGATGTGTGACAGCTTGCTCGTCGCGATGTGCGGCAGCTTGTTCGTCGCGACGTGATAGAGAGGAGCGTTCGTCGCGACGTGCGTGAGGGATGACGTCGTGACGTACGAAGAAATTTGGCTCGTCGCGACGTGCGAAGGCCTTCACCGCGACGAACGTCCAATTGGCTGAAGTGAGATTTTTAGTATTTTGGGCATATCTTTTGGTGTAGATGTCCGATTGAGGTGATTTTGGATTTGTTGTGATCTAAAAATTAAGGACTACGAGTTGTATGAAGAAGGGAAGTTCGGAATTTATTTCGAAGGGTTCGGGATTTTAGATGGAAATCGCAGATAGACGTTTAATGCTTTATTTTGATTGTCAAGCTTTATGGAATATTTTCTATGGATTGTTGATTAAATGAGAACTTGGTTTATTATAGGGAACCAAGCTGAATTGACCCAATCGAAAGAGGAAGGATAGCAGTAAGTCTGATACTCAAGCGATACTAGGTGGGTAATATGTTTATGGTTATTGTGTGTTTAGGCAAATTGCCTTGTGTGTGCTTATTTGCTTGCGTGATATGATCTTATTGGTATTGAACTATATGAGCAATATGCATTTTGATTTTGATTATGCATGGCTTGATAGGCCATATGGAAATGGACAAGAATGAGAATTTAGAAAACTGTAAAAAATGCTATGAGCATAAAACGAATGGATTATGTGTATTGTTTGGGTAAGAGAGTTACGGATGGAGTCACGTGCACGTTGACATTAAAGCCTTCTCCAGGCTACCCGCTTGAGGCCACGAGATCCTTGAGAAATCGGACTCGGATAGTTTACGGATTAAACTTCGGTTTATTCGGATCGTTTACGGAACTCTCGAACCAATTGTTTGTGCATACACGAGTGATTTGTTGAGCATAAAACATGATTGATTTGACAGACATGTTGCGTAATGATTGTTATATTGAGAAACAGAAATTGCATGATCTATGTTTGTAGCACTCCACTCCCGCGAGACCCGAACCCGACATCGACGGTGATATCCGAGCTCGCGACCCGCGAGGGTGGTATGCTAGAGCAGTCAATGCAATGTAAAAACTTATTATGATATTTTGTTTTTGAAACAATGAAGTCGCTGAATTAAAATAAACAATTCGGACCCGTGATACGAAAACCCATTTCATCTTACACTTTATCAAAGATCACATGTGAAATAATATTTATCAATTAGGGCCTCAATCAATTCAATACAATTTTTATGAATATAAATTTACACATAAGTTAAGATAACACAAATGCGACGTGAATCGATCCCGACATCGAACATCGACTCTCTTGTAGTAATCATACTCCCAGTTCACTAACGGGTACTCTTCAATTCTGAAAATAGTTGCAATGTCATGAGTTTGCGAACTCGGTGAGAAACCATCATCGATGGTTCACCCAACTCATGCATTTACCAATCATATTAGCACACAGTAGCATTTACAGAATATCACATATTATCACATTTCGGTTTCAATTTCATATACACATGCAATTTCATCATTCACATATTTCACCATTTACGATCATATATATATGCAATGCGCATGTGACACTGCTCCATTTTCATTTCATTGTTGTGACTGCATACCAAATCGTCCCCGAGAACGGGCACATTGCGTTGAGCCGCTGGCTTTCGAAAACATCGGGCTTGAAGCCCTGATACATTGAGCCTGAGGCTCTGAATACATTGGACCTGAGGTCTTGTGCGTTGAGCTGAAAGCTCTCATATACGTTGGGCGTGATATGCCCTGATATGGTGGCTGCTCCGGTCACAACTGCCTTTTATCTGATCATACTTTTATATTTATGCATGCAATGTACCTATTCCAATTTCCTTTTACATGTCAACGCTATTTGTCAGTTCTTCGGACGTTCTGTCCGGTATTTCAATTATCTACATTTCCAATTTATTTCATCCTATTATATCATATTGACAATCCCATCCAATGTATCGAAACAGACAATTAACACTTCAATATCAATTTTTCATTTCTCGGACCTCCGTCCGAGATCTCCAATGTAACATTCATAAACAAGCTATTACACAAGTAGCACTTCGTTATCTCATTCCAAATATTTCGTACACCTATGGTCCAAATCAATCGTAATCAAACACATAAACTCTCCATTATCTCCACATGGCATAATTGCAAAATCTTAAACACATAAAGGTTGAGGAACCAACTAGGTTACTCACCGCATTCCGAGCTAACATCTGAAGTCTCAAGAACGCCGGTAGATCGACGCCCAAATGTGCCTCTATAACAAATGAGAGGAACCGATCACTAATTATCCAATCCGAACTAGTATAATGCACATGTAAGTGTATAATGCATATTCATGAGATTTCCGCCCTAAATCCAAATTTTTCCCGTAATAAAATTTCATCAAAATTAGAAAACTATAGCCATCGACAAGATTTCAATTCGGACCTCGATCGGTCCAAAATAAATAAAACAAAGGACCATAGAACAATTTCCGGGCCACGCTAATTTCCGCCTAAAATTCCCAATTTCTCACAAAATGAAATTCAATATTTCACAAACCGATGCCTCAAGAATCAGGTCAATCGGACGTCGGACGGAAAAGAAATTGACAAAAGAATCACCAAATACCAAATAATCAAATAATAATAAATAAATAGAATAAAAAAAATCAGAGGCCTCGTCACTAGGGCGAGGCGTCGCCCTAGTGATTCCGGCTGATCCAGCCTCGTCACTAGGGCGAGGCGTCGCCCTAGTGACCGGGCGCAATTCCACTTCCCATTTCCCTTTTTTTTCCTGATTTCCCAATCCAACTTCCAACACTCATAATTCTCAGCACACAATTCAGAAAAATACAAATTATACCTTGTTGGAAAGATAAAGAAACCCTCTACAATTATCAAGAAGACCATAAAAATCAATCTCACCCCTAAAGGTGTCAAAAATCCCTTCAAAGCTACTGCCTACTCAAATCCCATTAAAACAGACCAGTACATTGCAAATTCCATAACTCTCTGATTTTTCAGCCAAAAATTACCACATAAATATGCTCAATAAGTTCACAATGTCATCTACAACTTTCATGAACAACCCAAAATCAAATTCCATAACGAACTAGGTCAAACAATTCAACAAAGAATCTGTATACAGAATTTAACCAATCTAAACAGTACATTTCACATCAGTTTATCTCTTAGCACAAATGTCACTAAATTCACTACCTTATATCCCTGAAAAGATAAGATCTCAAACTTCAATTTTCATGAAGAACTCAAAATCCAATTCAATTTCTAACAATTTCAAAACTGTCATGCAAGTTACTGCCATGATCAGTAGTTCATAACCTAATGCAGGTTCAATATTTACAAAATCATAACTCCCAAATTTGACCTCTAAAAATTACATGTCATATATCATTTTCAAGATAATTTATTTCTCTACAACTTTGCAGAAGATCACTCACACCAATTCAGTTCACATAATTTGCTAAAATTTCTTCCAATCCGCAAGCTCACAAACTCAATACTTAGGCTAGGTTTCATCAAAATGCTCAAAACCAGTCAATAGAAATCAGTTCATATCTCCCAATATACAACTCTAAAATTAGCAAGATCAGTGGAAATGGAAAGCTAACTCAGTATTCTACAACTTCCATGAAGACCATTTTCCCAAATTCCATCTCAATTAATTTAGAAAAATCAACAAAGTAATCAGGTCATATATGCGGGTACTGTTCACAGACCCTACAAACAGTAACTTTCCATGCAAAGATTCACCCTTCTAACATTACAATTTAACAACACCTATTTCACACTAAAATGAAGCCAACATCCCAAAGTTTACTTGGGCACAAACCTCACCTCATTTTCTCACCTATACAATTAGTTATGATCAAAACATTCCAATTGGTCAAAACTCAATTTCCAGCTTTCATCAACAACCTAACTTCTATCACTTCTAACATCAATAACACATCACTAAGCCTCCATTCCTACCTCTAAGTCAACCACAAATTCATCACAACAAACACTTCTATAATAACACAAAAATGGCAGCACACATATACACAATTCCCATACTTTACTTCCATGTATTAGGCATCATAAACATCATTAATAACCTCACTTATCACCTATTTTAACTACCATAACCAATTCCTTACACAAACATACATTAAACCCATTCAAACCTACCCTTTCATGATCAAATAAATGCTCAAAGGATGCTCATAAATGCTTCTAACTACTAATTCATGCATTAAAAGAATGATCAAAGCTTAAAACACACTCTTACCTAGCCAAGCTTTCAATCTTTCCCTCAATCTTCCAACTTATAACAACTTCCTAATTTCTCTTCTACTTTCTCTAACACCTACGACTATCACCCATCACCATCTTCACAAGGCTTAAGCTTGGTTTGTATGTGAGTAGAAGTAAGCAAGGAGACAAGAACACATGTATATATATGCAAGACCAACAAAGGAATGGAAGAAGATGGAGGTTTCGGATGATGAAGTTTTTCACTTTAACAATCACTTTTGTTCAACTTTCAAGGAGATAACTATGCACTAAAGAAGGATACTCGTGTATGACAAAGGAGACTCAAGCTTAAAAAGTCGTGGATGATACATATAAAGAGACAAATTTATTTAATAAAGAGGACACTTGGCATTTTAAGTAAGATAAGACAAAAATCTAGCTAATCTTAATTAATTTAGCACTAATCCCAATTAAACTCTAATCATGACACTAAAATAATTCCCTAACCTCAATTATCCAATAATCTAATGCCATTAGGCAATCCCTTTTCAGCACAGAAAATGCTCACCCAGCCAGTCAGTTGGAATTTTCCGGTCCGGGCACGAACCTCGAAAAATTCCAAAAAAATTCCCATAAATTCCTAAAAATGTAAAACACTTAATGGCGCACTCCAAATAATTTTTCAAACACAATTACCCCCTTAAATTTCACAAAAGATCACAATTTGAAACCTAAGCCGGAAAATGTCATGAATGCATGTATACTATGTGCATATGCAACCAATCGTTAATCATGGAGGCTATATGCTGTATGTTCATACCGAGATTCAATTCAATACTCCTAGCCTGTCCCAATTTACCAAAATATCCTTCCCATAGGAGATGGGATGTTACAATGTTTATATGAATGTGAATTATTTGACAAATTTTGATTTGCTAGCGATATATGTATTGCTTGATTGTGTGGCTCGTTGCCAATGGCTATAAACGTATATGCCACTGAGCTTCGCAGCTCACCCCATTACTCTCCCCTCCTCAGGTGCAGATCGAGACGATTGTCGACCTTGCAAGGCATCGGAAACTTCAAGCTAGTTAGGAGCCTTGTATAAGTTAGCACTTTGGTTAGCCCCCCAGCATTTCATCATGGAGCATACTTTTGTATTTTGAGATTTAATTTCATTTTGTATTATGTTATATTTCGGGACTTCATGTTGAATTTCTTCGAAGGACAATGACATATGTTTTGTGAATTTGAGATGATTAATGCATGTTTAGAGTGCATGTGTAGAGTGTGTATGTATTGTTATATGATTGTATGAATCGAATTATGTATTTGTATAGATGTTGGGATCGGGTCCGACGTTATGGGGCGTCCGTCGCCGACGAGACCCGAGGGGCTGTCTCGGGAATCAGAGATCCGGGGCCCGGGCCCAACATTACTTGTCGAATATAGAAGTGTATTTTCACATGCAAGGGGCTCTCTTATGTGTAAGAGGGGGATGATTATGTGATAGGAAATCTTTCAATTTTCAGCAGGATCCCCGTATAACAATTAATGATACTGACCTACCTTGTTATATGTGGCATACATGAATGATACTAACAATGGATTGACGGGTTGAAATTAACAGTATCCCAGCTATGAGTTTCGGGGATAGAGCTTGGATGTATAGACGATTAACCGCTGATGGCTTCATTAATCCTGAATTCGTGCATGGAGTTGACAGTTTTATTCATTATGCATGCTCTCAACCTGCATATATGGATGGACAAAAGATCAGATGTCCATGTAGCAAGTGCAAGCACAAATTTTTTCTCACTCTTGATGAAGTTAAGTTGCATTTGCTGAGAAAAGGATTTGTGCCCAATTATTTTGAGTGGACACGACATGGCGAACCGTTAATTTGTAGCAGCTCAAGGGGGAATGAACCACAAATTTCTGACAACGTAAATGAGTATGAAGGGGAGGTTGGGACATGCGGGAATTTTGTTCATGGAACTGAAAACTCGTACAAGCAAATGGTCTTTGATGGAGTCGTTTGTACCTTTGGGACAAATATGGTAAATATTGAAGAAGAACCAAACGCAGAAGCACGAAATTTTTTTCACTTACTCCAGTCTGCTGATTGAGAATTGTGGCCCGGTTGCCAGAAAATGACGCAATTGTCTTCAATTGCGCGAATTTTGAACGTAAAGAGTGAAGGACACATATCGGATCGTAGTTTTGATAACATTCTGGAGTGGTATACTGAATCACTACCCGCTGATCATTCAATGGTTGACAGTTTTTACAATATGAAGAAACTGATTCGGGGTCTTGGTTTGCCAGTGGAAAAAATTGATTGTTGTCGATTGGGGTGTATGTTGTACTGGGGAGATGATGTGAACTTAGATGAGTGCAAATTTTGTGGTCAATCGAGGTTTAAGCCAAGAAAGCATGCAATGAAACAGAAATTAGTTCCATGGAAGCGGATGTATTACTTCCCACTAACTCCGAGACTGCAGAGACTTTATGCATCTGATGTGACTGCATGTCACATGAGATGGCATATTGAACACGATCAGGAAGATGGAGTTATGCGTCATCCATCAGACATCCATCAGATGCACTGGCATGGAAGCATTTCAATGACACCCATGTTCACTTTGCAATTGAAAGTCGGAATGTGCGGTTGGGATTGTCGACTGATGGATTCCAACCTTTCGGTCAATCCGGGCAGCAATATTCATCTTGGCCGGTGATAATTACTCCTTATAATTTGCTTCCGTGGATGTGTATGAAAGAGGCTTACATGTTCCTTACAGTTATTGTCCCAGGACCAACAAATCCCAAGCAGAAAATAGATGTTTACTTACAACTGCTAATATTGGAATTGCAGCATCTTTGGAAAACTGGTGTGCAAACATATGATGTATCTCTGAAGCAGAATTTTGTTATGAGAGCAGCTTTAATGTGGACGATTAGTGACGTCCTGACTTTGGCCATGTTATCTGGTTGGAGTACAGCTGGGAAGTTGGCGTGCCCTCATTGCGGCAATGATTCATATGCGTTTTATCTTCCAACCGGTGGCAAAATTAGTTGGTTTGACAATCACAGAAAATTTCTTCCTCCGGATCATCCGTTTAGGCGCAACAAATATAAGTTCATTAAAAAAAGGTTTGTGAAACAATCACCTCCACCTCTAAAATGTGGTGTTGAGATTTTGCAAGAGATTGAGGCATTGAGCTTGCTTAAAGTAACTGAATTTGACGTCGATTAAGTAAATAGAAGCATCAGTCAAAACTTTGGTTGGCAAAAACGAATCATATTTTGGGATTTACCATATTGGAAAACAAATATGGTACGGCATAATCTGGACGTGATGCATATTGAGAAAAACATGTTTGACAACTTGTTCAATACCATTATGAACATTGAAGGGAGGACAAAAGACAATGCCAAATCCAGAGCTGATTTGCAACTGCTCTGTAGAAGACATGAGTTACATAAAGATGTTCGTACTTGTAAATATCCGAAAGCATGTTACACTTTGGGCAAGCAACAAAAGGAGCGTTTGTGTGAATGGTTGAAAGGAATAAAGTTTCCTTATGGTTATGTTTCAAACCCGTCTAGGTGTGTAGATATGAGGAAGTACAAATTATTTGGGATGAAAAGTCATGACTGTCATGTTTTTATGCAAAGGCTAATTACAATTGCCTTTCGCGAGTTGCTACCTTCTAAAGTATGGGAACCATTAACGGAGTTGAGCTTGTTTTTCAAAAGCTTAACATCATCTGAAATCAATTTTCATGAATTGCAAAAACTAGAGAATGAAATTCCAGTTATTTTGTGCAAATTAGAAGGGATTTTTCCTCCTAGCTTATTTGACTGCATGGAGCATCTACCGGTGCATTTACCACACGAAGCAAAATTAGCCGGTCCAGTCCAATATCGATGGATGTATCCATTTGAGAGGTAACTCCATTACTATCATATCTTTACCCATTTGTACATGCTTTGTCAACCGAACATTGTAATAACCAGTTGCTTTATTATAGGTATTTACGTCATTTAAAAAAAATGTGAAAAACAAAGCTAGAGTTGAGGGCTCTATATGTAATGCTTATTTAGTTAAGGAAGTTAGTACGTTTTGTAGACATTATTTTGAGCCTCATGTGCGTACAAGAGCGAGACAAGTTCCTCGTAACGACGATGGGGGAGGGACAAGTGGTGCGGATGGGAACTTGTCAATTTTTACATATCCAAGACTAACCTCTGGACGTGCAACAAGACGAATGTTAACAGACGAGAAAATTGATGCTGAACATGGGTACATTTTATTGAACTATCAGGAGGTTCTCCCATTCGTACAGTGAGTTGCACAACTGATATGCTCAATTGCAGGTATTAGTGTGTTGAACGTTACTGATTGGTGTTATGTCATATGCAGCGTATACAAGGCATTGCTGCACGAGATAATGCCTGGTATCACACAGAATGACATGAATAACGAAGTTGGACAACATTTTCCTCGATGGTTCGCGTGATATGTAAGTTCTCGCTTTAAACTATTCCTATTGTTACCTACCATGTTGAAATGTTCCGATGACATTGTACTCTTTCCTTTACTTCCTGTTACATAAATGGCCGAAAGTCCAATACAGAACAAGTTCATTTCTGATCTTGCGAAAGGACCTCTGCGAACTGTTTACTCGTATCCGGTTTATTTCGTGAATGGATATAAATACCATACAGAGTCGCATGGACATAGCATGGCAAGTATGAACAGTGGTGTTTCGATACAGGGAGAATTGATGGACTATTATGGGAAAATAATTGAAATACTTGAAGTTTAGTACCCTACGTTGCCAATTAAGCGATGTGTGATATTTAAATGTGAGTGGTATGACCCGACACCAAATGTTGGAACAAAAGTGCATAGCCGATATAATGTGGTTGAAATCAATGTCCACAGACGATTGAGACAATTTGAACCTTTCATCTTGGCTATGCAAGCAACACAGGTCTGTTATGTCCCTTTTTCAAGCTTACAACGTGATAAACATGATTGGTTGGCGGTGTGCAAAGTTAAACCTAGGGGAGTGTTTAAATCCCATAGAAACGAAGAGCAGAGAACTGACAGTGAAGCGTTTCAAGAAGACGTGGCTTCTATCAATGAAACAACAACGTGTGATGAGACGAAATCTTTGCACTATCCTTCTAACGCTTATGTTGATATTTCAGATGCAGAGTCTGACAAGGGTAACAATGGGTCTGAACAAGAGGAAACGTTTGATTCTTATTCTTCCGACGAGGAAGATGATTGTAATTTACATTTAAGTTCTGATAGCAATTGATTTATGTTTGTAATAATCTATTTTCTGGGGTAAAAACAATATTGTTTTTAATCATTGCAATTCAGATTCAAGGGATGTCGATGTGGCGAATGGTTCCCGATGGTAATAATTCTTATCGTTGGGAGGAATGTGGCAAATTTGTCCTGTCCCAGGGAATCACCAATGCAGGGAACAGTGTTGCGAAAAATACTCAGATTCGTTTGTCATCCATGATTGATCTTCCACTTGAAGGTGTTTCCTATGATTATTACATCTCTGTTTAAATTCTGTACATTTCATTTCTTTAGTTGAAGTGCCCATGACATAATAGTCATTTGATGGTTTGCACTTCATGTTGCTCTAACCTTCCTGTATTCTCAACAAAGAAATGAGTGCCAGAGCTGGCCAGAGCCATGACACGATGGCATATGAACGATATGGCAAATCAGTTATTTTGAAAGATTCGTCAATTGCTCATACTGGGTCTGGACAATCACGTATGTTACCATATCCAGTTTCGCTTTGTGTGATGGTGGTCTAATCGCACGAAATCAAATGTGAATATATGTTCTTCCCTGTTTTAGGTGTAACTATTCCCCCTTGTAGTTGTTCATCTGGACAACTCGTCTTCCACACCAAGAGCGGCGACATATTTACAATTTTCGCATCAAGTATGGCTATATCCAAAAAGTTATTGAGAGAAGCTGTCCAAAGCCCTTCACCGGGTGGGGGAAGTCTGACGGTTTCCCGAGCTTCATTTGAACGTGCCAGGATGCTTTTCAAAAATCCAGATGTCGGGGGCTCATTTACTTTTACCGACTCTCATGTCACATGGAATCCGACGGAATAATTTCCTCATGCATTACATAGTTTGACAAAGCTTAAAAGATGTTTGTTGTTGTATCTATTTGAATTTGGTAAACACAGTCATGATTATATAATTGTTGACGTTGATTTGTTGTTGTTAACTTAAGTGCAAATTTTCAATGTCATTGGCTTATATGTTAATAACTTGTGTAAACAATTGCTCTTAAGATTGTTATATTTGTACAGAATTCGATAAATAATGTATTTCTTTCATTAATATGGGACCTAAGCGACCACGTGAGGTTATGCGGCCAAGGATTAGAGGGATGTTCGGCGGGCAGCCATGTGAAGGTGGATCGTCACAGTCTGCGACTCGCACTGACTCACCTGCTCCTACACATCCTCCCGTTCCAGATGTGCCCTCACCTGCTGCTACTAATGTCACACCATCCCCTACGCCAACTCATATATCATCCAATTCCACAATAGGGGATGGAGGACATGCCCGCCAGCCTGGATCTGTAGGAGATGATGGACGAAAGTATATCACTGTCATCAATGACCAGTAAGTATGACTATAGGATTAAGCACTGTTTCTAGTGGATTAAGCCTTAGGCTATTCGGTCCATTTGTACACTACAATAACTTCTTGTTTTAGGTTCGTACCATCTGGAATGGTTTCAAGGCATATGACCTCCATTTTTAAGGAAAGGATTGAACCCGATGGATATACGTGGAAGAATATCACTGCAGCTACAAAACAATTGTACTTTCATGAGTTCGAGGTACAATAATTATTTCTGTTTTTTATTATATATATATATATATTATGTCAGCATATATATATATAGTTTTACATTAACTAACATATTTTTTTTTCTTTTATCAGAAAGCATTTTTCTGGGACGCTACGTTGGACGGGAGCATATACAAATTCTGGGAGAGGCGGGCTCATACACGTTATCGCGACTTCATTAATGCGATAAACAAGGCTGGTGCACGACCCCGCTTTATTTCGGAGGATATTTGGAGTTGTTGGCTGGAGTATTGGGCATCACCTACAGCAATGTCCATCTCAGGACGTAACTCGGCCAACAGACGTGGAGGCCCAGGTCTACAGAGTCTTCTCGTACATACGGGAGGCTCAATAACTCACCAAGAGCATGCAGACAGACTTGTAAGTATCTACACTTTATACTATTTTTGTCGATAGTTAGCTTCGTTGTATTATAGATAATGATAATGGTCTAAATGTGTGGTGCCACTTATGGCTGTGTTGAGTTATTTTCTTTGTCTAGCAGGAGGCGAATATCATACAACTTTCTGAACCTCTGCCGACATTTAAACGATTTCTAGTTCACATATGACATTTTAGTCTTTCTCATGTAGGAGAAGTCATTGGGCACCAAGCCTACCCCCTTCAGTTATTTGTGCACACTCACACGAAAAAGCATGACGGTTTAACCTTCATCAACAACCGCTGTCGAGAGCTCAATGTATGTCCAATTATTGCATTTTATACATTTCTAAATACTGCTCCCGTCCTTCTTCTTAATGTTAACTTCACATACCTTATAGGACCAATTACAACAAACCCTTGAGCTACAGTCGCAGGAGGAACAACCTGTAGACGTGTCTCATACGTATTTTGAGGCCGTCGGTGGTAGGGATCGTAGTGGTAGGATTTTTGGTCTAGGTTCGTTTGGGAACTCATGTTATTCCCAATCTTCTATGTCTAGTACAGCAGCGTCCACAAGGCCATCGAACAACAATGAAGTCATCGAGCTTCGGGCCATAGTACAAACATTAATGGACAAGATAGGTCATTTGGAAGAGGGGCAGACGGAACGGGAGGAACAACGGATAAGGGAGTAGGAGCAGCGAATCAAGGGGCAAATGGAGCAACGAATCAGGGAGCAGATGGAGCTTTCCCTCAGGGAGCAGATGGAGCTACAGATAAGAGAGCAGATGGCGAAGATGAGAGAAGAGATTATGCAGATAGCTCAATTGCGACCACCGTTCGAACAGTCAAAGGGAAGTTCTACAGAGGACCACCCACGATCACCACAACAATAGATAGTCGAACTCATTTTTTTAAGGTACAAACATAACAATTAATGGATCATTTGTTGTGTTTATATCCAATTGTATAACAATTGACATTATTTATACATTTGATGTACTGGTTGATGTGTGGATGTCCAATTATGTACATTGGATTGTATAACAATTGACATTATTTAAATCTTTGATGTAATGGTCTTTGTGTGGATGTCCAATTATGTACAACCTAATGTTTTATACTAATTTAATAACACCGACGGAATAAGAATTCCGTCGGTATATTGAATAACCTTCATCGACGGAAAAAATAATTCCGTCGGCAACTTGTCTGACGGATTTTATTTCCGTCGTTAAGGTTATTACTTACTTCCGACACGTTGCCGACGGTGGTTCCGTCCCTAACTTATACCGACGGACATATTCCATCAATGATATATGAATTCCACCGACGAAATTTTTACTTAATGTCCATCGCAAAATAACAACAACGGATAATTTTCCATCGATTTTCCGTTGACAATACACCGACGGTCTTGTTTCGTCGGTAAGTAATAACGACAGTCATGTTTATGACGATTTCTTCTGTCGTCGTGTTCCGTCGGCAATTATTGTTGTCGACAGACTTGTTCATTTCTCCGACGGAAAATTCCGTCGGAGAACGTGACTTTTCTTGTAGTGTGTTATTACATTTTCGGCAGATAATAATCTTTGCAACAACTCCTACATCTTATTCTAAAATAAAAGAAATCAATATTTAATTTAAATATTATTAGTTAGTACTATATAAATAAATAAATTAAAAATTAAATAAATTTTTATACTTATATAATTATTATGTACTTCTTCAAATATTCAGCCTTCACCTTTCTTGCAGTGTGTTAGTTTGTACTATATAATGCGATTGCACTTTTGCCTATGTAGTTGATTCTAACTTTGTTTTATGAAAAAAGAAATTGAAACACAATAAATAATATTGTGTAAGTATAACTTCTAAATAAAGAACTTACAAATACATTTCGTACGGCAAAAAATGATTAGGAGCCTTAGTTATGAGGAGTTTTCTTTTTTTCTTTGTTAACCTTAACTTTTTTACACTTTTCTTAAATAAAGAAAAGAAATAGTCATTAAATTATATAATAAGACTAATGAAAGCAAATGTAAAAAAGAAGAAGAAGACAAATCTTAATGTTGACAAAGACCTAATAATCACACATTTGGCTCTAGTTTTTTGGAGTCACTTGCTCGGGAACACGTCTCCTTGCTTTCTCATCCAAAGGAAAAAACTTGTAGTATTTATGGAGTCGATAACGATGATTATTCACCCTTTATTTCAACAATGGACTTATATAGCTTGAAATTTCAGGGTTATCGATATCAACAATATTGAGTTTCATCTGTGAACAATAAGTAAAAGTTAAATTAATCTTTAAATAAGTAAAATAAAATGGCATATAATTAAATAAATTGAAAATTTATCAAAATTTTGTCCAAAGTATTATGTAACAAGTTCTCTTCCTTCAACTGCTTGATAGAGGCTAGATAATTCAATCCTAACAATGACTTCTAACTCGCTAGATAATTTTACTGATTGAATCTTGTCAACAAGATGATCTTGCGAGATATCAATATGCACAAATAACTTGTTGTTCAATGCAACATTCATACGTTGCAACTTTTATGTATTATGTAAATTAGAACTTGAAAAGATGAGAAGCATCAAACATTTACTCTTAAATTGTGACAATATAGTAAGTTAAATTTAGTGTGTGACTTTTGTAATGAACTTCCACGAACTTTAACACAAAGATCCATATCCATAGTCAATGGAGAATCTTGGAAAATTATAAGCTTCTACAATGTTAATACCATTCTAACTAGGAATTGACGTCCTTTTGGCTACTGAAGAATAAAACAAATTGTTTTAGTCTATTTCGTATGTTCAATCCAATATTGGTGATCTACGGAGGATAGGATTTTCTGTGAAAATTAAAGAGTAAAACTTGTTGAATTTAGATCGAGATTTCCATTTGATATAACAGTCTTACTTTCCAGGAAGCATTCTAGGTTGTGTAATAAATTTGAATTAGGACAGGATTAACGCCACGTTTTTACTAAGTCAACTTTACTTTTGGATAAATAAGGCAGTTGGAATTCAAGAAAAGGTTCTTACCAATTCGCGATCTAATTGCTGTCCCAAATCCCAATGTGTTATATATATATATATATATATATATATAAAGAAGAAACGATCCTTTTCTTTTCTTTTTCTTTTTTCCTTTTTGGCAAGACAGAGTCGTATTTTGAAACAAAGTCATATTTAATGCAAGTATCAATCATTCTCGGTGGAATAAAATGTTCTCTTCAACTTCCACAGAAAGTCTTAACCCCGCAAATCCAAATTATCAGCGACGTAAACCAGAACGATTTGTCTTGTTCTTTGATAGTCAAATGGTATTAATACCTTGGTGGAATGGTATCAACTTTGTCGTCATGACGTGGCTTATTATTTTTCATCCGTCTCCATAGACTTTGCGGATGGACTTTTGTGTTAAATTTTGTGGAATTTGCTGACAAGAGTCTCTTGGCACCACATTTAAGTTGGTAAACGGTTGTCACAATTTAAAGGTAAATGTACGATGCTTCTTCTCCTTCAAAGTTCTGATTTAAGAAAAAAATTAAGACGATAAAATCTTTTGGTAAAATACAGTTTGATAATGTTAAACTTAAAGCTTTGGTAAAAGAGCACATAATAATTTAACATGCTATCTTAATTCAAATATTAGTAACTCATATGTTCTTTTATCAATTTACAAAATTTTATAGACAATTTGTACTAACAGTTAACTATTATGAATTTATATATTTATTATTTTGTATCTTTAAAAGAAAACATTTATCGTCTAATCAGTATAGGTGAGATTATCAAAAGGAGGGTATTTTTATGAGTATAAGCTTCAACTAAATCTTATTTAATTAAAAATTCAACAAATAATTTACCACTTTTGTTTAACATTTTGGACCAATTTACTCGGAGAATGAAAAGTATGGAAAAGTAGTGGGCTTTTTAGCATGATCAAGATAAAGATACATAATACATAAAACAAAATTATACGCTTGATTTACTAAATAAACTTGTATAAACTAGATTTTTATTATAATTTTAAATATTTGAAGCTAACATAGGATAACATAATTGTTTTATATAATATAACATAAGTGTTTTACTTGAATTTTATGTCATATGTAGAAAAAATAATTAAATTGTACGCAATTATGTAAGAGGTCAATAGGTGTAGCAATGAAAGATCTACAGTTGACCATAAGTGGAGGAAGAAAAAGTGAAACAAGACTAAGAAAATGCAATGTACCAGATGGTGGCTTACTTACGGAGAGGTTAAGGAAGAGGAGAAGCAATAGGAGTAGGAGAAGAGAGAACGCAGAAGGAGGAGAGAGAATGAAGTGATAGAAAGAATATTGTATTGATTTTTTGTTATGTCCTCTGTAGGAAAAATGTATCAACATATATTCTCATGTATGTTTGTTGTAACTGTAGAACTAGGAATAAAATGAAACGATAACAAAGTAAAAATATATGTTTGCACGTGGTCTGGTAGGCTTTGGTGGGGCTCCAGCCTTGTAGTAAGCCTTGTAGTAAATTCCTTAGGTCCAATTCCATAATCGTAGTAAATTCATAACAGAAAATTAGGAGTATTAACTTCTATTGTCCTTAAAAACATGAAATGTTAGGAGAAAAACTATCATAAGAAACAACAATTCTTTAGTGGTTTGTTTTGGATAATAACCCAATTCTTATTAGGATGATAAAAATCAAATTGATTAAGGAGAAATGTTAGGAGAAAAACTATCATAAGAAACAACAATTCTTTAGTGGTTTGTTTTGGATAATAACCCAATTCTTATTAGGATGATAAAAATCAAATTGATTAAGGAGAAGTTTTTAGGATTAAAGCTAACAAGTGAACGTTGCAAGTTTGAATCAACTCATCAGGAGCATTACTATGGTCATATAATTTTAGCTTTTGACACCAACAAGGTTGAAGTGGAAGTCCTCAATACTAGTGATCAACATATCCTTACGCTTCCAATTGGAAAACACTAGGATTTTGGCTACTTGTGTATGCAGGATGTGATAAAACATGCACACACAAAAGGGGGGTAAATTGTGTGTTATTTGAAAATTTTTGAAGGTTACTATCAATTCATGTAAACAATAGGAGCTTGCTAATGATTGTTTTGATGTTGTTCTCAATATTTTTTTTGGATTATACTTATTCATGATTCTTTTAAGTTTATAAGTACTTGTCATGTTCTGATTTTTTATGATTATGATCCTCCTTTTTGTTAATGACAAAGGGGGAGAGAACGATATATTTTTTATTTTTGCTAACTAATTGAATGGTGATATATTTTATCTGTGATTTTTTGTTCTCTTTCAATAGGTTCCTTACTTAAGAAAGATTCCTTCTAAACATGATTTTGAAGGTTACTACTAATTCATGCTGTTTTGACCATAGATATTGGTGTTTTTAATAAAGAAATTCTTGTATTGCTTGATATTGTTATTTTATTATATCTTATTGCTGCGTTATCATAGACATCTTTACCATTACTAAGAAATGCATCAAGTTTATTCTTTCCATCAACAAAATCTGCTAAATCCTTTTCTAAAGATATGATTATTTTAGAAAATTTCTCTTTTTGAAATCTTAGTATAGCAATCTTTTCTTCTAATAATCACCCAAAAAACCTTTTATTCTGATTGTTTTATTTTTTCAAAATCATTTTCAAGCAATGGATTTTCTAATTGAATCACTTTTTCTTCCAAAAGTTCTTTTTCATAAACTTTTTGCTTGAAATCATTTTCAAGAGACATATTTTTAGACAACAAGTTCTCATTCACTGATTCTAATGATTTCATCTTATTCTTAAAAAATGCATCATTATTTTTAGACATATTAACCTCTTTGAAATATTGCACAGTTAACTTTTTTATATTGAGCATACAGTTCATAATATACATCTCGAAATTAATCAAATTCAATATCAGAGTCATAACAATATACTCATCTTCACTTGAATTAGCCACATGGCAAACATTGCTTACTTCTTCAGGCTCTTCATCATCGAAGTTTTCAAAATCTTCATCAGACCAAGCTATAGTATTGGGCATCAATTCTGGAGCCCAACTCTTGCTCTAAAAACCATAACATGATGGACATGTTTCTGAAAATCATAAGACTTGAGCGTACGTATTACCTTGTAGGATTGTTTCGATGAACCCTCAATAGTTATCATCCCACATGAGTGGCATGCACACACCAGTCAATCATAAAAAAAGAACTCATTTCTTCTATTTCCGAACAAATTTTGGGAAACTTCAAATTGGAATTTCGCTTTGGCTTCTTCAAAACATTTGTTCCTATTATCTTAAGTTTTTAAAAATACCAAAATCATGCAATTTGGTGCAAAAATCTAAAAATTATAGTCCACAAATTTTCGGACTGTTAATAAACTGAAATAACACACTATTCTCAAATTTCATCTAGAAATGGATGTAAGTGATCTAGAATGGGGGGTTGAATAGATCCTTAATCTTTTTGTAATTTTCTACAACAAAATCAGAAGTTAATTCACACAAAAACAATTTAAATAAATTTAAATAAAAGAGTAGGAAGAAGATCAAACACTGCTTTTATAGAGGTTCGGTATAAGACCTCACGCCCTCTACCTAAGCTCCCACTTAGGATTTTGCCAATCACTTTATTGCACACTTTGTAGTTGAGTGTGAACTTTTTACAACGCCATTTGATTTCCGGCTCAAGCAACCTTTACAATCGATTTGTCTTCCGGCACAAATCCTACCTCACACGTGACCTTTCACTAGTCACTCAAATTGTAAGAGAAATATGATAAGAATTGAAGAACAAGTGCTCAATACAATTATGTAACAAAATAAGAACAATAGTGAGCAATTTTGGAGCAATAGAAGAGTATGTAGGCTTGTAGAACTTGTGTATATTCTTCATCAATCATCCACTCTTTATACTAGTAGAAAAATAGCTGTTGGAGCTCTTACTAGCTGTTGCATGATTGTTATAGCCGTTCCTTAATAATCTCCTTGCCATTTGTGGCTAATTGGACCGTTGGAATTGATTTGTTGTATCCATAAGTCGACTTGTCGAATGTATAAGTCGACTTGTGACAACATTTTACGTAAAAATTGTATCTCCGCTCTTCTATAAGTCGACTTGTACTGTGTAAGTCGACTTGTGGTCCACGATAAGTCGAATTGTATGCTGTTAGTCGACTTGTGTTGACATATCTTCATAAGTTAGTCGACTTATGCTTGTCTAGTCGACTTATGTTGTTCAGGTCTTGATGTATAAGTCGACTTATGCTTGTGCAAGTCGACTTGTGGTCCTCCAACGGTAACATCTAACCCAATCCTCTATAATTCTCTTTATTTAAGCCTCTTTCTCTTATAAGGAAACTTCTATCTTGATTCTTTAATTGATTTGACACTTACCATCTTGATTTGCATAAATCTTTCATTGAATAATAATCCTAAAATTCCTGAAATAATTTCTTAACTAATTCTAGATATTTTATTATTATCAAAACATAAAGGGATTTAATTTGTCAACCACCATTGGTCCAACAATCTTCCCCTTTTTGATAATGACAAAATATTTAGAAATTGAAAAGAAATTTGAAAAACATGAAACTTGATCAAGGTTTTTAATCCCTTGTGTTGATGGTTAGTTTGTCTCCCCCTTAATTCATAACCTAAGGAATTTTAATAAAAAATGTTGCAAAATAAAATCTCAAATCAAACACACATATTCATACTCATACTCCTCCTTAATCAATCATCAATTTCCAATATTACTCCCCCTTTTTGTCATAATCAAAAATCACTAGGGAAATTAGTCTCAAATGAAGTTTATAACCAAACATAGCATCAAACACAAGTAATAGCAATAGTCATTACAAAATATGTCAATCCAACACAACAAGCACAATAAACATGAAAAGAGAACATAAGAGCAAGTGTTGGTCGAGGCGAAGAGCAATACACATCATGATGAAGAGTCATCATGCCTACATCCTAGCTTCTTGAAGATCTTCTTGATCATTTTGTGTTGTGCATCCATTTTCTTTGCAAATCCATGAAGTACAGACTGGATACCATCGAGGCGATCATGTAAATCATCCAATTGTTCATTAATTTCAGCAATCTCATCTTGAGATACCTCACTGCTTCTTACATTACTGGGCCGTGAACTACTTGGACGATCTGCTGCCCTCTTAGATCGTTTCCTCGAAGGTACCTGCTCACCTTCTAAAGTCAAACCAAGCTTCTCAACATGATGAGAGTAGACCCAGCCTTTTTCAACTGTTCTTACCAGCTTCATACTTCTCAAATTATAAGGCTGAATCTCCAACTCGAGGATAAGGAAGATAAGCATAAAGCCGATCACACCTTTGAGTAGAGAGATGGGTTATCAAAGCAGCATAAGGCATTCCTTTATGCCGGACATGTTTCCCTTTCAACTGTCCCCGTAATAAACTAGCCTTCTTCCTCATCATCTGAATAATCAGGCTCACATAATTGATTTTCCGTCCTTCTTCTATATGCCATAGAATCTCCTTATCCAATGAAGTGATCTGATTATTACTAGCTTTCTTTGGGTAAATGACCCTATTGATCGCATAATGTAATAACCTATAATTTAACGGCAAATCCATAGCTTCAAAGGGAGGGGAATGATTCGAACATAACCTACTCAATAGATCAGCCCCTTTTTCTTCGGTATAGCCGAAATTCTCTTTGGCTTCCTCATTCGTATCACCTTCAGCATTCCTCAGTATTTCAAAGTCAATAAAAGAGGCTCTAGGCCTTACTCCACCTCTAGGTAAATGAAACATAGAACACAATTTTGATTCACACAGAGTAATATCCTTCCCGTTAATTTTGGATTTCATGAGAACTCCATCCTCAACATTACTACTGGTCACAAATAGATTCGCATAGAACTCTCTTACTACATCTTCGTAAATATCATCCTGAAATCCTAAGAAATCTCGCAATTCCAGATTCGTAATTTCAGTAAACACATCAGTGAACTCACTATGGTCGAGTTCACCCCAGTCAAATCTCATAGAAGGAATTAATACCTCATTTTGTAGCACCTTGTAGTAGAGAGTTTGTGTGTCCTTTGACACAAACCTAGGTTCAACCACATCTTCTTCTCTCAAAGCATCTCCTCTAGAGGAAGACCCACGAACACATGGTCCATAGTGAACATGAGGACCTGATGGAGGAGCGGTTTCTTTCCCTTTTCCTGAAGACTTTCGAGGAGCCATTGATTTGTAGAGAGAGAAACAATTTCGCAGGTTAGGGTTTTAGAGATAGAAGAGAGGGGTTTTTGTAAAAGAAGGTAGATTTGAAGGTAAAATGAGGGTGTTTTGTGTTAATGGAGGTCGAAAATTGATGGGTAAGGAAGATTTGAAGAGATTGAAGAAATAAGTCGAGTTGTATGAGAGGAATTTCAGAGTTTTAGAGAGAATAGGTCTGCGGAGAAGAAAGGGAAGAAAAGGTTTTAAAGCCTCCGTATAAACATAAGTCGACTTGTCTTCCTCATAAGTCGACTTATCGACCTTAATAAGTCGACTTGTTATCTTAATAAGTCGACTTATTGACCTTTATAAGTCGACTTGTCGATCTATATAAGTCGATTTATCCTCCAATTTCTGCATTCCCCAAATGCTGTGAAAAATCATAAGTCGACTGATTCCCATATAAGTCGACTTGTTAATGGCCAGGTCATAAAATGTGTCCAAACTCCAAATAAATCATTTTTCAGCCCAAGTATGCAACACGATGAATGTATCTTCAGATGTGATTGCACATTTGCCTCATAATTTGACCATTTGATATTTGAATGTAGCCAAAAATAAATTCAACCAAAGGAATTTAAATCACACATGCCTAATCTCAATTTAATGTTCACAAACACATCTTCCTTAAGAGGTTTAGTAAAAATGTCAGCTAATTGATCACTAGTTGATACATGCTTCAAGCAAATGTCACCTTTTAAACAATGATCACGGATGAAATGATGTCTAATTTCTATATGCTTTGTTCTACTATGAAAAATTGGATTTTTACTTAAACAAATTGCACTGGTATTATCATAATAAATAGGAATATTTTTAACCACAATACCATAATCAAGCAATTGATGTTTAATCCAAAGAGCTTGGGCACATGCACTCCCAGCTGCTACATATTCAAATTCAGCAATGGAAATAGCTACACTAACTTGCTTTTTACTAGCCCAAGATATCAAAGATGAACTTAAGAAATGACACAATCCACTAGTACTTTTTCTATCAATTCTACAGCCACCATGATCAGCATCACTATAAGCATACAAATCAAAGGATTCACAACTGGGATACCATAAACCATGATTAACAGTTCTACTCAAATATCTAAATATTCTTTTGCAAGCACTCAAATGAGAAATCTTGGGGCAAGATTGAAATCTAGCACAAAGACACGTGGCAAACATAATGTCAGGTCTAGAAGCAGTTAAATACAAAAGAGAGCCGATCATACCTCTATAGAGTTTTTGATCAACATCTTCTTCATGTTCATATTTTTCCAATACCACATTTGTTGCCATTGGTGTTGTTGCCACTTTGCATCCTTCCATTTTAAACTTCTTAAGAAGTTCCTTGGTATACTTCAATTGGTGGATGAAAATGTCATTTTTGTGTTGCTTGATTTGCAATCCGAGAAAGAACTTGAGTTCCCCCATCATGCTCATTTCAAATTCTCCTTGCATTAAATAACTAAATTATTTGCACAAAAATTCATTAGTAGCACCAAACACAATATCATCAATATAAATTTGACAAATAAGCATATCCTTGTCAACATGTTTAATGAATAAAGTATTATCGATCTTACCATGAACATACCCATGTTGAGTTAGAAAAGTACTTAACCTTTCATACCATGCTCTAGGTGCTTGCTTCAATCCATAGAGTGTCTTCTTGAGTTTGTAAACATAATCCGGATGCTCATGATCTTCAAATCCCGGTGGTTGTTTAACATAGACTTCCTCTTGAATGTATCCATTTAGAAATGCGCTTTTGACGTCCATTTGATTTAATTTGATCATTTTATGAGACGCGAAAGCACATAACAACCTTATTGCCTCCAACCGAGCCACAGGAGCATATGTCTCATTGTAATCAAGGCCTTCTTCTTGATAAAATCCTTGAGCAACTAACCTTGATTTATTTTTAATTGCTTCACCATTCTCATCATATTTTATCCGATTTATCCACTTTACTCCAATAATAGTCTTGTCCTTTGGTGGAGCTACCAAATCCCATACATCATTCCGCTTGAACTGATTAAGCTCTTCCTGCATAGCTAATAGCCAGTTTTCATCTTTAAGAGCTTCTTCTATATTCTTGGGTTCTACTAATGAGATGAAGGCTGAATTGCTCATATTCTCATAGATATTTCTCCTGGTTCTTATACCATCATTTAAATCACCAATTACTTGCTCCATAGGATGGTTCTTTGCTTTTGCCCACGTTTTAATATTGGGTACATGATTTTCTTCATCTAACTTCAATTCCTCAATCTTGGACTCAATTTCTTCAATTTTATTACCTGAACTTCCTGCATCATCATCAAAACAAACCTTTCTTGGGGGTGAAATCATATCATCAAATTTAACATGAATACTCTCTTCAACACATTTAGTCCTATTATTATAAACTCTAAAAGCCTTACTAGTTTGAGAATAGCCAATAAACACACCAACATCAGATTTTGAATCAAATTTCCCTAAATTGTTCTTTCCATTATTATGAATAAAGACTTTACAACCAAAAGGATAAAAATAAGAGATATTGGGTTTCTTACCTTTCTAAAGTTCGTATAGTGTCTTATTTTTGTCTCTTCGTAAATGCACCCTATTGATGACATAGCACGTTGTATTGACTGCTTCCGCCCAAAATGTTTTAGGAAGATTGTACTCATTTAACATAGTCCTGCTCATTTTTTCAAGAGAGTGATTCTTCCTTTCTACTACACCATTTTGTTGCGGAGTCCTTGGTGTTGAGAAATTGTGTTCCATTCCGTATTTGTCACAAAGACTTTCGAATGGTTCACATTCAAATTCACCTCCATGATCGGTTCTAATTGCAACAATTGACAAATTTTTTCTCATTTTGAACCAATCTACACCACTTGGTAAATTCGTTAAAAGCATCACTTTTATTAGCAAGAAATCTCACCCAAGTAAATCTAGAAAAATCATCCACAATCACAAGGACATATAATTTACCACTAAGACTAGCATTTCTAGATGGCCCAATTAAATCCATATGAACAAGTTCAAGAATTCTAGATGTGCAAATTTCTTTCTTTGGTTTAAAAGATTCTCTAACATGTTTGCCTTTTAAACAAGATTCACATAAGTGATCTTTAACAAATCTTATTTTAGGCAATCCTCTTACAATGTCATTTTTTGAAAGCTTTGAAATTAAAGGCAAAGGAGCATGTCCTAATTTTCTATGCCATAAGAATGCATTTTCTTCTAATGTCACCAAACACTTTTCATTAAAAGAACTATCATCATGTAAATCAACAATGTATGTATTTCCATGTCTTAAACCAATGAAAGCGACATGACAATCCTTCTTAACCATGCAATGTGATGATTCAAAACTTACATTAAAATTCATATCACATAGTTGAAAGACACTTAACAAATTATGTTTCAACCCATCAACAAGCAAAACATTGTCAATGGTTGGCAAAGGTTCCTTACCCACTTTACCAATTCCAATGACCTTACCTTTGTTGTTGTCTCCAAAAGTGACATAACCTTGATTCTTTGGTTTGATTTCCGCAAAAAGGTTCTTGTCTCCACTCATGTGTCTTGAACATCCGCTATCGATGTACCAAGTGCTTGACGACCTTTCATCCCTTGCTTGTACCTACAATATCAACGTTCTTTCTTCTTATAGGTACCCAAGCCATTTTGGGTCCATTTTGGTTAGCCATATAAACCACATTAGGTGGTGTTGTGCCTTTAATTACCCAAAATTTCTTAACCTTAACACATCTTCTAGTACTTTTGCATGCAATTTCTATATGACCATCTTTCAAGCATCTAGCACATTGAGTGATTTTTCCATCTTTAGTAAATTTTGAAATTAACGAACAATCTTTATCAAAAGGATCACATCCTAATCCATATTTAGAAATTGAATATCTTTGTAATGATAACAATTTTTCAAACTTTTCGTTTCCATTCAAAAATTTTCCAACCACATATGAAAATTCTTTTCTAAGTCTATCAAACTCACAAATAAGTTTTTCCTTTTCAACAAGGCATGCATAATGATCTTCCTTTGGACTATCTAAATCATCAATAGTTTCATGTAAGGTACTATTTTCAGCAACCAATTCTCGTATTTTCTTTCTTAATTTTTTGTTAATATCAATAGCTTCTTCAAAATCAGCTTGCAAATCATCAAAAGAATCTCTTAGATCTTGGTCATTGAAAGTTACCTCATTTTCATCATCACTTGATGAGCTATTTTCCATAAGTGCCAAGTTGTTTTCATCATCGCTTTGGTATGCTTCCTCATCATCACTCCAAGTTGCTACCAGGCTAGTTTTCTTTTTTCCTTTGTCGTATTTGTTATTTTTCTGAAAGTTTGATGTGGAGGATGAGCTTTTGCATTTTCTTGCGAGATGTCCCCTTTTTTCACATCTCCAACATTCTTCATTGCTTTTCTTTTCGTCATAACCCTTGGATTTTCTTTCAATTGCAAATTTTTTCCTTTCTCCATTTCTTCCACCATTTAATTCCTTCTTACGATTTTTGAGAAGTCCTTTGAATTTTCTCAAATTTCTAGCGTACATTGCTATCTCTTCGTCTTCCTCCTCTTCATCTATTTCTTCATTACTTTCATCAAAAGAAGAAGTATTAGCTTTTAAAGCGATTGATTTTTGTGGCTTACCTCTACCTCCTCTGGATTTGAGAATGATCTCATAGTTGATAAGTGATCCCACCAAGGCGTTGAATTCCAGATGATTGAGATCCTTGGACTCCATAATGGCAGTGACTTGTGAGTCCCATTCCTTTGGTAGTGAGCGAAGAATTTTCTTTACCTTCTCGCTGTCCGTCATATGCTTTTCAAGGTTGCCTAATCCATTCATGATTTCTGCAAAACAATCAAGCATAGTGAAAATAGACTCACCTTCCTTCATGACAAACATTTCATAGTCATGAAGCAGCATGTTGATCTTTGTCTCCCGGACTTGGTTGGTTCCTTCATGGGTGATGCTGAAGTCTCTCCCACATTTCTTTGGCGCTGGTACACGAGTTAACTCGGTTTCTTTCCTCAACCGTGAGAGCGCAATAAATTAGCTTCATTGCTTTCGTGTTGATGTAAGCTTGCCTCCAGTCATTGTCATCGTATTCCAGCTCCGTTTTTAACTCACCATTTTCTTTTAACGGTGGTTGTGGACCGAAGATAATTATCTTCCAATATTCTACTCCCTCGCTTATAATGTGATACTTCATAGGATTTTTGCAAGATGAATAGTTAGTACCATTAAATAAAGGAGGGCAGTTGTTTGTGTTACCTTCTTCCGCTAGGTTATTGTATGCCATCCCTGGATACTTCTGCTCTGATACCAATTGTAGTGATCTAGAAGGGGGTTGAATAGATCCTTAATCTTTTTGTAATTTTCTACAACAAAATCAGAAGTTAATTCACACAAAAACAATTTAAATAAATTTAAATAAAAAGAGTAGGGAAGAAGATCAAACTCTGTTTTTATAGAGGTTCGGTGCTAAGACCTACGTCCTCTACCTAAGCTCCCACTTAGGATTTTGTCAATCACTTTATTGCACACTTTGTAGTTGAGTGTGAACTTTTTACAACGCCACTTGATTTCCGGCTCAAGCAACTTTTACAATCAATTTGTCTTCCGGCACAAATCCTACCTCACACGTGACCTTTCACTAGTCACTCAAATTGTAAGAGAAATATGATAAGAATTGAAGAACAAGTGCTCAATACAATTATGTAACAAAATAAGAACAATAGTGAGCAATTTTGGAGCAATAG
This sequence comes from Erythroxylum novogranatense, assembly GCA_029891385.1. Classification (NCBI taxonomy): domain Eukaryota; kingdom Viridiplantae; phylum Streptophyta; class Magnoliopsida; order Malpighiales; family Erythroxylaceae; genus Erythroxylum; species Erythroxylum novogranatense. The sequence goes on from CM057230.1 coordinate 91,224,572, forward strand.
AAGAGTATGTAGGCTTGTAGAACTTGTGTATATTCTTCATCAATCATCCACTCTTTATACTAGTAGAAAAATAGCTGTTGGAGCTCTTACTAGCCGTTGCATGATTGTTATAGCCGTTCCTTAATAATCTCCTTGCCATTTGTGGCTAATTGGACCGTTGGAATTGATTTGTTGTATTCATAAGTCGACTTGTCGAATGTATAAGTCGACTTGTGACAACATTTTACGTAAAAATTATATCTCCGCTCTTCTATAAGTAGACTTGTACTGTGTAAGTCGACTTGTGGTCCACGATAAGTCGACTTGTATGCTGTTAGTCGACTTATGTTGACATATCTTCATAAGTTAGTCGACTTATGCTTTTCTAGTCGACTTATGTTGTTCAGGTCTTGATGTATAAGTCGACTTATGCTTGTGCAAGTTGACACTTATCATCTTGATTTGCATAAATCTTTCATTGAATAATAATCCCAAAATTCCTGAAATAATTTCTTAACTAATTCTAGATATTTTATTATTATCAAAACATAAAGGGATTTAATTTGTTAACCACCATTGGTCCAACAATGGAAAGTCTTAAAGTTATTCCTAAACGTCGCCGATTGTCAACATACTTCGACGTTTACTAAACGTTGCATATGGCTTCAGGGTTTCCATGATGTTTTCTTTAGTTGTAGCCCATTCCATCACTTTTTTATGACATTTTCCGAAACGTCGTTGAATCAGCAATTTTTCTGCGATATTTTCCATAAAACGTCACTGAAACCGTTTCCCTACTCTACCTTCAACAACGATTTTTGTGACGTTTTTAAAATCCTTACAAATAATATTCTACGATATTTATTGATCATTTGAGACATTTTTAAAACGTCGCAGAAGGAGTATTTTTCTTATAATGCTTTGTAGAGAAATACCTCCCAATTTTTTAAGATTTTAAGGTAATTTAAGAGGTTTGAATGAAATGATGAATGTCGACAGATCTTTTAGGAACTAAAAAATTTATTTATAAAGCCTTCTAACAAACTAGTGTAATTACCTTCTTTATGTGTATTCAGAGGAAGTTCTTGTGATGGGGGACGGGATGAATTGTGTTTCTTAATTAAAAAAAAACCTATTTATAAGCTAATGAATGAGTTGTCTATTCTTGTAACATCCCGTCCCCATATTAAGGGTTGTGACCCAAAATTTCAGTACATGCGAACTCAAAGAGAAATTAAGACAATGCATTTTCTTACTCATGCATCATGTTAACATATATGCACATAAATACAGAATGTTTTCACATAAAAAAATGGTACATGCATTCAGTGACAACTTCTGGGCATAAATGGTATTGAAAGTGATTTTATAGAAAATAAGGAGTAGAAGGAGTTGAAAGAGTGGTCTTGGTATGAGTCGTGATAAGGAAAGATTTAGAAACAATATTGGTAGTGATATAGAAAATGTTCACTGAATATGCTTCAGTCTTTGAGCCACAACGTTTTCTCTAGTAATCCAAACGAGATGATTCTTAATTTGGATTAAATTAGAGATATATGGATACATTTTGTGTGAAGACATCGAATTTCAATTCTGTGTCTAAGAGTCTCAAATATTGTCATGAAGTGAAGAATTGGGTGCAGTGTTGGTGTATGAACGAAAATTTTGTCTTTTAATTTTAGGGGCAAATCTAGACTTAATATAGATAGAATTTGGCAAAGTTGCCTTATGTAAAGTTGTAGATATTTCTTTTATCTTTCTAACGATATAAAGTTTGTAAATTTTGGATATCGGATTCAAAAGTTATGCATCTTATAAGTAGAGACGTTCTGGACGCAAAAAGGCAGATGCAGAAAAGCAGACGCAGAAAAACAGACACAAAAAAACAAACGCAGAAAAGCAGACGCAGAAAAGTAGATGCAGAAAAACAGACACAGAAAAGCAAACGCAGAAAAACAAATGCAAAAAAGCAGACGCAGAAAAGCAGTTGCAGAAAAACAGACGCAAAAAAAGCAGACGATGGAAATGAAACAATAGAACTAAGACGAAAGGAAAGTGAGGCGATACAGAAGTTAGACGATAGAATTGGCCTTCGAGATCTTCATGAAAGTTTTAGATTCAGAAATCCTCTTTCCAATGGTCTAAAATCGAAGTCAATCAGACATCTGTAGCAAAAGTTATAGCATTTGCTCTGAGACATGTACATTTCAGGTGAGGGCAGAAACGTGTTGGAGTCTTTTGACCATAACTTCTTCTCTAGACCTCCAAATGACTTGATTCTTGAACCATTGGATTCGTAATACATTTACCTAAATCTTCACCAAGAATCATAGTCATATGAAACTAATGGAGAAAGATTTAGTGAAAAGAGTGAGACGGGTACAGTGAGTGTGTTTTTAAAGGATATGAACTGTTGTTATTCCATTGAACATACTTTGGTATTTTGATGATTTCTGGAGCTATACTGATACAAATGAGATGATTTTTGATTTGTGATAAACTAGAGACATGGAGCTACGAATGGTATGAAGGACTTTGAATCTGATTCAGTCTCTGGGATGTCTAAAATTCTTATGGAAATTATGCATAGTGTACTGTTATGGGCAAGAATAGTCCAAAATGTTAAAGTGTAACTTCTGAATCACTGAACCAAATTGAATGTTTTTAATGTCATTAGAAACGTAAGACAATAGAGAAGAGTCTTCTAGAAGAACGTGGTGTGTAAGAATGGTCAAGGATATTTCTTGCAAGACACTTAAGTTTAAAAGAACATAAGCTTATAAGGAAGGATAAAATGGACATTTTGGACTCATTAATGACAAAATTGGAAAAAGAAGTATTGTCTGGCTTATAAATAAAGGGGAGAACAAAAATGGACAAGAAAATAGAGAAATATCATGAAGAAGAAAGAGAAATACGAAGAGAAGAAGAATGAAAGAGAGAAAGAAGAGAGAACAAGCTAAGGTTTTAATTTCCTTAGCCTTCAAGAGAGATTTTGAAGTGCTCAAGAAGAGAATAAGGAAGAGGAAGAAAAGAGCTTCCATTTGAGCTGAAGATCTCTTCATTTGGTGAAGAATCAAGGTATGATCAATTGAATCTTTAAATCTTTGTAAAGATTCTAGTTTATGGAGTTTAGAAAATGCTTGGGTTTAAATGTTCTAGAACTAATTTCAGTGATTATGCATTACAGGATTTTAAAGTGGATTCCTATTGAATGAAATTTGGTTTGTCTTAGGAAATTAAAAGAATCCTACCTAAGTGTGTTTATAAGTAAGAAGTGCTAAACTTTGAATGGGAATTGGATATTATGAGAGCCTATGAGGATAGAAAAGAGATGATGAGAAATTGAGTTATGATATAGAGTAACCAAGTGTTCTTGAAGTGTAAGCTTATGAATGAGATAGACATCTAAAAAAGGGTAAAGATTGAAAGGAGTATTTGGATTGATCATGTACAAATGAAGTGTAAGTCTAAGTTCAATGAGAGACACATGAATTTTGAAATGGGAAAGAGTTTGAAATGTGTTAAAAAAAAACTTATGCCCAAGATTGTCATTGAGCATGCATTGTACATAGTCCATTATTAAAATTGTACAAAAATGAATGTTATCTGTGTGTACTTATTGATGAGTGTGAAATGGGTGTTTTGCATATATGGGCTGTGCAGGTCCAGTATCCACATTCTAACGTTCTAGAATTGGGAAGCAAATACTATTTTGGAGCGTACTGTGAGTAGACCTAGATGGTCTTACTTTATTGTTTGTTAATTGAATTCTTGTATTATTTGACTATTGGATGATTGTGTAAAAGTGATTGAATATGTTGGGTTCCGGACAGGAGGTCCGATGATTGTGATGATTGATTTGGATATTGAAATGCTAATTGTTTGTGAATTGGAAAAATTAAATGTGTTGAGTGATTGCTATGTGTTTCCTGAATGTGTAAATTGCATGCAAGTGAGAGTGTGATTTCTTAACTATCTGTTGCATACCGGACTACGGTCCGCTGATAAGCAAATATGAGTGAATAAGAGCATGCAATTATGAGTGATGCATTTCAATGCATATGAATGAAGGTTGAATTCTCAATACTAAGGTTAAATGCCGGACTAAGGTCCGATGATATGGGAATGAATGGGTTTATGAAATTATGAGTGATGCATTTCATTTCATGAATGCATGTCATATAATGGCTGTTGTGACTAGAGTAGCCACCGATCAGAGCTACAAGCTCAACGCTTAATGAGTCCTATATGAGACAGCTATCAATGAGCCCTACATGAGACAGTGACCAATGAGCCCTACATGGGACAGCTATCAATGAGCCCTACATGGGACAGTGATCAATGAGCCCTATATGGGACAGTTTATCAATGAGCCCTATATGGGACAGTCCAGGCACTCGGTCACAACAGAGTAACAATTGAAAAGTGAGTCTCATATACACTGAGTATGCATGACATAAATGATTAAATGATATTGAATGTGAAATAATTGAACAAGTTTATGTGATTCAATATGGTTGTTAATGACATGATATGAATATGGGCAATAATGTGATATAGGAAATGAAGTGAGATTGGTTCAGTGATTGAATGTGAAATAACTGAACAAGTTTATGTGATTCAATATGGTTGTTAATGAAATGATATGAATATGGGAAATAATGTGATATAGGAAATGAAGTGAGATTGGTTCAGTGATTGAATGTGAAATAATATGAACATGTGCGATAGTGAAACGAAAATGTGTAATGAAATGTGACTTATGAAATATATGTCTTATGTGATATGTGATGAGTGAGCCATCGATGATGGTCACTCACTGAGTTCGCAAAACTCACCCAAAATTTGCAATTATTTTTCAGGATCAGAAGAATATCCCGTTAAGCCAACGGGAGTATATTTGCAGGATTCAAGTGAAGGACAGAAGTCGGGATCAGTTCGTGTCTGCTTTGCATGTCTCTATTTATGTAATAAAGTGTATATTTGCATTTGAGAAATATACTCGAGTGGCTATTGGAAATTGTGAATAATGAAATTGTATATGATTGAATGAGGACCCAAATTAGACATTGAATTCCGCATATATTGTTTTAAAAAAAAGTACTGATTTCTGAATGAGTGTTTTTAGCACACCACCCTCGCGGGACACGGACTCGGATATCACCGTCGATGTCGGGTTCGGGTCTCGTGGGAGTGGGGTGTTACAATTCTAATGAATGGTTATAACAAATTTATATAAGATAATTTCATTGCCAATATAATTAAAGAAAAAAGAGTAAAGAAAGAGAGATAAAATGATTTATATGAATATTTCAGCCAAACAACCATTAGCTTACATTCAAAATCCAAACTCCAATTAAGAATTTATTATCTTTTTCTTTTAATGGGTAAAGAGAAACCTTCCATATATATCTTTCTTTTTATAGAGGAAAAGAAATCTTTATAATCATCTAACATTACCACACTAAAAAGTAACCCTTTACAAATAATGTTAAAGGTCAAACAATTCCAATTGGTTATATACAATCGTATACAACCAAAATCTGCTTCTTTTTCTTTTTCCCTTGTACTGATGAATTAAGGATCAATATATAATACGTAATAAATTCACTCGAATATTCTCTGTAGCCTCTCAAGACTTTTAGAAACTCTGTTGTCTGTCAAAGTTTATTCCTACAACTCATTTGTAGTGTGTTTACGACAATAACAAACTTTAGTAGTAGTTAGACACACAGCATACTCATTACAACAACTAATTTCTAAACATATTTGATTAGTAGAACAGTTACCTTCAACTAGATTATGTCTAATCTGTTAGCTTATCTCCTACCTTGACAAACATCACTTATTCTACAATTTTTTTTGTTCCTTTTTTGTCAATCCAAACCCTTAGACCGAAATTCTAAATAAATAAAAAGTTGAGAATTTCAACTCTCAAGTCTTTTCAAGGATAAAAGATATTGATAAAAATTAATTGGGTTTTCTAAACTTTTTTAAGACAGTTGAATATTTAAGAAAAATATGTGGTGTACATATGACATTATGGACCCAAAATTTTTTTTTTTTCTATCAAGTTAGTGGCACAATAGAAAGCTGATGAAGTCATGTCCTTGTTTTCCGTCCCTGTAAGGTTGCAGTCAAGGTTGCAGCCTAGAAATATTCAACTGCAAGTGACATGATAGAAAGTTGCATTCAGAGTTGCAGACTAGAAACATTCAACTGCAAGTGACATGATAGAAAGTTACATTCAAAGTTGCAGACTAGAAACATTCAACTGCAAGGTATTCGTGAATTTCTAATAATCGACGTGTTCTGCATGCTGGATCCTCTACTATTTTATGTTCTTCCCGAAAGTGTGCTAATCCTTATGTTGTGAGGAGTTGAGCATCTTCTATTAGCTGGGATCAAGCTTTTCCTCCGCAGGGGCCTTGTGCAGTAAACCCCCTACGGGAGGACGTTTGTCGTCGTAAAGAAGTCCCCGCGAAGCTTTCGGTAAGAGGGGTAGTCTTGTATGTAAGCATACCCAACCAAACATAGAAGAAACGATCCTTTTCTTTTTTCTTTTTAGCAAGACTCAGTCGTATTTTGAAACAAAGTCATATTTAATGCAAGTATCAATCATTTAGGCTCTGTATTTAAACCTGGACCGGATCGGCTGGTCTAACCGGTCTGACCGGTGACCGGTCGGTAGTCGGGTCCGGTTTATCCCTCAAAATCGGCTATAAATTGCCCCAGTTTGAATCGGTCAAAACCGGTCAATTGACAGGTCCGACCGGTCCGATTATTTTTTATTTTATTTTTATTTTTTTAGTTTTTAAATATTTTTAATATGATATATAATTAAATATAATTATTGCATAATTATTACGTCATACAGGTTCGACCGGTGATTGAAACGGTCGAACCGGTGACTAGTAAGACTACCGATTCAATGACCGGTTTGAATTTCAGAACATTGATTCTAGGTGGAATAAAATGTTGTCTTCAACTTCCACAAAGTCTTAACCCCACAAATCCAAATTATCAGCGACGTAAACCAGAACGATTTGTCTTGTTCTTTGATAACCAAATGGTATTAATACCTTGGTGGAATGGTATCAACTTTGTCGTCATGACGTGGCTTATTATTTTTCATCCGTCTCCATAGACTTTGCGGATGGACTTTTGTGTTAAATTTTGTGGAATTTGATGACAAGAGTCTCTTGGCACCACATTTAAGTTGGTAAACGGTTGTCACAATTTAAAGGTAAATGTACGATGCTTCTTCTCCTTCAAAGTTCTGATTTAAGAAAAAAATTAAGACGATAAAATCTTTTGGTAAAATACAGTTTGATAATGTTAAACTTAAAGCTTTAGTAAAGGAGCATATAAAAATTTAACATTTTATCTTAATTCAAATATTAGTAACTCATATGTTCTTTTATCAATTTACATAACAGTTAACTATTATGAATTTATAAATTTATTATTTTGTTTCTTTAAAAGAAAACATCTATCATCTAATCAATATAGGTGAGATTATCAAAAGGGGATATAGTTTATGAGTATAAGCTTCAACTAAATCTTATTTAATAAAAAACTCAACAAATAATTTACCACATTTGTTAACATTTTGGACCAATTTACTCGGAGAATTAATGAAAAGTATGGAAAAGGAGTGGGCTTTTTAGCATGATCAAGATAAAGATACAAAATACATAAGACAAAATTATACGCTTGATTTACTAAATAAAATTGTATAAACTAGATTTTTATTATAATTTTAAATATTTGAAGCTAACATAAGATAACATAAGTGTTTTATATAATATAAAATTATTTAGGCTACATTGTTTTTATAACTTTACTTTATAAGTGTTATTCCCTTTCTCGATAATCTAGTTTGCTTCGTTAGATGGTGGTAGTGTTAGTGCGATCGCGACTTTTGTGATTCTTCGGTAGAGTCGTGATCGCAACTTCTCCCTTCCTGCTTTCTTCATCCAACCTATATTGGTAAAAAGGGCATCACCTTCACTACAAATATAGTATTAAGGTCATTCAAAGACCGTTTTGAAGAAGACTTTTAGACTTATAATTTTCATGAAGACTCCAAAAATAATTTTTTTCTCTATAAGGGTCAAAATTTTAAATCAATGTAACTGCCCCGAAAGTCTATCCTAAATAGCATCACAAACTTATAATGATCATATCTCTCAACTCCATTGTCCAAAAATTTCATACTTTATATCAATGGAAAGTTAGAAAGATAAGCTACAACTTTCAAGAAGATAGATTTATTCAATTTAACCTAGATCAATCCAGATTTTATGCTGAAGTTAGAGACCCAATTTGATGTTTATGAAAAACTTGAAATTTGCAATGTACAACTTGGAAAGTCATGAGCATAACCATTCCATTGCCAACTTTACTTCATTAAACTTCCTAATCTCTATTGATTTGACTCATCCCTTATAACTAATTCTCATCATTCACAAAAATCCTATCTTTCCTTTCAATAACCTCTCACTTATAAGCCACAACAACATGTTCAAAGTTCATCAACTCAATTAGATAACTTTTCCAAGTACATCCAATCTCAACTCACATCATTTATACGTAATCCATATTCCATTAACAATAAAATAGAAGTTTACAAAACTTTAATGACATTCCAAGTCACATTGCATTATTGGTATCCAAAATTCAAAATACAAAAGATACCAAACCCAATAATTCTTGAAATGCATCTAAAGTCTTGCTTTTACAAAATCTAACTTAATATATAGAAACATTGCAAAAATAGAATGAATCCTCGACTCTTAGTTACTTGATATCATTTTCTTCACCTGAAGATGGGACGAAAAAGGGGGTGAGTTTAAAAGCTCGTGGGTAACAATTTTATAACCAGTAATAAGAAAAACCATTTAAATACTATTTCCATTGCAACAAAAATTGACATTGAATCACAAAGCACATATTTCTCAAATTCTCAACCAAATTCTCAATAATGCAAATCAGGTATGCATCTATCTTGTCAATATATCATGAGCACATAAGCACGTCAAAATTATAATTTCCCATTCCATGGTCCAAAAATTCCATTCTTTATATCAATGGAAAGATAAAAACACAATCCACAACTTTCATGAAGAACTTAAAAGTAATTTTTACCTCTAACTTGGTCAATTTTTCAATCAAAGTTTCTGTCCAATTAATGTCATCTTAAACAATAATACAACTTCTAAAATTTTTATCTTTCACCTTCAAGGTCCAAAAATGTCATACTTTACATCAATGTAAAGATAAAAATACAAACTTCAACTTTCATGAAGACTTTAAGAGCAATTTCAGCCTCTATATAGATCACAATTTCAATTAAAGTTTCTGTCTCATAAATTTACCCTAAACAACATCCAAACTTCAACAATTTGAATTTCTATTGATTAGGATTTTTACCATTGATGAAGGAGTTTAAGAAAGGAAAAAGAAGAGGCATTGGACAAGTATTAAGCAAGGATATGAGGTGGGTACCATGTTTATAATTTGAATTATGAGCCCCTAATATGTTTTCGAAAAATCAAGAAGATAAAATGTTTTCGAATTCATTGTTTTTGAATGATTTGATAAATTGTTACAATGGTTAAATTCATTGTTTTTGAATGATTTGATAAATGTCTACAATTGTTGCATTATTTGTTTTTAAATGATTGAGAATTTGCTATGTGAATTTGATTGAAATTGTGAAATTGTGAATAGAAATGTGTTTGAAATATGACATGCGTATGAAAACTAAGCTTTTGAAATGTGCCTTTGAGCAATCCAATTTCAAGTGTGAAAATATGTTATGTGGGTTTGGTTAGGTCCCATAAGATGTCAAGTGCACTTGTCAAAAAGGCTTCTCCCGCCTGCCCGTTAGTGGCATTGGAGCTCCTTTGAGAACTCCCATAAGTTCATGACTACACAAGATCGCTATGCGAAAATGTGTAGTACGTTCTGTTTTTGGACCAACCCAAACCATTCTGAAGTGCTCATGTGCTCATGTGTGTGTTTATAAGTTTGATGCATACATGATTTTAAAATTGCTAATAAATTATTTGATAAATTGAGAATTTTTTAGAAATAAGTATTTGATGATTTCTATTGTGACATTGCTATAAAATTGCAACAAATTTTGAAAATAGTTTTGCTTGTTTTTCTGTTATAAGCATGATACCCACGAGCTGTAAAGCTCACCTCCCTTTCATTTCCATCTCCAGTTAACGAGACGAGACCAGATGAAAGATTTTTATTTCTTTCGTTTTCTTCCTCACGCGCTTTATTTGATTCCCCTTATGATTTCTTTCGTTTTCGCCCACTTTATTGGTCGAGTTATGATTCCGAGGTTGGGTTCCGAAAACGGGTCCCAACAAAAATGGTTTAGAAGGTCCATAAACAGAACGAACTAACATATTTCCATGAAATGGGCCTATGTAGTCATCAACAGAACGAACTAACACAATCCTACATGGTGATTTTATGTAGTCGTAAACATGAGGGAGTACATGAAGGAGCTCCATGCCACTAGTGAGCATGCGAAAAAAGCCTTTAGTCGAAGTGCACTTGACATACAGAATGGACCAAACCAAACTCATATAACATCTAAACTTAACAACCAATTTCTTGTTAATCCCTTCATGCAATAGGGAAAACACCTCAACCTTAACTCATCTTCAGACAATCTATACAACGGAAGGTTTAAACTGTTGCATAAAAATCTCTCATAAAGGTTAGAGCGTCTTCACTCGGCTTTCCATTGAATTGCGGCAACATAAATATATGAATCTACTTCAAATTATAATTCCTTAATGCTGTAGTCAATCTAATGCAAGAGGGGTTGCCAATAATAAATGGCATTTGATAGTCTTTAATTCTCCTTATCACAGGATTAACAACAATTGATTCACCTTGATTTCCTTCATGGAATTATTCGTTCCGCATATTTTGTTCCCCATGCAGAATCAGAGTTTGATCATTGTTGACTATCTCTCTTCTTCATTGGGTGTTATTCCTTCTACAAGTGCATTCAATTTCAGGATTTAACTCAATCAACTGATCATTGTTCAAGTTTCTTGAATGTCTTAAATGCATGCAGCTCCTAAATTCAAACAAAGAGAAAGTCAAAATTAATTAATGGAAGAAAAATTAATGTAATAAAAATATATATAACTAGAATTAATGGTAGAAAATATAAATTAGACACCGACAACGGCGCCAAAACCTTGATCGACAAAATCTCTCCTCAATGTCTTCACAAAAGTTGTAAAACTTAGAGTCCTCTTCGAAATAATACTTGAATGACCTTAATCTAACATCCACAGTAAAAGTTATGCCTCTTGCTCTAAAATCTGTCCATTTGCACCTATTAAGCAATAAAGTTGAAATGTGTAAGAATTAAACAAATAAAGCTCCAAATTCATATAGATATAAGTCAAATTAGTACTAATTCATCCAAAATCACATATGAATAATTTGACTTATCAATATGTGAGACACATTAGGTTCCCAAATATGTTGGCAATGATTTTAAAATCTAAATCTAATTCATAATTAAAATTAGATAAATTAAAACTCCTTTTAATTTATCTTTAATTCTCCAAATCATAGATCAAGATTGACGTCTAGCAACCCATCATGACCACCTAAATATTTAAGAATGTCAAAGTAGTTTTGAATAACCTTTCTGAGCATGATTTTTTTCGTGTACTTCAATCATTTCATCATATAATGTTCCAATTAGACATAGAGCATGAAATTAATGTCTACTCTATTTTGAGTCTAATCATATTAGTTATTCGTCATTAGCTATCAATTCAAGTAATGACATTTGTACACTATTTACAAAGCATCATTTTACCTTTGCCAAGGATTTCCTGAATTAATACTAATTAAGAACAACCAAACATTCTCCCTAATTACTTCAAGATGATGAATCTTATCTTGATCACTCAATTGCCTCTATATAATTCATGTTATATCCAATGACTACCAATTAAACGTCCTATGGTTAAATAGATCATAATTAGGATTAAAATATAGCAATCCCCATGCAAGATAACTTTGATGACCTTAAGTTAAAGGATCACTTATACAATCATCACAATGAGAATTCTATAGACATATAAGTAATATTTTAAATGGATTTCTCATATTGGGTATGTTCAATGAACTTGTTTTCTAACAAGCACCTATACGTTTGTATAAGTATCTCTATACTTTAGCCTACAAGATCAACTACTTCCTTCATAAGGAAAAACAAAACTTGTGCTAGTCTTTTTACGTTCTATTAATGTCCAATATTAATAGCATAATGATTAAGAACATTTAGGAATAATACATAAATGCAATATGAATTTCATAATTATAAGTTCTTTATAATTTTATTTGCAATGTACAATTATTCCATAGAATTTATCATATATGTTACAAAGGTATTCTAGGAACTCAAACTTTCACCGAAGTTCCTTGCTCACATCCTTTGCACGACAGTCTCGCTTAGATTCGTTAAAGCAAAGACTCAGCCTTTCCCTAAACCCTCGAAGTGTTTTCCTCACACACACTTGAAGAAACAATACTTGAAAGAACAATAAGAAAAAAGGCAATAAGAACGCACAGAGATACGGCATAAAACCAACTTTATATATTTTCCCTCAAAAGAATACAAAGAATGCTCTCTCTGATTGAATGAGAAGAGTAAAGCTTGAATGAGCTATATATAGGCATCCTAACTTGCATTCCAAGTTACATTCAGAATCCTACTCAATCTGAACTGCCTAAGATCGTTCTAGATCACGTCTATCCTTATCATATTACATCACGTGGACCAATTAGACGACATTTCCGTCTATGTAGGACTTTAACTGATAAGAAAAGATAACAACAAGATAGAGTTTACATTTAACTCGGAAACTAACATCCTTGTCCTCGAAGAACTTTACTATCTTCAGACATTCGGTTCCACTGCAACTCTAACTCCTAATTGTCACCACATCATCCAAGATCTCCCTACGATCTCTATCCGTTGATGATGCAATGTGATCTTGCCAAAGTTCACTAACACATTGGCCTAATCCAATGCTCACATAACAAGTCCATTAGTCGTGGTCCATTCATTCGAGCATGGGCTAAGTCCTTCATCCGTCAAGACCTTAGCCTGGGTTGAGTCAATCTCCACAAGGTCTGATGCTCTACCAAAATTCGCACCAAATTTGATCCCACTTGCCCACGTTTGCCTTAGTGTTTTCGCATGCCTCCCTCACGCGTGAATCCAGCTAATCTCTTATCTAAGGCTCCTCATGAAGGTAGCTGAGAAGTGTTGTGGAACTTAAGGGTCTAACAAACTACCCCCACCAAATGGATTCGACGCCCTCGTCGAATTAATCTGAAGGTAGGCGTTCACCTGATCCTCAAACTATTACAAGGTTGTATCTTTCTCCCATGTTGCTTCCATGACAGGTTTACCTATCCACTGGATTAAGAACTCGGTCTGTCGGTTCTTCTTCTGTTGACCCATGGTCCAGTGGTCTAGGATCTTCTCCACTTGATCCTCGAACTGTTTTATAACAACCGGTGGTGCACGCTTCACCTGACTCCTATTCGGATCTGATGCATCCTCATTGTAAGGCTTGAGAAAATTAACATGAAAAGTGGGGTATACCTTTAACCGCTCAGGTAACTTTAATCGGTACGCCACATTCCCTACTTTCTGTAGCACTTCAAATGGTCCATCGTACTTTGGCACTAGTCCCCTATGTACTTGCTTCCTTGAGATCTTCTTCCAAATCTGCGGGGTTAGTTTCAACAAAACCTTATCTCCCACATCAAACTCTGTTGGACTAATGGTGGTTGACAAATTAATTCCACTTATGTTTTGATAATAATAAAATGTATAGAATTGGTTAAGAAATTATTTCAGGTATTTTGGGATTGATATTCAATGAAAGAATTGTACAAATCAAGATGGGCAAGTGTTTAATCATTGAAGAATCAAGATGGAAGTTTCCTATAAGTGAAAGAGGCTTATATAATGAAGATTATAGAAGATTTAAGCGGATATTACCGTTGAAGCTTACATAAGTCGACTAGAACATCATATGTCAACTAATATATGAAGATATGTCAACACAAGTCGACTAACAGTATACAAGTCGACTTATCGTGGACCACAAGTCGACTTACACATCACAAGTCGACTTATAGAAGAGCGGAGATACAAGTTTACATAAAATGTTGTCACAAGTCGACTTATACAACTCGACAAGTCGACTTATGGTCACAAGTCGACTTATACAACTCGACAAGTCGACTTATGGGTACAACACATTAATTCCAACGGTCCAATTAGCCAAAAATGGAAGGGAGATTATTAAGGAACGGTCATTTCAATCTAGCAACGGCTAGAATAAGTCCCAACAGCTATATTTCTTCTTATATAAAGGGTGGATGATTGATGAAGAAGTGACACAAGTTCTAGAAGCCAAAATACTCTTATCTTGCTCCAAATTGCTCATCATTGTTCTTACTTTGTTTACATTTGTATTGAGCACTTGTTCTTAGATCTTTATCCTATTTCTTTTACAAATTGAGTGACTAGTGGTAGGTCACGTGTGAGGTAGCTTGAGCCGGAAATCAAGTGGTATTGGTAGGATTTGTGCCGGAAGACAAATCAAGTGTAAAGGTAACTTGAGCAGGAAATCAAGCGGCATTGTAAGTGTTCACACTGAACTACAAAGTGTGTAATAAAGTGGTTTGCAAAATCCTAAGTGGGAGCTTAGGTAGAGGACGTAGGTCTTAGCACCGAACCTTTATAAAAACAGTGTTTGATCTTCTTCCCTACTCCTTGAATTTAAATTTGTTTAAATTACTATTGTGTGAATTAACTTATGATTTTATTGTAGAAAAAATTACAAAAAGCATAAAGATCTATTCAACCCCCCTTCTAGATCGCTAACAATTGGTATCAGAGCAGAAGTATCAGGGGATGGCACACAACAAACTAGCGGAAGAAGATAACACAAATTATCGCCCTCCTTTATTTAATGGTACTAACTATTCATCTTGGAAAAATCCTATGAAGTATCACATCATAAGCGAAGGAGTGGAATATTGGAAGATAATTATCTTCGGTCCACAACCACCGTTAAAAGAAAATGGTGAGTTAAAAACGGAACCGGAATATGATGACAATGACTGGAGGCAAGCTTACATCAACGCGAAAGCAATGAAGTTAATTTATTGCGCTCTCACGGTTGAGGAAAGAAACCGAGTTAACTCGTGTACTAGCGCGAAAGAAATGTGGGAAAGACTTCGCATCACCCACGAAGGAACCAACCAAGTCCGAGAAACAAAGATCAACATGCTTCTCCATAACTATGAAATGTTTGTCATGAAGGAAGGTGAGTCTATTTCCATTATTCTTGATCGTTTTGCAGAAATCATAAATGAATTAGGCAACCTTGGAAAGCATATGACGGATAGCGAGAAGGTGAAGAAGATTCTCCGCTCACTACCGAAAGAATGGGACTCTCAAGTCACCGCTATTATGGAGTCTAAAGATCTCAATCACTTGGAATTCAACGCCTTGGTGGGATCTCTCATCAACTATGAGATCATTCTCAAATCAAGAGGAGGAAGAGGTAAGTCACAAAAGTCAATTGCTTTGAAATCTAATGTTTCTTCTCTTGATGAAAGTGACAAAGAAATAGATGAAGAGGAAGAAGACGAAGAAATATCAATGTACGCCAGAAATTTGAGAAAATTCAAAGGACTTCTCAAAAATTGGAGGAAGGAATTAAATGGTGGAAGAAATGGAGAAAAGAAAAAAATTGCCATAGAAAGAGGACATCATGCTAGAGAATGCAAAAGCTCATCCTCAAATTCAAATCTCCAGAGAAATGACAAAGGGAAAAAGAAAGCTGGCCTTATAGCCACGTGGAGTGATGATGAGGAAGCATTTCAAAGCAATGATGAAAACAACCTAGTATTTATGGAAAATAGCTTCTCAACAAGTGATGATGAAGATGAGTTACATTTCATTGATCAAGATCTTATAGATTCTTTTAACGCTTTACAAATTGATTTTGAAGAAGCTATTGAGATCAATAAAAAATTGAGAAAGAAAATAAGAGAACTAGTTACTGAAAATAATGCTTTACATGAGACGATTGATGATTTGGATTGTCCTAAGGAAGATCATTCTGCATGTTTTGCTGAAAAAGAAAGTCTTACTTGTGAGCTTGATAGACTTAGAAAGGAATTTTCTTATGTGGTTGGAAAATTTACTGGTGGAAATGCAAAGTTTGAAGAGATGTTATCTTTACAAAGATATTCTATTTCTAAACATGGTTTGGGATATGATCCTTATAATAGAGATTGTTCTTTAATTTCCAAATTTACCAAGGATGGAAAAGTTGCTCAATGTGCTAGATGCTTGAAAGATGGTCATATAGAAATTGCATGTAAAAGTATTAGGAGATGTGTTAAGGTTAAGAAAATCTGGGTGGTAAAAGGTACAACACCTTCTAATGTGGTTTATATGACTAACCAAAATGGACCCAAGATGACTTGGGTACCAATGAGAAGAAAGGATGTTTCAGTTGTAGGTACAAGCAAGGAATGAAAATCAACCAAGCACATGGTACATTGATAGCAGATATTCAAGGCATATAAGTGGAGACAACAACAAAGATTCCATCATCATTTACACTTAGGCTGAAATGTGATTGAATTGGAGTACTGGTATATTCTAGTCGACTTATGGATGTCTAAGTCGACTAATTGGTGAAATGTTTGGTAACAAGTCGACTTATCTCTACATGGATTCTTTAAAACCTATTCTTCTTTTCACTCTCCGTAATGACTATTGTTATGTTATGACAATTGCCTTCATTTGTGTTTGCTGTTTTGTTTGTTTATGGACTGCATTTGCGATTATTTTCATTTTCATATTGGTTTTAATTATGACAAAAGCGGGAGTAATATTGGAAATTGATAATTGGTATCTTTTAGTCACCGTCATTTGATTGAGGGGGAGTGTGTTTGATTTGAGACTATTTGTGTTTGATGACTTGTTTCTCTATTTAATGTGATTGTGATATTTCATCTTTTGTTGATTTGTATTAGTTGTTTTGATTATGAAAAAAGGGGGAAAAAAATGAGAAATTGGATTTTCTTTAGTTACTTGATTAAGGGGGAGTCTGTTAAAATTTTAATTGATTTTTCAAGGTTATTAAAATTCAATGATTTATATGATTGAGGAGACTTCTAACCAAAATGACAAGGTATAAAAACCTTGATCAATGTTTCTTTATTTTCATTTCTTAAACAATTTCTAAATATTTTGTCATTATGAAAAAGGGGGAGATTGTTGGACCAATGGTGGTTGACAAATTAATTCCACTTATGTTTTGATAATAATAAAATGTATAGAATTGGTTAAGAAATTGTTTCAGGTATTTTGTGATTGATATTCAACGAAAGAATTGTACAAATCAAGATGGGCAAGTGTTTAATCATTGAAGAATCAATATGGAAGTTTCCTATAAGTGAAAGAGGCTTATATAATGAAGATTATAGAAGATTTGAGTGGATATTACCGTTGAAGCTTACATAAGTCGACTAGAACATCATATGTCAACTAATATATGAAGATATGTCAACACAAGTTGACTAACAGCATACAAGTCGACTTATCGTGGACCACAAGTCGACTTACACATCACAAGTCGACTTATAGAAGAGCAGAGATGCAAGTTTACGTAAAATGTTGTCATAAGTCGACTTATACAACTCGCCAAGTCGACTTATGGGTACAACACATTAATTCTAACGGTCCAATTAGCCAAAAATAGAAGGGAGATTATTAAGGAACGATCATTTCAATCTAGCAACGGCTAGAATAAGTCCCAACAGCTATATTTCTTCTTATATAAAGGGTGAATGATTGATGAAGAAGTGACACAAGTTCTAGAAGCCAAAATACTCTTATCTTGCTCCAAATTGCTCATCATTGTTCTTACTTTGTTTACATTTGTATTGAGCACTTGTTCTTAGATCTTTATCCTATTTCTTTTACAAATTGAGTGACTAGTGGTAGGTCACGTGAGGTAGTAACGAATGGAAATCAAGTGGTATTGGTAGGATTTGTGCCGGAAGAAAAATCAAGTGTAAAGGTAGCTTGAGCCGGAAATCAAGCGGCATTGTAAGTGTTCACACTGAACTACAAAGTGTGTAATAAAGTGGTTTGCAAAATCCTAAGTGGGAGCTTAGGTAGAGGACGTAGGTCTTAGCACCGAACTTCTATAAAAACAGTGTTTGATCTTCTTCCCTACTCCTTGAATTAAAATTTTTTTAAATTACTATTGTGTGAATTAACTTCTGATTTTATTGTAGAAAAAATTTACAAAAAGCATAATGATCTATTCAACCCCCCCTTCTAGATCGCTAACAAACTCTAATGATTTCCTTCGAAGATCCGTTTGCTTCTTCATCCGTCGAGAAGCTTTGCGAAGACTATCCCTCGCCTCATCCAACAACTCTTGCTTCTCCACCGCAAACTTATGCGCCACAGGACATTTGCCACTTGTCCTTTACTGAGTAAACTCAAATGGAATAAGAGGCTGTTGTCCCAGCACAATCTCAAAGGGACTCCTCTCTGTATCTAAAGATCTGTGCAAGTTATAACCAAACTGTGCAGTATTAAATAAATTCAACCAATTACGTTGAATTGCACTTACGTAATGCCGAAGATACTCCTATAACAAACCGTTGATTCTTTCTATTTGGCCATCCATTTGTGAGTGATTTGCCGTTGAGAACTTTAACTCACAACCCATCAAGTTAAAAAGAGACATCCAGAATCGGCCCGTAAATTTGGCATCTCAGTCACTCAAAATATCTGCTAGTACTATGAAATACTTGGCCACATTCTTATAGAACAGCTCAGCCGCAACATCCGAGGGGCAAGTTGCAGGAGTTGGCACGAAGATCGCATACTTGGAGAATCTATCAACCACCACCATGATTGACTCCATGTTGTCCACCTTTGGAAACCCACCAATGAAATCCATTGAGATCGACATCCAAGGTCTCTTGGGGATGGATAAGGGTTGTAGCATACCGGTTTCCTTCTTCCTTTCCGGTTTATCCAACTAACACACAAGGCACGTCTTGACATAACATTCCACGTCATTCTCTATCTTTTTCCAAAAGTAGGAACGTGATAGGAACACCAACATTCGTTGGACTCCTAGGTGACCAGCCTGTTGCAAGTCATGTGTCTCCTTCAACAATTGTCTCCATAATCCACCAAAGCTCGGCACATACACTTGACTAATCTTAGTCATCAATAGCCCATCATCATCGAGCCAAAACCTGCGTACAACACCCTCCTTTACTTGAGTAATTAACTTACAGTACTTGGTGTCTAACGGAGCTGTCGTTTTGATTTACTCCAACAGGTTGGACTCCACCCTCGTGATCGAATAAAGGGCCGCAAATACCTCCTTTCTGTTCAAGGCATCTGCCACGTTGTTATGCCTCCCCGGTTTATGCTCCCACATGAAGTCATATTCAGTAAGGAACTCCTGCCACCGGGCATGTTTTTTCGACAACTTCTTTTGAGTCCTAAAAAACATGTTAGCAACATTGTCTATTTGAACAACGAACCTAGTTCCTAACAAATATACTCACCACGTCTCCAAGTAATGCACAACTACAAGCATCTCCTTCTCGTGGGTCAAGTACCGCTACTCCACATCATTAAACTTTCGGCTCTCAAATGTGACTGGATGACCTTCCTATATAAGGACTCCACTAATGGCTTTGTCTAAAGCATCAGTATGTACCTCAAATGGAAGATCGAACTCGGGTAGCTTCAATACTGGTTCGGTTGAGATTGCAGCTTTAAGTTTTATGAATGCCTCCTCACATGCACTCAACCAACACCACTCTTGCTTCTTCTTTAGCAAGTCCGTTAACGGCACCGCTTTCTTGGAGTATCCTATTATGAACCGCCTGTAATAGTTCACCAAGTCGAGAAAACTCCGCAATTCTCGTATCGTCGTAGGAGCTTGCCACTCAACTATTACTTTCACTTTCTTCGGATCCATTCTGACCTGACTCTTGCTCACCACGTGACCTAAGAATCTAATCTCCAACTGAGCGAACTCACACTTCTCCATCTTCACATAGAGCTTGTGCTTCCTCAATCTTTTGAACACTCGCCTCAAGTATTCCACATGTTCCACCACGATGTCGTCTAGATAGACCACAACAAACTCATCCAGAAAGTCGTACAGCACGTCATTCATTAGGTTGCAAAATGTAGCTGGGGAGTTAGTTGATCCAAACGACATAACTAAAAATTCATAGGATCCATACCGTGTTACGCACGTTGTCTTTTGCTCATCACCCTTGGCTATCCGCACTTTTCAATACCCACTTTGAAGATCCAACTTCATGAACACCTCAGCACTCAACAACCTATCCATCAAATCTTGAATCAAAGGTACTGGATACTTGTTTTTTATCGTTACCTTGTTCAATGCTCGATAGTCTATACACATCCTCAGTGTACTGTCTTGCTTCTTCTGAAACAATACTGGGGTGTCGTACGGAGCTTTTGGTGGTTGGATGAACCCCGCCTCCAACAATTCACCAAGTTGTTTATGAAGTTCTGCCAATTCCATCAAGGACATCCTATATGGAGTACGTGCAGGTGGGATCACTCCAGGAACCAGCTTGATCTTGTGATCTACCTCTCGACGAGGGGGAAAAGTTTTCAGCAACTTTTTTGACATCACCTTCCAAAACTCCCTCAACAAACTTGCAACCTCATCAGGGACTTTTACCACGTGATCTTCACTGATCTCCCACATGGCAATGACATAGGTCTCCATCCCTTTCTTCAACCCTTTCTCAATAATCATGACTGAAACATGTCCTACCGATGTTGTAGCCTTCGTCATTCCATCATCGAACCTACAACAATTCATGTAGAAGGAATTTTGTTTGTTCATTAGCATCATACCTCCAAAACTTAGGTATAGCACCACCTTTGCTGTTTTAAGGAAATCGATTCCAGTATCATCTCGAAATCCTCCAATGGTATGATGATGAAGTTCATCTCGGCACGCCAACTCCCAATCACTAGAACGTTGCAAGCAATTCCCACAACTGCTTATGTCGTAGGGGTTGTAATTTTCATCAGAGGCTTGGACACCCTCCTGCCCAACTTCATAACCATTTTCTCTCCTAGGAAATTGTGGGTTGCACCAGTATCCACCAATGCGGTCACGTCTTTCTCCCTAAATTGTATACCCACGTACATCAGTTTTTCAAAGGGAATCGACTCAATCCTAACCGCATTAAGCAAGGCTATCAGATTTAGCGCTGCATCTTCCGAAGATTCACTGTCTTTTTCGACAATCAAGGCGTTCAGCTTCTTTATCCTTGGGCAATCTCTGGTAAAGTGTGAACCGTCGCATAAGTAACAAACAATTTTGTCCTTCTTTGAAGACATCTCCCCATTCTTTAAGCTCCCATTCTACTTGCCCTTGCCTTTAAAGTCTCCCTTTTTGGAATCCTTCTTCTTCTTCCCCTCGGTCCTCTCCTATTGGGCATGGCCTTTGCTCTTAGAAGAATTCGAGGAACTTGCCTTAGAGTCTTTCGCCAGTCAAAAATCCACCAAGGTATCGACAGTTGCGATTGCACCAACCACATCTTTCACATTCTGCCTCCATGACTCTATTTGAGCTTACGGTTGTAACCCAGATAGGAAATTGAAGAGCTTATCCTCATCTGACATGTTCTCAATATCCAACATTAGAGAGCTAAAAGAATTAACATAACCTCTTACCGATCCATCTTGCTTGAGCTGCTTCAAGACATCCTTTGCGAGCCAAGAAGTATTTATGGGAAAGAATTGATCCTTTAGCTCCTTCTTCATTTGCACCCATATTTCCAAGGGAACTCTACCCACGTTGATCTCCACAGAGGTCCTCGTCCTCCACTAGAGCTTGGTATCCCCATCCAAGTACATGGCCGTCACATTGACCTTATCAGCGTCAGATACTCTAGTTGTTGCAAAGTACTGCTCCAAATCCCACAAGAAGTTCTCCAACATCTTGGCGTCCCGCACGCCTTCGAACACCCTTGATTCACGCACCTTCACAGATGATGAAAGTTATGGGGTGGAGCTTTTGACTCGATCCCCATCACTTGTTGCAATAGCACGCCTTAGGATAGCGATCTCAAATTGAGCATCCTCCAAAGCCTTCAACGTCTCTCCCATCTGTTGCTGCAACTGTTGGATCTGCGCCTCCAACATCTGGAACTGAGTATTGTGGGAAGTGACCTCTTCCTCCCCCTGAGGAATAGGACCAATGAGTGCCTCCACCCTAGACACCCATTTTGTCAAGTTGCCCAATGCCATTCCAAACTTTGGCTCTGGTACCAGTTGTTATAAAGGTATTCTAGGAACTCTAACTTTCACTAAAATTTCTCGCTCACACCCTTTGCACGGAAGTCTCGTTTAGATCCGTTAAAGCAAAGACTCAACCTTTCCCCAAACCCTCGAAGTGTTTTCCTTACACACACTCGAAAAAACAATACTTAAAAGAACAATAAGAACAAAGGCAACAAGAACGCACAGAGATACGATATAAAACCAACTTTATATACTTTCCCTCAAAAGAATACAAAGAATGCTCTCTCTAATTGAATGAAAAAAGCAAAGCTTGAATGAGCTATATATAGGCATCCTAACTTGCCTTCCAAGTTACATTCAGAATCCTACTCAATTTGAACTGCTTAAGATCGTGCTAGATCACGTCTATCAGATTACATCACGTGGACCAATTAGAGGACACCCCTGTCTAAATAGGACTCTAACTGATAGGATAAGGTAACAACAAGATAGAGTTTACATTCAACTCGAAAACTAACATCCTTATCCTCAAAGAACTCTATTATCTTCAAACGTTCGATTCCACTCTAACTCTAACTCCCAGTTGTCGCCACATCATCCAAGATCTCCCCATGATCTCTATCCGTTGATGATGCATTCTGATTTCGCCAAAGCCCACTAACATATTGGATTGATCCAATGCTCCCACAACAAGTTCATTAGTAGTGGTCCATTCATTCGAGCATGGGCTAAGTCCTTAGTCCGTCAAGACCTTAGCCTGGGTCGAGTCAATATTCACAAGGTCTGATGATCTACCAAAATTCACACCAAGTTCGATCTCACTCACCCACGTTTGTCTTAGTATTTTTGCATGCCTCCCTCATGCGTGAATCCAGCTAACCTCTTGTCTAAGGCTCCTCATGAAGGTAGCTAAGTGCTCCAGAACTTAGGGGTCTAACAATATACATTTAATATGTACAAGATTAAAAAAATGTCTTTAAATAATTTGTCTCTAAACTACAACCAAAGCGATTGACTATAGAGCATAAACCAAAAAAGTCATAAGAATGTTCTGATAGATTGAATATTATTAACAACATTAAGACAACTATTTCAAAATCTACAAGTGCAAAAGAATACTTGAAGTTTGTGAAAGAACATTTTCGTTCTAGAGACTAGTCACTTGATGGTACTCTTAAGGCAAACTCATAATCATAAAGTATACTGGGTCGATGATTAACATTATAGTTAGTCTAAAGATGCTAGGAATGTCAATGGGATGACTCTTTTATAGTACACTTCAATTTGAACTCTCTACCTCTTGAGTATGGATTTTTTTTCAAATTAAATACAATGTTTTAAAAAAACTTGGAATATCAATGAATTTTTCAATAAGTTTACTAAAGAGGAAGCAAGATTTAAGAAATAAAGAACTCATTCTATCAATCTACTACATCAAAAGTTAGTAACGGATTGAAGGTAAAACTAACAAGTTTAAAAGGAAGGGGTTTCCTACTAATGCTACGTAGTTGAATAAAAAGGAATAAATGAAAAACAAATATAACTTCCATAAAAAGTTGGAAACTGGCAGAAAATTGCCTAAATAAGGCTTGGTTAGAAAAGAAAGGTAAACATTACATTTCTATATATTTTAACTCAAATTTATGTAAGGTTGCTTTTAATTATTGATGGCTTGATATCTACCCTATTACTCACATTTTTAATATGATGTCAGGATTTTTTATGATCTAAATCATAAACCCAAATGAGAATTTTCCTCTTTATGGAAAACCGTATGAAGGCTCTAATTGAAGACATAGGAACTTATCGTTTACTCTTGATTTTTTATCCTTAATTACATTTTTGGGCACTCTTTATATATCTTAAACAAGATCTTAAAACATGTTTAGTCCAATTCATATAGGTATTTAGGTCATATTTGCATTTATTTTACATATTCATGCATTCATTTTAATAGCATTTTAGGTTTATTTATTTATTTTATTGAATTTGTTATTTATTTTATTTTCTTGTTTCTTCATAGAAAACATGAGGTTTGTTTCAAATTAGACCCAAGAATTTGATCACAAGACGCCCATAATTTTGCATGGCCTGTGGAATTAAAAGTGGAAGCAACACATAGGAGTAGCCCAAAACGACAAAGACATGGGGAGTCAAAGAGTGGTGAACTAGGTGACGTTTTGGGCATGAGACAAATAAGTTTTGGATGTTTTAAGTGTTTAAATTGGAAGACAATGCAGGAGATGGAATAAAGGTCCATAATAAAGGTCCAAAGCGGCAAGATATATGGCGTAAAACAACACACGTTGGAGAGAAAATGATTTTGGAAGTTTAGGCTTTTAATGGGAAAATAACAACACAAGTGAGAGCGGCAAAAAGGCTGGAGCAGGGGAGACACGTGCAATTGGAGGAAAGATTAGGTTTTATGATGCTGTAGCAAGAAAAAGAAGACCAGCATGGGAGAAATAAAGGAAGGAGGCAGCTGCGCAGAGGAAGAGCACAAGAACAACCAATAGGAATCACGCACACCAGCTGGAAAAAAACCAAGAAGCAACCCCACTCCATGTGCAACAGCAGCTCACGAATAATGACAACAAAGAAGACAGCAAAGAAACAAATTGCTAGGGGCTCATCCAAGGGACCACGTTACATTCATTACTCTCCACTCCACTCACTTTGTTAAAATGTTACAAACAGCAGGAGAGCTCCCATGCGTGGACAACGGCAGCACAAGAAGAGGCTCCACCAGGAAAAAGAAAAGGGACGCACAAGCAGAAGGCTCCAGTACATTCAGCCAAAAACAATACACCAACTCTCCACTCATTTGGCTCCAGTACACTCCAAGTTAATAGCAAAGAAAAAGGCAGAGGAGGGACGCACTACACAGATGCGTAACTCACCAGGAAAAACAAGAGACATCTGTTGGCTACAAAGGTTTAAAGAGTCGGTGAGTTATGGGGGAGGAGCTCTAAGTGACACCAACAGCTCTACACATTACACCAAGAAGAGGAGCGTCAGCTGCTGGCAAAGCACAACAACCCCACCACACCAGCTGGAGATGTGAAGATCAGGGAAGAAACTAACAAAGACAATGCAGACACCAGCCAGAAGAAAGGAGGCATGGGGTGGTTTCAAGACAAAGAGAAATAATACAAAATTCACTTGGAAGGAGGAGAGTTGAGGAGGAGTTAAAATGAAAAAAAAAACAAAGAAGTATGGGTGTGTGCATGAGCTGGCATTATGGGTTGGAGCAGCAGGTGGAAATAAGACATCCAACACTCACGCACTACATAGAAAATATAATAGCGTGGATTTAGAGGAGCGTGAAGTCTGGAAAAAAAAAAGGGGGCTAGAAAACGTGAGCTGCTGAAGGGGCATGAACCTGGAAAAAAAATAAAAAGACAAGAAAGGAATAAAAGAAGAGGAACGTTAGCTGAGAGATAGGTTGGGCATTAACAGAAAAAGAAAAAAAAAAGAGTGAAGCTGCGTGAAAATAGATGGGTTGTGCGTGAACTAAGAGAGGGAGTGTGGTGTGTGAGTGAGAGGCAGCTGGAAGGGAATAAAATAAGAGAAGAGTGCGTTAACAAAAAATGGGAGCAATGTGCGTGAAACCAGCAAGTGAGCATAGTGAGGGGGTGTAGTCTGGAGAGAAGTAACGTGAAGTGTGAGTGTGTGTGTAAGTGAACTGTTGGGTGCGTGAATCAAAAGGTGGTGTGCGTGAATCAAAAGAGTGGAAGGTAAAAGAGTTGTGAGTGTGCGTGAAGAAAAAAAAACGTGGGCTGAAGTGAGTGTGAACTGAAGGAGAATGTTGGCAGCTATAGTGTGTGCGTGAACAGAAAATAAGGGTGATATACATAACCACACAGGAGGCTCCTTTAGGGAATATCACGCTACAGTGGACTGGAGGAAAATAGAACAACTAGAGGAGCTTGAGGCGTGGACATCAAGGGTGCACCATCTGTGGAAAAACAACAAGAGCACAGTGACGCAACATTAGAGGGAGCCCCGAAAACTTATTCATTATCTGATTTATTATCTGATTTCTCTTAATGTTGGTTGTTAACTTTAATGCTTGTGGTTTTCATCATACCATGATTGAGTAGTTTCTCCGAAGCTTCAAGGTTGGGCTGAAGCTTTTAGTTAATTTTATGGATTAAATCTCGGTTGGTTTATTTGTATGAATTTTTTGTTTTGAGATTAATTTTGCTAGTATTGTGTTTGGCCAACCATTACTTGACGTTAGTTGTTAATTGAGGAACCGATAGGTGAAAATTAATAACGGAACTCCAAAACAGGGAACTTATAAATTTCAGATTTAGACATAAACTAAATTTATGAGAGAAAACCAGGTTAGCAAAGAACTTAATGAGTTATGCTTGATTGCTAGTTTACGACAGTAGATTAGAATTATTGCGTAACACTCCTTTGAGACCTTGAAAAAGGATCTAAGAAACTCTAGGCTCAACCATCTATCAGCCAAAATTTGCCTCATAAACTGATCCGGGTAAAGTCCATAAAAAGCGCTAAAAGTGAACCCATCCTTGAAGCTTACCACATTCCATTCGAATTAACGCCTAGAAATATTCGCAAATTTTCTTTAGCTTGATTTTGTTATTTTTGTCAGTTAATTTTCTTATTTTATTTCCCCATTTTTACACAATCGCCATCGGTTTCATCTATTTATTTATTTTTGATAGTTGAATTTTCTTTTAATTTAATTTCCCAGTCCTACCCAATCGCTTAGTCCAATTAATTGAGTGATCCAAGCCTGGTATTTACACAATTATTCCCTGTGGGACGATATTATATTGTACTACTTGAGACCCGTGAACTTGCAGAACCGCATCAAAACGAAAGAAAATAAGCCATTCTAAATGATTATATAATTTATTTATAAGAGTCAGATGATATCGAAATCAATAAAGATCAAGTTTCATTTTCACATGCCACAAAACGTGCAGAGTTTAAAAGATGAATTGATTACATGAAAAATGAATTAAAAATCTATAAAGACAACAAAGTTTGGTTTCTTGTTGAATTGAAAAGGAAGGTTCTAGGCGAATTGGGTGTAAATGGGTTTCTAAAATCAAATGTAACTCAAATAGAAATGATAAACATTATAAAGTTAGACTTGTTGTCAAAAGTTAAACTTAGAAAGGTGTTGTTGATTAAAAGAGGAATTTTCACTAGTCTCAAAGAAAGACTTGCTAAGGATTATAATATAATTAATTGTTCAATATGATTTAGAGTTATACTAAATGAATATGAAGACAACTTTTTTCAACGGAGATCTTGAAGAGGATGTACTTATGGATCAATTTGATAGTTTCTCAACAAAAGGTTAAATAGTGCATAAAGTTAAGAAGTTAATATATGGATTTAAGCAAACTTATCAACAATGACATCTTAAGTTTAATTGTCTTTAGTTTTTATGAAAATACTGTTGATGGGGATGGGCATATATACCGAAAGGTCTGTGTGAGTAAGTTTGTTTTCTTAGTTCTACATATTGACAATATCTTATTTGTTGCTAATAATTTGGGTATGCTACATAAGGAATACTCAGTGAAACAAATCCGTAGTGTATAATAATCAGTGAAACGTTTCACTAATTATTTCTTATACAGGAAAATATCATTGGGAGAGTAAACATTTGTTTCCAATTCTTACATAAATAATCAGTGAAATGAAATCCGTAGAGAAAATAGTAACGTTCTACATATATTTATATTTATATTACATTGAGGCAGCAATTAGATCATGAATTGGTAAGAACCTTCTCTTGGATTCCAACTTCCCTATTTATCCAAAAGCAAAGTTGACTCAGTAAAAGCGTGGCGTTAAACCTGTCCCAATTGCTACGCCGTCGTTCAAGTTTGTTTTGCCTGTTTATTGTGTCGTTTATTGTTTGAGGAATTACAATGTCATACATCGTTGTCTTGTCGCAGCAGGGTAATTCTACTCTCCTAACGTTGTACTTGACTGGTTTGGGTGAGCCCGCATCATTGAGGTTTTGTCTTCTTTGATCTTCAAACCTCCTTATTCATCTTCTTTTTTGGAGGAATTCGGAAGTTGAACCTGAGATTTCAGGGTTTTGTTGGAGACTGAGGCGCGACTCTCACCATCGAATATTATTAACCTCGACTCTCTGCTTTTTTACTACCAAAATCCTCACAAAAGATTAACTTGAGTATTGGAGGGGCTTGCCGGATACCAACTTTCGGCGTGCCTTGTGTTGTTTTGCAAGAACTCTTGTTAAAGACAGTCAAGTTTATGGATCCAAACGGCAACATGCAGTCTCGCCAAAATCAGGCTGAACCATTAACTATTGTTTCAATCAATTCAATTTCTTAAAAAAAAAAAAAAGTGAATGCTTCCTCGAAAGCAAGATTTTGTCGTGTCTAACGCAAGTCTCAATCTGAATACACTAAGTTTTACTCTTTAATATCCACAGATCACAAATATCGGATTGAACTGCGACAAAGACCAAAACAATGTCTTGTTCGGCGGTAGCCAAATGAAATCAATTCCTGGTTAGAATGGTATCCACGTTGTAGATTTGTAGTTCTGAAGTAGCTTATGATTTTCCAAGATTCTCCATAGTATATAGGTATATAAAAGTCCTCTCACGTCTAATCATACTAAGTTTAGCCCATAAACCTGGAACGTTTGTTTCGACTTCCACCATACCATACAAAGATGATAAACAATCCTTCTGAAAGCCTTCTTGTGCTCTTTTTCTTTGTCTTTCTTCCCATGAAAATGGTCATGGCGCAGAACAACACAACAGTTCCGGTTAATGTAGGAGTCATTCTGGACCTTGATGATGGGGTCAATAAGATGGCGTTGAGCTGTATTAACATGTCACTTTCAGACTTCTACGCCATTCACGGTGGTCAATATAAGACCAGGCTATTCCTCACCATCAGAAACTCCAAGCAGGATGTTGTTGTAGCAGCTGCCGCAGGTTATCACGAACTCATGAGCTACTTTCATTATTAGTTTTGGTCATGTTTTATGCTCATAAAAATATAAGTTCAATTTTATGTGCATTAAATATACTTTCTTTTTTTATTATCATCTTTGTTTTATTTCTTTTTCTTTCAGATTACTTTGTGCTTGATATGAAAATAATATGACGTTTTTAGATCATTAGATGATATTTTACTGAAAAGAGTAATGTTGTAAGTATCTAACTTCTTCAGTGGAATCAGAAATTTGTTTTCGTATTACACGAATAATAAGTCTTTATAAAAATATTTTGCATGTTATGAAAATAATAAGGAATTTTTAGATTCTTAGATAATATTTTATTAAAGAGAGTAATGTGGTAATTAATTAAAACCTCCTTTGAATCAGTAATTTCTTTGTATATGAATAATAAGCCTTTATGAAAAACATTTGCAAATGGCAGGCCTAGATTTGGTAAAAAATATTGAAGTGAAGGCAATATTAGGGCCAACAACATCGATGCAGTCTACTTTTGTAATTGATATGGCAGCAAAAGCTCAGGTTCCCATTATCTCATTTACTGCGTCAAGTCCTTCCTTGAGCTTTCTTGGGAGTCCTTATTTTTTCCGAGCCACACAAAACGATACAACTCAAGTGAAAGCCATAAGTGCCATAGTCAAAGCTTTTGGATGGAAAACAGTTGTACCTGTGTATGTTAACAATGAATTTGGTAGAGGAATTGTACCTTCTTTGATTGATGCTTTGACAGCAATTGACGCTCGTGTTCCCTATTGGAGTGCCATTTCTCCGACGACTACTGACGTTGAGATCGGTGAAGAGCTCTATAAGTTAATGACTATGCAGACTAGAGTTTTTATTGTGCATATGTCTCCTACTCTTGGCTCTCGTCTTTTCCTCATAGCTAACAAGCTTGGAATGATGAGTCCTGGTTATGTTTGGCTTATTACTGATGGGTTAGCTAATTGCTTGAGTTCCATGAACTTATCAGTTTTTGATTCCATGCAAGGTGTGTTAGGAGTGCAACCTTATGTTCCCCGAACAAAAGAGCTAATGAGTTTTCAAACTCGGTTCAAGAGAAAATTCATGCAAGATAATCCTGATGATATGGTGAATGCCGATTTGAACGTTTATGGTTTCTGGGCCTATGATGCTACGACAGCGTTGGCAATTGCTGTTGAGAAAGCTGGGACTATCAACCTAGGCTTCCAAAAGCCAAATGTTTCTAGAAATTCAACTGATCTTGAAAATTTAGGAGTGTCTCTGTCTGGGCCGAACCTTCTTCAAGCATTGTCAAATAGTAGTTTCAAAGGCCTCTCAGGAAATTTCAGCTTTGTTAATGGGCAGCTGAAGTCATCGCCTTACCAGATAATCAATGTGAATGGTGATGGAGTTAGAGGGATTGGATTTTGGACAGCAGAAAATGGACTTATCAGAAAGTTGAATACACTAACAAACAGCACTACAAGTATGTATTCTACATCCAATTCCAGTCTTGCACCTATTATATGGCCAGGAGAAGTAACTTCTATTTCCAAGGGTTGGGAGATTCCAACAAAAGGGAAAAGGTTGAGAATAGGAGTGCCAGCAAATAGTGGCTACACTGTATTTGTAAAGGTGACTAAAGATCCTACTACTAACTCCTCCAATTTTGAAGGTTATTGCGTTGATGTTTTTGCAGCCGTAGTGAGCATGTTGCCTTATGCATTGCCATTCGATTACTTCCCTTTCGAGATCTCTGAAAACAAAACTTACGATGAATTGGTTGATCAAGTATACTTTGGGGTAAACCATCAAAGCTCCACCATAATTTTGTTTTGATATCTCACTAAAATGTCAAATCTTTACGCTTTGGCTACACATTTCATTTCTTTCTCTAACAACATTTTTTTGGCATTTGAGTGTTACCAACAGAAATATGATGCTGTAGTAGGAGATGTGACAATTAGATTAAACAGGTCCAATTATGTCGACTTTACACTCCCTTACACAGAGTCTGGAGTATCGATGATCGTTCCTGTAAAAGACGACAAGAACAAAAACGCATGGGCTTTCTTGAAGCCTTTGACTTGGGATCTTTGGATCGCTTGCTTTTGCTTCTTTGTGTATACTGGATTCGTGATCTGGTTTCTTGAGCATAGAATAAACGAAGAATTTCGAGGGCCTCCTTTGTATCAAGTGGGAACTAGTTTCTGGTTTTCCTTCTCCACCATGGTTTTCGCACACAGTAATTTCCCTTCAATCTTTGAAATAATAGAGAAAATATTGACGAATTATTGCTGCATTAATCATAGCTTAACTTATCATTCTTCCTCCTGAAGTAATATACATTTATATATACAATTTGGTCATCTTGGGTGTTATACAGGGGAGAGACCACTTAGCAATTTGTCAAGATTCGTGATAGTAATATGGTGTTTCGTTGTGTTGATTCTGACACAAAGTTACACAGCCAGTTTAGCAAGTCTTCTAACAGTTCAAAAGCTCCAGCCCACGGTTACCGACGTGAAGGAGCTTATAAAGAGTAGTGCTTATATTGGCTACCCTCAGGGCTCATTCGTTTTGGGACTTGTGAAACACCTAGGTTTCGATGAATCCAAGCTCTTGGCTTTCGATTCTCCAGAGAAATTGAACACACTGTTCACCAAAGGAAGTGGCAATGGTGGTATAGTTGCAGCATTCGACGAAGTACCATACTTGAAATTATTTCTGTCAAAGCATTGCTCCAAATATACAACCGTTGAGCCTACTTTTAAAACCGATGG
Source organism: Erythroxylum novogranatense (assembly GCA_029891385.1). NCBI lineage: Eukaryota > Viridiplantae > Streptophyta > Magnoliopsida > Malpighiales > Erythroxylaceae > Erythroxylum > Erythroxylum novogranatense. The sequence goes on from CM057230.1 coordinate 91,256,729, forward strand.
CTTCGGCTTTGTAAGTTCTACTCCTTTCTCTCGTGTAGCATTTCATTTTCAGATGCGCGTTTTCATAAATATGTATCACCATTTCAGGTGTTTCCTAGAGGTTCCCCACTAGTAAGTGATGTTTCTAGGGCAATTCTAAACGTGACAGAAGCAGAAACAATGAAGAAAATAGAAGGCTACTGGTTTGACAAAGAAGCAAGTTGTCCTGATTCAAACACCTTTATTTCTTCCAACAGCCTCGGTATCGGAAGCTTTTGGGGTCTTTTCTTGATTACTGGAGGAGTTTCAGTTTTGGCTCTCCTGATATACTTAATCATGTTTATCTACGAACAATGGGATGTCATAACGTCACCCGATTCCCGGCCATTAAGGCAAAGAGCTGTTGCATTGTTTTGGAACTTCTATAACAGGGACTCGTCTTCGTATCCTATGATAAGAAAGCAAGTGAATGATCAAGAAGTTCAACTTACTGAACCAAGTCCATCGACGCATTCTGTCCAAACGGAATTCTCCGGGAAGAAGTATGATGATCAGAATCTGAATGATCAACAACCACTTCAAGAGGAGATATCCAGCTCGCCATTCAAGTCAACATAAGAAAAAGATTGAATATTTTATTAGATATCACTGTCTGTATTATTTAGATTTTAGCAATACTTCTTGTTAAAAATAAAATTGTCTATATCTATAAATTAAATAATTATAAGACTAAAACAAAGTTCTAAATTTGTGATTATAAAAATAAAACTAATAAAGAATAGGCATAAAATCATAATAATTTTCAAAATAATACAATCTAAATTTAAAAGAAATTACGTGAATTTTAATTATTAAGAAACCTAAGGATTTTTGGAAAAAAAAAATTGATAAGATAAATGATAGTGGTCGGGTCGGCTGAATTGGGCCAGAACCCAGTTTCAACGATGCATGGGCTGATCGGTCCAATCACCAAAAATCGGTCTCATACCTAATAGCTATGTCAAGCCCAAACCCGATCTAAGCTCTCCTCAGTTCGTCCGCATGTGAGAGACTCTCATGCACACGTAAAGATCTAAACCTAATTGTTGCTCATATATAAGGTATAATTCTATCGTAACAAAGGTACGAAAAATCATAACCTAGTCTTCTCTGCATACTACAACCTCACCTTCACCAAATAGACTAACTTGAGCGTCGGAGGGGCGAATCGGGATACAACCCCCGACGTGCCTTCTTTGTTTTGCAGGGATCTCAACGTCGAAGTCACTACAGAAAGCAGCCAACTCATGGATCCAAACGGCAACGTTCAGTTCTGCCAGAATCCGGTAGAACCAATCGGCGCCCACCGTAGGGCCCGAATTCAGGGCACCACATCAAGAAACACACAGATCATCGGTCGGTAGCGGTGACAAACCTCGATATAGCTGGCATTGTCATCTGGTGATCTGGCCAAGAGTTCTGACCACCAGAACCTGCGCCGCGCCACATGTTTCCGCGATGGAATCTTCGCACGAATGATCAACCGCAACCTTAAACCTTGGAACAAGAAGAACAGAGCGTAGCTTTGGAGGATAACGTTGCACTCAATACGCACCCGAATCTCCAACACCGATCGGGTGCAGATCCTCTTCTGCCTATACACACCACCCTGACCCGAAAACAGATTGAGAAAGCGGCTGATCTCTTGATTCGCCGATTTTGCTCTCAACAAAGACAAGAAGAATCGTCAGACGCAGCAGTCGCACGACGCAACCAACATGACGACCGATCACCACCCAACCGAAGCCCCAGAGAAAATCGTGGATGATCGGATTAACGCAGCTATGAGCTTCCGCCCAGATCGCCCGACGACACAGTACAGCTCTCCCTTCACTCCGAAAATTTTGGATAGCCTCCCGACACCTGGTACCAAAATACTAATCCCTGAAAAATATACTGGAAAGACCGACCCCCTGGATTACCTACAGCACTTCCAGTCTATGATGAATCTACATTGTGTTCCGGACGCTATCCAGTGTAAGGCTTTCTGCACGACCTTCCAAGAAGGAGCTCGGCGATGTTTCAACAGCTTGCCCCCGAGCTGTATCACATGCTTCGAAGATTTCAGGTTGTTATTCCTGAACCAATTCGCCACCAGTAAGCGGCTACAGAAGACAGCTTTGGAGATGATGCAACTTACTCAAGGAAGGAATGAAAGTTTGCAAGAGTTCATCACTTGGTTCAATAATGAAGCGGTCGAGGTCCCCGACCTCACTTGCTCGTCCATGTTGGCCGCGCTTATGAGCAACACGAGGGATGAGGAGTTCAAAAAGTCGTTAGCCCTCTATCAGCCCCAATCCGTTCAGGAAATAAGAAACAAGGCGGATAGGTACATTCAGCTTGAAGAAGAGCTGAAAAATACGAGGCGTCGGATGGATGATCGCTAGCCAAATGACAGGGCAAGCAATTCGCACAAGCAGCAAAAAGGCCAGTCGAGCTGGAGAAAGTCGACCGATCGACAGGGATATCGACAGGAGTTCACCTCGCTCAACAGGCGATATGCGACAGCAAAGAATCGCAAGGGAGTGCTACTTAACATAAACGAAAACATTAGATGGGGCGGTAGTCCTGACGAGCTCTCTTGATATGAGAGTTGATAAGGAGATGGATAGGATGAACCCAGTAGAAGAAACGCAACGAGTCGTACTGGACGAAGCTGACCCCTCTAAATTCACAAACCTAGGTTTCGGGCTGCAGAAAGACCTCGTTAAAGAAATCACAGGCTGTTTGATGGAAAATAGATCAGTTTTCGCTTGGGTACCGAGCGACATGCCTGGAATTTCTCGATCAGTCGCATTGCACTCCCTTGGTATTCGACATGACTACAAGCCGATCAGACAAAAGAAGCGATGGCACAGCAAGGAGCGACAGGGAGTGATTGAGAAAGAAGTAGAGAAATTACTCGAGGCCGGGTTCATCCGAGAAGTCAAGTACCCTGAATGGCTCGCCAATGTGGTTTTAGTGAAAAAGAAGAACGGGAAGTGGAGAATGTGCATTGATTTCACCGACCTGAACAAAGCATGTCCAAAGGACAGTTTTCCCTTGCCCAAGATCGACCAGTTAGTAGACTCTACCTCAGGGCATGAACTTCTCAGCTTCCTGGATGCTTTCTCGGGCTATCATCAGATTCAAATGAGTCTGGAAGACGAAGAAAAGATCGCCTTCAAAACCGACCAAGGCACATATTGCTACCAAGTAATGCCTTTTGGCTTGAAGAACGCGGGGGCGACCTATCAGCGACTCGTCATGGAGGTCTTTAAGAAACAGATCGGCCGGTCGGTGGAAGCTTATGTGGATGATATGGTGGTCAAAAAGTAAGATAGCCACGGAGCATGTGGAGGATCTCAAGGAAGTCTTCCAGACCCTGAATAAATTTCAGATGAAACTGAACCCGGAAAAATGCATTTTTGGGGTGGCATCTGGAAAATTCCTAGGATTTATGATCACTCAGCGGGGGATTAAAGCTAATCCAGAGAAGATCGAAGCCATCATCCAAATGCCCTCGCCCCAATGCTTAAAATAAGTGCAGATATTGACCGGTCGGATAGTCTCTTTAAGCAGGTTCATTTCCAGATTGGGAGACAAGTGCCTCCCATTTTTCAAAATCTTGAGGAAAGTGAACGTGACCCAGTTCCAATGGCTGAACGAATGTGAGAAAACTTTTCAACACTTAAAACAATACTTGTCTAGCCCGTCTATCCTGGAAAGCCCGGTAGAGGGAGAGAATCTGATTTTATACTTGGCAATTATGGAGGGGTCGATCAGCGCAGTACTTATTCGATCGGAGGGAAGCGAACAATACCCTGTCTACTACGTCAGCAAAGTGTTGACCGGACCGGAAACGCGATATACACCTATAGAGAAACTAGCCCTCTCCTTGATAATGGCAACCCAGAAGCTAAGACCCTACTTCCAAAGTCATACCATTGAGGTATGGACCGACCAACCCTTAGCAAGGTTTCAAAAGTCCAAACTTGGTCGACTAATAAAGTGGGCGGTAGAGCTGGGAGAATTCGACATACAATACAAACCCCGGACGACCATTAATGTTGGACCCCGATCTTTCAGTGGAAATTAGAAATATGAAAATAAAAATTTGATAAGAGTTTTTGTATATGAATGGAGTTATAGATATTTTGCCTTAAGGAAATTGATGAGAAAAGATTTGTTTGATTTGATAACTTTGGGTTTCAAATAGATTCGTATGGGTTATGAAAGTTCAAGTGGATGAGTGGATTGAAATGGAAGTTGAAATCAAGAAATAGAAAGTGAAAGTGTAAAATTTTGAAGAAATTAGAAAGTAAAGACAATTTGTTTGGTTATGCATGTGGTGTTTTAAGTTAGATTATTGAAAGAATAAGATTTCAGTCATATGTGGAGAATGGTGGAGTTTTGAATCTTTTGTACTTGGACTTGAATACTGATGTTGTAATATGGCTTGGAATGCCATTTAATTTTATAAACATTTATCTTATGATGTTAATGAGACATGGATTTATATATGGATATGAAAGATCAATTGTGTATGAATATCAATTGTGTATAGATTTGTGTGTATTGTGTTTGAGAGGAATTAGTTGAAGAGTTTGTGGTGATGTGTTGATGTGTTAGAATGGTGTTAGAAACTTCAATGGCAAATCTGTACTGATCTAGATATATTTGGCCAAAGTGGTCTTCATGAAAGTTGTAGAGAGTTTCTTTACTATAGACACCAAGTTTGTCTTATTTGGAGTTCTTCGTAAAAAGTTATGATGTTTGCAAGTTGAGGTACTGTGTAAAGTTTTGAGAAGATTATCGATGGGTCATCTTTGAGTACATTTTTGACCCCTTTAAAGACTGAGTTTTCCTTTGAGTCCTTCTTGAAAATTTTAGATTTGTCTCTTAGCTTTCCAACGAATCAAACCGTGTCTTATTTGGAGTTCTGAGTAGAAAGTTATGATTTTTCTAAGTAGGGATGTTCTGGAGAAAGGGGTCAGACGAAGTTAGTCTTCATTTTTCATCTGTGATGATGTCATCACAGACGAATTTTTATGTCTGTCTTGGCGTCACCACGAGCAATTTTTATGTCTGTCTTGACGTCACCACCACGCATTTTTTTTGTCTGTCTTGCCACCACGCATTTAATTTTTGCGTCTGTCTAACTTCACCACAGCATTTATTTTTGCATCTGTCTTGACGTCACCACAGAAGAATTTTTGTATCGTGTTGACGTCATCACGACAATTCGTCTGTCTTGACATCATCGCTTGCTTTTGTGTTTTTGACCCTCTTCCTTCTTTTGGCCATAACTTTTTGTGTAGACCTCCGATTGAGTCGATTTTTGAAGCGTTGGATTCCTAAGACATTTTTCTATCTTTTCATACTATATAGATCAGTTTTGGAATTAAATGGAGAAAGATAGCTCGGATTTTCGTGAACTGATCGGTTATAAAAGTTTGAATAGTGTTCAGTTTTTTAGAGATATCTTGATCGGTAGAGTTCTGATCGATTTGATTCTTTTTGCAAATGAAAATAGAGGCATGGGGTTACAAATGTTATGAAGGAGCCGATCGACAATTTAGCCTCTAAGACTTCCAAATTCAGGTCGGAAGTTAGGTGTAGTGTTCAGCCTCAAGTCTGAAGAACAGACTTCAGTATTTTGGAGATATCTTGAGCTATAGAGCTTCGATTGATCCGATTCTTGAAGGGTTGGATTCTTAAGACATAGAGGAACATTTCTCTAGAAGAAAGTTTTATCAAATGACTTCATTTACCTGATCGAAATAATCAGACAAGATGTCAGTTTCAAAGACCAATGGAGGGGTAATTTTGGAAGTTTATTAAAGGGTTAATTTTATAAGCTTAAATGGAGGGACTTATGGGTCATTCCTCATTCATTAAATGTCATGGCACTATAAAAGCAAGTGGGATGTCATTTTAAGAGGCAACCCACGACACTTAAGAGAAAAGAAGGAATAAGAGAAGAAGAGAGAAGAGAGAAGGGAGAGCAAGTTTCGGTGGAGAAAAAGGGGAGAAAGCTAGGGCTCGATTTTTCTACCACTTGGAGAGAGATTTTAATGTCATTCCAAGAGAGAAAAAGGTGGAGGATGAAGAGAGTTTCCCCTTGAACCAAGAAAATCCGAAAATGGAGGAGAAATGAGGTAAGAGCAATTTTTAAGATTTGAGTTTCTCTTGAAGTTTTGGTTTAGAATCATGAAAAATGGAATGGGTTTGTGGAGTATGAAGTTAATTTTGTTGATTTCTATGTATTATGGGTTTAATTTTGGATGGAAATTAATTAGGGTTTATGCCCAAATTTGGAATTTGGGGATTTTGGGAATTTGTGATTTAGAAAGCTTGAATATATGAGGGATTAGTGTTTCTAAGTTAATTATGATATTGAATTTGGGTGAAATTGCTTTAGGTGAAGTTATATTGGAAGAAAGAAGGAACCAATGGACAAATTGGAGCAAGGAACAAGTTTCTAGCATCGATTTGAGGTGGGTACCTGTTTATAATAAAATTTATAAGCCACTAATGCTTTCTTTAAATAAAGAGATTTTCTGATTTCAATTGCATCGTAAATGTTGCACCATTATGTGAATGATTTGAAAAATCATTATTGATTCCATACATAAACGTTTGATGAAATGCAAAATACATTTGTGTTATGCCTCGAAAGATCCCATGGCATTTCGTATATTTGGAAAAGAGCATTCGATAAAGTGATTAAGCATGATTATGTGCTTGTGTTTGGGCGAGAGAGGAACGTTTCGTTAGTCACGTGCACGTCGACGTTTAAGCCTGCTCCCGGCTGCCCGTTAGAGGCCACGAGATCCTGAGAAATCGGACTCGTTGTGTTTACGATAAACTTCGGTTTATTCGTTGTGTTCCACAGAACTCTCGAGCCATGTGTTGTGCATTCCATATGTGAATTGCCATTGCATCTATAAATTGCCAAGTTGATGCATTCATGTTTATAAATTTATGAGTTTATGGCTGAAAGCCTAAAAATCATATGTTTTGGAAATGGCAATTTTGGCTACAACGAGAAAAGTATTTTTTTGAAAATGTGCTTTACGGATTTCAAAGAAATATTTTCCAAGACCAGAAAAGAAAAAGAATTTCAAGGATTTTGCTTATATATATTCGTTATAAACTGTTACCCACGGACTGTAAAGCTCACCCCCCTTCATTCCCATCCACAGGTGATGAGAAGAAGATCGGGTGAAAGAAAATGAAGATTTCTGTTTACATGTGTTTTATTGTATTATTGTTAAGTGAGATGGTTGCTGAGAAGTCTGGAATTGTTGTGTATTGTGTACTTTGGTTTAGGGTTATGGGTAATGTATAAGGCTTGAAAATGCCACTATGATTTGTATAAAGCTTTGATTTATGAAATGGTGTATAAATCGTAATTGTACTTATGAGGTTTGGATGAGGCTATTAAGTTATGGTATTGCACATGGATATGTTATATAACTTGTGTATGTCCAACTGAGATATAAGCATGATTTGTATATGGAGAAATGTGAATGAACGGGTATTGGACGTTGGATAGTGCGATTGTATGTGAATGTTATTGGATTGAGGATATTGAAGTCACTTGTAAGAGATGGAATGAAAATGAAAGAAAGAAAGAAAGAAAAATGTACACGGATTTGATTAGTTTTGACTGATAGTCTTAAGGTTTCCAATGCAAACGCTTTCTTTGATACTTGTTCACAGATGTCGGCTCTGTTTTGTTACGTATCAGAAATTGGTTTCGATTCGATTTGCTTTCGATTCGTTAATGATTTGTTGAGCTTTGTGATCCAAGTTTGCTTCAGATCTGATTTGATTCGCTTTATGTTTCGTTTCCTTGCTTTGATTCGATTCATATTGGTTCGTATTAAGTATTAAGCTTTCCGTTTTGGGTTAGGCGTCGGTCTCGGATCGGGTCCCAACAATTAAAACACAGTGTTGGCGGACTTCATCGCAGAGATGAGCCAACCCACCGAAGACGGCGATTCCTACACTGGAGCTTGTTCGTTGACGGGTCGTCCAACGCTGAAGGATGCGGAGCAGGAGTGGTATTAATCGACCTGCATATGGAAGAAAAGGTGGAATATGCCCTTCGGCTAGAATTCAAGGCCTCCAATAACGAGGCAGAATATGAGGCTCTGATAGCCGGCCTCCAGCTAGCTAAGGAGATGGAGGTGAAGCACCTAAAGATATATAGCGATAGCCAAGTGGTGGTCGGCCAAGTCACTGGGCAGTATGAAGCTAAGGGGAACAGTATGATCGAGTACTTGGAGTTGGTAAAGCGGGAGTTAAGTAATTTCGAGCAGTACTCGATCAACAGGATAGAACGAGCTCAAAACGCTAAAGTGGATGCGCTCTCCAAAATGGCCTCAGATCGAGACGCCAAAAATAACATTCTGGTAGAGTGACTAGACCGGCCTAGCATTCAGAAAGCCAAGGAAGTTCTCGACGTAAGTACCGGTCGATCGAGTTGGACGGAACCGATCACACGATACTTTTTAGAGGAAACATAGTCAGAAGAAGAATCGGAGGCCAAGAAACTAAGAATAAAGGCGGCCGAGTACACGGTCATTAATGGCACTTTATACAAGCGATCCTACGACTGGCCACTGCTTCGATGCTTGAATGAAGAAGAAGCCGAGCATGCAATGGCCGAAGTCCACGAAGGAATGTGCGGAAATCATGTAGGAGGCAGAATGTTGGCTCACAGACTGATCAGACAGGGTTACTACTGACCGACAATGAGAAGAGACTGTCAGGAGAAGGTCGACCGGTGTGAGGCTTGCCAGAAAAATGATAGCCTGTCTCATCAACATACCGAAAGGATGAAAGTCGTAAGCCATCCCATCCCCTTTACTCAGTGGGGGATGGACATACTGGGGCCTTTCCCTCTCGGTCCTAGACAGAAGAAGTTCTTGATAGTGGCAGTGGAATATTTCACCAAGTGGGTTGAAGCAGAAGCGGTCGCCACAATCACCGAACAAAAGGTGGAGAATTTCGTGAGAAGAAATATACTAACTCGCTTTGGGATGCCTATGGTGTTGATTACAGAAAATGGTCGACAATTCGATAACGATAAGTTCAGATACTTCTGCGACCGACTAAAGATAAGACTACAGTTAACCTCAGTAGCTCACCCTCAGAGCAACGGCCTTGCGGAGAATACCAACAAAAAGATAATGAGTGCTCTCAAGAAGCGCCTAGACGGACGAAGGACTTGGGTGGAAGAATTAGACGAAATATTATGGGCGTACAGAACTACACCGAACGAAGCCACAGGGGAAACACTGTTCAGGATGACCTTTGGGGAAGAAGCCTTAGTCCCCGTAGAAGTGGTCTTGCACAACCAAAGGGTGTCGAACTACAAAGAAGAACGGAATGATGAAGCCCGCAGAGCAGAACTTGTTCTCCTCAGTGAGGACAGAGAAAGGGCAGCAGCTCGCTCGGAAGCCATCAGGCAAAAAGCGACCAAATTCTACAACAGAAGGGTAAAGCCGAGCGATGTAAAAGTTGGCAGGTACGTCCTGCGAAAGACCGAGGCGGCTGGGAAGCACCCTGGAAAGCTCGGACAGGCGTGGGAAGGACCCTATCGAGTGATTAAGCAAGCCGGGCATGGCTCTTATATCCTACGCGATGCGAAAGGAAAGGTTCTACCAAGGCCTTGGAACTCTCGAAACTTGAAGGCGTTCTACCAATAGATAAGTTTTACTTTAGTTATTCTTTGCTTATTATTGTTTTTGTATACAACACGTGGGAACCTTTTTCCTGTCCCTGCCAGATAGGTTTTTTAACGGCCCACGCCCTCATTATCATCAATAAAGGGATTTTCAGATTTCTTGGCAATAAAAAAAGTTCCATTATATGTGGCAAAGAGTAGAAAATCCAATCAGCCATCGTTCGGCATCTCCATAGATCGACTACGGTCGGTCGGGTCGCCAAGACAAGATCCTTGGGACCCTCGCTCGCCATCGCTCGGTATCTCCATAGATCGAATACGGTCGGTCGGGTCGCCAAGACAAGATCCTTGGGACCCTCGCTCACCTCGTTCGGCATCTACATAGATCGACTACGGTCGGTCGAGTCGCCAAGACAAGATCCTTGGGACCCTCACTCGCCTCGTTTGGCATCTCCATAGATCGACTATGGTCGGTCGGGTCGCTAAGACAAGATCCTTGGGGTCCTCGCTCACCTCGTTCGACATCTCCATAGATCGACTACGGTCGGTCGGGTCGCCAAAATAAGATCCTTGGGACCATCGCTCGTCCGGCATCTCCATAGATCGACTACGATCGGTCGGGTCGCCAAGACAAGATCCTTGGGACCCTCATTCGCCATTTATATAAACCGACTACGGTCGGTCGGGTCGCCAAGACAAGATCCTTGGGACCCTCGCTCGGCATCTCAATAGATCGACCACGATCGGTCAGGTCGCCAAGATAAGACTCTTGGGACCCTCGCCCGGCATTTATATAGACCGACTACGGTCGGTCGGGTCACCAAAACAAGACTCTTGGGACCCTCGGTTCGGACACTACTATAAGTCGACCTCGAAGCCTGTTGACTATGAGCAACTTCATCAAAATTCACTATACATCGAAAGTAAAGAACATAAATACGGAAAATGACATCAGGAAAAAAATGAAGCAAAAGTAAAGATTGCATTAATGTGAATCCGCCCTGGTCACAAGCCCGACCAGGTGAGCTTCAAAAATCCACAGAAGGAGAAGTGGGCGGATGCCTAGGGGAGGCCTTGGAAGCGGGCGAAAAAGTAGAAACGGGAGCAGGGTCCAAGGGAGCGGCCGGTGAAGTATCTTCGCAAGGAAGCTCGTTTCCCTCAGCCGAGCTAAGGTCCAGCTCCTCAACCGGGACTGACCCCCGGTCCTCCATGGCTCTCTCCCTTACTTCCTCTAGAGAGAGGCCAAGGCCGGTAGGAAGCAGCGGCTCGGCAAATCCCTCAAATGAAAGACCGTCCGACCCCTCAGGAACGCAGGCGTCATAGCAATTCTTCAGGATCTTGAGGGCTAAGTCGCAGGAGTACTCCAAGCACTCCTCCTGCAAGAACCGCCTCTGCTATCGCATGATTGCCTCGATCCTTTGTTCCTTTACGGAGGCTCGCACCCTCCTCAGCGTATCTTCGGTTTACGCCTGGTCCTCGAGGGATTTTTCCTTAAGCTCCCTCTCCGACTCCAGCTTCCCTCGCAACACCACACATTCCTCAGACAGCTTGTTCCTTGCTGCCATCGCCCTTACCCTCTCAACCTCCTCCGCGGTGAGTCGAGCTTTCAAGGCGCTCCTCTCCTCCTCTCCTGAAGCGAGCTGAGCTCTCAGGACGTCACGCTCCTCCTCCCAGAGTTTCTTCTCCTCCTCCAAGGAAGAGAGTTGAGCCCGGGAGAAGTCTCCTTCCTTTCTGGCCTCCGAGAGCTCGGTCTTTAAACCGTCCACCTGCTCTTGGAGGGAATGGACCTGCAGATCCAGCAGCTCGATGCGCTGACGCATAGATAAAGTGAAAGCCACCTCCCTTATGGAATTGCGGATGGCACGCCCCGTCAGCTCCTCAACATCCAACGTGTCATAGCGCTCCTCGTCCGAAGGAGGAATGACCCTCTCGGCGATATGAAGAGCCACTTTGACATTGGCAATCGAAGCAGTCTTATCAAGACTAATCGCCGGCTCCCACTTGTCAGCACTCCCCGTTTGCTTCTTCCCTTTACCCTTGTCAGACGGGGCAGCACGATCTCCCACTTTCTCCTTCCCCTTGCTTCGGTCCAAGGGACGAGGAGGTCGGTTGGCTACTTGAGCTCGGTCGGCTACTTGAGCCCCCCTTCTCCTCTTCAGAGGTCGCTCACTCTCCTCCTCTTCCTCGATAACAACCAGGCACTCACCAGGCGGGACGACCATAGCAGGTGCCACAGATGGCTCGAAAATGACAAGAGGAACATTTCGCAGCTCGGAAGCAACGTGCTGAGCGACAATTGAACTGGCCTCTCCCCTATCCTCCTGTCCTCTAGCCTCCGAAGGCCCTGCGACCTTGCGCTTACCCTTGGTAGACTTGGGTGGGCCGGCAAAAGCATGAACTTTGACCATGGCTGCACAAACAACGAAGGCAGGTTAGAAATCAAACCAAAACCTACAAGCATGGAAAATAATTCAACCATGAGGGGTCAACCAGGCGGGGCGGTTCCCTCTCATAGCCCGCTAACTTGCGGCAGGGGGTCAATCAAGAAAGAGTTGGCCGAGGCCCCCCCACCGTATCCCGAAATAAGCTGAGCGAAGTTATATTGGCCGAGTTCCTTTATACGGCCGATTACCTCCCGCTCCTCCCTAGAAAGGAATAGGCTCGACGAGTCATTCCATCGCTTGGCTAGGGGATACCTCCACGGCTGGGACTCGGAGGAAGATCCCGAAGGCTTCACGAAGAAATATTTCGTTCGCCAGCTGGTAATTTTAGAAGTCGTCCATTACCGGCGATACTGGCATCCTTATACATCGTGAAGGAATCCCACCCCGAGCTCTGACTCGCTCATTCTTAAAAGTGGCTCAGATATTGACCAAGACGAGAAACCAAACCGGTGGCACAAAGAAAGCAAGGCCATTAATGAACCTCCACCCATTCGAAGGAATCTGACTCGGCCTTAGTTGATAATCAGCGCACACTTCATCCACGATCGGGACGTACGGTAGTCTCAAGCCACCGACCGAGAAGAAATTCTCAGAGACGGCGAACCACCCACTTGTACTGCTGTGGATTCTTTCATTCGCCGATGCCAGCCTAGGCTCCCAGGACCGAGGGATTCCATTTCTAAAAATCGACCGACTCAACTCCGCCGCGGACATCCTTGATTTGCCTTTGGGCAGCTCCTTAACGACTAGCCCATCCTTCCGCTCTCTTGTCGAAATCTCTTTGATATCTTCTAACCTCGACATCGCCATCGCCTCAGCGGAAACTTCAGACGGCCTTTCGGTGACATCATCCCTTGGAGAAACCCCACTTCGAAAATCGGTGGACGACATGCTCACTAAGAGGAAATTTAGAAGAGGAGAATGAGGGAAAGGGACATACCTATTTAGTGGTATGAGGTCGGAAATTTGTGCAACGCTGAAGGAAACTTCCGAAAACTGAGAATAAGAAAGAGCAGAGGAAAGCAAGAACGAAATGAGCGTGAAGAAAACCAAATCGTCTGTCGATCCTGGACATTTATAAGGAAACGTTCGAATTGCGATCCAGCGAAAACTCGACGCGTGGAGAATATCCGAGCTATGCCTAGACACGCGGCATGATCTGAGCGGAGATAAATTAGGGTTAATCGAAATCCGGAGTGGCGCGAACAGTTAAAAGGACGTACGGGACAGCTGCACAACGGTTACAAGGACGATACGTTTCGGATTTTGAAAAGCTGTCAAAGGGCACGCGTCGTCAAATAATAAATGCTTCAAGTACCTTCACGCGCTCGCTAATGATGACCACCGGACTTGCTTTAGCGCGATCTGTCGCGCAATAAGTGCCGAGGCCGATCAGTTGGGGCACTCAGCCGACCGATCCCAGTACGAGCAGTTACGCACAACTAGTCGGCATCCGACCGATCGGGACTACCCGAGCTGTCCCATGACCGAGCTACAATGCCAATATCTGACCGATCGACCACCTTACGAGCTGTCTTGCTTACGAGCTATAAGATAGCAGACGAGTAACAAAATCCTAACATACTCATTCGACCCTTCTCTTCGCTCGGACTCGAGTAGTAAGGGGTTTATGGTCGGGTCGGCTGAATTGGGCCAGAACTCAATCTCAACGATGCATGGGCCGATCGGTCCAATCACCAAAGATCGGTCTCATACCTAATAGCTATGTCAAGCCCAAGTCTGATCTAAGCTCTCCTCAGCCCGTCCGCATGTGAGAGACTCCCATGCACACGTAAAGATCTAAACCTAATTGTTGCTCATATATAAGCTATAATTTTATCGTAACAAAGGTACGAAAAATCATAACCTAGTCTTCTTTGCATACTACAACCTCACCTTCACCAAATAGACTAACTTGAGCGTCGGAGGGGCGAATCGGGATACAACCCCCGACGTGCCTTCTTTGTTTTGCAGGGATCTCAACGTCGAAGTCACTACAAAAAGCAGCCAACTCATGGATCCAAACGGCAACGTTCAGTTCCGCCAGAATCTGGCAGAACCAGATAGTTTAAAAAAAATTAAGAATTAAAGTAAAAAAAGGTTCAAATTACATGAGGTTGGATATAAATTAATATTTAAAAGTTAGATAATCTATGTTTAAAATATAATAGGTATTTTAAAATAAAATATACAAAGAGACCGAACTGGAAACAAAGAAGTCCATCCCATTTGTATAGCATTAACCCGCAGCCTTTAATACTGCGTTTTGTGAACAAGCGCAGGCGATAGAAATATGGATGTGAATGATCTTCAGGGCCTCCACTTTCGGCCCTCTGAGAAGCGTTATGCTTATCATGACATGATTATAAATATTTAAAATCATGAATGGATTTTAACCAAGGGTTTTCTCCAACTCAATTTTGCATCTGAAATTTAATATAATATCAAGCAACTTAAATAAGTTTTGCTTGTTTAAGGAACGACGTATATGATGATGCATTTACAGCCTTTTATACATTAAAATACCCGTCTTGGTTAATGTATGAAATGTGAATAAGTGGAATTTTGAAAACCAAGCCAATTTACGGTTCCCTAATATCTATGTTGTCAATGTAATAGTTACACCATAAGCTCTTTGGATATGTTTTCAAATCGTAGCAAAAAGTTACAAAATTTTAAAATTGTAGCCTATTATAATTAAAAAAAAAACGCCGGTGTTTAAAAGCTATCGGATCTTTAGGAAGAAACACCATGAAAGGTTTACCAATTTATCGTACGAACTTAAATTGTTTAGGAATATAAATACATCCAAATAACATTTCATCTTACAAGATAAAAATTAAGTATATTTTAATAGATCTTAAAATTAAATATTATTTGGCAAGTTAGGTCAGTACTTCCACAAAATAGATAAAATGTAACTAAAATGTTTGATTATGTTTTCAGAAATATAGCTAGAAATATTTGCCAATATTTCTAAAAACATAACTAAAAATATTTAACTATTAAAAAAACCGATTTCTGAAAGTGTCACCTATAAATTTCAATTATAGGGATTTGGTGACGTGTCATGCGATGAAACAAGAGCATAACTAAAAATTATATACGACATTTTTTAGACATTTAGCTACGTTCTACATTTTTTGTAACAAAAAAATCAATTTTGTTGTAGTGTTAAGACTGATGGAAAATGGAAAATTTCCTACTCCAGTTGATTATTTGGGAGTCGATAATGCAAATATAATTAGAATAAAGAATAAATTAGATTAAGGAATTAAATGATAATATTGTCTATTACGCTCATAATTTAACTCTATAAAAGAAATAGAATCTTTCATCCTAATTTAATATAGTTGAGTATTCTTTTATCAACAAATGTGTTATGCTTTCATCTCCGAGGACGTGCATTGGATTTAGAAGGATGATCAAGAACCAATTATATCCACTGCTTGGTTTGTTATTAGATTAAATTAATAATTATAAAGTGTGACCCACATTATTTTATTCAATTCTAATATGAGGTGGATCCCAAATAATGGTAATTAGGCTTGTAATGAAAATTTGTCATTATGATTAATTAATAAATGTAACATCTCATAACCGATGGGAAGGGTAAATTGGTACATTGGATCGAGCTAGTAGGTTAAACTGCATAATTGATATGTTCACTCATTTGGCCTCTAATTTTAGAGGAGTGAGACATTTTGCACATGCACTTATATGTACATGCATTCATGACATTTCCCGGTATTTATGTGTGAATCTGATTTGTTTGTGAATTCTGAAACAATTGTGTTTGAAAATCTGAATTGGAATGTTTTAGGAGTAAATTTCAGTTGGTAGTGACTCTTCGAAATGTTTCTGGAATAATTGGGAGAAAATATCCGGACTGAAAATTTTCCGAATGACGGACTGATTAATTGTATAGTATTGAAATAACTGTCCAATGGCCATGAAAAATTAGATATATGATTTTAGAAATTAATATGTCGAGCCATTGAAATTTGGAGACGAATTGGACTGGAAATGAAATTGAAAAGAGAAAGAGATTCAAATGTATGTTGAGAAATTGACAAGTGGCATGTCCCTAGTGTTGAAGACTTAATAAATCACCTAATGCCCTAAATTTTCGACATCCCGAAAGAAAGCTCAAAAATTTCTTTGGCAGTATATCATTCCTCCATTTTAGGGCATTTCATCTTCTTCCATCGATTGATTCGTGTTCTTCCTCCTACACGATTCTTGCTTGTCCGATTCTTGCTTGCTTCTTCTCCTTGTGTTCTTCCTCCTACACGATTCTTGCTTGTCCGATTCTTGCTTGCTTCTTCTCCTTGTGCAAAGCCTAGCTTAAACCTTTGAGATGATGGAAATTTGGGAAGTTTTGAGAGAGAGCCGTGAGTGATGAAAGAGTTGGAGAAATTTTGGAGTTTTGAAGAGTTGAAGCTTGATTTGGTAAGTAAATTGGTTTATGATGTTTTTTTATTTGTGGAATTGCATTCATGATGTTTAATGGGAAAGATTGGGGTGGTTGTGTTTGAGTTATGACTGTTTTGAGAGAGAAAAGAGTGAAAGATTATCGGAGAAGACGATCTGGAATCCCGTACGTCGCGGCGTGCCTGCGCCACGACGCGGCGAGAATTAATGTTCTCGCACTCGCCGCGGCAAGCGTGAAGGAATTCATCGTGGCAAGCTCTGAAATTCCACGTCGCGGCGAGCTCCCTTCTGACGTCGCGGCGAGCGTCCTTACGCCGCGGCAAGACTGGTTTTTCTGAACTGAGTTAGTTTAGTTTTTGAGTCATAACTGATGATGTAGACCTCCAAATGAAGTGGTGTTTGATTCGTTATGAACTAGAGAAAGAGTTCTACAATTGATGTAAAGAAAGAAGTTTGAATTCAAATTAGTAAGATCTCTAATATTGAATGAAAGTTGAGAATAGTTTCTATTTCAACCTAAGTGTTGTTTCATGATAATTGGAGTATTATTTGGGGACTTCTGAAAATAAATGAAATGCTTTTGGGTTTTTAGAAACTTAGCATAATGGGTGAGTTTGACCAATTGAATAGTAATTTTAACTTTGAGATCTTCTTTGAGAATAAGGGTATTGTCTAAATGGGATAGTGTTTATAGAATGAAAAGTTGGTTTTGAGACAAAAGAAAGTGAAATTGGGATATAGCTCCGGGAATGTCTCGAATACGCATTGTATATTTTTGCATTTCAGCATGTGCATTTGTGAACCTTTCTGATTGTGCATTTAGTAATGGGAAATTATTTGACTGTTATAGAGACACCGTTGGAACGACATTTTATGGATATTGCTGGGACTTCCAGGCAGTAGCTCGAAAGTTACAGGTGAGTAACCTAGTTGGTTCCTCAATCCTTGATTTGTTAAATGTCCTGTTCTTAGAATTTGGTGGAATATGATGATGGGTATATGTGAATTGTTATGTTTGAGATCCCAGACCGAAGGTCCGAGGAATTGTGAGTTTTGGCATTGAAGTGCAAATTGTTTGTGAAAGTGAAAATTTTCATGCTTCAATGTGATAATTTGTAAATGTGTGATGATGTGTAATTGAGAATGAAATGATGGATATGTGAAAATTGTGTATGACTGAAATACCGGACCGAAGGTCCAAAGGAATGGGAATTTGACATTGAAGTGTTAATTGCCTGTGATTGAGAAACTTATATGTTGCCCATGTGATAGACTGTAACTGCGAATTTTTGTGAATAATTGGGAATGAATCGGTTGTTTAAATAAATTGATTCTAATTGAAATGTGATATCATAAGATTATAATAATCGAATTCTATACAAGTTCACTAATAACGGTTGTGACTAGAGCTGCCACCGAGAGCTACAAGCTCGATCACTGAAAGAGAGCCCTCGAAAGGGATTAGTGCATACCCAGAGTGCTCTCCTATCCCTACTGACGCGTGGAATGTAGTGCATACCCAAAGGGCTCTCCTACCCTAAGACGTGTTTACTGTTTAATGCGCCCAAAAAGGGACAGTTCAGAGATATATGCTCAACGCTTAATGTGCCCGAAAATGGACAGTTTAGAGCCACAGGCTCACTGATTAATGTACCCAAATTGGGACAGGACAGGAGCTCAGTCACAATATAGAATTTAAAATGGAAAATGATAGATATGCATCTGATTGTACTGTGAATTGGAAAAAAAGGTTAAATGATTGTATTTCTGTGAAATGCTGATTTATGCTATTGTATGAGAATCTGTGAATTGTCTGTGAATGCATGATCGCGTTATGCATTGAATTGACTTGTGAATTGGGAAAGAGGCAACATGCCTTGCATCAATGTGATACTGCTTGTAATCTTTCTGAATATGCTATTGTGAAAATCTATAAATTTCTATATGATATTTTGAAAGTGTTACCATGTTAATCTGTACGCTATTTGCGTAATGCATGAGTTGAGTGAACCTCGATGATGGTTTCTCACTGAGTTCGCAAAAACTCACCCAAAATTTGCAACTATTTTTTAGGATTTGAATAGTACCCCGTTAGACAAACGGGAGTATGCCTACTGCATGCAAGTCAGAGATTGAGGTCAGGATCAGTTCACGTCTGTATTAGTATCATTCTGTCTTGTGTAAATTGTATCTCTACAATGTCCGCAGAATAGTACTATTATTTTAGAGGACCCCAATTGGTAAATGTTGTATTTGTAATGTGATTACTGAAATTGTTCAGGAATAGCATTGGGCCCATTTTGGCTATGGATTTTTTGTGCATGAATTGATTAAATACTGTTTAGTGCCTTTTAATGACTGAAATTGCGTGGTGATCGAAACTATTTTCGAATTAAAGCAGGCCCAAATTGTTTATTGAATTCCGCACATACCATTGTTTTCAAAATAAAAATGTCATACTGAGTCTTCGGACTGTTATTGAGTGCTCTAGCATACCACCCTCGTGAGGCACGAGCTTGGATATCACCCTCGATGTCGAATTTGGATCTTGCGGGAGTGGGATGCTACAATAAAACCCTTTTATTTCTCTTCAGTTAAAAAAACCACATTATCAGATATCAAAGAAATGTGTTCTTGCACTATTAACAACGAACTAAGAAAGGAAGAAGGAGAGAGTAGATAAAGTTCATAAGTAAAGAAGGCATTTGCAATCAACAAGAGATTATAGCTATTGAGCTTGATTGGTTAGTAATTTCTTTCTTTTGTTTATTGCAAGAAATTTAGAGTTTGAAAGTGTTGAACTAATTGTTTCATAAATGATTTTGATTGAATTCTATACTTAAGATATTGCTTAAAATATTAAAGATCTTTGTTTCCAATGGGTCCATCTTTCCAGTGCTTTGGGAACTCTGGCACCATCATGATGTCTTGGAATGATAAAGTTCTTAATTGCGAACAAACAAAGGAATGAGATTACAAAGCCCAAAATCGAATCCAAGTTGATCTCATAGCAGCGGGCATTGTGAAAAAGGGTTTTAAGAATGGTAATAAACTCTTGCCAGTTTTTAATGTCGACCTAGAATAGATTGCTAACCTTGAGATTCTGTGGCAACAATCTATCGTGGTTAAACTTTTGAGTAGATAGATCTCATTCAAGGTCCCTCTACATCAAGATTGAGTAGATTTGGTCACCGGTTGGTGGATTTGATGTCCTTGATCTTGGACATGATTATTTCTTGGTGAAGTTTGATATATGTGATGATTTTGACAAGGTAAAGAGAGGAGGCCCTTGGGTAATTTTTGACCATTATCTCTCTTTTCGACCATAGACCCTAAATTTTTCAGTTGTTAACTCCGTGGTAGACTCCACATTGGTTTGGGCTCGTTTTTCTGACATATCGGTTTAAAACTATGATGAAGTATTGATGGCATTAGCATCTGGAATTGGACATCTGATCAAAGTTGATAGGAATACTACTTTTGCAAATCGTGGTCACTTTGCTAGGGTATGCGTGGAGGTTGATTTGGATAAATCCCTTATAAGACAACTAGAGATTGATAGAAGATCATATCACGTTGAATATGAAGGGCTCCATACAATTTGCTTTAGATGTGGACGATATGGGCACAAGGATAACACATGTCCTATTATGTTGGATGCTGATCAAAATAAAGTTGATTCCTTCCTGGAAACAACCATGGCGAGGTCAGATAATTGCCAGGAAATAGGACACAATATTGGTGGTGGTGATCAGGGTTAATTACCCAGATTTGGCTCCTGGATGGTGGTGGAAAAAAATTTAGAAGATCAAACCTCTATAAACAGGGAGATTCTGCTCCTAAAATCCTGCGTCATAATGATTATCGATTTTCTCGTTTAAAGGAAGATGACTATGCAATAGATGCTCTATAAGTCTTTGCGGATTCAAGCCACGAAAATGAGGACTAGCCCACATTCACTTTGAAGTTGGATCCACAAGTGGGGATACAAAACTTGGCTGAGTTCCCAAAAAAACAGGCTATTAGTAACAATAGTAAAGGCTCTATTGGACTAATCCAGGAGACTAGAAATTTGGATGGACAAACCTAGTGAAAATCAAACTTTATAGTTCGGAACTGCGATTTACACTGGTCAAACTATTGATGGTTTTCTCACAACATCATCCAAAACTTCACCACTAGTTTCTCCTACCCATCGCTCTTTAGATGAGAGCTTATTACAAAAGGTGGCCTCCTAATTTCGTCAGGCTTTTCAAAATACCATTGTGCCTTCTGGTCTTGTGATCTCTACTACAGCTATCTATGATACTTCCAACAAACAGCAACTTTATGGCCTTCATCATTCCGACCCTGTTGATCTTAGACCGAATGTTCAATAGCCCCCTATTAATATTGTCCCTAGTTCTTCCATGTCCTTGGATGAGGATGGTATGGATGAAACCCTTTCTAGCAATGGAGTGGATATGGATATGGTAACTAGTACTATCATCTGAACTGACAGGTCTCTATCCTATTTTGATGAAAAACAAATTTTAATGATGCATAATCTCAATATTTTAGCTTGGAACTGTTGAGGAGCGACAAATGCAAATTTTGCTTATTGTGTTAAAAACTTGTTTAAGGCTAGAAACCAAATATTCTGATTATTGTGGAACCATATATATCAGATGTGAAAGCAGACAAGGTATCCCAGTCTCTTGGTTTTGATAATATTGTTCGTATAGACTTTGTTGGCTTCTCAGGAGGCATATGGTGACTATGGAAAGATGTCTCACTTCATTTACAAACCTTGGTCTCACATAGACAGTTTATCCATTTCCTTGTTTCGGATGGCAAGAATAATTTATGGTACCTCATAATTGTGTATGCTAGTTCTTAACCTCTGGGAGAGTGATTTTATAGAAGGAGATGTTACATCTTCATAAGATCATTGATTGTCCCTGACTTCTCATAGGGGACTTCAATGATTATACTTGTCCTAGTGAAAAGAGGGGTGGGCTGTTCTTTATATGAAAAGCCGATATTTTCAAGCAAAATTTAGATCGGTGTGGATTGATGGATCTCGGGTTTAAAGGAGCACCTATCATGTATCAAAAAAACATAATGGCGTATTTTCTACCTTTGTCCACCTTGATAGAGCTTTGGGGACTTCTGATTGGTGGTTATTTTTCCCATACCAACTCTTCATCATTTACCTCAAACCCACTCTGATCGTATTCCTATTCTTTTTCAAGTTTCTTGGACTTTTCATACTAATTTTTACACTGTGATCAAAAAGGCTTGGAATAGAGATCACTCTTCTTTGTATGAGTCTTTTAACAGTGTGAACGAAGCTGCCCTTCGCTTTAACAAGGAAATGTTTGGTAACACTTTTCATCGTAAGAAGAGGGTTTTGATGCGTCTGGAAGGAGTGTAAAAGTTCCTTGTTGTTCGACAATCAAAATTTCTCAGTAACTTAGAAAGGGAACTGATTATTGAATATAATGATATTTTATAGTAAGAAGAGGTTTTTTGGTATCAGAAATCTAGAGTTCAGTGGTTGCAACATGGTGACAGGAATACTCGTTTCTTTCATGCTACGACTATTTGTCTCTAAAAAAAAAAAAGATAGAGCGTCTGCATAACTTTGATGGATCTTAGATTATGGAGGAGTCATTTATCCAAGCTAAGGGATTAAATTTTTTCAGAATTTATTTTGTTCTATTGATTATATTACAATGCCTTTTCCTCATATTCCTAGAGAGCCAAAAATTTTTGGAGGACAATGCTCAAAATCTATTAGCGCCTATCTTTAAAGAGGAGGTCTTTACAGCTGTTAACTCTATGAAACCTTATAAAGCACTTGGTCCAGGTGGCTTTCAACTGGTTTTCTATAAGAAGTTTTGGCATGTTATTGGGGATTCTGTTTTTCATATGGTGAATCATGCCTTTATTATTGGATCCTGCCCAATGGAGCTTATTGAAGCTTTAGTGGTTCTCATCCCTAAAGAGAATCATCCACCTCTATGAATTGGTTCAGGCCTATCAACTTGTGTAACGTTAGTTACAAAATTCTCACTAAAGTTCTTGTTCAAAGAATCAGACCACTTTTGGAATCTCTTGTTAGTCCGATGCAAAATGCTTTTATTCCTGGGAGAACATTAGCGGACCATATTATCCTCACTAAAGAAGTGGTGCATGCCATTCGTAGAACCAAAAGGAAAGTGGGTTATATTGCTATGAAGATTGATTTAGTCAAAGATTAAGATAAAGTGGATTGAAACAACAAACTCTAATTGATTTTAGCTTTCCTCCGCTTTATGTTTCCCTAATTATGTCATGTTTTACAAACTCACGGTCATCTATAATTTGGAATGATTCTTGGTTACTGACCTTTTCCCCTAAAAGAGGTCTGCGTCAAGGTGACCCTCTATCTCCTTATTTATGCGTTGTATGGAAAAGTTGTCCTTGCTTATATCCAGTAAAGTGATGTCTAAGGAATGGATGCCTATTAAGATTTCAGGAACTAGTGCCCCTATATCTCACTTATTTTTTGCTGATGATGTTCGCTTATTTTCTCATGCTACCAAAAGCGATTGTATGGTTGCTCTAACCACTATGCGACAATTTTGTTCTTGTTCTAGTATGGTCATCAATGCATAGAAATCTAGGATGTTCTTTGTTTAGTCCAATTCATATAGATATTTAGATTATATTTGCATTTATTTTGCATGTTCATTCATTCATTATAGTAGCATTTTTTAGGTTAATTGATTTAATTGTATTGAGATTGTTATGTATTTTATTTTCTCATTTTTCATTAAAAAAGCATTAAATTTGGCCTCAAATTAGACCAAAGAAGTTTCCGTTGTAGGTGAATAAAAAGAAGAAGCAAGGATGTAACATCCCGTTATTGTTAGCAAGGGTATTATGGTAATATTGGGTCAGACTGATAGGTTTCATTGCATTCATTGATTGAGCGTGTTACTGGCCTCTAATTATAGAGGAACAGGTTTCTTGCATATGCATTTATTCATAGGTACATGTATTCATAATTTTCCGGCATTTTAATTGTGAGTATGAATTGATTGGATTGTGAACTGGAAACTGACTGAACTGACTGAATCATGATTAATTGAGAAATTTGGAGTAAGTGGACTCGAATGACTGATTTAGAATAGTCTAAGAGTGATTGATTACTGATAGTGACTTATAGGAAATTTTTGAGAAATTTGGGAGAAAATGCCCGGACCGGAAATTTTGGAGTGACCGACTGATTGACTGTATAGTACTGAAAGGATTGTCCAATGGCAATGGAAAAATTAGAGTTATACTGTTAGGAAATAAAAATGTTGAGCCATTGAAATTTAGAGACTGAAATTTGAACTGGTTTGGAGACCTATGTCTATATATACCTAGGTTTGAAATTGGGGATTTTTCTAAGGCATTGTCGTTTCTTCTTCTCTCCTCCCACGGCGATCTTCGATTCCTCCCATCGGTGAGGATTCTTTGATCTTTCCTTATGGTTTTCTTCTCATTGTGCTAGGCTAACTTGTTATTGTGATTGTTGAAGGTTGAGAAGCTTGGAGAGTGGATTAATCGTTGATTTGAGAAAGTTTTAGGGTTATGGTGATTTTTGAGAAATTTGTGGATTGATCTTCGATTGGTAAGTTTTAATGGTATTAATGTTGTTATTATGGTTGTTACATGTACTTAGGGCATTTATTGTGAAAGATTGAGTAGTTAGGATGTTTAATGGAGGTTTTAGAGAGCTTTAATGGCGAAAATCGATCGGAGAAGAAGGTGGCGCAATAAATGCGTTCTGACGTCTGGCATAGCCTCGCCGCAAGGCGAAAAAATTTAGTGCTTTCGCCGACGAAGCGCTGGATGACGCCCTTGGGCGAGCACCTGGATGTACGTCGCGATGAGCCTTCTGGCTTACATCGCGATGAGCGGGAAGAGGACGCACGCCGCGGCGAGCGTCATTCACGCCTCGGCGAGTGACCTTCTGTACGTCGCGACGAGGGGCGTAGGTCGCGGCGAGGAATTCTGATTAAATGAGTGTTTGTTTATTGGGCCTAACTTATGGTATAGACCTCCGATTGAGGTGATTCTCGATTCATTATGAACTAGAGAAAGAGGTCTACAATTGAGGATAATTATGAGAGTTAGAATTTAATTTAAGTGGTATTGATTTATCGAGCTTAAGGTCAATTATGGTTCATAATGTGACCTAAATATTGAATTGAGACAATTGGAGATTTAATTGGGATTTTCAATAAAGGTTTTGACCCAATGGATAGGGAATTGCTATAGGGAGTATAAATTGAGGGAAATTGAACTAAATTTTAGAATTGGATCAAATTATTGTCGATTAATTGATCGAAGAGTTAGAATGGGACATAAGAGTTCGAATTGGGTTTTGGCGCCGGGAAAATTGTGAACATGCATTGTACGAAATTTCATAGAGACATATGCATCACTGAATTGTTTAATTGAGCATCTAGTAATGGGACTGTATTTTATCGTTATAGGCGTCGTTGGATCGTCATTCCACGGACATTCTTTGGAACTTCTGGCGTAGCTCGGAAGTTACAGGTGAGTAACCTAGTTGGTTTCTCAAATTCTGACCGTCTAAATGCTCAATGTGAATTACTTGTCAATGTGAAATTGCATGATTACTTGAAATATACATGATCGAGTGGCATGTTTCTACTGTATTGGATTGGACTCTTGATTGGATTGAATTCTTGTGTGATACTTGAGGAATGTAATCTTGGGCTTTATAGCCATACATCATGAGATTATTGAACACTGAATTACTGAACACTGCATTGCATGCATAAATGCATGATCAGATAATGGATGTGTGACCCAAGTTGCTACTATCACTGGAAAGAGCCTTGAGCTCGAATACTGTACTGACCGGGCCTCGAGCCCGAGGGGAGAAATCCTCGCGCTTCCCCATCGAATCTTGGTGAGCACTTGGGCACAACATCAATAATCGGAAAGGAGTCTCATATGCATCATTGTACACATGACCGATTGAATTACAAACTTCTTGAATTGTGTGATGACATGAGAGATTGCAAATTGTTACATCTATCGTGAATCGCTGTATAATTACATGAATTGTGATATGATCTTGTAAATTGTTATATGTTAATTGTAAATTGTTATTTGATACTACAAACCGTTATAGACTCTTGTAAAATGTTATATAATCTTATTAATTGAATATTCTTGTGCGTCTTGTCATTTAATCTGCGTAATGCATGATTTAGTGAACCATCGATGATGGTTTCTCCTTTGAGTTCGCAAACTCACCCAAAATTGCATCTAATTTTTCAGAACTGATAGAGTAGACCCCTAGCTCCGGAGATAGTCTTTTCCTGCCGTGCGAGCGTGCTGGCAAGAGAAGCGATGACACACAGATCGGTCAGTTGGGTTGGACTTTTGCGAATGATCTTAGGATAGATGCTTGTATCAGTTTCCTTTTTGGTTTTGTTTAGGAGACTGATAGACTTGTCTATTCTACTTCTGGATGACTGTATTAACATTCTTTTGGATTTAAAAGTTTATTGATTTATGATATTTGGTTTTAAGTATTGCAATGCCATGTGGATTATTAGTGGGAATGTTCTGGTGGTGCACCTTTATCGTGGGACACGTGTCGGAGCGACCTTCGGGCGTCCCGATGTGTACCCTACGGTGAGGGGGCGCTACATTAAGTGGTATCAGAGCATGGTTTGACATCTTTTGGGCATAGTGCATTTTAGGCTTGAATCACTGTAAGAATAGCAGAATTGATCGGAATTTCTTGTCTGTTTTAGGTCATCCGTCCTTGGAGATCGAGTTGAGTTATCAGCTGACCTGGAATCGGTAGGAGCTAGTAGGGAGTCCCTGATGCCTCATTCAGAGGAGTTGCCTCCTCGAGTTCCTGTGAGACGGGAACGGAGATATGATCAATCGCTGCGTGGCGGGGCGGTTGACTTCTGGGTAGCACCAACCTGCGGAGGTCGAGGATGGCTAGAGAGGACCGAGAGTCCTCGACCGGATGGACTGTGGACCCGGATGGCGTTTTGACTACGCGGTTTCTACGCTTGAGGTCCTACATATCGATGGTGGAAGATCTTCCCGCGGTACCACGGGCCTTGTACACTAACATGGGATGATTTTTTGAGGGCGTTCAAGGACAATTTCATGCCCAAGATCTATCTAGAAATGAAGTTGCAAGAGTTCCTAGAGCTGAGACAAGGGCAGTTGACCGTGGCCAACTATGAGGTGCGGTTCAACGAGTTGGTGGTCTATGCTTCTTCATTGGTGGCTATTGAGACTGACAGGTGTCGGCATTTCGAGGGTGGACTCAATCTGGAGATCCATACCCTATTGGCTAGATCCGATATGGGCATTTTTATTGAGTTGAGGCTGCGGCGGAGGAGGATCGGCATTCTTGAGACAACAGATATGGTGAGGCCGGTCGAGAGATCGAGATTAAGAGATCTAGTGATAGCTGTGAGCGATCTTGGCGGAGGGTATAACAGCGACAAAGTAGGCCCTTCAGATCTGCGGGAGGGGCTGACAATTTGGTCATGGGCAGAGGGGCGATTTGTACTGATGTTAGTGGTGGCGGCGGTGCGAGTTTGAGGCGATCTGCTCCTTTATGTGAGTATTGTGGCAAGAGACACGATGGAGAGTGTCGATGGTATGCGGAGCTGTTTGAGGTGTGGTTCGATGGACCACCTAGTGAGGCTGCCAGAGACTTTGGGAGCCAGTCTCTGTGGTCGGACGATCGGCGACAATGCTGCAGTCTGTGAGAGCCTTGGAGGTGGCTCGGGATGGAGAGGCCGAGGCCGAGCGTAGGGGTCCTGAATGAGGTCGGAGGGACCGAAGCGGAGCAGCGATCCTGAGCTGTGGTCTATGTCATGACTCGGCGGAGGCCCAGATTCCCGGATGTTGTTGCGGGTATGCTTCGATTTCTGGTTTTGAAGCATATGCATTGTTGGATCTTGGATCCACTCATTCTTTCATTGCACCACATTTAGCATGTTGACTGCATGGGGATAGGCAGAGGTTACAGTTTGGGTTAGAGGTGAGTACACCTCTAGGTAGTACAACTGTATTGGGAGAGATCTGTATGGGGTGTCAGGTTCAGATCGATCGAGCAGTTTTGAGTGCCGATCTGATCATTTTGCCTCTGAGGGAGATTGATGTGATATTGGAGATGGACTGGTTGACTGCGCATAGGGCTATTATGGACTGTTATACCAAGGAGGTTGTATTGGAGTCTCTGGTCACCCGTAGATGTGTTTGAGGAGTTAGTCGGCGGTGCCGTGAGGATGATATCCTTCTTGAGTGCCCTAAGATTGATCTTTGGGAGGTGTGAGGCTATTTGGCTCACGTAGTGGATTCAGTCGGCGGTTGCGGGATGTTCCGTAGTCGAGGATTTCCAGGATGTGTTTTCCGAGGAGTTACCGGGATTACCGCCAGAGCGGGAAACAGAGTTCGAGATTGATCTCGTTCGGTGCAAACCCCTATATCGATCCTCCGTATAGGATGGCACCGTGGGCCGAGAGAGCTTAAGGCTCGATTCAGGAGCTCTTGGATAAGGGTTTATTAGACCGAGTGTTTCGCCATAGGGAGCTCCGGTACTGTTTGTGAAGAAGAAGGACGGGACGCTGAGACTGTGTATTGATTATAGGCAGTTGAATCGGGTGACGGTGAAGAATAAGTATCCACTGCCTAGGATTGATGATTTATTTGATCAATTGCAGGGAGCTCAGGTGTTCACTAAATTGGATGCGAGATCGAGTTATTACCGATTGAGGATTGCGAGGCCGATGTGCCAAGAGTGCTTTCGAGAGCGGTATGGGCATTTCGAGTTCCTAGTGATGCCGTTTGGGTTGACTAATGCCTCGGCAGCCTTCATGGCTTTGATGAATAGAGTTTTTCAGCCCTACCTGGATCGGTTCGTGATAGTGTTTATTGATGATATACTTGTTTATTCGAGGAGTAGACAGGAGCACGCTGAGCATCTGAGGATTGTCCTTCAGGTCATGAGAGAGAGGCAGCTGTTTGCCAAATTCGCTAAGTGCGAATTTTGGCTTAATGAGATTGTATTTCTGGGGCACGTGGTGTCCGGTGAGGGTATCCAGGTGGATCCTCACAAGATAGAGGCAGTTATGAGTTGGGAGATTCCAAGGAGTGTGCCAGAGTTGCGGAGTTTCCTAGGATTGGCCGGATATTACCGGAGGTTCGTCGAGAGATTTTCGTTGATCTCCGCCCCTTTGACGAAGCTATTGAGGAAGAATGTGCCATTCAGATGGTCTGAGGAGTGCCAGAAGAGCTTTGAGGAGCTGAAACATCGACTGACTACTGCACCAGTGTTAGGCATTCCTTCTGGTACTGGAGGCTTTGTGGTTTACAGTGAAGCCTCGCATTAGGGATTGAGATGTGTATTGATGCAGCATGGGAGAGTTATAGCGTATGCCTCGAGACAGTTGAGGTCTCACGAGGTGAATTATCCAGTGCATGACTTAGAGTTGACCGCAGTTGTATTTGCTCTGAAGATCTGGAGACATTACCTGTATGGGGAGACGCTCCCGATCTTCACTGATCATAAGAGTCTCAGATATCTGTTGAGTCAGAGAGAGCTCAATCTGAGACAGAGGAGATGGATAGAGTTACTGAAGGACTATGACTGCACAATTAAGTATCATCCAGGGAAGGCCAATGTGGTGGCCGATGCACTGAGTAGGAGATCGCATGGTAGTGCAACTCAGGTTCGAGTTTCGAGGTTACCCGTGCGATTGATTGAGAGCTCTTAATGTCTGATGGATTTGGGCGGGATGGAGCTCGATCGCTACTCGAGGCTGAGGCCGATGTTGCATGATAGGATCCGGAGAGTTCAGGATCAAGACCCAGTGATAGTGAGACTGATTGAGAGAGTCCAGGCCGGTACTGATTCGGAGTTTGAGTTGAGAGATGGGACTTTATGGATGGGACAGAGACTGTGTGTGCCTGATATTGATGATTTGAGATGGGAGATCCTAGAGGAGGCACACGTAGCTGCCTATGCTATGCATCCTGGTACTACCAAGATGTATAATACTCTGAGACAGCATTTCTGGTGGCCTGGTATGAAGAGGCAAGTGGCAGAGTATGTTTCCAGGTGTCTGATTTGTCAGCAGGTTAAGGTAGAGCATCAGGCTCCAGTGGGAAAGTTGCATTCGTTGCCCATTCCAGAGTAAAAATGGGAGCGAATGACCATGGACTTTGTGATGGGATTGCCTAGGACACCGAGGCAGCATGATGCTATCTGGGTCATAGTGGACCGATTATTCAAATCGGCTCACTTCTTGCCGATGAGAGAGCAATACTCTCGTCGGTTGGCCCAAGTATGTAGCGAAGATCGATGCGGTTGCATGGGGTTACATTGTCGATAGTCTCGAGCGGGGACCCGGTGTTCACTTCGAGGTTACGGAAGAGCCTCTGATCGCTATGGATGCGAGGTTGAACTTCAGTACAACGTTTCATCCTCAGACAGATGAACAGAGTGAGAGGACGATTAAGACTATTGAGGACATGCTTCGGGCGTGTGTATTAGAGTTTAGAGGATCATGGGATCAGTATTTGGCACTGATTGAGTTTGCATATAATAACCAGTATCAAAGTAGTATTGGGATGGCACCGTATGAGGCCTTGTATGGGAGGCCGTGTCGATCGCCACTGTATTGGGATGAAGAGGGTATGAGATCGATTGAGGGTCCCGAGCTGATTCAGGACACAGTGGATAAGGTGCAGTTGATCCGAGTCGCATCAAGCGCGGCTCGGATGCATGAACGAAAAAGCTATGTGGATCAGCATCGGCGAGAGATGGAGTACAGTATAGGTGATAGAGAGTTTCTCCGAGTGTCTCCTTGGAAAGGAGTACTGAGCTTTGGCCGTAAGGGCAAGTTGAGCCCTCGGTATATCGGTTCGTATGAGATCCTTGAGAGGATGGGATCGTTGGCTTACAGATTGACGTTACCGAGTGAGATGTCCCAGATGCATGACGTGTTTCATGTTAGTATGCTCCGATGGTACCGTTCAGACCCGGCGTATGTGATTCTGGCTCAGGAGATTGAGATAGCCAGTGATTTGAGTTATGTTGAGGAGCCGGTACAGATTATAGGATCACAGGTCAAGCAGTTAAGAAACAGGGTGATTCCATTGGTGAAAGTCCTTTGGAAGAACCATTCTTCTGAGGAAGCTACATGGGAGACTGAGGAGCATATGAAGAGTTAGTATCCTCATTTATTCGATCGGACAGGTATTAAATTTCGAGGACAAAATTTTTATTAGGAGGGGTGAATTGTAACATCCCGTTACTGTTAGCAAGGGTATTATGGTAATATTGGGTCAGACTGATAGGTTTCATTGCATTCATCGATTGGCGTATTCTTGACCTCTAATTATAGAGAACAGGTTTCTTGCATATGCATTTATTCATAGGTACATGCATTCATGATTTTTCGGCATTTTAATTGTGAGTATGAATTGATTGGATTGTGAACTGGAAACTGACTGAATCATGATTAATTGAGAAATTTGGAGTAAGTGGACTCGAATGACTAATTTAGAATAGTCTAAGAGTGATTGATTACTGATAGTGACTTATAGGAAATTTTGGGAAATTAGGAGAAAATGCGGAATCGAAAATTTTAGAGTGACCGACTGATTGACTGTATAGTACTGAAAGGATTGTCCAATGACAATGGAAAAATTAGAGTTATCTTGTTAGGAAATAAAAATGTTGAGCCATTGAAATTTAGAGACTGAAATTTGAACTGGTTTGGAGACCTATGTCTATATATACCTAGGTTTGAAATCGGGGATTTTCTAAGGCATTTTCGTTTCTTCTTCTCTCCTCCCACGATTTATCTTGATTCCTCCCATCGGTGAGGATTCTTTTATCTTTCCTTATGGTTTTCTTCTCATTGTGCTAGGCTAACTTGTTATTGTGATTGTTGAAGGTTGAGAAGCTTGGAGAGTGGATTAATCGTTGATTTGAGAAAGTTTTAGGGTTATGGTGATTTTTGAGAAATTTGTGGATTGATCTTCGATTGGTAAGTTTTAATGGCATTAATGTTGTTATTATGGTTGTTACATGTACTTATGGCATTTATTGTGAAAGATCGAGTAGTTAGGATGTTTAATGGAGGTTTTAGAGAGCTTTAATGGCGAAAATCGATCGGAGAAGAAGGTGGCGCAGTCGCACGTCGCGACGTTTGGCATGGCCTCGCCGCAGCGAGAAAATTTAGTGCTCGCCGCGATGAACACAGCGGGACGCCGCAGCAAGCGCCTGGATGTACGTCGCGACGAGCGGGAGGAGGATGCACGCCGCGGCGAGCGTCATTCACGCCGCGGCGAGTGACCTTCTGTACGTCGCGACGAGGGGCGTAGGTCGCGGCGAGGAATTCTGATTGAATGAGTGTTTGTTTATTGGGCCTAACTTATGGTATAGACCTCCGATTGAGGTGATTCTCGATTCATTATGAACTAGAGAAAGAGGTCTACAATTGAGGATAATTATGAGAGTTAGAATTTAATTTAAGTGGTATTGATTTATCGAGATTAAGGTCAATTATGGTTCATAGTGTGACCTAAATATTGAATTGAGACAATTGGAGATTTAATTGGGATTTTCAATAAAGGTTTTGACCCAATGGATAGGGAATTGCTATAGGGAGTATAAATTGAGGGAAATTGAACTGAATTTTAGAATTGGATCAAATTATTGTCGATTAATTGAGCAAAGAGTTAGAATGGGACATAAGAATTCGAATTGGGTTTTGGCGCCGGGAAAATCGTGAACATGCATTGTACGAAATTTCATAGAGACATATGCATCACTGAATTGTTTAATTGAGCATCTAGTAATGAGACTGTATTTTACTGTTATAGAGGCGCCGTTGGATCGTCATTCCACGGACATTGCTGAAACTTCCAGGCAGTAGCTCGGAAGTTACAAGTGAGTAACCTAGTTGGTTTCTCAAATTCCTGACTGTTTAAATGCTCAATGTGAATTACTTGCCAATGTGAAATTGCATGATTACTGAAATATACATGATCGAGTGGCATGTTTCTCCTGTATTGGATTGGACTCTTCGTATTGGATTGAATTATCAGATGATCTTGAGGAATGTAATCTTTGGGCTTTTATAGCCGTATAATCGTAGATTCTCAACACTAAATTCTCGAACATCGCATTGCATGCATAAATGCATGATCAGATAATGGATGTGTGACCCAAGTTGCTACTATCACTGGAAAGAGCCTTGAGCTCGAATCTTTGTCTTGACCGGCCTCGAGCCCGAGGAGAAAATCCTAATCGTCCCCATCGAATCTTGATGAGCACTTGGGCACAATACTGAATAACTGGAAAGGAGTCTCATATGCATTGTATACACATAACTGATTGAATTGCAAACTTACTGAATTGTGTGATGACATGAGAGATTGCAAATTGTTACATGTTATCTTGTGAATCGCTGCATAATTTGAATTGTGATATGATCTCGTAACACCCACTCCCCGCAAGACCCGAACCCGACATCGATGGTGATATCCAGTCCGCGCCCATGAAGGTGGCGTCTACATCACTCGACCAAAACTCAAAGCATGATTTTTTTTCTTAACACATACTCACACATATTATCATTTATGCGGAAAAACAATTCAATGGCCTTAGGGCCCTTTTATAATTACAATTAATTTCATCATTAACTTTACAAATTGCTCACATCAAGAATACAAAAGTCCAAGAATAGAAATACACTAAGACAGACGCTTAACCGATCCCACCACTTCTCTGCTTCCTCAACCAGCAGATGTCATATGCCCGTTGCCTAACGGGGTATTCTTCTATGTCCTGAAAAATAATTGCAAATTTTGGGTGAGTTTTGCGAACTCAGTGAGAAACCATCATCGATGGTTCTCCCAATTCATGCATCACATAAGCATGATACAGTACTTATTCCATAATTACACAAAACACACGATTGAAACAATCACAGTACAATTACAGTATACAGATCTCAGAACAGTATATAAAGAACCAGTCAAAACATTGCCAATTATTCAGTCCAGTATGCAATGCACATGTGACTCTTTTCGATTCATTTCAAGATTGTGACCGAAATGCATAATGATGATCAAGATAGACGCGTGCAGGGAGAATTATCTCCCGTCGAGCTCGAGGCTCGGTTCAGTATATCGAGCTCTAGGCTCGGTTCAGTACAGTGGCGTCTCGGTTCACAATTTTCCTTTTAACAGTGCGATGCATTGGTGCATGAATGCACATGTTCCATAACAATAAACATGATATTTCACAGTTATAATCCACGTAATCCCCGTAGGGCAATCAATCACAGTAAACACATAGATTGGAATAACCAACTAGGTTACTCACCTAATAACTTCCACGCTAGCGCCGGGAAGTCTCTGCCAAGTCTGTGGAACGATGGTCCACTTGAGCCTCTATAGCAAATTAAATGAATAACCATTACCATTGGTATAAATGACTAAACAATGCACATGAAATCAGTAAAATGTGTATAATGCATGTTCATGGCAATCCCGGCCCTAATCCAATATTTCCCCATAAAAAAAATTCTATCAAAAATTAGAAATCCATAGGCACTGACGGTGCGCAATTCGGACCTCTATAGGTCCCCAATTAAATAAAACAGTGATTCACCGTTCCGTTACCCGGGGCTACGTCAAATTCCCGTCTAAAAATCCCGAATCTCTCAGAAAATGAAATTAAATATTCGATGAACCCGATGCCTCAAGAATCAGGTCAATCGGACGTCGGACGGAAAAGTTATTCACGAAAGAACCCAAAACGCAACAATTTATATTTTTATATATAACCCTTATTTCCCCCTTTATTTTCTGATTTCCAACCAAACTTCCAACACCCATAACTCTTTCTACACATTTCTGAAAAATGCAATCTATACCTTGTTGGAAAGCTTATGAAAAGCTCTACAATTCTCAAGAAGACCATAAAAATCAATTCCAACCCTAAGGGTGTCAAAAACTCCAACAAACCTACTGCTTACTCAATTTCCATCAACACAGGGCAGTACATTGGCAATTTCATAACTCACTGATTCTTCAGTAATAAATTACCACAAAAATATGGTCAATAAGTTCACAATGTCCTCAACAACTTTCATGAACAACCCAAAATCAAATTCTATTTCTAAACAAGTCAATTAATTCATTCAATGTTACTGTCCCTGAAATCCTCCAATTTGAGCAGTAACCTTATAACAAGCATAACTCCCTGTACACAAGTTAGAAAAATCAGAACTTTATATCCCTGGAAAGATAAATCCTCAAACTTCAATTCTTCCTGAAATAACCAAACTCCTATTCAACCTCTAACAGTTTCAAATATGTTAAGCAAGTTTCTGACCTAATCAGCACTTAACATCACAATGTAGGTTCAGCTTTTGAAATTCCATATCTCCCACATCTGATTCCCAAACATTATAAGTCATATATCAATTTCAATATCAATGTGTCATCTAGAACTCTTCAGTAGATCCCTAAAACCAGTTCAGTCCACAAAAATTACTAAAATTACTTCAAAACAGAATGTACACCAAATCTGCTAATCCAGCTAGGTTTCACTCATGCATAAAAACAGTCCGTAGTTATCAGTCCATAACTCCTACTGTACTTATCGAAAAATTGCAAAATCAGTGGAAATGGAAAGCTAACTCAATATGCTACAACTTTCATGAAGACCAATTTCCCAAATTCCATACCAATTAATTCAGAAAAATCACCAAACTAATTAGGTCATAAATATAGGTACTGTTCACAGACCCCAAAACAGACATTTTCCATGGAAATTTTCGACCTTCTAACATTACAATTTAACAATACCTATTTCACACTAAATTGAAGCCAACATCCCAACGTTTCATTGGGAACAAACCTTGCCTCATTTGCATATCTAAACAATTAGTTATGATCAAAACATTACAATAGGTCAAAGGTGCATTTTCCAGCTTTCCACATTAACCTAACTCCTACCACTTCTAATACCTATAACCCATCACTAAACATCCATTTCTACCACTAATTCAACCACAAACTAATCACAACATTTACTTACATGTTTATATATAAGTTAGAAGCACTCACATACACAATTTCAGATTTTATTTCCATTCATTTAAACATCATAACATCATTAACAACATCTCTTTCACCTTCTTTAACTACCATACCCAATTCCCTAACACAAGCATGCATTAAACCTATGCAAAACTACCACTTTCATGATCAAATAAGTGCTTAAAGGATCTCCATAAATGCATCAAACTACCAAAAGCATAAAACCAAACATCATTCCTTACCTTAAACAAGTTACAAACTATCAATCTCCAAGTCTTCAAAACTCTCCCTACTTCCAACCTTGATACCTCACCCACGGTTATCATAAACATAACAAACTCAAGGCTTGAGCTTGGTCTTGGTAGAGAATAAGGAGAGGCAAGCAAGAAACATGGAAGAGCCTTCTTGTATGAGATGGGCAAGAAACTTTCAAGAAGGAGAAAGGCACACCAAGGAAGGAGACAAGCAAAGTTTGGATGAAGGAGAAGAACAAACCAACTTTTGTTTTGCTCAAAGGAGAGTCGATATGACAAGGAAAACTCAAGCCCCATTTGATCTTTTAAAAGTAATTTATTGACTTCACACATGGGGAATGTCGTAGATGATAAGTATAAGAAGACAAAGTGAACAAATGTGGGGGACACTTGGCTTTTAATGGTACAAAAGACAAAAATAAGTTAATCCAATCAATTAAGAACATTTATCCCACTTAAGCTCTAATCATGGCTCTAACATAATTCTCAAAATTATTTATTCACTAATCTCATGCCATTAGGCAATCCCTTTTCAATACAAAAAGGCTCACTCAATTGTCGGTTGAATTTTCCGGTCCCGGCAAGAACCCCGAAAAATTCCAGAAAAATTCCCATAAATCCCTAAAAATGGGAAATAATTTATGACGCACTCCAAATAATTTTCCAAATACAACTATCCCATAAATTTCACAAAGGTCTCAATTTGAAACCTAAGTTTAAAATGTCATGAATGCTCATTACCATGTGCATATGCAAAACAATCATTAGTCATAGAGGCTATATCTTTGTATGCACATGCCGAGTTCTAATTCAATCGTCTAACCCATCCCAAATTACCAAAATACCCTTCTCATCGGTGACGGATGTTACAATTCTCCCTCCTAATAAAAATTTCGTCATGAAATTTCATATCTGATTGATCAGAAGGCGGGGATTCTTTTCGATTAACACACTGCTTCCCATCGATTTAGCTACACGACCACATTCGGTCAATGAGCGGAGATCAAAACAATCAATGACTCTATTTCCCTTTCTCAAGCTTTCCATTATTTTACTGCTTTCTCATGATTATGCACAATTTGTCACTTTTCAATAGCATCACTATCAATAACATAAATATTGAATCCTAACAATATTTCCAATTCCATCTATGAAACACTTTGTGAATCCGAACCATCTTTTAGGTTTTTAGTCTAACTTTCCAATCCATAATTCTATTCACACCACAATCGCATAGAGGCCCCCCATTACGAATTCAATTTCTTTTAACTACACCTTTATTTTCCATCTAAGTACCTTTTTGTCGAGGTCATACCGTTCAAAATATTTCATTTATCGCTTATCAGATTTCGTTATTATCAAAACACAAATCTCATGACATTTGTAACCTCAGTGTGAATCAATTCGATTCATTGTCACCATCCTAATTTTTTTTTAACCTATCACTTTATTGCCCTGATCACATAATATAGGGATAACGATTTCTTTTTGGACAGTAAGACCCCTTATACACTATCTGCCACCAATATAATGATTGTCATGCCACAATCACCTGCACTATACATCAATCTCATATTCCCCATGAACTCCAAAATACCTGTTGGTTAATCACACATATCATCATTCACTTATAATCATTTGATTTCCCATTCCAACCTTTCAATTACTATTTCAATACTCTTACTAGAACATAAAGCTTCGATTGTTTCTTATGTTTTCTCTAACAGTTTCTTTAGTGAAATCGTCCATATCACTTACTTCAATTCTGAAGATCATTCACTCAAAATTTGGATTCATTCACAATTCTTTTATAAGGTTCGCACATTTTAAGTCCTCAATTTGGGTTTTACCAAATCTTTTTTATCCACACCAGTTTCGGAATTCCAATAGCGAAAAGTCTTTCCGTTTAGCCTCTTTTTGTTAGCTCGACAGTTTACACTCGGTAACACAATCATAACCCTATCACTAAAATTGCGATCATCTTATTTGAATTTCCTATTCCATACTTTGAATTTCAACCCAAATTCTGCTAGGAAAAAAACTCAATCATATAACCCTATTCAAATCTTCTATTGTCCTACCCAGTCATAGACACCTTCAATTTCAAAGCAGTACTCCGTACATCAAATTTCAATTCGTCAATCACGATATAGCCCATAAAGTTATATTTGTCTTTAGGTACAAAAATTACTTTACATAGTTTCATCATATTGCAGTATAACCTTTACTGAGACATTTCTGTACATATTACAAAATCTCCAAATGTCTCTTTCACAGTCATCTATCATTTGATTCACACGTTTTCCTCAATTAATTTTGATCTTTAACCATTTTTGGACATATCCAGCCTATACCCAATTTCAAAATAAATCTTCAAATTCCACGTATATACATTCTTACAATTTCGCATTTTCCCAATACCTCAATTTTCATTAAGTCTCTCAATATGCCACGTTCGAATAATGCTTCATCCCCTATTTATTCAATTAATGTCAAATTCACTCTTATGAAACTCGCATAATATACAATTTCCTCAACTGTGCCGATTTATCTTCTTCACTTTTCAAATACATTCGATCGCTCATTGATGATCTTAGTCATTCTCCAATATGACTACAATCAAGACACTTTACTTTTCATTAGCACCCTACTATCAGGGCATTGTCATCTCAAACAAGTACAATCCTAAATCCCTTATATCCGTGATCAATTCGTATAACTTTTTAAATATCAAAATGTCTCCAATGAGGAACGATTTTCTTATAATTTTCTCAGTTCCATCGGCTATATTCTGACACATGTTCCTTTATCCTGACTTCTCCACATAACCCAATTTATTTACGATAGAACACTGCCTAAATTGACTAAACATTCATCATATCAATTTCGTACTTTCGTAACGCCATTACACAATTATACTCAAACCGGTATTTTCCTCATATTCACAATCAATATTCCTCGATGCTCAATCAATATTTTATCTCGTCATCATAATGGAAGCATTTTTTTTTACTTCTTACGCCCGAGTCTCTGCTAGAATTAAGATTCCAAATTTAACTTGTAATTCATTTCAAATTTATCTCTATACTGTCCTTGCATTAATCACTATTCAATTTAATCATTCGATTAACTTAATCCAATTCAAGTAAATTTCTCAACATCACAGTCATCACATTTCTTGTCAGTCATTCTCAATACTACAGGAACTCAATTTTCAACTATACACTATATCCCATGTAGACCAATCTATGCCAGAATCCATATAATCCGAACATCCTTTTTAATACTGTTCATTTAGGTCCGCACTAGCAAAATCATTGCATCGATATACCAATTAATCACTTACACTAGGATACACAATACTCTCTCTCTTTGCACCTATCCTCACTCGTGAGGATTATATCATGGTCAAGTCCTCAACATGTAACAATTTCAATTCATTCCCAATAAATCACTATAATCATCACATCGATTTGAAAATGTACTCATCAATTTATTTTCAAGCAGAAAAAAAAAACCTTGCTATACTCATGTCCATCTTTTATTCCCTCAAGTTCATTACCTATGATAACATCATTAACAGTCTCACTCTTTCCCAATTAATCACTATAGGCACTTTCATTTCTCATTCCAACTTATATTGAATTTTATACGTCACGATCATCCCGTAACTCTCTAGTTACTTCTCCTACCTTTTCCACGTATACGAGACAAGTTCGCTTAATAAATTTCACTTATCAGGGGGGGTTGTGTTCCCATAATCTAGTATGTATTCACTTAGGCAAATCAACTGAACCTTGACCACTCTTTCATCTGCCATTTTCAGTATCTTACATTTCACTCTTTTCAGTATCACATCATACCTATATATTTTTACACTCAAATCCATATCATCGATATACAATCACTCTTGATTTCTCGCTAACATAACTGATTCACAATCATAATTCATTATTCAAAACACTCGTCACAGTAATCAATCCCAATTCTAACATTTTGTTTTCATCTACTAAGTTGATACACTTGCAATCTTACCAAATCATCATCTTCTGCTTTCCTCTATCAATTTGCAACTATTTCAATCTATTCCACCTCCAAGGGGATACCCAGTATAACGCTAATATTGTATATCAAGGTACATCCACCAATACCCATTAAATTCTCATTTCGATAATCAATCCCAATGGCAAACATTTCAATTTCTTCCACTTTAAACACTTTCACTCTTGTCTTTCCTATCAAGTCCTCTATCAATCCACAAGTCTATTTTTATGTCTATCCTACAATCAAGGACATACCTCAGTATCACTCTCATATTGTATTTCATCGTATATCCACCAATATCGATACACTAAATGTTCATTTGCCAGATCGAACCATACACTTTTTCTCAACCTACTATGTTCACAACTTTCTTTTATCGCATTCCAACATATCATTATTTCCTCACTATTTCTAACCGCTTAATCGATCGATACATGCTCATGCATGTGACTCACATCTTGAACTAGGGATCGCTTGTCACTATCTGCCGTGACATGACTTGGATGCATGTGACTTGACACAAATTTCAGAATGCCCATGTACAATCGTACTTCTGGGCTCTGATACCACCTAAATGTAACACCCACTCCCGCAAGACCGAACCCGACATCGATGGTGATATCCGAGTCCGCGCCCATGAAAGGTGGCGTGCTACATCACTCGATCAAAACTCAAAGATGAAATTTTTTTCTTAACACATACTCACACATATTATCATTTATGCGGAAAAACAATTCAATGGCCTTAGGGCCCTTTTATAATTACAATTAATTTCACCATTAACTTTACAAATTGCTCACATCAAGAATACAAAAGTCCAAGAATAGAAATACACTAAGACAGACGCGAATCGATCCCACCACTTCTCCGCTTCCTCAACCAGCAGATGTCATACGCCTGCTGCCTAACGGGTATTCTTCTAAGTCCCGAAAATAATTGCAAATTTTGGGTGAGTTTTGCGAACTCAAGAGAAACCATCATCGATGGTTCTCCCAATTCATGCATCACATAAGCATGATACGAAGACTTATTCCATAATTACACAAAACACACGATTGAAACAATCACAAGACAATTACAATATACGATCTCGAGCGGATATAAAGAACCAGTCAAAACATTGCCAATTATTCATCCGAGATGCAATGCACATGTGACTCTTTTCGATTCATTTCAGATTGTGACCGAAGCGCATAACGGTGATCAAGATAGACGCGTGCAGGGAGAATTATCTCCGTCGAGCTCGAGGCTCGGTTCAGATATCGAGCTCTAGGCTCGGTTCAGATCTGATGGCGTCTCGGTTCACAATTTTCCTTTTAACGATCACGATGCATTGGTGCGTGAATGCACATGGTCCATAACAATAAACATGATATTTCACAGTTATAATCCACGTAATCCCCGTAGGGCAATCAATCACAGTAAACACATAGATTGGAATAACCAACTAGGTTACTCACCTAATAACTTCCACGCTAGCGCCGGGAAGTCTCTGCCAAGTCTGTGAAACGATGGTCCACTTGAGCCTCTATAGCAAATTAAATGAATAACCATTACCATTGGTATAAATGACTAAACAATGCACATGAAATCAGTAAAATGTGTATAATGCATGTTCATGGCAATCCCGGCCCTAATCTAATATTTCCCCATAAAAAAAATTCTATCAAAAATTAGAAATCCATAGGCACTGACGGTGCGCAATTCGGACCTCTATAGGTTCCCAATTAAATAAAACAGTGATTCACCGTTCCGTTACCCGGAGTTACGTCAAATTCCCGTCTAAAAATCCCGAATCTCGCAGAAAATGAAATTAAATATTCGATGAACCCGATGCCTCAAGAATCAGGTCAATCGGACGTCGGACGGAAAAGTTATTCACGAAAGAACCCAAAACGCAACAATTTATATTTTTATATATAACCCTTATTTCCCCCTTTATTTTCTGATTTCCAACCAAACTTCCAACACCCATAACTCTTTCTACACATTTCTGAAAAATGCAAACTATACCTTGTTGGAAAGCTTATGAAAAGCTCTACAATTCTCAAGAAGACCATAAAAATCAATTCCAACCCTAAGGGTGTCAAAAACTCCAACAAACCTACTGCTTACTCAATTTCCATCAACACAGGGCAGTACATTGGCAATTTCATAACTCACTGATTCTTCAGTAATAAATTACCACAAAACTATGGTCAATAAGTTCACAATGTCCTCAACAACTTTCATGAACAACCCAAAATCAAATTCTATTTCTAAACAAGTCAATTAATTCATTCAATGTTACTGTCCCTGAAATCCTCCAATTTGAGCAGTAACCTTATAACAAGCATAACTCCCTGTACAAAAGTTAGAAAAATCAGAACTTTATATCCATGGAAAGATAAATCCTCAAACTTAAATTCTTCCTGAAATAACCAAACTCCTATTCAACCTCTAACAGTTTCAAATATGTTAAGCAAGTTTCTGACCTAATCAGCACTTAACATCACAATGTAGGTTCAGCTTTTGAAATTCCATATCTCCCACATCTGATTCCCAAAAATTATAATCCATATATCAATTTCAAGATCAATGTGTCATCTAGAACTCTTCAGTAGATCCATAAAACCAGTTCAGTCCACAAAAATTACTAAAATTAGTTCAAAACAGAATGTACACCAAATCTGCTAATCCAGCTAGGTTTCACTCATGCATAAAAACAGTCCGTAGTTATCAGTCCATAACTCCTACTATACTTATCGAAAAATTGCAAAATCAGTGGCAATGGAAAGCTAACTCAATATGCTACAACTTTCATGCAGATCAATTTCCCAAATTCCATACCAATTAATTCAGAAAAATCACCAAACTAATTAGGTCATAAATACGGGTACTGTTCACAGACCCCAAAACAGACATTTTCCATGGAAATTTTCGACCTTTTAACATTACAATTTAACAATACCTATTTCACACTAAATTGAAGCCAACATCCCAACGTTTCATTGGGAACAAACCTTGCCTCATTTGCATATCTAAACAATTAGTTATGATCAAAACATTACAATAGGTCAAAGGTGCATTTTCCAGCTTTCCACATTAACCTAACTCCTACCACTTCTAATACCTATAACCCATCACTAAACATCCATTTCTACCACTAATTCAACCACAAACTAATCACAACATTTACTTACATGTTTATATATAAGTTAGAAGCACTCACATACACAATTTCCAGATTTTATTTCCATTCATTTAAACATCATAACATCATTAACAACATCTCTTTCACCTTCTTTAACTACCATACCCAATTCCCTAACACAAGCATGCATTAAACCTATGCAAAACTACCACTTTCATGATCAAATAAGTGCTTAAAGGATCTCCATAAATGCATCAAACTACCAAAAGCATAAAACCAAACATCATTCCTTACCTTAAACAAGTTACAAACTATCAATCTCCAAGTCTTCAAAACTCTCCCTACTTCCAACCTTGATACCTCACCCACGGTTATCATAAACATAACAAACTCAAGGCTTGAGCTTGGTCTTGGTAGAGAATAAGGAGAGGCAAGCAAGAAACATGGAAGAGCCTTCTTGTATGAGATGGGCAAGAAACTTTCGAAGAAGGAGAAAGGCACACCAAGGAAGGAGACAAGCAAAGTTTGGGATGAAGGAGAAGAACAAACCAACTTTTGTTTTGCTCAAAGGAGAGTCGATATGACAAGGAAAACTCAAGCCCCATTTGATCTTTTAAAAGTAATTTATTGACTTCACACATGGGGAATGTCGAGATGATAAGTATAAGAAGACAAAGTGAACAAATGTGGGGACACTTGGCTTTTAATGGTACAAAAGACAAAATAAGTTAATCCAATCAATTAAGAACATTTATCCCACTTAAGCTCTAATCATGGCTCTAACATAATTCTCAAAATTATTTATTCACTAATCTCATGCCATTAGGCAATCCTTTTCAATACAAAAGGCTCACTCAAATTGTCATTGAATTTTCCTATCCGCAAGAACCCCTAAAAATTCCGAAAAATTCCATAAATCCCAAAATGGGAAATAATTTATGACGACTCAAATAATTTTCCAAATACAACTATCCCATAAATTTCACAAAAGGTCTCAATTTGAAACCTAAGTTTAAAATGTCATGAATGCTCGTTACCATGTGCATATGCAAAACAATCATTAGTCATAGAGGCTATATCTTTGTATGCACATGCCGAGTTCTAATTCAATACGCCTAACCCATCCCAAATTACCAAAATACCCTTCTCATCGGTGATGGATGTTACGAGATCAGAAATTGTTATATGTTATTGTAAATTGTTATTTGATATCGCAAACTGTTA
This sequence comes from Erythroxylum novogranatense, assembly GCA_029891385.1. Classification (NCBI taxonomy): domain Eukaryota; kingdom Viridiplantae; phylum Streptophyta; class Magnoliopsida; order Malpighiales; family Erythroxylaceae; genus Erythroxylum; species Erythroxylum novogranatense. Next base: position 91,301,114 of record CM057230.1, read on the forward strand.
TAGACATCGTAAAATGTTATATAATACCGTTAATTGAATATTATCGTCGTGTCTTTGTCGCAATCTACGTAATGCATGATTTGAGTGAACCATCGATGATGGTTTCTCACTGAGTTCGCAAACTCACCCAAAATTGCATCTAATTTTTCAGGACTGATAGAGTAGACCCCTAGCTCCGGAGATAGTCTTTTCTTGTCGTGCGAGCGTGTTGGCAAGAGAAGCGATGGCACACAGGTCGGTCAGCTGGGTTGGACTTTTGCGGATGATCTTAGGATAGATGCTTGTAACAGTTTCCTTTTTGGTTTTGTTTAGGAGACTGATAGACTTGTCTATTCTGCTTCTGGATGACTGTATTAAGATTCTTTTGGATTTAAAAGTTTACTGATTTCTGATATTTGGTTTTAATTATTGCGATGCCATGTGGATTATTAGTGGGAATATTCTGGTGGTGCACCTTTATTATGGGATACGTGTCGGAGTGACCTTCGGGCGTCTTGATGTGTACCCTACGGTGAGGGGGCGCTATAAAGGAGCTGTCCAAAACGAGCACATGAGGAGAGTTAGGCTGAATTGGGTGAGGAGTTTAAATTGTCAAATCAGCTCCATGGGGTACTCACGTTACACCAAAGGAGGGAGGGCTCCACCAAGCACTCACTCCATATTCAGTTATTCACGTTACAAAGGGGGGAAGCTTGACATTTAATTGTTGGAAGTGACCCACCAAGCAACAATGTTACACACTAGAAAACACCAAGGAGAGGTTCCAGTTGCTGATTGTGTAGGAAAGAAGACGTTAGCATTTGGGGAGGACAACAAGCCATCAAGTTTACAGCTTAAGAGACCCACCACACCACCAGCAGGAGACGTGACCAACCTGGAGGAAAGACCCACACCCATGCTGACAAGAGGAGCACTCACATTATCCCAACAGCAGACAACCAAAGCAGAAACGCAGCACATGAGGAGGGCCATGCCAAGGCAGAAAAAGAGTTGAAAAAACCAAGAAGGTGTCCCACCTCCCACCATGCACAGCAGTTGGAGACGTGAACAGCTGACCAAGAGACCCAAAATCTTTGCCAAAGTAGAAGAGGATAGCTGGAAAGCACAAGAAGAAGAGCTGGAGTAATCATGCACGACCATGCACGACAGCTGGATACACACTAGGTAAGTGAACTGAAGGAGAGCGTGAATAAAAGGAGAGAGGGGCATTAAATGAAAAAAGGAGGTGAAGGGAGAGTGTGCGTGAGTGTGTGTGCAACATGAGGTGAGGGAGAAAATTAAAGGAGATGTTTAGAGAGGAATAAAAAAATAGCCACAAAAGAGAGGAAGAAAGGTGGGTGTGCGTGAATCAAAAGGGGTTGTGCGTGAATAGAATGAAAAGAAAAGAGGGGGAATTTTGGGAGCTTTAAAAGGTTACTCCAGCACTCACTAACTCCCTGAACGTTACACAAGAAAGGAGGAGCAAAAGTTCACCAATATTCACCAAGAAGAGGAGACGCAACTCACCCAAGTATTAAACTAACATCACGCATACACCAAAAGGAGGTGAGAGGAATGTTTTGGGATGAGAAATAATTTGAGTTGAAGAAGAAAGACACAAGCTGAAGGTGGACTGAAGGAAAATAGCGTGGAGTGGAGCAACTGACCATCAAGAGGTAAGACTCATCAGGCGTAGCTTGACTAGAGACTCTAACGTGGCAACTGGTTTTTGGGGGAGACCAACGTTACAAGATAAAAGAGCTCCAGCACATTAACGTCAACGCATACACCAAAGAGGGAAGGAAGATACTCTCAAACTTTGGCAGCAGTGGAGAGGGCATAAACGTTACACCACTCAAGAGGAGAGCTGGAGCAAAAATGTTGCAGACCAGGAGGCTGACTCACCAGACAGTAACACGCCATCACCTGGAGCTCATCAGGGGCAGCACCACGCAGGCAGAGCTAGAGACGCAAACAACACAAAGAGGGGGAATTCAAAAACTCATTCATTATCTGATTATTATTTGATTTCTCCTAATGTTGGTTGTTGACTTTAATGCTCGTGGTTTTCATCATGTCATGACTGAGTAGTTTCCTCAAAACTTCAAGGTTGGGCTGAAGCTTTTAGCTAATTTTTGTGGACTACATTTCGGTTGATTTATGAGTGTGAATTTACAAGTTTGATTTTTCTATTTTGATATTAATTCTGCTGGTATTGTAGTTGGCCAACCATTACTAAGCATTAGTTGTTAATTGAAGAACCGATAGGTGAAAATTAATAACGGAACTCCAAAATAGGGAACTTATAAATTTCAGATTTATACATAAACTGAATTTATGAGAGAAAACCAGGTTAGCAAAGAACTTAATGGGTTATGCTTGATTGCTAGTTTACGATAGTAGATTAGGATTATTGCATAACTCTCCTTTGATACCTTGAAAAAGGATCTAAGAAACTCTAGGCTCAACCTTCTATCAACCAAAATTCGCCTCATAAATTGACCCAGGTAAAGTCTATAGAAAGCGCTAAAAGTGGAACCATCCTTAAAGCTTACTACATTCCATTCGAATTAACCCCTAAGAATATTCGCAATTTTCCTTAACTTTGACTTTGTTATTTTTGCTAGTTAATTTTCTTAATTTAATTTCCCCAAACATACAAAATCACTAGTCCAATTAATTGAGAGATCTAAGCCTAGTACTTACACAATTACTCCCTGTGAGACGATATTATACTGTACTACTTGAGATCCGTGAACTTGCAGAACCGCATCAAGTTTTTTAGCACCGTTGCCATGGAGTAATCCCTGAGTAATATTAGGTGACTGATTATTTGGTTAAATTGGACATTTTTTTTCTCTTTTCTTTTTTATTTCTTTTGTGTTTTGTGTTAATAAATTTTGTTAAAATTGATTTTTGTTTTGTTTTCTTTTATTTTTCTCTTTTTACTATCTACTTTTTATTTTGCATTTTCTGCACCTTGCATTTGATTTTGCTTTGTGTTTTGTTTTAGTCTATGCGAAGGGTCGTTAGTACTGAAGAATTATTATTCAATTTTGAAATCGAGAAGACAACTAAGGCACTAAGGAAGGAAGCAAAAGCTAGAAAAGCACGAGCAAGAGCATCTAACGCACAACCTGTGCAGGAACACCAGATCGAACCCGAATTTACTACAACTTTTCTAACAGAAGAGACAGTTGAGTCTGAAATGGCCGAACAAAATCAGAGAACAATGCGGGATCTTGTGGTCCCAGATTTTAGGAAATTTCGCCCAAGCATTACAAGGCCTCCTATGCAAGAGAATAATTTTGAGTTGAAACCTAGCCTTGTGCAGATGGTGCAACAGAATCAGTTCGGAGGGCACCCAATAGAAAACCCGAATGTCCACTTGTAGCAATTTTTGGAGATTTGTGAAATGTTGAAGCTGAACGGGATACCTGAGGATGCTATAAGGCTTCGATTGTTTCCCTTCTATGTGAGAGATTGGGCTAAGGATTGGCTCCATTCATTACCACCCGGTTCGATAAATAATTGGCAAGAATTGTCCAAAGCTTTTATGGCTCAGTATTTTCCACTCGGGAAGATGACAAAACTCAGGAGTGAGCTGACCTCATTTCAGCCCAAAGAAGATGAGTCGTTGTATGAAGCATGGGAACGGTACAAGGAGCTTCAACGCAAATGTCCACATCATGGTGTCCCGAAGTGGATGATCGTGCAAATATTCTATAACGGAGTTTCTCCAGTTATGCGAAGTACAATCGATGCTGCGGCTGGAGGTGATTTAATGAACAAGAATGAAGATGAGGCCTTCATGTTATTGGAGAAAATTGCCTACAACAACTACCAGTGGAACAATGCTCGGAAAGAGGTTAAGCAAGAAGGGAAGAAACCTCAAGGAGTCTTCGAATTGGATGCCTTTACCTTGTTGAATTCGAAATTTGAAGCTCTTTCAAGGAAATTGGATAAGTTTGCTGCAACTGCTATGAGTAATGTGAATGCCTTACAGGATCAGGATTTTGGGTCGAGTATAGGAACAGAATTTCAGAACGTTGGGCAAGAATTTGGAGCTAAACATATGAATTTTGTGGCAAACTATGGGCAGAAGAACCAAGATGGAGCTTTCGCAAACACTTATAACCCTGAATGGCGAAACCACCCAAATTTCTCCTGGTCTCAACAACCCAAGCCACCCTAAAATTTTCCTAACCAAACCCTTTACCCACAAAATCAACCACATTACCAACAGACCCAGCAACAAAAAAACCGTGTCCCTTCAGGTTTTTTAAACTTGAGACAACAAGCCCAGCTACCTAAACCTAAGTCCAACCTTGAATCAATGATGAAGACCTTTATGCAGAAGCAGGGAGACTTGATTCAGCAACTTACTACCCGAATGGACCAACTGACAGTCCATAATAAGATACTTGAGACTCAGATTGCGCAACAAGCTGCATCACTAAGGCTTCACAAGGGTAAGCTAGCAGCACAACCAGAGGCTCCTAAGGAAACCAAAGCAGTGATACTAAGAAGTGGAAAGGTTTTGGAACCTATGGTACAGAAGAATAGGGCTGAAAAAGAATATGAGGGAATAGATCAAGATACACAACTTGTGCAATCAACTCACAGCCTGTGCAACAATCACCTGAGCCTGAAAAATACATACCACCACCACCATATAAACCATCAATCCCATTCCCTCAGAGATTTCATAGAGCTAAGTTAGACCAGCAGTTTGGAAAATTTGTTGACATTCTGAAGAAGCTCTATGTTAACATCCCCTTCACAGAAGCCCTTACTCAAATGCCTACTTATGCCAAGTTCTTAAAGGAGATCTTATCCAATAAAAGAAGGCTAGAGGAATATGCGACTGTGGCTCTTACAGAAGAATCAAGTGCCATTCTTCAAAACAAACTCCCTCCCAAGCTTCAAGATCCGAGAAGTTTCTCGATACCTTGCCAAATTGGAACCACAACAATTGGGAGAGCATTATGTGATCTGGGGGCAAGTGTGAGCTTATTGCCATTATCTATCTGTCAGAAATTGGACATCGGAGAACTTAAACCAACTACCATATCTTTGCAGCTAGCTGACAGGTCTATAAAATTTCCCATTGGGATTTTGGAAAATGTGCCTCTCAAGGTTGGAAGTCTTTTTATCCCGGTAGACTTCGTTGTGTTAGAAATGGAGGAGGATACTAACATATCCATTATACTTGGGAGACCCTTTTTAGCCACAGCTGGAGCAATCATAGATGTTAAGAATGGAAAAATGACTCTAAGAGTGGGGGAGGAAGAAGTTGAGTTTAATTTGGGAAAGGCAATGAAGGCTAAGGATGACAAGGATTCTTGTTTAAGGGTAGACCTTATTGATGGGCTGGTTGGTGCTGAATTCAGAAAATCTCATCCAAAGGATTCGTTGAAACACTGCTTAGTGAAGGCTGTAGCAACTGTAGGGGGTAATACATAATTTATGGAGAAGGAGACAAAAGTCTTTGAATTCGTGCAGATGCTCAATGAACAATCTGTGCAAAAATCTACGCAACCTGTGCAACCTAAACTAAAACCATCATTGATTCGAACAAAGAAGAACCTCCGAATGTAGAATTGAAACCGTTGCCTCCTAACCTCAGGTATGAATTTTTGATCCCTAATTCGACCTATCCAGTCATTGATAATGCTTTTTTAAGCCCTGTGCAGGTTGATAAACTTTTAAGAGTGCTTAGAGAGCACAAGCAAGCATATTGGGTTGTTCAGAAGCCTAATTTGGACTTTAAGGCAGCTGGAGAAAAGTGTTTACTTCAGTTGAATGAGTTAGAGGAGCTTCGCTTGGATGCTTATGAGAATGCCCGAATCTACAAGGAAAGAACAAAGAGATGGCATGATCAACATATTATCCAAAGAGAGTTCAAGGAAGGAGATTTGGTCTTGCTATTTAATTCACGACTCAAGTTATTTCCTGGAAAGTTGAAGTCGAGGTGGTCGGGACCATTCAAAATTGTTAAGGTTTATTCTCATGGTGCGATAGAAGTTGAGGATCCCAAATCTGGAGTATTTAAGGTTAATGGGCAGAGGTTAAAGCCTTATGTGGCTAGATTTCTAATAAAAACAAGGGTCACTCAATCCCTCTCTAACGCCGACCCTTGAGCAACAATTTGGCCAAGTCAAGCTAAGGACTTTAAATTAGCGCTTCTTGGGAGGCAACCCAAGTTTCACACCTTAGTTGTTTTCATTTATTTTATTTTATTTTATTTATCCAAATTTAATGTTCGTCTTTGTTTTCATGGCAAGAAATTGGATCTTACAAGCGAATTTTGATGGAGGAATTACATTTATGAAGAAAATGATTCCAGCTCATTACAGAGAAGTTCTTTGTGCCTCTTACTAATGTCTTCGCATATTGTTGAATTTTGCGGCTGTTTGTGTTTGAGTATGATCTGCAGTAATTTCTTAACTCGCATGCATCATTGTCGACATTCTTTTTGTCCTTAACTATGCATATGCATGCTTGCTTACCTACTTCAAATTGTACCTGTGTACCTTGACATTGAGGACAATGTCCTATATGAGTTTTAGGGGGGGGGGGGTGAGCATATCAATTTTTTATTTTAAAAAAAATAAAAAAAACCATCAATTTTTCCCAAAAAAAATTTTCAAAAAAAATCAAAAAAACAAAAATAATAAAATTACAAAAACACAAAAAATTACCATTACTTTTCATTTTTTTAAGTTATTTTTCTTGCATAGTTAAACCTCATTAAGAAAAATTGATCTTTAAAGGTTTTGATTTTGGCCTCACTTTTGGGAAATTGAGAATTGCTTAGGACCTAATTGGGTTTACCTTTAGAAGGTTTGTGGATAGATTGTTCCAGATTAGTGCTCAGTTTTCAATTGTTTAATCATACTCATATTCTTTTATTTGAGTCTTTCCATCCATTTTATTTGAGTTTTGATTATCCATTAAATTTTTAGGCAAGTTGGAACCTAGTGAGATCTCGTCAATCCTAGAACAAGTTCTCTAGGCCTATCGAGGCGAAATGTGAGCACAAATTTGATAAGTAAATGATTAAGGAATTTTCTTTGAATTATGAACCACAATCCAATTTTGGCTTAAAATAACCCTATATTTCCTTTGGAGCCAAGTTGAGCCTCAGTAAAATCTCTATTTCTTTGGCACCCTCATTTAACCAAGCCATAAGCCAAGCATTTCCTACCTTTCATGTGGAAATGATTATTTAGGAGTAGGTTATGTGGGGGGTTGAAAAAAATGAAAAAAAGGAGAAAATTACGAAAAAAATGAAAAAAAGAAAAGAAGAGCAAGCAAATGAGGATTTTGTAGGTATTCTGTATTTTCAGTTTCTTCAAGGGATAAAGGTATAAAATATTTCTGGCGAGTACTTACAACCGAGTTTGGGGAAGAGTCAATTATTTGGGAATTTGGAATTTATTAAAATTGAGTCAAGTCTTGTAATTGTTACCGTCTTCGTTAACATGCTGTCATGTTGAGTTTTGTCATTCTATTAAAAAAAACTTTCTTACTTGTTTCCACGGTTTTACTTGCTCTTAAAAAAAGAAAAAAAGAAAAAAAAAGAGGTCCCTTACATTTTCCTATTTCTTGAATAATTGTTTCCATTTCATTTGAGCTTTTATTTTCCTTTTCTTTGGTCTAGCTAAGTTTAAACCCCAACGACCCCATTACAACCCTAAAAATACCTTTTGATCCTTTGAGAAGGCGTGCTAAAAATTAGTTGAGATGGGATGGAGAATTTTTTCCTATAGGATTGGTTAATTTGATAATATCTTTAGAGTCTCTTGGGTTGTAAATTGCCTTTGAGTTTATTCAGCTTTTCTCTACTCTTGTGAGTTGGTTGGTTTCTAATTAGACTTGAATCAAGGAGTGTGTGTTTAAGCGAGCATTGGTATCCTTGCACTATGAAGGTGGGTATGGTTTGATAAGTGACTAAAGGTAAATTTTAATTGGTTACTGCAATTTTGAAAATTCCAATTGTTGAGTGTTCCTTAATCTATTCTGAACAATTTTTCTTAATTTTGCTTAGGGACAAGCAAAAGTTTGAGTCTGGGGGCATTTGTTTAGTCCAATTCATATAGATATTAAGATTATATTTGCATTTATTTTGCATGTGCATTCATTCATTATAGTAGCATTTTTTAGGTTAATTGATTTAATTGTATTGAGATTGTTATGTATTTTATTTTCTCATTTTTCATAAAAAAGCATGAAATTTGGCCTCAAATTAGACCAAGGAAGTTGTCGTTGCAGGTGAATAAAAAAAAGAAGCAAGGAGCTGTCCAAAACGAGCACATGAGGAGAGTTAGGCTGAATTGGGTGAGGAGTTTAAATTGTCAAATCAGCTCCATGGGGTACTCACGTTACACCAAAGGAGGGAGGGCTCCACCAAGCACTCACTCCATATTCAGTTATTCACGTTACAAAGGGGGGAAGCTTGACATTTAATTGTTGGAAGTGACCCACCAAGCAACAATGTTACACACTAGAGAACACCAAGGAGAGGTTCCAGCTGCTGATTGTGTAGGAAAGAAGACGTTAGCATTTGGGGAGGACAACAAGCCATCAAGGTTACAGCTCAAGAGACCCACCACACCATCAGTAGGAGACGTGACCAACCTGGAGGAAAGACCCACCACCCATGCTGACAAGAGGAGCATTCACGTTATTCCAATAGCAGACAACCAAAGCAGAAACGCAACACATAAGGAGGGCCATGCCAAGGCAGAAAAAGAGTTGAAAAAACCAAGAAGGTGTCCCATCTCCCATCATGCACAACAGCTGGAGACGTGAACAACTGACCAAGAGACCCAAAATCCATGCCAAAGCAGAAGAGGATAGCTGGAAAGGACAAGAAGAAGAGCTGGAGTAATCATGCACGACCATGCACTCCAGCTGGATACACACTAGGTAAGTGAAATGAAGGAGAGCGTGAATAAAAGGAGAAAGGGGCGTTAAATGAAAAAAGGAGGTGAAGGGAGAGTGTGCGTGAGTGTGTGTGCAACGTGAGGTGAGGGAGAAAATTAAAGGAGATGTTTAGAGAGGAATAAAAAAATAGTCACAAAAGAGAGGAAGAAAGGTGGGTGTGCGTGAATCAAAAGGGGCTGTGCGTGAATAGAATGAAAAGAAAAGAGGGGGAATTTTGGGAGCTTTAAAAGGTTACTCCAGCACTCACTAACTCCCTGAACGTTACACAAGAAAGGAGGAGAAAAAGTTCACCAATATTAACCAAGAGGAGGAGACACGGCTCACCCAAGTATTAAACTAACATAATGCATACACCAGGAGGAGGCGAAAGTGTAACATCCCATTGCTAGTGGAAAGGGGTAGGATGGTAAATGTGAGTGACTAATGAGAGTTAGGAATGTATTCTACATGTTCATGCATAACTTGCTACATACTTAGACTTGATTGTTGCACATGAAAATACTTGTACATGCATTCATGAATAATTCCGGGTATAATTGGAATGATTTGAGAATCTTGAATGTTATTATTATTGAAAATTTTATGGGTTAGTGAGATCTTGATGTTTTGAATTTTAGTGGAATTATTGTATTTGTATATGTTGGTGAAGTTATGGAGTATTGAGAGAGAGATATTTATAGTAGGGAACAAGAAATAAATTAAATAAAGATTTGGAGATAGTTGGGTTGTAAAGATGATTGTTGTATTGGAAAGAGGGGAACTAAATGGAGTTAGTTTCCAAAGAAACTAAGTTAGGGTTTAATCATTTAGAAAGTGATATGTGTCATTTAGACCTTGTACTCTAGCTAGAAGTAGGTTACTATTCCTTGAGAGTTGGCAGGTTAAGTCTTGTCCAAGTCCCTTCTTTATTCTCATCTTTCTAAAACTTCTCTCTTCGAAACACAGAATTTTCCAGCAAAATATCTTCTAAGGGACTCTTGTGTTCTTCTTTTCTTTCACCAACCTTACTTTGCCATGTGTGTCATCTATTCTAAGGAAAAACCAGAAGCTGATCATTTCACTCAAAGAAGTACTAAAATGTGGAGTTTAGGGCTTGAAGATTTTGGAGATTTCAGCAGGTAAGTGTTAGAGAAATCCCTCACTGTTGGGGGTTTGTGAAATAAAGTTGATAGATTACTGTCATCTGCATGAAAAATGTAGTTCATGTGTTTGTTCTTAAATACTGGTTAGTTGGGGAGAAATAAATTCAATTATATTGTTAAATTAGTTTTTGAGAAAACTTTTGGTGTTTGGTGACGTAAAGTATTGAAAGTTAGAAAGTCTAGAAAATTTCTCACTGAGCATGTTTCAGTATTTTGGCCATAACATTTTATGTGGTTGTCTAAATAAGATTATTCTTAATTCGGAGTAAACTAGGAATATATGGCTACAATTCGTATGAAGACATTGAATTTCAGTTCTGTCTCTAAGAGTCCCAAAAGTTGTCACGAAGTTGAGAACTGGGTGCAGGATGTTGAGAGTTGAGCGAAAATTCGTGTTCCAACTTCAGGAGGAAATTTGGATCTGATTTAGATAGATTCTGGCAAAATTTCCTTCTGAAAAGTTGTAGATATTTCTTTTAGTTTTCCAACGGTATAAAGTTGGTAAAATTTGGATATCAGAGTCAAAAGTTATGATTTTTTTAAGTGGATGCGTTCCAGAGGCAAAGACTGAGACGCAGACGCAAAGACTGAGACGCAGACGCAAAGACTGAGACGCAGACGCAAAAACTGAGATGCAGACGCAAAGACTGAGACGGAGACGCAAAACAAAGATTGAGACGGAGACACAAAAACTGAGACGCAGACGCAGAGACTGAGACGCAGACCTAAAGACTGAGACGGAGACGCAAAAACTGAGACGGAGATGCAGAGACTGAGACGGAGATGCAGAAACTGAGACGCAGACGCAGAAAAACAAAAACAACATATTGTACTTTTTTTATCATAACTTTTTCTCTAGACCTCCAAATGACCTGATTTTTGAAGCATTGGATTCCTAACACATTTATTTATCTCTCCACAAAAAGTTATGGTCTTTGGTATTATATTGGAAATGATTGATTGAATCAAAGTAAGGGTACCGGTGGAAGGAGTATGAATTGGATATCTTACTGAATGTATTTCAGTATTTTGATGATATCTTGGTCTATAGGATTCCAATTGAGGTAATTCTTGATTTGTAGTGAACTAGAGTAATAGGGCTACAAATTATATGAAGGAGCTAAATCTTGATACAGTCTCTAAGGTGTTCAATTTCTGGATGGAAGTCGGATATAATACACTGTTTTGGAGAAAGATCTGAAATGGTTCATTGGATTATGAGATTGGATTCAAATGGTTTATGGAGGGTTAAATCCCACAGAATGAGGCTAATTAAGTGAGTTTTGATAGTTGAACGTCTTGTGAAGAAATTGATGGATTGATACCCGGGATAGTCATGAATATGCATTGTACATATTTCATCTCATTCATGTGCATTATTAAACACTTATGATTGTTCAAATTGTGATATATGTATATGTTATTTGTTATAGAGGAGCCATTGAACGTCAACCTCCAGACGCGTTGCTGGATCTTCCAGCATTATCTTCGGAAAACTTGTGAGTAACCTAGACGGTTTTGCTCAATTAATTGTTTGCTTAGAATATGTTTCAATGAATTATTTAAGTGCTCCAAACACGCGAAAATCGTGAGTGTGCATATGAATGCAAAAGTGTGCTAAGCATTTCTCAATGCCGGACTAAGGTCCGATGATAAATGTGATCAAACGTGAATGTGCATCCATGTAATTGATCGAGATTATGATATGTGAAACATTCATTACATGTATGCATGAAAGATAAAGGAAGTTATGACTGGAGTTGTCAGGATAAGGAGCTAAAAGCTCAAAAATGTGAATAGAGCCTTGGGCTCGAGTGCGACTGTCCCCGATATCTACGAAGAGATATGGGACGTTATTCGACTAAGCTCGACATCCAAAAAAGGGTGAGCTGGAAAAAGGCACTCGATCATAGCGACAATAATAAACGAAAGTGAGTCTGATGTGCATTGCCAATAATAATTGATGTGTGTTTTTATTTGAACAATGTGATACATTGTGAATATGCGATGAAGTGAATATTATGTTATGTGCGATAGTGTGATACTGTAACATCTCACCCTCAATTGGAAGGGTAAAATAGTAAATTTGACATATGATGAAATAGATTTGGAGTGCATAGGACTGTTCATGCATAATAGGACTGATACACAGTCACAATTGTGCACATGAAATTACTGTACATGCATACATGGTATTCCCGATTTGCGTGCCTAAGACAATTTTATTGGGATTAACGTGGTTAATGGGTTTGACAAATTATTCTGAGTGAGCCATAAATTGTTTTCTATTTTAAGGGATTTTAGAATTTTTGAAATTTTCTGAGAAAATTCCTGCATTGTAAAAAATCGCCAAGTGGCGAAACCTACGATTTTCTAGATGAAAATTGCTACCCAATGACACTGTCATATTGGGTATATTATTTTGAAAATGAAATTAGGGTCATTGGACTAGAATGGGTCACATTGTAGTAGGATTTCTAAATCCTATACATCATTTTGTTTTATTTCTATTTTGTCTTTTTCTCATTTTTTTATGCCAAGTGTCTAGATGACACCTCATCAACACACTTAATTGCTTGGGTTTTTCTCGTTGCTTATTCTAATTGAGTGAATAAAAAGATGATTTATTGCTTTATTATCTCCTTTCATCCGAAGACCTCCCTCCTTTGAAACCTCTCCATCGTTTTCTTTCCTTTTCTTTTCCTACTTGTTCTTCTTCTTCCTTGCTTATAAGTTGAAGTTTCTTATCTTGATGATGGTCATGCATGGTGTGGTAGATTAGAGGAGTTAGTGCAATAAATTGGAAAAGTGAAGGACAAATTGTTGGAAGCTTGAAATAGGTAAGAATTCATGAAGCTTTAATTAATTATGCTTAATTGTGCATTGAATGAATCATGGTTATTAGATGCATCCAAAGGGGGTTATTGTTTACTACTAATCATGAGTTATGATGGTTAAATGTTATGAAAATGATAGTTTGAATTGTTGGGTTATGTTTGAATATGATTTGAGGAAGTTAGCATGAAAGATGTGTTGTAACTTGGTTTAACTTGCTTTTGGATGATTCTTGATGATTTTTCTTACATGAAAATGATTGTGTATGGTGCTGCCAAGTTGAGGTAGTATTTCCTAGTGAATGTATGCATGACCTAGGGACTGATTTCTTGTTCATTTGGTATGCTTAGTGAAGTAGAATTGGACTTGGCATGATAGGAAGTGAATGGAGAAGTAAAGCTGGAAAATTTGTTTTTGACCTACTGTACTGTTTTGGGCATAACTTATTGTGTGGTTATGAAAATGAGTTGAAGTTTGTTCCCAATGAAACTTTGGTTTGTTGGATACATTTTTGTGTGAAATAGGTGTTGTCAAATTGTAACTCTAATAGGTTGAAATTTGGCTTGGAAAGTTACTGTTTTGACTTAGGTGAACAGTATCCGGATTAATAACCTGATTGTTTTGATGATTTTTCTAAATTAATTGAGAGGGAATTAGTGAAAATAGTCTTCATGAGAGTTGAAGCCTATATTGTTAGCTTTCCATTTCCACTGATTTTTCAATTTTTCGATCTGTATATTGGGAGATATTCACTGTGGAATATTGACTGATTGTGAGCAATTGGTGAAACCTAGCTATCAGTGTAGGTATTGTGACCATTCTGTTTAGAGGCAATTTTAGTAATTTCTGTGAATTGAATTGGCTTAAGTGATATTCTGAAGAGTTGTAGAGGAAACAATTATATTGAAAATGGTATATAGCATGCTATTTTTAGATGACAGAATTGGGACTTATGATTTTTCAAAGATTGGACTGAAGTTAGGTCAGGGACTGTTGAACAGGGCAGTAACTTGCAGGACTATTTTGAATTGGTCAATGATAGAATTTGATTATAAGCCCTTCATAATAAGTTTAGGACTGTGTTTTATCTTTTCATGGGTATAAAGTATGCAATTTTTCGACATTTGTACAAGGAGTTATACTGTTTGAAAAATTACTGCCCAATTTGAGTACTTCCAAGGGCAGCAGCATTCACTGAATTGCTTGACCTAGTTAGCCATTGAATTTGAATTTAGACTATTCATGAAAGTTTTAGATAACATTGTGATCTTGATGAGCATATTTATTTTGTAATTTTTGACCAAAGAGAATGAAAGTTACTGAATTTACAAGGTACTGTACTGTGTTGAGTGACTTTGAGTGAGCAGTAGCTTTCATGGGGTCTTTGACACCCTTAGGGGTGGAATTACTTTAAATGGTCTAAATGAAACTTGTAGAGCTTGTCATGATCTTTCCAATGAGATGTGGTTTATAGTTTTCTGAATTGTGTGCAAAGAGTTATGGGTGTTGGAAGTTTGGTTGGAAATTAGGAAAAATGAAAGGAAATAAGGGTTATATATTAATATGAATTTTGGTTTCTTTCGTGAATAACTTTTCCGTCCGACATCCGATTGACCTGATTCTTGAGGCATCGGATTCGTAGAATATTGAATTTCATTTTCTGAGAGATTGGAGATTTTTGGACGGAAAATTGACGTGGGTCCGGGTAAAAGTCTGTGTAATCACTGTTTTGTTTAATTGAGGACCTATAGAAGTCCGATTTGCGCACTGTCAGCGCTAATAGGTTTTTAATTTTTAGAAGGATTTTTCTGTGGAAAAAGATGAGATTAGGGCAGGGAATATCATGAACATGCATTGTCCACCTGCAAATTGCTTCATATGCATTATTAAATAGTTCTGATTGGACAAGTGGTAATTGTTATATTTTCCGATTATTATAGAGGCACATTTGGGCGCCGATCTACCGACGCATCGAGACTTCCAGATATTAGCTCGAAGTACAGGTGAGCAACCTAGTTGGTTCCTCAATCTATATGTGATGAAGATTATGTGGTTGTGCCATGTGGAGACAATGGAGGGATTATGTGTGTTTGCTTTGATTGATTTCGGACCATAGGTGTTCGAAATATTGGGAACTTGTTATCGAAGTGCTAATTGTGTAACTGTTTGTGAATGATTACGTTGAGATCTCGGACCAAAGGTCCGAGGGAATGGGAAATTGATATTGAAGTGTTAATTGTTCGCTTCGATAAATTGGTTTTGACTTTCAATGTGATATGGTAGAATTGTAATAAATGAATTTCAGACATGATTAATTGATAATATTGTATCGGAGCTACCACCGAGAGCTATATGCTCAATGCTTAATGAGCCCGAAAGGACAGCTTCGAGCTTTATGCTCAATGCTTAATGAGTCCGAAAGGGACGATTCGAGCTTTATGCTCAATGCTTAATGAGCTCGAAGGGACGATTCAAAGCCATAGGCTCACCGATTAATCTTGGGATAGGGACAAGATAAAGCGCCAAATACAACACATAATCTAAATGGGAAGAAATAGAAAATGTTATATATGTATTTGATTGTATTGTGAATTGGGAAAACATCAATCACTGAAATAAAATGGAAAATGTCATGTATTTGAGTAAGTATACATTCAATTGACTTTTGGATTGGGAAAGAGGTAATATGCCTTGCATTTTGTTATAACGCTTTAGATTCTTTCTCGATTATGTTTGTTGTGAAAATCAGAAATTGCCATATGATATTCGAATGTGCAATTGTGATAATCCGTCGCTATTCGCGTAATGTATGAATTGGGTGAATCATCGATGATGAGCCACCGAGTTCGCAAAACTCACTCAAAATTTGCATCTATTTTTTCGTGTCTGAAGAATACCCCGCTGACACGGAGTATGTCTCTGAGGCAAATAAAGGATAGAGGTCGGGATCAGTCCGTGTCTGCATTAGTGTCTTATCAAATTGTGTTCCGCAATCACTGTATAACAATGTTTTGTATTTCTACTGAGCCCATTGTGGTTTTAACTGATTGTAAATTATTCTTGGATGACTGCATTAACTGAAACTGGTTTATTATGAACATGGGTTTTAGTTACTTACTGTTTTTGCCGCGCTAATGTGGAATCAATGGCTTCAAAAAAAATGTATACTGGGTTTAATCGATTGATGTAGTATGCCACCCTCGCGGGGCACGGACTCGGATATCACCAATGATATCGAGTTCGGGTCACTCGGGAGTGGAGTGTTACAGATACATTGTGAATATGTAATGAAGTGAGCGTTGTGTTATGTGCGATGCTTTGATGCATGAATTGAGTGAACCATGACCAAAGAGGACAATACTGGATAATGGGGTACTAAAGTTGGTGGGTCCCCTTCGTGGGGTTAAAATCCACCCGGTACCTGGATCTGAAGTTGGTGGGTCCCCTTCGTGGGTTTAAAATCCACCCGGGTCCAACAGTTTTAAAATATTGTGATCTTCTTATGATGCTTTGTTCTTGAATTATGTTACCATGCCATAGAAAGGGATGTAGTGATCGAACGTAGCGTGCCCTCATCGTAGGATATGTGTCGGAATGACCTCCGGGTGTCCTGGTGGATACCCTGCGGTAAGGGGGCGCTACAGAAAGGAACGTTTTGGGATGAGAAATAATTTGAGCTGAAGAAGAAAGACACAAGCTGAAGGTGGACTGAAGGAAAATAGCATGGAGTGGAGCAACTGACCATCGAGAGGCAAGACTCATCAGGCGTAGCTTAACTAGAGACTCTAATGTGGCAGCTGGTTTTTGGGGGAGACCAACGTTACAAGAGAAAAGAGCTCCAGCACATTAACATCAACGCATACACCAAAGAGGGAAGGAAGATACTCTCAAACTTTGGCAGCTGTGGAGAGGGCATAAACGTTACACCACTCAAGAGGAGAGTTGGAGCGAAAACGTTGCAGACCAGGAGGCTGACTCACAAGGCAGTAACGCACCATCACTTGGAGCTCATCAGGGGCAACACCACTCAGGCAAAGCTGGAGACGCAAACAACACAAAGAGGGCGAATTCAAAAACTCATTCATTATCTGATTATTATTTGATTTCTCCTAATGTTGGTTGTTGACTTTAATGCTTGTGGTTTTCATCCTATCATGACTATTTCCTCAAAGCTTCAAGGTTAGGTTGAAACTTTTAGCTAATTTTTGTGGACTGCATTTCGGTTGATTTATGAGTGTGAATTTACAAGTTTGATTTTTCTATTTTGATATTAATTCTGCTGGTATTGTGTTTGACCAACCATTACTAAGCATTAGTTGTTAATTGAAGAACCGATAGGTGAAAATTAATAAAGGAACTCCAAAATAGGGAACTTATAAATTTCAGATTTAGACATAAACTGAATTTATGAGAGAAAACCAGGTTAGCAAAGAACTTAATGGGTTATGCTTGATTGCTAGTTTACGATCGTAGATTAGGATTATTGCATAACACTTCTTTGATACCTTGAAAAAGGATCTAAGAAACTCTAGGCTCAACCTTCTATCAACCAAAATTTGCCTCATACATTGACCCAGGTAAAGTCCATAGAAAGCGCTAAAAGTGGAACCATCCTTAAAGCTTACTACATTCCATTCGAATTAACCCCTAGAAATATTCGCAATTTTCCTTAACTTTGATTTTGTTATTTTTGCTAGTTAATTTTCTTAATTTAATTTCCTAAAACATACAAAATCACTAGTCCAATTAATTGAGTGATCCAAGCCTAGTACTTACACAATTACTCCCTGTGGGACGATATTATAATGTACTACTTGAGACCCGTGAACTTGCGGAACCACATCATTCTTATCTCCTGGCATCCTTTGTAGGTATAAGGAATCTATTCGTCGACAGTTTAATTTTAAATTTACTACAGATTTGGGGACGTATAGGTAAACCATGACTTTCAACATATTCTTGATGAAGTCCAAGGTCATCTTCAAGGCTGGAAAACTAAGTTGCTTAATAGAGCTGCTAGGCATACTCTAGTTCAATCTACTCTCTCAACCATCCCTCTCTAATCGATGCAGACATGTTGGATTCCTTCAGGTGTTTGCCATTCTATTGATAAGGCATGCAGATCCTTCCTATGGAGTTCTTCAGGAAATGGCAAGGGGATCCATCTTCTTAATTGGAATCGATTTGTAGCCCCAAGAATATGGGAGTTTTAGGCTTTCGAATGGCTCGAGACAATAATATTGCAATGTTTAGTAAGCTTATTTGGTCATTAGTGCATAATGATAATAAGTTGTAGGTTAAAGTTTTGCAGGGCAAATACATTCACTATAAAGCAATTTGAAGGCTAACATGCCCTCTAATGCTTCATCTTACTGGAAAGCTATTCAAAGCGTTATCCCTTTCTTGAAAGATGGTTTTGCATGGTATGTGGGAGATGGTCGTACTATTTCCTTTTGGTTTGATAAATGAGTTGGTGAAGCTCCTCTCCAACGTCTTATTCATACTATTCATGTGACTCCTTATAGTACTTATACTGATGTTTTGATATGGGGAGAAACTTCTACAGGGTATTACATGTTTAAGTCTAGTCATGAGTTCCTTACTCATTTACCATATCCTCCTGACTCTTATAAACAATGATGCCGAATTTGGAAGCTATAGTTATGTAAGAAATTTCGATTCTTTCTCTAGCAGATAAGGTGGCAATGTTTACCAACAAATCCCCTTTGCTATGATTGTGGTTTTGCATAATCTCTGTTGTGTTCTCGATGTGGTAAAAGTAATGAAACAACTCTTCGTGCCATTAGAGATTGTTTGTGTGCAAAGCATTTTTGGCACCAAATTCTTGGAAACATTCCAGGGTGTTTTTTCTGATCTTCTATTGATGAATGGATTAATATACATGTCCTTGATACTAGTCTACCTTATGACTGTCTTGAATATTGTTACTGGCACTTAGGTTGTGTGGTGTGCTAGAAATAAGGATGTTATTCAAAATGAAGTTATTAACATCATTGGTCAATGTCATTGACATACCACATTGATCAACGAATGTAGAATGACCTTCTATCATCCTAGTTTAGATCCTATAAACAATACTAGTGTGTGGATCTCTTGGCACAGTCCTCCGAGGGGTTTTGTTAATTTAAATGTGGATGGAAGTGCTCTAGGTAATCCGGGTGACGCTAGATTTGGAGTTCTGATTCGTGCTAAGTATAGACTCTAGATTATTGGCTTCTCAGTATATATTGGTCATGCTTCTAATACTGTAGCCGAGTTGTAGGCACTTCGGCATGGTTTAATTTTGACTTGGGATCGTGGCTACCGAAAGTGATTGTTGAGTCTAATTATTAAGATGTAGTTAATCTTGTGATGAATTCTTGCCCCTTCACATCCTATGTTTATTCTTGATGGGGACAATAAGATGTTGGTTACAAGAGATTGGTGTTGCTCTCTTCAGCATATTTTTCGTGAAGCTAATCAATGTGCAGATTTCCTAGCTAAACAAGGTTCCTCAACTATGACTCAATGGTTTCTTTAGGAGACTCCAACTCTGAGGCTTCGATTGTTGCTTTAAACTTATCAAAGATTAGTGGCCTTCTTGAGGCGTTAGTCCTCGCTTGTTTCTTGTATCCATCTAACAAAAAAAATTACATGTAGTACCAAAATAAAATTAGGACACACTGATTTATATTAATGTTGTCCTAGGATTTATGATATTCATTAATATTTATTAAATTTATAGAAAAATTATTTATTGCTTATGCTATAATTGTAGCATCCCACTCCTGCAAGACCCAAACTTGACATCGAGGGTGATATCCGAGCCCGTGCCTCATGAGGGTGGTATGCTAGAGCACTCAATTACAATCTAAAAACCCAATATGACAGAATTCAGTAAACGATTTGGGTCTGCTTTAATTCGAAAACATTTTCAGTCATAACATAATTTCAGTCATAAAAGACACTCAACAGTATTTAAATCATCTCATATACAACAATCTATAACCAAATTGGACCCAATGCTATTCCTGAACGCTTTTAGTAATCACATTACAAATACGGCATTAGCCAATTGGGACCCACTAAAATAAAAAGCACTATACTGCGGAAAATACGGAAATACAATTTTATACGAGAACAGACTAACACAAATGTAGACGCGAACTGATCCCGACCTCAATTTCTAACTTGCATGCCGTAGGCATACTTCCGTTTGTCTAACGGGGTACTCTTCAAATCCTAAAAAATAGATGCAATTTTTGGTGAGTTTGCGAACTCGATAAGAAACCATCATCGATGGTTCACCCAATTCATGCATTACGCGAAATAGCGTACAGATTATCACCATAACACATTCAGAATATCATATAGCAATTTACCGATTTTCACAATAGCTTAATAAGAAAGATTATAAAGCAATATCACATAGATGCAAAACATGTTGCCTCTTTCCCAATCCAAAAGTCAATTCAATGCATACTTACACGAATACATGACATTTTCCATTTTATTACATTGCTCACCGATTCTCATACAATAGTAGAAATCAGGATTTTGCAAAACAGTTTTCATAGAAATATAAGCATTCAATCCTTTTTCCCAATTCACAGTACAATCAGATGCATACATAACATTTTCCCATTATTTTCCATTCAAATTTCGTGTCGGATCGAAGGCGTCAGATCGTCCCAATCCGAAGCAAGATTAATCAAGGAGCGATGGCTCTAAATCGTCCCTTTTAGGCACATTAAATGTTGAGCATAAAGCTCTGAACTGTCCCTTTTTGAGCTCATTAAGCGTTGAGCATATAGCTCTAAACTGTCCCTTTCAGGCTCATTAAGCGATGAACGCGTCTTAGGGGTAGGAGAGCCCTCTGGGTATGTACTACTTTCCACGCATCTTAGGGATAGGAGAGCCCTCTGGGTATGCACTATTCCCTTTCGAGCACGAGGCTCTTTTCCAATAGTTGAGCTTGCAGCTCTCGGTGGCAGCTTCAGTCATAACCGTTATTATTCGATTATTCATGGGTTTCATTTATCACACTTCTACAGTGTCACATTGCAGTCAGATCGAAATCACATTGAAACATAAACATTTCACATTCTCAAATAGTTTACACTTCAATATGGTCCGAGCTTTCAAACATAATCATTCACAGTCACAGTCTATCACATTGGAAGCATAAAAGTTTCTCAATCTCAGGCAATTAACACTTCAATGACAAATTCCCATTCCCTCGGACCTTCGGTCCGGTATTTCAGTCATAATCATTCATACATATCCATCACTATTCTCCACAAATTTCAAGTACAAAACATTTAACAATCAAGATTGAGGAACCAACTAGGTTACTCACCTGTAACTTCCGAGCTACTGCCTGGAAGTCCTAGCAATATCCGTGGAATGTCGTTCCAACGGGGCCTCTATAACAATTAAATAATTTTCCATTACTAAATGCACAATCAGAATAATTCAATGATGCACATGTCTGAAATAAAAGATGTACGATGCAAGTTCATGACCTTCTCGGCTCTATTTCCCAAATTCCACTTTCTTTTGTCTCGAAACCAATTTTTCATACTATAGATACCACAACATTTATACAATACCCTTATTCTCAAAGAAGACCTCAAAGCCAATATGACTATTCATTTGGTCACATTCACCCATTATACTATATTTCTAAAACCTCAATTATACTCTAATTGAATTTATTTCAGAAATCTCACAATTATACTCCAATTATCATGAAACAATTATTAGGCCAAATTAGAAATCTATACTCAATTTATTTCAAGATTTGAGATCTTGAAAACCTGAATTCAAACTTTCTTTCTTTACATCAATTGTAGACCTCTTTCTCTAGTTCATAACGAATCAAACATCACTTCATTTGGAGGTCTACATCATCAGTTATGACCCAAAAAACTAAACTAACTCAGTTTAGAAAATCAACCTCGCCGCGGCGTAAGGACGCTCGTCGTGACGACACGAGGTCGCTTATCGCGACGTCTAACATGCTCGTCGTGACGAGGATTTAACCGCTCGTCGCGACGAGGCCCTCACACACATCGCGACGAGTAATTAATTACTCGTCGCGACGAGGCACTGGCACGTCACGACGTGTGGGATCCTGCTCATCTTCTCCGACCATTTTTCACATTTTTCTCTCTAAAATCAGCCATAACTCAACCTCAAACATTACAATCTTTAACATTTAAACCCATCAATGCATTTAACTAACAAATAAACAACATCAAAGCCATTTACTTACCAAATCAAGCTTCCTCTCTTCAACTCCCGAAAATTTCCTCTAACCCTTTCACCTCTCTCTAACACCCACGGTAAGCTCTTCTCCTGTCACAAACTCATCATCCTTTGAAGGGTTTAAGGCTGGCTTTGCACAAGGAGAAGAAGCAAACAAGAAATGGACAAGCAAGAATCGTGAAGGGAGAAGGAAACGAGAATCAAACGAAGGAGAAGGAGGACATGCCCTATGATAGAGGAGATAAGTTTACTGCCAAGTTTTAAAACCTAAGGCATTTAAAGGTTAATCAAACATGCGTCCATCGATAAAAACATGCCACATGTCTTTTCCTCAACAATCTTAAGCTCTTTCTCTTTTCAAAAATCATTTCTAGTCCAATTTATTTCCAAATTCCAATGGTTCCACATTTCTATTTCCCAAAATTCAAAAGTCTATTTTTTCCCTTTGCCATTGGACAGTTATTCCAGTACTATAAAATCAATCAGTCCGTCACTTATAAAACTCTTCGGTTTGGATTTTTTCTCCTAATTTTTCAGAAAAATTTCTAAGAGTCACTAACAATTGACAATCACTCTAAAACAGTTCCAATTCAGATTTTCAGATACAATTATCTCAGAATTCACAAACAAATCAGATTCACACATAAATGCTGGGAATTGTCATGAATGCATGTACATATAAGTGCATGTGCAAAATGTATCATTCCTCTAAAATTAGAGGTCAAATGAATGAACATATCACTATTTGCAAATTGGACCTACTAGCCCGTCCCAATTTACCAATATATCCTTCCCATCGGTGATGGGATATTACAATAATCCCTCAATCTAAGTCATCCTATTTCTTGATTTATGCGGTTGTTGATAGAGTTTGTATTAATCAATTGAATGATCATTTAATAGTAACTTGTCTTACATGTCTGTTCTGAAATGTGTGTGCGTCATTGCATCGAACAGATGTTATCACATTAAAAGATGGACCTAACCGTCTTTGTATGGAGTGGCGACATTTTTTTTAATCCAACAAAAAGACTCTAACCCCAAAGCGCAGGTGAGTTGGTAAGGGACTCTCCTGGTTTAAGTGAGGTCACTGGTTCGAATCCCTCTCATGTATGCAGCCGTTTAAAACTTGAGGCCAGAGCTTTGCCTCCCACAAGGAACTTACCCGGCTCGAGCGGGGATTAGTCTAGGTGTGGATGGCTTAAAGGTGTCTTCTCATAGTTGGGACTCTCCTAAAACATCTCGTGAGTAACAAAAAAAAAGACTCTGTGTGTGGGACTATTATTGTGTGCATAGGCCTACCATTGGAGTTGTAAATCGTAAGTTTTACTAAACAAAGTATGAGACAATTTTGCTTTTGATTGGATATTTTTAACATCCAATGATAACTGAAGAAAGGTTTTTGTGGACCCACTGTTAAGATTTGTGTTGCATTAATTGTTTACTGCATTTGTATGAAATCTACAAAAAGTTATTCATGTTAGTGTTGGAAAATATACGCAAGATCAAATCTAAGCATATCGGAAATAATTTAAAAATTTTCCACAGAATCAACTTTAACAGAATTAGATTCGAAACATAAAACAAGAAATTGATAAAGTTAAACTAACCTTTTTTTTATTCCAAATACAATATCTTGCTTCTCCGAAATAGTCAAATCCACGAGTCGTTCAATCGTCCAGCCTCTAACGATATCCACAGATCCTTTCGGAGAAAAAACTCAAATCAACTTTGAGAGGAAAAATCTTTAGAAGTGTTAGCTCCCATTTTGTTCTAATTTTTCCTTTTTATATGAAAAATCTTATTTTTCATATCCTCGGATTTTATTAAAATTACAACTAAAGTCAAACTTTAATTATAATTATTAATAAATCCTTATAAGATCAAATATCTCATACTGACCCTAAAGTTTCTAAAACTTCTCAATTAAGTCCAACTTAATTCTCATTTCATTTTCTCCTTAATAGACCTTTTATGTGTGACCCATTAGGTTCCTAATATATTGGCAATGATTACAAATTATAATTCTAATTCATAATTAGAATCAGATAAATTAAAGCTCCTTTTAATTTATCTTTAATTCCCTAATTAAACAATTTATAATCATAGATCATGATTGACATCTAGCAACATGTCATGACCACCTGTTGGGCCCCAAATTTTTCTGATTTATGTTATTAAGCATGAATTGTGTTAATTGTGTGATTATGACTTAGGTTGATTAAATTGAGAGGATTAGTGGATGATTGAAGTGTATTTGCGTTTAATGTGTTGTTCATAGGCATTAAGGGGTAAAATGTTTGGGGGTAATTTAGGAAGATCACTTAGGTGGGAGAGCTTAAGGCGTGTCAAGGAGGGGTGTTTTGGTCTTTTCCTTCCCATTAGACTTAAGAGAAGAAATTAGAAAATAGAAGGAGAAGAAAGAAAAGAAAAGAGAAGAAGGAAGAAGGAGAAGCCGTAGGTGGAGGAAGAAGAGAAGAGAAATAGGCTTTGGATTCCTAGAGATTTTTGACAATTTTGAAGCTCATTCCTAGTAAGTTAGCTTCTTTTCATCTTGTTTTAGTTGGATTAAACCCTAGAATCGTTTTGTATGCGGTTAGAACCGATTATGTAGGGTTTTCGGAAAAAACCTAAGTGAAATCTTTGGGTTGATGATCTTATGACTGCTTTTAAGGTTTGAATGAGTTAGAACTAAAGTTTAGGACTTGAATCAAGATTTAGGTGGGTTGCATTTGAAAAAGGAAAGGATTGAGATTGGAAAAATGCTGGAAAATTAGGTTCGGAGTCGTTCTCCAAGCCCGCACGTCGCGACGTGCGTATGAACACGTCGCGATGTGCGAGTTTGTCGCGACATGCGAAATTATATTCGCCGCGACGTGCGAGGAAATGGTGCACGTCGCGGCAAGCCCCTGTTTCCAGCAGCGAGAAATTTTAGTCTTTTGGGCATATCTTGGGCTGTAAATGTTCAATGGAGGTGATTTTGGATTCGTTGTGATCTAGAGATTGAGGGCTGCGAGTTTTATGAAGAAGGGAGGTTCGGGATTTGCCTATTAGGATTCGGGAATTTAGCTGGAAATCGAATGTAGAGTTTTAGTGTTTGTACTTTTAATTTCCCAGCTTTTTTGAATATTTTCTTTGGATGTTGATTGAATGGAAACTTGGTTTGTTTTAGGAAACCAAACCAACCTGATCCAATCGCAAGAGGAAGGACAACAGTGAGTCTGATACTCAAGCGATATTAGGTGGGTAATATACTTATAGTTGTTGTGTGATTAGGCAAATTCTTGCCTATGTGTGGATATATGTTATATGTTATGTATGTTTAAACATGATTTGTTATAAGACTTGAATGATCTCGATTTCGTATACTTTGAAAAAAGCATGAGAATTGATAGAAGTAAAATTTGATTATGAGCATGTTATGCCTCGACTTCAGTCATGGCATTTTGAATAAATGAAAGGCATGAAAACATACCATTTGATAAAATGATTTTGAGCATGATTATGTGCTTTTGTTAGGCGAGAGTGGAACCATTTCGTTCATCACGTGCATGTTGACAAGAGCCTTCTCCCGGCTGTCCGCTTGTGGCATATGAGATCCGAATGGACTCATTTTGTTCAGGGTGTAAACTTCGGTTTCTCCCTTTTGTTTCCATGGAACCCTCGTGCCATATGATGTGCATTGCATATTTGATCTATTCTCTATGAAGCATACTTATGACATGTTTTGTGAGTTGAATTAATTATGTTGAATGCGCAAACTGTTTGGTTAGCATGTGTGTGCTAGAATGATCGCATGTATATATATATATATATATATACACACATACATATGCTTGCATTTGTGCTAGTTACTGATGGCTATAACTATATTATCCACTGAGCTGTGTAGCTCAACCCATTACTTTCCTTCCTCAGGTGCAGAACGAGGCGATCGTTGATATTGCAAGGCATCGGAAACTTCAAGCTAGTTAGGAGCTTTGTACTAAGTTAGTATTTTGGTTAGCCCGCCAAGCATATCATCATGGAGCATATTCATGTATTTTGGATTTACACTTTATTTTCTATTATGCTATTTTGAGTACTTGTTTGAATTTCCTTCGGATTGTAATGGCATGAAGCCCCTTGGTTTATGGGGTGTTAAATTCATATATGGAATGCATGTGTAGAATATGTGTATGTATGTTTGTGAATTATGCATGGATGTTGGGATTAGGTCCAAATTTCGTGGAGCTCGTCGCTGGCGCAACCCGAGAGACCACCTCGGGATTAGGGATCCGGGACCCAGGCCCAACACCACCCAAATATTAGGAATGTCAAAGTGGTTTGACTTAACCTGTCTATGCATGGTTATCTTGTATAAATTAATCCTTTCGTCATCTAATGTTCCAATTGGAATTAGAGTATGGAATTCGTGTCTACTCTAAATAATCCAATCATACTTATTCTTGCTAATTAGTAAATGATTTATAATTGATATTTGAAAACAACTTTTCTAAATTTCAATTCACTCTGGCCAGAGATTCCCAAAATCATTACTAATCAAGAACAGAAGAACATTCTTCCTATATTACTTTAAGACAACGAATCCTTTATTGATTTACTCAACTATCTCCATATAGTTCATACTATATCCAATAACTACCGAATTGAACTAATCCAAGAATAGAACATAAGTAGCATCAAAACATAGTAATTCCTACATGAGATAACTTTGGTAATCTCAAGTCTAAGGATCAATTATACAACCATCATAATGAGATAATCTACAGACACACAAGTAATGTTCCATTTGGGATTCTCATAATTGGGTCTGTTCGGTGAACTTATTATCTAATAAGCACCTACAAGCTTGTTTAAATATCTCCATACTTTAATCTATGAGATCGATTACTTTCTTCATAAGAAAGAAACAAATATGTGCTAGTCTAACCATTTCATCAATACCCCATCTTGATGAAACTATGACTAGGAACATTTTAGGAATAATACAAAATGCAATTTGAATCTCATAATTATAATCACATCATAATTTATAATTGCATAACAATTATTCCAGGGACTTTATCTTTATGATTAATAATTAAAAAATTAAAATGCACAAAGATAAAGAATGTCTTTTATTAAATAAAACTAATTTTATACAATTAAAAATTACAACCAAAATTGGCTGCAAGGGCATAAACCAACAGTTGGTGAGCCTACCATGGAAGGCTTTAAACGTTATAAAGCATAATTGTCAATCCAATTGCAAGTTTCAAGAGTTCAGGGCTGATGTTTCTTAGGCTGCACCTGTTCCATCATTTATATTCCTGTAATAGTAGAGAATATATAGAGAGAGATCAGACGATGTTGTAAATAGTGGTTCTGCATGAGCATTACAATGTTTTGTTGTAAAGTAGAATATTTTGGGGTTAAAATGTAGGAAAAATGTGACTTCTTTATTGAAAAGTCAAAAAGGCTGAATACGTATACAACCAACTACATTTTGGTACTTTGGTAATAAATGAATATGCATATTAAAGCTTGTTAATTTTGTAGTTTACATAATGATCTTTTAACATTATAGTTAAATTCCAAATTTTATTTATACTTAATTAAATATTTACTGCATAGGAAGCTTGCTAGTCACCAAAGTGATCTTATTTGAAAGATATTTAGACATTTAATTATATATTCTTTCAATTGTTCATATTATATGAAGCTAATAAATGACATAAGCGATGAACTAAACAATTGAGATTATTATTTATAATGCTAGAAGATCACCTACAGGTGGATCATTGCTAATAATTAATAATATTAGACTTATTGATCTACTTAGTGACTATGTTTGTATATCAAAAGATAACATGCATATTAACTTGAGTATGATTAATTGTCTATTAAAGTGTGTATATATTGTTTGTTAACATTATTATGGATTAAGGATATGTATTTACTTATCACCCAAAGATGAACTTAAAAATATATATTAAAGTTTATTATTGTCTAAATCTATTAATTGTACTCAAAGCATTAATGTGTGAGTTTATGTTTATGTTTGCAGTTTCTAATAATTTGTTAGCTATGGGCAATGATTTGATCAAGTTCAATGAGCTAAACTATGTCGATTGATTTGAGCAAATATAATTTCAGTTGAGTATTATGGATAATGACTTGACATTAGTTGCAGAGAAGCTTGCAACCATTACTTAGACTAGTACACATGGCCTTCGTCTGCAAAGCCCTAACCCAAATTAATCAATTTTCACTGTAGTACAATAGGCTTACACGATGCTATTATGGAGTCGACGCTACTCACTTCTTGATGCTATCCAGTCATACTTGCCCCATTGAAATTTATCTCACACCTAATAGTATGGCCACCTTATGCTAAAACTCTACAACAATATTACCAGTTAACTCTTATAGATGTATAAACAATTCCCAAAACTTAAAAATGTCAAAATGATTACAACTAATGAACAGATTCAGATATAAGACTAACGCTTATAATATCCAATTGTAATATGAAACTTAAATCCTTAACTTAGTCCAAATACAATACTTTTGGTGAAAAAATAGAAATATCAACAAGTAAAAATGGTTGCTTACTATAACACTTACATGTTTGCTTAGTAGATAACAAAAATATAATAATAGATAACATGTGATAAGGAAAATGACACAAAATAACAGCAAAATTATGTTGCAAATTGAAAGTGGAAGTTCATAATGACAAGTGTCAAAACCAAACAAAACATTCACTTGATATATTTTTTAGGATTGTCTGATATATTTTTCTTTAATTATATCAAATACAAATTAAACCTAACTTTTAACTATTATTAAGTAATAAATTGTGGGAAGTGATAATTATTACTTACCGGCCACAAAAGATTTTTCCATGAACAAAATAACCAACTATAAACCTATAACAAAGTGAGTGAGTATATCCAAAGTTGAAAGCCCACCAAGTTAAATAAAAACTCCCTCCTCTTTTTTAATTTGAACTATGCTATCATCGATTTTTTTTATGTAAATACATAATAACAATTTAATACTATAATTTAACTACCGAATTAGACACAACCTGTCATTTTGCAATTATTATCTCACTCCTAGGGATTTTGGAAATTTCAAAATCAGCATTCTAAACTCGTTAGCTGCTCATTGTTCAACCATAATTTTAGGAAGTCATCCAATAATTCTATTGTGAACCTTTTTAACTGAAAACTAAAGAAACTCATACATAGCAACCACAAAACCATCATAAGAACATATAATTAATTACGGAAGCAACCAAAAGTTGCAGTCAACAAAATCATTGATGTATTGCTTATTTATCTCCAAAATCTTGCATTCTTTAGGATTCTATCTAATTTAGGATTCCTTCATTCCATATTATCTTAACTTCCAAAAATACTACATATCCTAAGATAGTAAAATCCTACACCAAGTCAACTTCCTTATCACAAAAGATGTACCAAATATATCAACATACAAATAATGCTAAAAATAAAATATCTTAACAATCTCCCTCTTTTTGACATTATTTTTCATACTAAAATCTCCCCCTACATAGAGAAATGAAAACTCCACATGAAATAAATGATCATGATAAAAGATAAAATTACAGTCATCTCCTCCTTAGGACAAATCAATGCCAAAAGAAGCTAATAATCATTTAAAGAAGTGATAAGTGCATATTTGTCTAATATTTATGTTTTAATTATTCTTTTTTATTCCTCTTATTGATTCAATTATTGAGACTTAATTTGATTTAATATTTCCTTGTAGGGAATTATAGTTTTTGCATGATGTGAGAAATTAAGAGGAAAACAACAACTAATTTAGGCAACAGTGAGCTGAGGGTTTGGAAACGTTGGAGGCTTTTGATTGGAGAATTAAAGGAAATCACACAATAGCAGGAGAGCAAGAGAACGGAAGGTGGAGCAGTCAAATGGAGACACGCAGAAGGCTTAAGATGGACAGCAACAGGTGGCGTCTTTGGGGGAGGCAAGACACGATTTAAGGAATACAATACAGTGCGGCAACAATTAAAATCAAGTATCACGGCTGGAAGGACGTAATGGACGCAGTAGACAAAAAATGGAGAGAAATAAATCCAATAGAAGCCAGTAGAAGGTAGCAGAAATCAAGAAATCAACACAACACGTGGCAAGGAAATAAAAGGGGCTTGCATTTTAATTAAATTGGAGGAGACAGGTGAGCTGCGGTTTCAATTAGCAACACATGGAGAAGCAAAATGAGAAGCAATTAAATGAAGTGACACAGCTGCATACTAAAGGATCGAGGGTTTTAACGCACAAGAGAATAAAAGGAATTAGAAGCATCTACACAGTGGACTTGGCGGCAATTAATGGGCCCAAAAATTAACGCAACAGTGGACAAGGTAGAGGGATGACGTGGAATTAAACATGAAAGGCACAACAAGCCAAAGGAGTGGTGGCGGCTGAGAGGAAGAAAAAAAGAAAATAAAGAAATACTCGACAGGAGGTGCAAAAAAATAGCAACAACACTTGGAGAGGACAACGATGAGTAGCGGCACCTGGAGGTTAATGAGCAGCGGCAATTAGAGAAGAAAGCAATCAGCGGCGGCACTGTGAGAGGAGACTAGCAGTCGTACGTGAGGGAAGGAAGGGAAGAAAAATCAGCAGCTCTCGTGGGGCAATTAAGAATCTTATTTTTCTTCTTTTCCTTATTATTTAGACTATGTTAATTAAGAATCTTGTTTTTTTTAATTCCGTTATGAGTAGCTAAACTATTTTAGTCAGGAAATTCCAATTGTTATGCCTTGACTCGTGATACCTTATTGTTCTAATTATTTGGTTTATAATATTCGTTTTTTTTTTGCTTTATTGTCATTGTTTATTAATTGATTCTGCGATTAGGGCCCGATTGTAGAGTCAGTTAATTTGCATATCGCCAACTGATTTACTTGATGGTGTTAACTGGGTGATTAGTGTTTGTGGCAATTGGCACTAGGACATAATACTTGTCTGATTTTGTGTTAAGAAACTTGAGATCTAACTAGATGAAGCATGAGTCAGTGCGTAGTCAGTTAGGGTTAGTGTTTCTTTAGAGTTTAATGCTGTTAATTAATTGAATCTCGAAGAGAGTCTCGAAGGGGTTATTAGTTAATTAGGGAATAGTCTAAAAGAGTTTCTTTGATTGTTCTAAAATTAAGAAGAAACAAGGGAGCCAGAGGTAGTTGGTAACTATAGCTAACCTATTATTAAACCAAAGAAAATAACTGAGTCGATGATCGCGGTCTATGCATAATTAGGAATTT
The DNA here is from genome assembly GCA_029891385.1 of Erythroxylum novogranatense. NCBI lineage: Eukaryota > Viridiplantae > Streptophyta > Magnoliopsida > Malpighiales > Erythroxylaceae > Erythroxylum > Erythroxylum novogranatense. The sequence goes on from CM057230.1 coordinate 91,332,590, forward strand.
CCTGGCTAAGTTGTCGTTATTTGAGTTAATCAATTTTATTTGAGTCCTTTGCTAGTTGAATCTTAGTTATTATTTTATTTAATATTAATTGAGTTAACAATTTATCAGTGATTAGTTTAATTAGTAGTTTTAGTAGAAAACTCCGAAACCCCTTTTAATTAATTTCATTCGTTCTTTGGCATTAGAATAGAATCAATTTATTCCATTCTCTATAGATCGACCCCATTTACCACTGTGTGCAATTTATATTTATTTGGTGTTTGGGAATTATTTTTGGTGGATTCGACACCCATCAAATTTTGGAGCCGTTACCGGGGACTGGTAACTAATTGATTTTGTTTTTTTTATGCCTAGGAACATTCGTAAGGGAGATTCCATCTTGTACGACCCTGAGATCGAAAAGACCGCTAAGAGGCTAAGGAAGTTGAGCAAACAAAGGAAGAACCAAGGAGAAGCTAGTGGATTACCGACGTCGGTTGAGTCGGATACTGAAACAGAGTACGAACAAGAGATTGAATTTGAACAGTAGCCTGATGAGAAGCTTAACCGTGACCACGCGCAGGATATGGCTCTTAACAGAACCCTCCAGGACTTGGGTAGACCCACTGAAGCACAGCATCCGCTGTGCATAGACTTTCCAGAACTTCAAGAAGGGTTCGAATTGAAGTCCGGACTCATCCACTTGTTGCCCACCTTTCGTGGATTGGAAAACGAGAATCCGAATAAGCATCTGAAGGAATTTCACCTCGTCTGTACTTCCATGAAGCCCCGCAATGTCAGGATGCAGCCAAGGACTGGATCTACTACCTACCTCCGGGGACAATCAACACTTGGGAAGGGATGTCCCGATAGTTTTTAGAGAAATATTTCCCAGCATCCCGAGCCGCCAACATCAGACGTGAAATATGTGGCATTAAGCAGAAGGATTCAGAGAACCTCTACAAGTACTGGGAAAGGTACAAGAGAATTTTAGCAAGCTGCCCGCAGCATGGCATATCCGAACAATTGATCATCCAGTATTTTTACGAGGGTCTGATTCCAATGGAGCGCAGAATGATGGACGCCGCAAGTGGTGGGGCCATCGTAAGCAAAACCCCAGCCGAAGCCCGGGAGTTGATATCAACCATGGCAGCAAACTCCCAGCAATTCGGTGCTCGACAAGATATACCGCGAAGGGTGAACGAGGTAAATGTTACTTCTCTCAATGAGGTCAAATCTTTGCTAACAACTTTGGTCCAAAATTTGAATGTAGGTACTCCTCCACCTGCAAGGGCGTGTGGCATCTGCACTAGCCTAGCTCACCCAACCGATGTGTGCCCAACACTCCACGATGAAACACCAGAGAATGTGAATGTTATTGGGTTCCAACAGAGAAAGTTTGATCCCTATTCAAACACCTACAACCACGGTTGGAGAAGCCACCCAAATTTCAGTTATGCTAACAACCAACTGAACCAACAGAATTTCCATCACGGACCACCACCACCGCAACAGCCTTCGGGCTCAGGTAAGCCTCTTGATGAAATTGTCCATATGATAGCTACTAATACTGAGAAATTTCAACAGGACACTACAACCAGATTTCAAAAGATAGAAGAGAGTATGAAGACTCTACAGACTCAAATGAGCCAAATAGCATCCTCAGTTAGCAAAATGGAGACTCAAGGCAAGCTGCCGTCTCAGACACTCGACCCGAGGCATAATGTGAGCGCTATTGTCTTAAGAAATGGTAAGGAATTGCAGCCCCCAGTCGACAAGAACTCTAAATGTGTTGGACCCCACCCCCCACCCGTAGGTGTTTGCAGGTTATACTGCGGCGAGTGTTTGCGGGTTATACCGCGGCATCCAACCTTAATCAGTATTGTCCTCTTTGGTTATGGGTGAGCCACGGCTCAACCCATGACCTCAAGGTTTTATAGCTTCCACATGCTCGCCTCTTACCATTTGGCTAGGCTAGCCAAATGGTAAAAAGCGAGATCATCAAATTGAGTCAGAGTTGGCCATAATTCAAAGAGACATCATCTTGATATGATGATATGATGAAGAGACAATACTCTGCATTTACTGGTGGGGTCCAACATTAAAAGCGCTTTTAATGTTGGACCTCACCCCCACCCGTAGGTGTTTGCGTGTTATATCATGGCGAGTGTTCATGGGTTATACCATGCATCCAACCTTAATCAGTATTGTCCTCTTTGGTCATGGGTGAGCCACGGCTCGAACCCATGACCTCAAGGTTTTATAGCTTCCACATGCTCGCCTTTTACCATTTGGCTAAGTATACATGTTGGATCCCGTTACCGGAACCCAACTACATACGCAGAACGGAAAACAAATCAAACAGAAACGAAGGGAAACGGAAATTTCGAATCGAAATTTCAAATCGGAAACAAAATGCAAATGCCAATCAAATAAACCTACCGAATCGGATAACAAATTACGAATAACAAAATCGAGGGCGAGACGAAATCAAGTAGAATGATCCGACATCCGAGCACAATAATCAAAGAAAACGATCGGATGAACATAATCGCGTTGGAATTCCTTAGACTAATCCGATGAAAATTCGATATAATTTTTTTCTTTTCTTTCTTTCTTATTCTCATTTCTTTTCTCGTTACTCCAACACATACAGAATCATCTTCAATCCATACAACATACACAATCTTATATAAATCCGTACCAATCACAAATTACATTTTAACCCAGATTTTATCGAAATTTTGATAAAGATAACTACTGTATTTTGACACCAAAATTTAAAACAAAGCAAACGACTTCTAATATCGTAATCCATCCAATAACAAAGGCAACATCGGACCTCCCGTCCGCATCCAAACACCAAAGAACACAATCTTAATTCTAAACACTTCATAAATTCAATCCATAACCATCTCAACTCAAAATTTCAACCAATCCCAACCACATTCAAAATCCAATCTCATACATAAAGTATAATCATACTTATAACTCATTCCGAACACAATACAATCTTATACATTTACTGGCCACAAGAAAAACCATTCATATACAATCGGACTAAAATACACTTTACTAGCTTTCTAACTATCCATAAAGATCTAATACCACATCAAACTTTAAACATAATACGAACATGCACAAGTCGGACTGTGATCATACTCGTCTTCCATCCGATCTCCTGCGTAAAACACGGAGATTTGGGGATGAAAGGGGGTGAGCTCGAAGCTCGTGGATAATACATTTATAAACCGAACAATAAGCAAAAATATTTTCTTTTAAACTTTTCAAACTTTTCAAAATTTCCTATTTAAGCATTTATCCAAAATCTCATTTTCAAACTTTTCAAAACTTACATAAACCTTCCAAATTTCATGATTATAAATTTCTTGTTTTATTTCTCAAAATCTCTAACCTTTTTCAAATCATGCATGACTTTAAATATGAATGCATCACATTATAAACAAATCAAAACACATAACACATCGAATTGGTTTGGTTCGGTCTAACGAGACGATCGCACATTCTCAAGATAAGCGGTCATATGCAAAGTGAATGTAGGGGAGTCCGAATCGAACTCCTTTGCTTATCAGAGCAAATGCGAAGGCTTAAACAGTAGAGACAATGACTCACAAAGGACCCGACCAAACCCACTTAACACATAACAAAACGGAATTCGATTGCCCAAAGGCACCTTTTAAAATCTCTTGATTTTTCATATTTTCAACTCATAACATCAAATCAGGTCATAATGACACAAGCATATATCCACAAGAATGCACATAATCATCTAATGCAATTCATAGATCAAATAAATCACATAATAATCACATTCATGACAAAATATGCACTAATGTCTTTAACTCTTTAAATCATAAATCAAATAATTTGAAAACCATGAATTTCATAAATCTTGTATTTTCTAAAACTCATTTTACTCCTTTGAAATCATAATTTCAAACATTTACATCCTTTTCAAACATTTTATCAATAATAATTTATCAAAACCAAACTTTGCTTTCTTTAATTTTCAAAATTCACATTTAGTTTATAATTCAATAAATAAATATACTACCCACCTCAATTATTGTCGAAACTTGATTTCAAGCTCCAATTGCTCCTCGCTTCTTTCCTTCTTTCAATTAAAATTTACCTAAACCATAATATCCAAATTTCACATCACAAAGCGCATAATTCTCACAATTAACTATCGAAATTCATAATCATCGCTTCCAAGCTTTCTAAAACCGAATTTTAAAATTTCCAAATTTCAAATTTGACCTAAACCGAATTAGTCAAATTCAATATCATAAATCACTTACTTACTCAAATTAAACTTAGAAAACACCAATTCCATATAAATTCAAGCTATTTCAATCTCCAATTTTGAAAATCCCCAATTTTCAAAATTGGCCTAAACCAATTTATCCAAATTCTATGTCATAAATCATAATTTCTTCAAAATTGATTTCATATTTCATCAATTCCTACTCTTAATTATGATTCTACACCATTAATTCACAAAAACCCCAAATTTCTAATTTGGCCTAAACTCCAAATTTACCAATTTTCAAATTTAAACTTCACCTAAAGCATAAACATCAAAATTAACTTAGGATATCTCAAATTCATCACTAATTCAAGTTATCTAAATCATCAATTTCAAAAACCCCCCAATTTTCACTATTCATCATCTTCTTCACTAAGCTTTCTCTCTCTAGAATCTTTCATAACCAAAATTTAACATAATTCTAGTCTAATCTCTTTAAGTAATCATAGATAAACTCAATTCATATCCATTCCAAGCCAAATCAACCAACAAACTAATCAAAAACTCAAAATCAAGACTTTCTCTCTTACCTTTTCTCCTCCATTTTCGTTATTTTCAAGCTCCATGGTAACTTCATCTTCTTTCTTCTCTTTCCCTTGAAATCTACTCTAAAATAAGCTTAGAGTCTCAAAAATTCAAAAATCACTAAGCTCCCATCCTTTTCCCTATGGCCGAATGAGCTTCTCTTTCATTCTTCTTCTTATTTTTCTTTCTTATTTGCTCAAGTCTTTGGCTCTCCTATGTAAAATCGACAGCTCCTTCTTAACTTATAACCCATCATAATACTACAACGTTTTATGCTCTTCTCTTTATTTCCTTTGAAAATTGTGTGATTCTCATTCCTCCATGTGGCTATACTCCTTTCTTCTTATTTTAATCATTTCATTCTCAAACCTTCTAGCTTTCTCCATTCCAACGAGACTCATTCATTTAAGATGTTGCCATGTCATTTAAAAATAACTAAAAAGACCAAGATGCCCCTCACATGTTTGCTTATTTACGAATTTGCCCCTGCAGGAACTTAAAAAACTGACTACTTGCGTCCTGATTTCCAGCATCTAAAAAAAATAATTTGGACAAACTTTCTTCTTAAAAATTGTTCCTCTCGATCTTACGAATCCAACGCCACCAACGGCGCTCAATTCAGATCTAAAACGAAGAAGTTATGGCCGAATTACTAACTGACCTGCACAAAATCCGAAACTGAACTTTAACATAACTTCAGTCCAGACTTTGACAATCTTAGGGATGAAATTAAATTTCGATCCCTTCACATGATTTGTAGCCCCATATCTTAACTTTATTTTCCCACAAGAATCACCTCAATCAGAGTTGTATAACTCCCGAAAATCGCAAAATACTGAACCATGTTCAGAAAATTATCCAACTTATAACCTATAACTCATCTCTTACTTTAGTTCAATCAATCTCTTTTCATTTAATCTCCTAAAAATCATATTTCTTCATAAAAATGAACGTAATTGTCTTAGGAATCCAACGCTTCAAGAATCAAGTCAATCGGATGTCGGACAAAAGATTTATAACAAAAGATTGCAAAAGGGTCGGAGTTCAAGCAAAATTTTCAAAACCTTAAATACCCACTTATAACTGAATTTTTCAAAAATCATATCTCTTAATTCCGAACTCGGAATTTGACGAATTTAGTGTCTATGGAAAGGTAAAAGGAAGCTCTACAACTTCCCTGAAGAATAGAAAATTCCAATTGGCTTCCAAAGAAGTCAAATTTCCACTCAAAGATTCTGTCTTAATCAGCTTTTCCTAACCAACTTCCAATTTTAATCGCTTATAACTCCTAGTCCCGATATCGAAAAATTACAAACTTTATGGCGTCGGAAAGATCGAAATACAAGCTCCAACTTTCATTAAGACTACTTATTCCAATTCAGACTAAATCCATACGACGTGTGGCCTCGAAGTATAGCACATGCAAATCTATACTTAATAACATTTTCAAAACAAAGCATATCTTCCGAAATTCATATCTCTCAATCCCGACATCGAAAAATAGCAAACTTTATGTCCACAAAAAGCTCTCGACATAATCTACAAGTTTCATGTAGATCATTTTCTCAAATTATGCCTAGATCAAATAGTCAACTTTTTACCCTAAAAGTCAAACTTTCAAGCCAACTTTGACTGATCATAACTCTCACTCCCGATATCGAAAAATGTCAAACTTTATGGCTACAGAAAGCTCTTAACATAACCTACAAGTTTCATGTAGCATATTTTCTCCAATTTTGCCTAAATCAAGAGTCAACTCTCCAAGGCCAAAAAGTCAACTATTTTACAATTTTCATATTTTCACTCTTTCTTTCTTTATTTCATGATCTTCAACTTAATTTCAATCAACTCATCCACTTTTGAAAACTTCTTATTTTTATTCAAAGATCGGGGTCCAACAAAATGTGACCACGCTACAGAACAGGAAGCCGAAATGGAGCTTACACGTGACCACATGCAGGATTCAGGTCCAGCTGAAAATTCTCATAAACCCAAACCTCTAGTGGTTCCACCCCCATTTCCCCAAAGACTGGATCAGAGCAAGAAGGAAAAGGAGGATAAAAGCATCATGGAGTTATTCCAAAAAATCGAAGTAAACATCCCGCTCCTCGAGGCCATTAAACAGGTTTCGCGCTACGCTAAATTCCTTAAGGAATTATGCACAAACAAGCGTAAGTTAACAGGTAATGAAAGGGTGAGTGTGGGTGAGAATGTTTTGGCTGTCTTACAGAGGAAATTACCTCCTAAGTGTCGCGACCAAGGTATGTTTTCCATTCCTTGCAAAATTGGGAATATTGGTATAAGTAAAGCTATGTGTGACCTAGGAGCCTCTATTAATGTGATACCTTTATATGTTTATACTTCTATGGGTCTTCGTCCATTAACTAGTACTGGAGTTATAATTCAATTGGCGGATCGATCGATTGTCTTTCCTGAAGGTGTTTTAGAGGATGTGCTAGTTCAAGTTAATGGATTAATTTTTCCTACTGATTTCTTTGTTCTTGATATGAAAAATGATAGTTCATCTAAATCTTCTGATATCTTTTTAGGTAGGCCTTTCCTTATCACGGCTAAGGCAAAGATAGATGTGCATAGTGGTTCATTAATTTAGAGTTTGATGGGGAAGTGGTGAAATTCAATGTTTATGATGCCATGAAACGTGCTGAAGATGTGTCTTGTGTTTATAATGTTGATATCATTGAAGATTTGACTCATGAGATTTTTGCTTTAAATTATGATGATGAGTTGAATTATGCTTTATGTCATAGCATGTCTGTTGATAGAGTTAGGAGATTTGTTGATCGGTTTGAATTTTCTGATGATATACTTGATGTGGTTTACGCTCTGGAAGCTCTTAAGACTACAAGTATGAAATTTGTGCCTATTAAGTTATCACGATCAGAATCTAAACTGTTACCCTCGATTTTGCAGGCCCCAAAGCTGGAGCTCAAAAAGCTTCCCGAGCACTTGAAATACGCATATTTAGGTGATGGTGAAACCCTACCCGTGATCATATCCAACATGCTCGACGGCCTGGAAGAGGAGAAACTAATTAGAGTGCTTCGAGAGTACAAGGAGGCGATTGGTTGGACGATCGCTGATATCAAAGGTCTGAGCCCCTCCACATGCATGCATAAAATCATTTTGGAGGAGGGTGCTAAACCCCACCGAGAAGCACAGCGCAGACTGAACCCGCCAATGATGGAGGTAGTGAAAAAGGAGATCATTAAGCTCCTCGATGCAAGTATGATCTATCCAATATCTGATAGTGAATGGGTAAGTCCAATTCAGGTTGTATCGAAGAAAACATGTATTACAGTTGTTGAAAATCAGGACAGTGAGTTAGTCCCCACTTGGGTTCAAGATGGGTGGAGGGTGTGTATGGACTATAGAGGTATCAATGCCCTTACTAAGAAATATCATTTTCCCCTCCCCTTTATTGACCAAATGCTTGAACGTTTAGCTGGAAAAACTCACTACTATTGTCTTGATGGATATTCAGGTTTCTATCAGATCCCAGTGGCACCCGAGGATCAAAGGAAGACAACGTTTACGTGTGCCTTTGGAACCTTTTCCTTTCGACGAATGTCATTTGGATTTTGCAACGCGCCGGCCACCTTTCAAAGGTGTATGGTAAGCATATTTTCTGACTATGTTGAGCGTATAATAGAGGTATTTATGGACGACTTCACGGTTTATGGAAACTCTTTCGATGAATGTCTCTCGAATCTTGCTAAAATTTTGAACCATTGCATTGAGACAAATTTGGTTTTGAATTACGAAAAATGTCACTTTATGGTCGATAAGGGTCTCATTCTAGGTCACATAATATCTGCGCATGGTATTGAAGTTGATAAGTCTAAGGTAGATATAGTTAAGTCTTTACCTTACCCCGCAAGTGCGCGGGAAGTGCGTTCTTTCCTTGGCCATGCAGGTTTTTACAGGAGGTTTATTGTTGGATCCCGTTACCGGAACCCAACTCTCTTGCGAAAAATCATGAAACTTAACTTGAGCGTGCACATCATCTTGAAGAGTTATTGCATTAAACCCTAATAGCCATCAAATTTTTTTTTCCATTGGACACTTAGAAGACATTATCAATTCCTCTTTATTCTCATAACATTCCAAAATTTTACTTACAAATCGTTCCATGGTGTTCCACATAACATAGTCACCCTACTAGAACTCACTTTTCACTACTTGCGGACCGAAAATGGAACACTTTAAGTCATAATTTCAATTTGACTTCTTCATATAAATCATAGCTCTATATCTCTTGTTTATTTTGAAATAAGAATCACCTCGATCAGAGTTCTACAACTCAAGATATCATCAAAATACCATAATGTGTTCATATCCTAAACAAGCCCTCCTATCCGACCTCTCATTTCTTTTTATTCAAACTTTCTCAAATAAACTCCAAATGATACAAATTTTCATGGAGAGATACCTACATGTATTAGGAATCCATTGTTTCAAGAATCACTTCAATTGGAGGTCGGATGAGGGAGTTATGATCAAAAGAATTCAACATGTTCATTCCCCAAAATCAATTTGAACATACTTTGGAGCGATTGCCATAACTTTTTCTACAAATATCCAAATGCCTTCGTTATTGTTCCATTGGAAAGATAACATCTATATATACAAATCATATTAGAGGCCTCAAAACGATATTTGGCCTCAAACCTGGTCAAAAATGCTAATTACTAAAGTTGACCCGTGGCTGTCATGTCCGTTTAACGGACACATACGGCCCAAATTGCACCAAACCATCCGAGAATGTCCGTTAAACAGACATCCATGTCCTTCTAACGGACATGAGCAAGGGGAGGGGTCCTTTTAACCCGAGGCTGCCCGTTAAACGGACTTCCATTTCCGTTTAACGGACATGCGATTTTCAAAAACCTCTTCAACCTTTTTCCAATGTTTCTTACATCCAAACTACCATCATAACCATTTATAATCTTCACATATATACTTATTCAAATGTCTAAACTCTTCATAACTACTCAAACATCCAACTTAATTCATCAATCTCTCAATTCTTGTCTTAAATAATTTATCAATACCGCAAATTCTCATCATACATCAAAACTATCATGTTCATAACATCATATCCCTATAAAGACTTGAACTTTGTTCCATTTCACTTCCTTCGCTAATACACCACCAATATTTTTATTCATTCAAATACTAATTTGACTTCCTCAAATAGTAATTCTTCTTTTCCATAAATTTTCAATTACACGTAATGGCAACTCATATTCAAAAATCCATCAATTCATCAACTTCAATTTGGGCAAAAACATCTCATGATTATCGTCTTAGCATTCCTATATTTCTTATCCATATTGCCTCACTTATATATACATATATCAATTCATATACATAGCTCATTAACTCACATGGATCACTTCTTCAATTGTATTCTAATCCAATTTAAACTAATCCTTACTCTACCTTAATCCATACCCAATCTCGCATTAAACTTTGACAATCATTCATGCACAATTTCACAATTCATTTTCCAAAACCATCACAATTCTTATTGTTCTTTTCCATAACATCTCATTGATGTGTATACATACATTTATACATATACATCATCCATTCATGCTCCACATTCATCGTATTCATTCATATACAAATTTACCTTTCAAAACATACATAATCCCATAACTTGACATTTTACAATCTTGAGTGGCAACCCATGCCACAATGCATTTCCAATATCAATATTGAATATCCAAAACATGCAGAACTCAATAATTCTCAAAATACATGTAAAACCTTAATTTACATCAATTAATCCAAACATAACAAAACATGCAATTCCGGAGAAAAGTCTTGACTTTCACTCTGTTTTCCTGCTTATCACCTGTGAATGGGGAAAGAGAGTGGGGGTGAGCTCGAAAGCTCCGTGGGAAAATATGCTTATAATAAATAAGGAGCAAAACCGTTCAAAAACATTCTTTACCATGGAAAATGCTTGTTGAGTTATAAAACGCATAATTCTTAAAATTCTTGTTGAGTCGTGAAACCCATATTTCTCAAAATCCTTGTCAAATAACCAAAACTCACAAACAACACAATTCCTACATTTTCAACTTTCTCATAAATCATGAATGCATCAAAACTTATCACAATTCATAAACATATAAACACATCATAATGGTTTGAAAGTCCACAATTATGATTTAACTACACAATTCCATAGAATGGCCTTGTGTAGTCAGAAATTCTTGAGGAGTCCTAAAGGAACTCCTTGCCACTTCTGCAGCAAAGGAGAAGCCTATTCATGGTCAGCGTGCACGCGACAGTTCTTGGGTGGACTATACCTAACCCACATAACATGTAATCATGCTCTTGAAAAATGGTTGCCCCAAATGGCAAAACTCTTGGAATTCTTGCTTTTCATAAATCATGCAAATTTTCATGAATCCTTTCATGAGCATGTAACATTCCATATGCAAGGTCATCATCAATTCTCAATTCATCATCACAATGCATACACCAAAACATGCGGCACTATCACAACACATTCAAAGGCAATAAATGCAACATGTATAACAATTTCTCAAATCACTTAAAACCAAGCTTTGCATTACTTGAAATAATTCCTCAAATCATTTAAACAATGAATTTGAAATCATTTTATCATTTTGATATTTGAAAGCACATTATGGCTCATTATTCACTATAAACATGAAAACTCACCTTAAATCCTTGCTTGTTCTTGGAAATCCAAAATCAATGGCTTCCTCCTTCTTGCCCTTGGAAAGGTCCTTAATAACCTTAACACACAAAAAATTCCATAAAATTCCATTAAATTTGAAAAACCCCCCAAATTTCCCTAATAATCACATAACTTCCATAAACCCTAATCAATCTCTAATCTAACCCATCCATGGATCATGTGGGTTAGAAAACTTCAAATCTATCTTAGAAACCCAAAACTCCAAAGGATTTCACCATCTTCTTCTTCCTTTTAACTTTCTCTCTCTAGAACTTCTCCAAGAATAACCCTAATCATTTCTCAACAAAGAAGATGAAAAGTGGGAGAACTTACCTTAGAAAGCTTGAATCCTCTCCTTAATCCACGAAATTCCTTCACTCTTCTCTTGGATTTCCTTCTCTTCTTCTCTTCTTTCTTTCCCTCTTCTCCTGCACGACATCTCTCCCTCTCTTCTCTATTTTCTCTTGTTTTTCCTCTCATTTTCGTGAATCTCTTACCCTTACATACCAAGCCCACATGTCTTTTGCCCATAATACCCTTAATGAATGGCCTTGCAACACAAATGACTTAAGTTGTCTTCCCATTTTGCCCTCCTTGCTATTTACCACCCTAATACACTTAATTCAAGCCCTATGATCTTAGTCAAATTAACATGTTAATTAAATCCCATTAACATGCTAATTAATTTCTCAAAGTCATCAAATATGACCAAGTCTCAAATATCATAAAATCATGCTTAACTTAGAACATTTTTCTAATCATCAAATTGAAGGAATTTGTTAGAACTTCCTTCTAGAGAATTGTTTCCCTATGTCTTAATTTCATAATGCCACAAAAATCATCTAATTTAGAGCACTACATCAAAAGTTATGCTCAAAACATGTCGGACATATCATTTTACTTACACATTTTCCAGTACTTTAATTCCATCAAAAATTAACCTTCTTAAGGGCCAAATTGAAACTCGATTCCTTCATAACAAATGTAGCCCTATTTCTCTAATTTAATCCAAATTAAAATCATCTCATTTGAATAACTAGGGATCAAGTTATGGCTAAAACACCGAAGCATACTCTATGAACACATTTCACTTGGAATTTCCTGTTCTTTAACTTCAACATATCACATAAATCCATCTTATATCTATACCATATTTTTCATTTGAATTCCATTTCATGAATTCCTTATTTCTTTACACATGAATGATTTCCAATAATTCACTTAACAGTTCTAATTTTCATAAAAGGTTCGGGGCCCAATATTTATCAGGGACTTCTCCAAGATCACCAAACCTTTGTGTCGACTCCTCCAGAAAGATGTAAAGTTCGAGCTAGACGATGAATGCAAGTCCGCTTTCAACCTACTTAAGGAGAAGCTAGTATCAGCGCCGATCATCCAACCACCAGATTGGGACTATCCATTCGAGATTATGTGCGACGCCAGCGACTATGCAGTGGGTGTCGTGCTAGGAAAAAGGATCAACAAGCGCTCTCACGTGATCTATTACGCTTCGAAAATGCTAGACAGTTCTCAGAGCAACTACACTACCACTGAAAAGGAGCTTTTGTCAATTTTCTATGCTTTAGATAAATTATGTCCTTATTTACTTGGTACTAAAGTTATTGTCTATTCTGATCATGCAGCTTTGAGGTACCTCTTTTCGAAAAAGGACGCGAAGCCGAGACTGATTCGGTGGATTCTTCTTCTCCAAGAGTTCGACTTGGAAATAAAGGACAAAAAGGGGTGTGAGAACCTAGTCGCTGATCATCTCAGCCGAATTCCCACGCTCGACCCAGATTCTCTGCCAATCAAAGAAGAATTTCTAGATGAACAACTTTTCGCTGCACAGGAAGCCTATCCGCGATCACGCACAGGATCCCTGTTACCCTGATATGCTGATATTGTGAACTTTTTAGCTACTGGTGATTTGCCTGATCATTTGCCTAGGTCTGCTAAGGATAAAATTCGGAGTGATTCTAAATATTATATTTGGGATGATCCCTACCTTTGGAAAATAGGCACTGACCAAATTATTAGGAGATGCGTGGCTGAAAATGAAATTAATTCCATACTAAACTTTTGTCATGCATATGCTTGTGGTGGACACTTTGGTCCAAAACGAACTGCTAGTAAAGTATTAGAAAGTGGTTTTTTCTGGCCTACACTTTTTCGCGACGCATATTTATGTTGTAAAAGTTGTATAAGTTGTCAAAAGATGGGAAACATAGGTCCTAGGAATCAGATGCCCCTTAATCCTATTCTTGTTTGTGAAATCTTTGATGTGTAGGGTATGGACTTCATGGGTCCTTTTCCATCTTCCTATGGTAACTTATATATTATTCTTGCTGTTGATTATATGTCGAAGTGGGTGGAAGTGAAAGCCACCCGGACTAATGATTCTAAAGTTGTTGTGGATTTTGTTAGGTCTAATATTTTTGTCAGGTTTGGCACTCCTCGAGCCATCATCAGTGATAGAGGGACGCACTTTTGCAACCGAACGGTTGAGGCACTCTTCAAAAAGTACCACGTCACTCATCGCACTTGTAACATCCCGTTACCGGTGTGACGGGTATGTCAGTAAATTGGATCGGGTTAGGATTGGTACAGGCAAATGTTGCATTGTATGTGCATTATCGTTTCCATAGACATCGGAAAATGTATTGACTGCACAAGCGTATATATATATATATATATGTGCATACATGTATGACAATTCCCGACTTGATTGTAAAATCAGAAATTGGTTATAATTGGTCAGATGAGAATTGGCTTAATTGTGCAATTGGAAATTGATCAAAATTGTACGGATGAAAATTTGGTTGTGAAATTTGGAAATCGAGTAAGTGCATAAATTAGGTTTTGAATATGAAATTGGAATGACATGGAATTCAGTGAAATGGAAATTGGAAATTGAGTATAGGAATGTGCATTTTCTAATTTTGTAAAATTATGAAAAATTTTTTTGGAATTTTTAGAGTGATGGATCCGGACCGAAAAATTGGCTAGTGACTGATTTATTTGATTCCGCGTCCAAGATTGATTGATAATTGATATGAAACAATTTGAATTATGATTTTGGGAATTTTTATTTATGGTTGTTGCGAAAATGGAAGAAAAATATAATAAGAATCGGATTTGTTAGACCCTAAGAATTGGACATGTGGTAGATGATCATATATATATATATAAGCTTAAGATAAGCTTAAATGTTCATTATCATCATCGATGGTCGTGGGTGTGCTTGAACGTGGAGTTGAAATTCTTGGAGGATTTTTGAAGGTTTCTAGCTTGAATCAAGTAAGTTTATACTTGTTTATGCTATTTGATCATAGATTTGAGTAAGAAATTGTTTAGAAATTGGAAAATGCCGATGATAGGGTTTCGTTGATTTTGATTTGGGTTTCTGAAGAAAAGTGAGTTAAATGATGATTTGAGGTTAGAAATAAGTTGGGTTTAAGGTTTAAAACTGATTGAGAGTGTTTAGAATGGATTTGGATGGATTGAATATCAAAAAATCGGAGAATTTCTAGGTTTTGGATGCGTTTATTTGATCATTACGTGCGGACGAAGAACACGCCGTGCCAATGAATTTCATCCGCACGCCGCGACGTGCGCGAATGGCGTGTCGCGTGAGCGTGAACGGCCAAGCGTCGCGACGACGTGATACGACGCCACGGCGATGATGCGCGTTTTCACGCGCGCGAAGAAATGAGGAGTCACGCATGGCGGGGGGAGGAGGCGCCATGAGGAATGCTTTTGGGAAAAATTGGAATTTTAGGTTTCAAATTGGGATTTAGGAAATTGATGATTTTATTAGTTATGGATTAAATTCAATATGGAGATTATGAATTTGGAGGATTAGTTTCTAATGGATTGGCTATGGATCAATTGAATTTCGAGACTAGGAATTTCAATCGGGAGAATGAAATGAAGTGATTTTTTAAGATGATTGTTACAAGTAATGAATTTGAGATTTGATTTCAATTGAATTGTTTTCTAAGTGATTAATTGGAATTTAGAGATTTAGAATTTGAATTGATAAGATGGGATTTTGATTTTAATTCGATGATTATGGAATCTAGTGACAATAAATAGTGATTGTGATTTTAATTGGAAGGTGGCTGCAGAGAATTGGATATTAGTCTATTGACTTATGGTAATTGGATTTTGCTATGAATTAGAGTGAAAGTGATCGAATTGGGAAAATTTAGGAATGTCATAACATATACAAGACTCGATGTATTTGCTATATTTGCATTTTGAATATTGGAAATCAGTGCAATGAGTGATATTCGATTTTTCCGATTGTTTTAAAGGCACCGATGGAGCAATTCCACGGGCAGTGCTGAGACTTCCAGGCTGTAGCTCGGAAGTGCAGGTGAGTAACCTAGTTGGTTTCTCAACCTTTATGTGTTTAATTTTATGCAAACATGCCATGTGGAGTTAAGGACGGATTATATGTGTTTGATTTGATTGATTAGGACCACGGTGTTGAATATTCGACCGTGATATGAAGTGTTGGTTGTGCATAAATTGTTCATAATTGATTTCAAATGGTGAGAATTAGGTATATGGAATCCTAATATAATGCATGTATTGTAAAGTGAACATGTGCATACATGCATAACAGTATGATCAGATAAAAAGGCAGTTGTGACCGGTGCAACCCCATCAGATATGAGAGCTTTAAGCTCAACGCATTGTGGCTTCGTGCCCAACGATTGTCGAGCTATATGCTCAACGACAGGCTTTTGAGCCCAATGTTTCGTAGTCTATGGCTTAACGATATGAGCTCAAAGCACGGTCACAACAACGAAAGAAAATGAAAGAGTCACATGTACATTACATATATGAATATTTATATGCGAATTGTGTGAAAGGCGATACGCCTTATATGTGTGAATTTGGTAATGCATGGATTAATTTGGAATTTGATATTATGTGATACAATGTGAATTGATTGTGAATGCATGAGTTGGGTGAACCATCGATGATGGTTTCTCATTGAGTTCGCAAACTCACCCAACATTGCATCTATTTTCAGAATCGAAGAGTACCCGCTTAGACTAACGGAGTATGATCGTTACTAGCAAGGCGAGTAACGGTCGGGATCGATGTTGTCACATCTGCATGAGTACAGTATTTTGTTTGGTGGGCCCTAGCTTAATAAATGTAATAGTGTGTTGAGATTTTGATTACTGAATTGTGTTCAGAAATGGCATCGAGCCCAGTTGGATCATGTCTTTCTGCTTATGTACTGATTGAGCACTGTTGAGTGCTAATTAATAACTGAAAGTGTTTTGTATCTGAAAATGTTTTTGTGATATGTTGGGCCCAAAGTGTGTTTTGATTTCGGCGTTAAAATGTTTTGGAAGAAAAAATTTCATAACGAGTTTTAAATTGTGATTGATCGCTTTAGATGCCACCCTCATGGTCACGGGCTCGGATGTCATCAGAGATGTTGGGTTCGGTCTCATGGGAGTTGGGTGTTACATTTGTGGTATCGAGCCCGTAGTACAATCTTATATGGGCTTTCTGAAAAGTGTGTCAAATTGCATACATTTAAGTCATGTCATTGGCGATAGTGACAATCGATCCCCGCCTAGCATATGAGTCTCATACATGAGCCTGCACTAGTGTTTAAGTGATGAGAAATAGTGAGGAAAAGATGATATGGAAAATGTGATAAATGAAAGTCAGGTGGAAATCAAGGAATAAGAACGAGTATATGGTATGATATAATAATTGGAGAATTAGTGTATTGGTATCGATGGGCGACATGAAATACGACATTAGAATGATATGGGAACAATTTGTGGATGTGAAATAGATGTGAACATGTATAGGAAAAGTATGAAGATATATGAAAGATGGCAAGATTGAAAGTGTATAAGGAAAGTGAATGGAAATAAAATGTTTTATGATCGAGTCACAATGAAAGCATGATGGGAGTTTTGATTGTTGTGATATGGATTTAAGTGTGATTGCGAAACGAAATAATGAAAAGATTGAAAGGTAAGAAAATGATATTGATAGATGAAAAGTTGAATAGTTGTTAAGGTCGATGGATTTGCCTATGCAAATGCACACCGATAATGGAAATGATATCGAAATCAATTGGTGAGTTATCGATAACCGCCAATTTTTATAGTTAAAATTGAGATGGAGTAAGAAATGAAAGCACGTATAGTGATTATTTGGGAATGAATTGAGATTGTAATCAGGATATTGGTATGGTAAAATCCTCATGATCGAGGATAGGTGAAAAAAAAGGTGGTCAAAAATCAAATGAGATTGAGGTGCCTTTAGCGTAAGTGACTAATTGGTATATTGATGTAATAATTTTAATGGTATGTACCCCAATGAACGGTATTAAAAAGGATGTTCTGGTTATGTGGATTATGGCGTAGATTGAACTTCACGGGATAGCGTGAATAGTCGAAATTGATTTCCTGAGGTATTGAGAAAAGATTGTGAGACAAATTGTTCCTCATTGGAGACGTATGATATATATAAAAGTTATGCAAATAGATCATAGGTGTAAGGAGTTCATTATTTTACTGAAGAGTGAAATATCTAAATTGTGTTTAAAGTGGATGATGACTATGATCATCGATGATCGATCAATACAATTGAAAAGTGAAGAAGATAAATTGGCACGATTGAGGAAATCGATAGTATGCAAGTTTTATAAGAGACAATTAGATCTTGATTGAAAATTTAATGGATGAATTATTATTCGAACACGGTATCGGGAGATTAAATGCAAATAGAGGTGTTGTTAAATGTGAAATTGTAATGGGAAGGTACACAAGGAATTTGGAGTTATTTTAGGATTAATTGTATACTGGATACGTCCAAAAAATTGGTAAAGGTCTTCTGACCTTAACTGATAAGGAAAGTGTTGGAGGAGAGATATGTGAAATATATGACTAATGATCGTAAGAGGAGACATTTGAAGAAATGTTCAATTTGAGTATTGATCGTATCATTTTGAATTGGAGATGTTACTATATGTAATGAATTGTAAAGATTAAAAGTGATTGATTGAAATAGTGTAAAGAGATTCTATATGTATGGAGATCAAGATAAGCTTATGGGCTGCATTGGTATTTGATGATTTGAAAATTTATCAGATTAGACATTGTATTGGAAAGTGTTGAAAGCTTGGAAATTCGCTCGTATGAAATTGTTTTGGATGTATATACGCTTGTAAAGAAATAATGATTAAGTTATATGAGTGAATTGGGAAAAATGATTATGCATTTGAGTGTTTTAGAAATTTCGTAAATGGAGCAAATAATGAGGCAATAAGGTTATGATACCCAACGTAAGAATGAGTGTAAACTGTCAAGTTTGGTAAATCGCAAAAAGAATGTATTAGCGATTGGAATTCCAACCCAAGTGTGCAGGTGTGTATTAAAAGCATGGCAAAAATCCGAATTAAGAATGTTGAAATAGTGGACCTTATCGAGAAAATTTGTGAATAGCTTAGCTATAAAGAAAATGAGTAATGTGACTGACTAGACTAAGAAATATGAGTAAAACTCATTAAAGGAACTGTTAGTGAAAACTCAAGGAATAATCGAAGTTATCGAGAGTGTATTAGAAGAGTAATAGAAAGTAAAATATCACATTGAGAAATGATGAGTATGTTGGACCTCCATAGTTGATCGTGTGTTATCAATCCAAACTAATATATGTTTGGAGTCCATAGGATTATGAGATTGATGTATAGGTAAGATTGATTGTGTTACATTGGAGATATCATTTGAAAAGTGTATAAAAGGTCTTATAGCTAAAAAGGGTTGTTCATCCCGATAGTAAAATGAACAGGACCTAATACAATCAAAGGCCCCGAATGATTTGAGTTAAGATTGATAGGTGTTTTGAATCGGTAATAGGGGTTAAGAAACCAAATTGACGAGAATGAGTCAAATTGATGATTATCGAGATTGTTGAAATCTTATGAGATTAGTAAATTGGTATAGAGAGATGCAATATGATAAGCGATACATGCAATGTTTCTAAATGTTCACCTCGCCAAACTAGGCATTGATTGAGAAAAAAAAGGTAAATGGGAAATTAAGTTCGTTATTAGTGACCTTGATGTGACCGTGGTGTGACTAGATAACAACCTAAAAGATGAATTGGATTTGGAAAGTGTCATATGGATGAAATAGGAAATATCGATATGATCGATGTGTATGTCATTGGTATTGGATATAAAGAATTACGAGTAATCGAAAAGAAATCGTTAAAACAAAGATAAAGTTTGAGAAAGGAAAAGAGGTAAGTAAGTGATTGTAGTGTGATTAAGATGGCAAGTCATCTAAAATCCTAAAAGATGATTCGGATCCAAATGTTACATAGATCGGATTAGAAAATATTGTTAGATCCGATGTATGTGTTATCGATATTGGAAGTGATAAATTGTGATTAATAAGGCAATGTAGAGTTAAGAAAGATTTGGCGAAATTATGCGATAGTGAAATAAGTGGAAATCGAGAGATCGAGGATCGAAAAGACTCCCTATCTTCTTGACAAATCAGATATAAAATTTCGAGGACGAAATTTTTATTAGAGGGGAGAATTGTAACATCCTTCTACGGTGTGACAGTATGTCAAGAATTGGATCGGGTTAGGATTGGTACAGCAAATGTTGCATTGTATGTGCATTATCGCTTCCATAGACATCGGTAAATGTATTGATTGCATGGCGTATATATATATATATGTGTGCATACATGTATGACAATTCCCGATTTGACTGTAAAATCAGAAATTGGTTATAATTGGTCAGATGAGAATTGGCTTAATTGTGCAATTGAAAATTGATCAAAATTGTACGGATGAAAATTTGGTTGTGAAATTTGAAAATCGAGTAAGTGCATAAATTAGGTTTTGAATATGAAATTGGAATGAGATGGAATTCAGTGAAATGGAAATTGGAAATTGAGTATAGGAATGTGCATTTTCTAATTTTGTAAAATTATGAAAAAAATTTTGGAATTTTTAGAGTGATGAATCCGGACCGAAAAATTGGCTAGTGACTGATTTATTTGATTCCGCGTCCAAGATTGATTGATAATTGATATGAAACAATTTGAATTATGATTTTGGGAATTTTTATTTATGGTTGTTGCGAAATTGGGAGAAAAATATAATAAGAATCAGATTTGTTAGACCCTAAGAATTGGACATGTGGTAGATGATCATATATATATATATAAGCTTAAGATAAGCTTAAATGTTCATTGTCATCATCGATGGTCGGGTGTGCTTGAACGTGGAGTTGAAATTCTTGAGGATTTTGAAGGTTTCTAGCTTGAATCAAGTAAGTTTATACTTGTTTATGCTATTTGATCATAGATTTGAGTAAGAAATTGTTTAGAAATTGGAAAATGTCGATGATAGGGTTTCGTTGATTTTGATTTGGGTTTCTGAAGAAAAGTGAGTTAAATGATGATTTGAGGTTAGAAATAAGTTGGGTTTAAGGTTTAAAACTGATTGAGAGTGTTTAGAATGGATTTGGATGGATTGAATATCAGAAAATCAGAGAATTTCTGGGTTTTGGATGCGTTTGCGGTCACACGCCGGCGAAGCGAAATTCATCCATGACGCCGCGACGCGGCGTGAATGGCGTCTTGTGCGAAGCGAACGGCCCGCTGCGCGACGCACGACGATGATGGCGTGTTTCTCCATGGCGAAGACGATGAATGAGGAGCTCGCCGCGGCGAGGGAGGAGGCGCATGACGAGGAATGCTTTTGGGGAAAATTGGAATTTTAGGTTTTGAAATCGGGATTTAGGAAATTGATGATTTTATTAGTTATGGATTAAATTCAATATGGAGATTATGAATTTGGAGGATTAGTTTCTAATGGATTGGCTATGGATCAATTGAATTTCTGAGACTAGGAATTTCAATCTGGGAGAATGAAATGAAGTGATTTTTTTAAGATGATTGTTACAAGTAATGAATTTGAGATTTGATTTCAATTGAATTGTTTTCTAAGTGATTAATTGGAATTTAGAGATTTAGAATTTGAATTGATAAGATGGGATTTCGGATTTTAATTCGATGATTATGGGAATCTAGTGACAATAAATAGTGATTGTGATTTTAATTGGAAGGTGACCGCAGAGAATTGGATATTAGTCTATCGACTTATGGTAATTGGATTTTGCTATGAATTAGAGTGAAAGTGATCGAATTGGGAAAATTTAGGAATATCATAACATGTACAATTACTCAAAGTGTATTTGCTATATTTGCATTTTTAATATTGGAAATTGTGCGATGAGTGATATTCGATTTTTCGATTGTTTTAAAGGCACCGATGGAGCAATTCCACGGCAAGGTCTTTGAGACTTCCAGTCAGAGTTTCGGAAGTGCGGTGAGTAACCTAGTTGGTTTCTCAACCTTTATGTGTTTAATTTTATGCAAATATGCCATGTGGAGTTAAGGACGGATTATATGTGTTTGATTTGATTGATTCTAACCACGGGTGTTCGGGATATTTGACCGTGATATGTAGTGTTGGTTGTGCATAAATTGTTCATAATTGATTTCAAATGGTGAGAATTAGGTATATGGAATCCTAATATAATGCATGTATTGTAAAGTGAACATGTGCATACATGCATAATAGTATGATCAGATAAAACGCAGCAGACCGGCAAATGCATCAGATATGAGAGCTTTAAGCTCAACGCATAGGGCTTCGTGCCCAACGATTGTCAGAGCTATATGCTCAACATATTAGGGCTTTTGAGCCCAATGTTTCAGAGCCTATGGCTCAACGTATATGAGCTCAGGCACACGGTTACAACAACGAAAGAAAATGAAAGAGTCACATGTACATTACATATATGAATATTTATATGCGAATTGTGTGAAAGGTGATACTGTAATATCCCATCACCGATGGGAAGGGTATTTTGGTATATTGGGACAGGTTAGAAGTATTAAATTATAGCTCGACATGCGCATACAGCTTATAGCCTCTATGACTGATGGGTTGTTGCACTTACACATGGTAAACATGCATTCATGACATTTTTCGGCTTAGGTTTCAAATTGAGACCTTTTGTGAAATTTATGGGATAATCGTAATTGGAAAATTATTTTGAGTGCGTCATAAATTGTTTTCTATTTTTAGGGATTTATGAAAATTTTTCTGGAATTTTTCGGGGTTCTTGCCCGGACCGAAAAATTCCAACTGACGGGCTGAGTGAGCCTTTTTGTACTGAAAAGGGATTGCCTAATGCCATGAGATTAGTGAATAAATAATTATGGGATGTATATTAATGCCATGTTTAGAGTTTAAGTGGGGATTAGTGCTTAAGTAATTGGGATGAACTCACTTTTGACTCTTCCATTCATTAAAAGCCAAGTGGCTTCTTACTTTTGTCTTATATTATGCTTCATCATCGATTTTTCATCATCACCTACAACTTTTGTTTCTTGTTTTGGATTAAAACAAAAACAACTCACTTTGAAAGCCAAAAGTAATCTCTCATCCGTGGCTTTGCATCTTCCATCATGGTTGTTCTCCTTCGATTATTTCTTTTCCTCTCATAGTTGAACTTCTTCTTGCTACTTGCTTGCCTCTTCTTTAGTTGCAACCAAGACCAAATTTAAGTCTTGTAAGATATGTATTAGAGTTATAGCCGTGAGTATTGGTGAGAGGTAAAGAAGTGGTTGAAGCTTGGAAGATTGAAGTAGATATCAAGAATGGAGAGCTTGTAACTTGATGAAGGTAAGAGTTATGTTTGTACTTATTCTTTTGGTAGTTAGAAGCATGCATGGGAATCCTTGGAACATTTATTTGATCATTATAAGGGTAGGTTTAAATGGGTTTAAATATATGCTTGTGTATGGATGAATGATTGAACAAGGTTTCCATTGATTTGGCTTGGTTTTGGATTGATTTGCAAGGTTAGATGTATAGGAAAGTAATGAAAATGATTGTGTGAGTGCTGCCAAATTTTGTGTTAGTATACAAATAATTGTTGTGTTGAGTTTGTGGCTGAATTGGAGGTGTAAGTGAATGTCTATTAATGTAGGTAAAGTGATAGAATGGAAGAGGATGAGGTATAGATGAAATCTGGAAAATTGGTGTTTAACCTATTGAAATGTTTTGATCATAACTAATTGTGTAGGTGTGCAAATGAGGTGAGGTTTGTGCCCACTGAAACTTTGGGATGTTGGCTTCAAATTTGTGTGAAATAGGTGTTGTTAAATTGTAATGTTAGGAAGGTGAATTTTTGCATGGAAAGTTTCTGGTTGTAGGGTCTGTGAACAGTACCTGCATATATGACCTGATTATTTTGCTGATTTTTCTAAATTAATTGAGATGGAATTTGGGAAAATGGTCTTCATGGAGGTTGTAGCATATTGAGTTAGCTTTCCATTTCCACTAATCTTGATATTTTTCGAGATGTATATTGGGAGATATGAACTGATTCCTATTGACTGGTTTTGAGCATTTTGATTAAACCTAGCCTAAGTGTTGAGTTTGTGAGCTTGCGGATTGGAAGAAATTTTAGCTCATTATGTGAACTGAATTGGTGTGAGTGATCTTCTGCAAAGTTCCAGAGGAAGGAATTATCTTGAAAATGATATATGGTGTGTAATTTTTAGAGGTCAGATTTGGGAGTTATGATTTTGCAAACATTGATCCTGCATTAGGTTAAGAATTGCTGATCATGGCAGTAACTTCCACAACGGTTTTGACATTTTTAGAAATTGAATTGGATTTTGAGTTCTTCATAAAAATTGAATTTTGAGATCTTATCTTTTCAGGGATATAAGGTAGTGAATTTTGTGACATTTTTGCTAAGAGTTATGCTGATTGGGAAATTACTGACCAGATTGGTTAATTTCTGTATACAAATTTTTTTTCGAATTGTTTGACCTAGTTGGTTATGGAATTTGATTTTGGGTTGTTCATGAAAGTTGTAGATGACATTGTGAACTTATTGAGCATATTTATGTGGTAATTTTGGCTGAAGAATCAGAGAGTTATGGAATTTGCAATGTACTGTTCTGTTTTAATGGGATTTGAGTAGGCAGTAGCTTTGAAGGAATTTTTGACACCCTTAGGGGTGAGATTGATTTTTATGGTCTTCTTAAGAATTGTAGAGGGTTTCTTTATCTTTCCAACAAGGTATAATTTGTATTTTTCTGATTTGTGTGCTACGAGTTATGGGTATTGAAAGTTGGTTTATAAATCTGAAAAAAAAAAGAATGAGAATAGTATATTGCCCGGTCACTAGGGCGACGGCTCGCCCTAGTGACGAGGCTCGTTGAACGGCGTCACTAGGCGATCGTCGCCTAGCGACGGCGCCGGATCAGACGACATCACTAGGGCGACGCCTCGCCCTAGTGACGAGGCCATCTGATTTTTTTAATTATTATTATTATTTATTATTATTTGATTATTTGGTATTTGGTGTTTCTTTTGTCAATTTCTTTTCCGTCCGACGTCCGATTGACCTGATTCTTGAGGCATCGGATTAGTGAAATATTGAATTTCATTTTATGAAAAATTGGGAATTTTGAGACGGGAAATTGACGTAGCCCCGGGAAATTGTTCTATGGTCACTGCTTTATTTATTTTTTGACCGATCGGGGTCCGAATTGAGTGCTGTCAGTGGCTATAGTTTTCTAATTTTTGATGGTATTTTTATGATGGGAAAAATTTGGATTTAGGGCCAGAAATCTCATGAACATGCATTATACACTTACATGTGCATTATATTAGTTCGGATTGGATAATGAGTGATCAAATTTCTCTCTGCTTGTTATAGAGGCACATTTGAGCGCCGATTCATCGACGTTCTCGAAACTTCCAGATGTTAGTTTCGAAGTACAGTGAGTAACCTAGTTGGTTCCTCAACCTTATGTGTTTAAGATTTTGCAATTATGCCATGTGGAGATAATGGAGGGTTTATGTGTGTTTGATTTTGATTGATTTCGGACCATAGGTGTCTAAAATATTTGGAATGAGATAACGGTACTACTTGTGTGTAATCGTGTGTGAATGTTTATATTGAGATCTCGGACCAAAGGTCCGAGGAAATGGGAAATTGATATTGAAGTGTTAATTGTCTGTTTCAATACATTGGATGTGACTTTAAATGCGATATGGTATGATGCAATAAATTGGAAAATATATGATTGAAATACGGATCAAGGTCCAAGAAATAGGAAATGGCATTGAATGTTAGTGATAGAAATAACTGTAAATGGAAATTGGAACATATGCATTCATGCATAAGGACATGATCGATAAAGGCAATTGTGACCGGCAAGCCACCACCGTCGGGGCATATCACGCCTAACGATATGAGAGCTTTCACTCAACGCATGTGATCTCGTGTCCAACGATTCGAGCCTCGGCTCAATGTATTAGGCTTTAAGCCCAATGTTTCAGAGCCACCGGCTCAACGAATGTGCCCGCATCGACAAGCCAGCGCACGTCACAACAACGTAATGAAAATGGAAAGGGTCTCATGTGCATTGCATATATGGTATGACCGAATTTGGATTGTATGAAAGGTGATACGCCTTACATTTGTGAAATGTAATGGTATGTATTATTTGAGATTACATTTGTGAATCGTGATCGATGTGATATTTGTAAGTCGATTGAACATGCATGAATTGAGTGAACCATTGATGATGGTTTCTCACCGAGTTCGCAAAACTCATCCAAAATTTGCATCTATTTTTCAGACTTAGAAGAATACCCGTTAGCAACGCATGTATGACATCTGCTGGTCGAGGAAGCAGAAGTGGTCGGATCGCCTCGCGTGCCTTAGTATTTCTATTCTCGGACTTTTGTATTACTAAATTGGACAAGTTGTAAAGTCAATTGACTGAAATAAATTGTAATGTAAAAAGGGCCCCAAGGCCATCAATTGTTTATATAAATTGTTTTCCGCATTCACGATAATATGTGTGAGTATGTGTTAAAAAAAGTTATACTTGAGTTTTCTCGAGTGATGTAGCACGCCACCCAAGGGCACGGACCTGGATATCACCATCGATGTCGGGTTCAGTCTTACGGAGTGGGGTGTTACATTTAGGTATATCGAGCCAAGTACAATCTTATATGGGCATTCTCAAAAAAATGTGTGTCAAGTTATGTGCATTTAAGTCATGTCACGGCAGACGGTGACAATCGATCTCAGCAGTAGCATACAAGTCGATGCATAAGTATGTCTCAATCGTTTAGCGATTAGAAAAGTGAGAAAAGGATAATGTGTTAGAATGTGAGAAAAGGAAGTAATGGATATTGCACGATAGGAAAGAGGGTATGGTTTGATCAGATAGACGAATATTTAGTGTATTGAGATTGATGGGTATATTGTGAAGTGCAAAATTGGAGTGATAATGGGTATATCCTTGAATATGAGTTAGAAATAAAGATTATAGTTGTAAATTAATAGAGGAAAAATAGAGATGTGATAATGGTAAGATTTACAGTGTATAAGGTAAATGACAATAAAGTGTATCTATGATATAGAAAAGTTACAATTGGGATTGATTACCGTGATGAGAGTTATAAATAAGGATTGGTGATTTGGAGTCAAATTATATATTAAGTGCAAAATCAAGAATGATTTCATATCTGTGATATTGATTTGAGTGCGGAAATATATGGGTATAATGCAATAATGAAAAGATTGAAATGTAAGACAATGAAATTGGTAGATGAAAAAGTTGTTCAGGTTTAATTGATCTGCCTAAGTAAATGCACACCTGCTTATGGGAACCCTATGGTAAGTGAAAATGTTCAGCTGCAATTGATGAGTTAATGGATACTTTCTAGCCAGAATTCTTGTCGGAAAATAAATAAATAAATAAATAAATATAATTCTTTATGATTTAGAATAAGAAATGAAAGTGCTTATAATGATCAATTGTGAATGACTAGAGATTGTATATGATCCTCACGAACGAGGACGGGTGTATACAGGAAGGTTGTTGCTTTCATTTGTCACTGTAAGTGTATATCTGATAGTGGGATTACCATCATGGGTGAAATGATCAAGCATAAATGAATAAAGTAATCAAGAGTTTATTACGTAAGTCTCCATTATAATGTCGGTAGCTCAAGTTCAAAATGAGTGAGAGTAAGGCATGAAAATGTTCAGAATGATCAATTGAGAAAGAAGTGAGACAGTTAAAGGTGTTCGCATTGGTAATGAGCTTGAGGGAATAAAAAGAGGGACATGAATATAGTAAGGTCCCCATGATCGAGAATTGGTACCAAAAAGAAAATGGTGATCGAGAATTAAATGCAATTAAGGTATTCTTAGCAGTATGATCTATTAACGGGCAAATTGATGGGATTATAGAGATATATATTGTTAGATAGAATGTGATGATTATGGTGATGTATGGCAAGATAGTAGAGGAAAAGAAATTGTTTAAGTGCCTTTCAGAGATTGAGCTTCATGAAATATTAAGAGGCACTAATATATATATAGAGATGGAAAATAGTTGATTGATAAAGTTTTATGACTCAATCGTAAGAGATAAAATATGCTACTGAAAAAGTGTACACGTTAATGAGATGACTTTGATTTTGTAAGAGAAGTACTGCATATTAAGGAAATATTAATTGCAAATTTGAGGGGATTAAAAGTTCGGGTATACTTTGTGTAATTATGTTCTGAAAGTACGAGATCGATATAATGATTGTTTATTCAAGTCAGTGAGTGATTTATTGTGAATAAATTGAGCTATGTGGAGAAATGAAGGACTTTGTGGCAGAATATGTTATGATGAGAAAATTATAAGGAAATTGTTCCTCATTGGAGACGTTTGATCATGAAAGAGTTATATGAGTCAACTATGGGTATAAGTTTATTGTATTACTGAAAAGGAACATGTCTCAATTGTGTTTGGAGTGGATAATGGATATAAACATAAGAGGATATAAGCATAAGAAATGGATAAATTGGGATAGTTGAGGAAATTGGTTGTTATACAAGTCTCATAATAGTGAATCTTAACCTAATTGAATGAATAATGGATGGATTAGTATGCGAACATGGAATATTGGGAGAATTAATCAAGATATAGGTTTTGATAAAATGTGGAAGTTCAAAAGATATGGGTATGTGGAATTGGGAATTTATTAGAACTAACGGAATGCTAGATGCATATAGAAATTGTCAAAGATTGTCTGGTTTTAGTAAATTAACAAGAATATTTGAGGAAAACGTGTGAATATTATGACTGATGATCATAAAGGAGACTTTTTTTATTAAAAAAAAATTACTATATTTACTGAAGTGTCCCAGTAAAGGGTATGATGTGATCTATTGAAATTGTATAAAGTGATTTTATGTACCTTGGGGTAAATATACTTCCATGGGCGGTATCATGATGGATGATTTGCAATTTGTTATACTGAGTGTGACCTAAAAGCTTGGAGACATTAATCATACAGAAATAGTTTGGAGATGTCTATGATTATGCAAATCGATAACGATTGAGATATTTCGTGCATTTGAATGATTTAAACGAATTCAGCGGCTGATTTCTTCAAACTAAGCCAATGGTACAATTCAAGGGATTGAACAAAGAAAGAAATAAATTCAATTGCAGAAGATCAATATTTGGGCAATAAGGTTACCAAATCTAGTGTATTATTGAGTGTTATAATCGAACTGACAAAAAGGGGCAAAAGAAAGTATTATTAGCTATGGGAATTTTAGAGTTGGTGTGCATCAAAGTGGATTGGCAAAACCCGAAGTGAGGATGTAGAAATTGTAAACCGTATCGAGGAACTGAAGATAACTCCAATTGTGAGGAAAGTGATAGGTATAGTTCAAATTAAGAAATATGGGTGATACTCAGTACAGGAACTGTTAGTGAAAATGTAAAGAATGATCGAAGCTTTATGTTCTAGCATGAGCGTATTGAAAGAGTAATTGAAAGGTTAAAATGGGAAATCAAAGGATCATAAGTGCTTGGTTCGAGAAAACATAAGAAACAATTGAAGCGTTATGCTCTAGTAAAAGTATTGTGGAAAAGAAATTGATGGTATAGTCTGTCAAAGTGAACGATGACATGTGTGATAAACCAACAGGTATTTTTGGATGTCATTGGGATATGATATTAATATATAGTGCAAAGGGATTATGGCATGACAATCATTATATTGTGGTCACCATTCGAAAAGCGTATAAGGGGTCTTATTGTCCAAAAAGGAATCGTTAGCCCTATATTATGTGATCAGGGCAATAAAGTGATAGGTTAAGAATTTAAGATGGTGATAATAAATCGAATTGATTCACACTGAGGTTACAAATGTCATGAGATTTGTGTTTTGATAATAACGAAATCTGATAAGCAATAAATGAAATATTTTGACGGGTATGGCCTCGGCCAAGAGGTACTTAGATGGAAATAAAGGTGTAGTTAAGGAAATTGAATTAGTGATGAGGGCCTCATGTGTTTGTGGTATGAATAGAATTACGGATTGGTAAGTTAGGCTAAAATCTAAAAGATGATTCGGATTCACAAAATGTTTCATAGACAGAATTGAGAAATATTATTAGGATTCGATATATATGATATTGACAGTTATTGATATTGAAAGTGACAAATTGCGCATAATCATGAAAAAGCAGTAAAATAATGGAGAGTTTGAGAAAATTGATTGTTTTGGATCTGCATTTGGTCGTGTAGTGAAAACAGTGGGAAACAGAGGGTATTATGAAAAAGAACTCCCATGCCTTCTGGATAAATCGTATATGAAATTTCGAGGACGAAATTTTTATTAGGAGGGGAGAACTGTAACATCCCATCACCGATGGGAATGGTATTTTGGTATATTGGGACGGGTTAGAAGTATTAAATTATAACTCGGCATGCGCATACAGCTTATAGCCTCTATGACTGATGGGTTGTTGCACTTACACATGGTAAACATGCATTCATGACATTTTCCGGCTTAAGTTTCAAATTGAGACCTTTTGTGAAATTTATGGGATAATCGTAATTGGAAAATTATTTTGAGTGCGTCATAAATTGTTTTCCATTTTTAGGGATTTATGGGAATTTTTCTGGAATTTTTCGGGGTTTTTGCTCGGACCGGAAAATTCCAACTGACGGGCTGAGTGAGCCTTTTTGTACTGAAAAGGGATTGCCTAATGGCATGAGATTAGTGAATAAATAATTATGGGATGTATATTAATGCCATATTTAGAGTTTAAGTGGGGATTAGTGCTTAAGTAATTGGGATGAACTCACTTTTGACTCTTCCATTCATTAAAAGCCAAGTGGCTTCTTACTTTTGTCTTATATTATGCTTCATCATCGATTTTTCATCATCACCTACAACTTTTGTTTCTTGTTTTGGATTAAAACAAAACCAACTCACTTTGAAAGCCAAAAGTAATCTCTCATCCGTGGCTTTGCATCTTCCATCATGGTTGTTCTCCTTCGATTATTTCTTTTCCTCTCATAGTTGAACTTCTTCTTGCTACTTGCTTGCCTCTTCTTTAGTTGCAACCAAGACCAAATTTAAGTCTTGTAAGATATGTATTAGAGTTATAGCCGTGAGTATTGGTGAGAGGTAAAGAAGTGGTTGAAGCTTGGAAGATTGAAGTAGATATCAAGAATGGAGAGCTTGTAACTTGATGAAGGTAAGAGTTATGTTTGTACTTATTCTTTTGGTAGTTAGAAGCATGCATGGGAATCCTTGGAACATTTATTTGATCATTATAAGGGTAGGTTTAAATGGGTTTAAATATATGCTTGTGTATGGATGAATGATTGAATAAGGTTTCAGTTGATTTGGCTTGGTTTTGGATTGATTTGCAAGGTTAGATGTATAGGAAAGTAATGAAAATGATTGTGTGAGTGCTGCCAAATTTTGTGTTAGTATACAAATAATTGTTGTGTTGAGTTTGTGGCTGAATTGGAGGTGTAAGTGAATGTCTATTAATGTAGGTAAAGTGATAGAATGGAAGAGGATGAGGTATAAATGAAATCTGGAAAATTGGTGTTTAACCTATTGAAATGTTTTGATCATAACTAATTGTGTAGGTGTGCAAATGAGGTGAGGTTTGTGCCCACTGAAACTTTGGGATGTTGGCTTCAAATTTGTGTGAAATAGGTGTTGTTAAATTGTAATTTTAGGAAGGTGAATTTTTGCATGGAAAGTTTCTGGTTGTAGGGTCTGTGAACAGTACCCGCATATATGACCTGATTATTTTGCTGATTTTTCTAAATTAATTGAGATGGAATTTGGGAAAATGGTCTTCATGGAAGTTGTAGCATATTGAGTTAGCTTTCCATTTCCATGGATCTTGATATTTTTCGATATGTATATTGGGAGATATGAACTGATTCCTATTGACTGGTTTTGAGCATTTTGATTAAACCTAGCCTAAGTGTTGAGTTTGTGAGCTTGCGGATTGGAAGCAATTTTAGCTCATTATGTGAACTGAATTGGTGTGAGTGATCTTCTGCAAAGTTCCAGAGAAAGGAATTATCTTGAAAATGATATATGGTGTGTAATTTTTAGAGGTCAGATTTGGGAGTTATGATTTTGCAAACATTGATCCTGCATTAGGTTAAGAATTGCTGATCATGGAAGTAACTTCCACAACGGTTTTGACATTGTTAGAAATTGAATTGGATTTTGAGTTCTTCATGAAAATTGAAGTTTGAGATCTTATCTTTTCAGGGATATAAGGTAGTGAATTTTGTGACATTTTTGCTAAGAGTTATGCTGATTGGGAAATTACTGACCAGATTGGTTAATTTCTGTATACAGATTCTTTGTCGAATTGTTTGACCTAGTTGGTTATAGAATTTGATTTTGGGTTGTTCATGAAAGTTGTAGATGACATTGTGAACTTATTGAGCATATTTATGTGGTAATTTTTGGCTGAAGAATCAGAGAGTTATAGAATTTGCAATGTACTGTTCTGTTTTAATGGGATTTGAGTAGGCAGTAGCTTTGAAGGGATTTTTGACACCCTTAGGGGTGAGATTGATTTTTATGGTCTTCTTGAGAATTGTACAGGGTTTCTTTATCTTTCCAACAAGGTATAATTTGTATTTTTCTGATTTGTGTGCTACGAGTTATGGGTATTGAAAGTTGGTTTATAAATCTGAAAAAAAAAGAATGAGAATGGTATATTGCCCGGTCACTAGGGCGACGGCTCGCCCTAGTGACGAGGCTCGTTTGAAAGGCGTCACTAGGGCGATGCGTCACCCTAGCGACGACGCCGGATCAGACGGCATCACTAGGGCGACGTCTCGCCCTAGTGACGAGGCCATCTGATTTTTTTTTATTATTATTATTTATTATTATTTGATTATTTGGTATTTGGTGTTTCTTTTGTCAATTTCTTTTCCGTCCAACGTCCGATTGACCTGATTCTTGAGACATCGGATTAGTGAAATATTGAATTTCATTTTATGAGAAATTGGGAATTTTGAGACGGGAAATTGACGTAGCCCCGGGAAATTGTTCTATGGTCACTGCTTTATTTATTTTTGGACCAATCGGGGTCCGAATTGAGTGCTGTCAGTGGCTATAGTTTTCTAATTTTTGATGGTATTTTTATGATGGGAAAAATTTGGATTTAGGGCCGGAAATCTCATGAACATGCATTATACACTTACATGTGCATTATATTAGTTCGGATTGGATAATCAGTGATCGGATTTTCTCTCTGTTTGTTATAGAGGCACATTTGGAGCGTCGATCTACCAACGTTACTGAAACTTCCAGATGTTAGCTCGGAAGTACAGGTGAGTAACCTAGTTGGTTCCTCAACCTTATGTGTTTAAGATTTTGCAATTATGCCATGTGGAGATAATGGAGGATTTCGGACCATAGGTGTCTGAAATATTTGGAATGAGATAACAAAGTGCTACTTGTGTGTAAATGTGTGTGAATGTTTATATTGGAGATCTCGGACCAAAGGTCCGAGGAAATGGAAAATTGATATTGAAGTGTTAATTGTCTCGTTTAATACATTGGATGTGACTTTTAAATGCGATATGGTATGATGCAATAAATTGGAAAATATATGATTGAAATACGGACCGAAGGTCCAAGAAATAGGAAATGGCATTGAATGTAAGTGATAGAAATAATCTGTAAATGGAAATTGGAACATATGCATTCATGCATAAGGACATGATCGATAAAGGCGCAGTGACCGGCGACCACCGTATCGTGGGCATATCACGCCTAACGATATGAGAGCTTTCATTTCAACGCACGTGATCTCGTGTCCAACGTATTCAGAGCCTCGTGCTCAATGTATTAGGCTTCAAGTCCAATGTTTCGAGCCATCGGCTCAACGCAATGTGCCCGTTCGACAGCCAAAGCACGGTCACAACAACGTAATGAAAATGAAAAGGGTCTCATGTGCATTGCATATATGGTATGACTGAATTTGATTGTATGAAAGGTGATACGCCTTACATTTGTGAAATGTAATGGTATGTATTATTTGAGATTACATTTGTGAATCGTGATCGTATGTGATATTTGGTAAGTCGATTGAACATGCATGAATTGAGTGAACCATCGATGATGGTTTCTCACCGAGTTCGCAAAACTCATCCAAAATTTGCATCTATTTTCAGACTTAGAAGAATACCCGTTAGCAACCATGCGATGACATCTGTTGGTCGAGGAAGCGAGAAGTGGTCGGGATCGGTTAAGCGTCTGTCTTAGTATTTCTATTCTTGGACTTTTGTATTACTAAATTGGACAAGTTGTAAAGTCAATTGATGAAATAAATTGTAATGTAAAAAGGGCCCCAAGGCCATTGAATTGTTTATATAAATTGTTTTCCGCATTCACGATAATATGTGTGAGTATGTGTTAAAAAAAAGTTATACCGAGTTTTCATCGAGTGATGTAGACGCCACCTCGCGGGGCACGGACCTGGATATCACCGTCGATGTCGGGTTCAGGTCTTGCGGGAGTGGGGTGTTACAAATACGCCTTATATGTGTGAATTTGGTAATGCATGGATTAATTTGGAATGTGATATTATGTGATACAATGTGACTTGATTGTGAATGCATGAGTTGGGTGAACCATCGATGATGGTTTCTCATTGAGTTCGCAAACTCATCCAAAATTGCATCTATTTTTCAGGAACTGAAGAGTACCCCGTTAGACTAACGGGAGTATGATCATTGCTAGCAAGGCAGAGTAATGGGTCGGGATCAGTGTCGTCACATCTGCATGAGTACAGTGTTTTGTTTGGTGGGCCCTAGCTTAATAAATGTAATAGTGTGTTGAGATTTTGATTACTGAATTGTGTTCAGAAATGGCATCGAGCCTAGTTGGGTCATGCCTTTACGCTTATATCTCGATTCAAGACTCGCTGAGTGCTAATTAATAACTGAAAGTGTTTTGTATCTGAAAATATTTTTGTGATATGTTGGGCCCAAAGTGTGTTTTGATTTCCGCGCGTTAAAATGTTTTTGGAAGAAAAAAAAATTTCATAACAAGTTTTAAATTGTGATTGACTGCTCTAGCATGCCACCCTCGCGGGTCACGGGCTCGGATGTCACTGTAGATGTCGGGTTCGAGTCTCGCGGGAGTTGGGGTGCTATAGCACTTCCACAGCCTATCATCCACAAACCAATGGACAAGCCGAAATCTCAAACAGAGAGATCAAGTTAATTCTAGAGAAAATGATTAACCCAAATCGTAAGGACTGGAGTTTGAGACTAGATGATGCGTTGTGGGCCTATAGGACGGCCTATAAAACCCCAATCGGCATGTCACCTTACAGATTAGTCTTTGAAAAAGCATGTCATCTTCCGGTCGAACTTGAGCATCGAGCTTATTGGGCTATCAAGAAATGTCATTTAGGGATGGATGAAGTTGGGGTGCATAGGAAGCTTCAGTTACAAGAGCTAGAGGAGATCCGGAATGATGCATATGAGAACTCGAGAATCTACAAGCTAAAGACGAAGGCTTTTCACGATGAAATGTTATGTAGGAAGTCTTTCAAGATTGGTCAATAGGTGTTGTTGTACCAATCCAAGTTGAGGCTTTTTCCGGGAAAATTGCGGTCGAGGTGGCTAGGCCTGTACGTGGTGTGCAATATTTATCCACATGGAGCTGTGGAAATTGAAGAACTTGGCACTGACAGAGTTTTTAAAGTGAACGGGCATAGACTGAAACCATTTTACGAGGGGTTTGAACACACACAATCGAGGGGGTTAATCTAGAGGATCCCCATCTAGAGGGTTAACATCGAGACGAGGATTGTCGAGCCTAGGACGTTAAAAAAGGGCGCTAATGGGAGGCAGCCCATATTTTTATTTTATTTTATTTTTCTTTCTTTTCTTTTGCTTTGTTTTGTGTTCTTTTTGTCTCGTTTGTTTCCTTCTTTCTTTGTTTTGATCTTTTCCCCTCCTTCCCTGTGTCTTTCAGGAGGTTCGGCGTTGGATAAATTCGGAGTTCTTGGAGTAAAACTGACCGCCTCGACCGTCTGGAGGCGACACTTGCAGAGCTTCTGACAGTTTTACGTAGCATCTGAGCCCTCCTAGGCGACCTCGCTCAGCGCCTCTGAGCGACGAGCCATCACACCCCCCAGGTTTAGGGAAGTCCTTGGTTTACCCTTTTTATTTACTTTTACGTTGAGGACAATGCATGCTTTCAGTGTGGGAGGGAGATTTATAGCTTTTGAATTACTTTGGGTTGTGCCCTCCATTGCCTTTTGGTATATTTTGACTTCTTTTGCTCCATTTTGCTTGATGAATTGTTGTGCCTTAGGTAATGGTGGATTGTTTTAAAGGAGTCGAAAGTATGATTGAGTCCCTTGTTGCTTAATGTTAATTAAATGTTAATGATTTTGTACTATGTGTTGAGTTGCGAGCCTGAGTTAATTGGTTAGAATTTTAAAAATTGTGTGATTAATCGGTGTCTTTCTTGTCTAGAGTCATGTTAAGCTTAGAAGTTGAGTTGGTATATGTGTTGAACTTTCGATTAATGGTGGGAAATTATGGTGGAGAAAGGGAATGAAGAGTAAAAATAAAAAGGGTGTTAGATTCGTTCCACCAATCACCAAAGTTGATTGTGAGAGAAGCCAAAAATTCGTCTAAAGGTTGGACGGGACTGAGTAACCGGGTGACATTCATCACAAATGTTTGCGTTCGCGTAAAAAGGTCTCAAGCAACTATGACGTGTGAGGCAACCAACTACTCCTCTAATTACTCGGAAAAAAAATGAAAAAAAATATTGCAAGCATCTGAGTAATTACGAGTAAGGCTAAAGCCGCTTGGCGTTGTGATTGACCAACCGGATGACATTCATCACAAATGTTTGTGTTCGCGTAAAAAGGTCAATGACAATTCTGAGTAATTTATAGTTAAAAACACCTAACTAAGTAATTAAGATTAACCCGATCTTTTCATGACTACCACATAAATTCGGAATTCCTCATGTATACTAACCACCTGATAAGTGAAGTGTGTTTTCTAGGCTTGATTGATTTTTAATTAAAATTCGGTAATTCATGCATGCGCTTCAATTTGAGTTCAGGCTTGTGTCTTCTCGTGTAGGAAATTTGTTGCATTTCTTTGACATTTCATTGACATTGGGACAAGATTGCGCTCTCATTCCTAGTTTACATTACCTTTGTGCATATTTCATTGAGTGGAGCGGTTTTTCATTGTGTCTTGGTCCTCTTTTATGCTTGAGGACAAGCATCATCTAATTGTGGGGAGATTTGATAAGTGCATATTTGTCTAATATTTATGTTTTAATTATTCTTTTTTATTCCTTTTATTGATTCAATTATTGAGACTTAATTTGATTTAATATTTCCTTGTAGGGAATTATAGTTTTTGCATGATGTGGGAAATTAAGAGGAAAACAACAACTAATTTAGGCAACAGTGAGCTGACGGTTTGGAAACGTTGGAGGCTTTTGATTGGAGAATTAAAGGAAATCACACAACAGCAGAAGAGCAAGAGAACGGAAGGTGGAGCAGTCAAATGGAGACACGCAGAAGGCTTAAGATGGACAACAACAGGTGGCGTCTTTGGGGGAGGCAAGACACGATTTAAGGAATACAATACAGTGTGGCAACAATTAAAATCAAGTGTCACGGCTGGAAGGACGTAGTGGACGCAGCATACAACAAATGGAGAGAAATAAATCCAATAGAAGCCAGTAGAAGGCAGCAGAAATCAAGAAATCAACACAACACATGGCAAGGAAATAAAAGGGGCTTGCGTTTTAATTAAATTGGAGGAGACAGGTGAGCTGCGGTTTCAATTAGCAACACATGGAGAAGCAAAATGAGAAGCAATTAAATGAAGTGACGCAACTGCATACTAGAGGATCGAGGGTTTTAACGCACAAGAGAATAAAAGGAATTAGAAGCATCTACACAGTGGACTTGGCGGCAATTAATGGGCCTAAAATTTAACACAATAGTGGACAAGGTAGAGGGCTGACGTGGAATTAAACATGAAAGGCACAACAAGCCAAAGGAGTGGCGGTGGCTGAGAGGAAGAAAAATAGAAAATAAAGAAATACGCAACACGAGGAGCAAAAATACAACAGCAGCACTCGAAGAGGACAACGATGAGTAGCAGCACTTGGAGGTTAATGAACAGCGGCAATTAGAGAAGAAAGCAATCAGCGGCGGCACTGTGAGAGGAGACTAGCAGCCGTACGTGAGGGAAGGAAGGGAAGAAAAATCAGCAGCTCTCGTGGGGCAATTAAGAATCTTGTTTTTCTTCTTTTCCTTATTATTTAGACTATGTTAATTAAGAATCTTGTTTTGTTTAATTCCGTTATGAGTAGTTAAACTATTTTAGTCGGAAAATTCCAATTGTTATGCCTTGACTCGTGATACCTTATTTTTCTAATTATTTGGTTTATAATATTCGTACTGTTTTTGTTTTATTGTCATTGTTTATTAATTGATTCTGTGATTAGGGCTCGATTGTAGAGTCAGTTAATTTGCATATCGCCAACTGATTTACTTGGTGGTGTTAACTGGGTGATTAGTGTTTGTGGCAATTGGCACTAGGACATAATACTTGTCTGATTTCGTATTAAGAAACTTGTGATCTAACTAGATGAAGCATGAGTCAGTGCGTAGTCAGTTAGGATTAGTGTTTCTTTAGAGTTTAATGTTGTTAATTAATTGAA
Organism: Erythroxylum novogranatense; assembly: GCA_029891385.1. Classification (NCBI taxonomy): domain Eukaryota; kingdom Viridiplantae; phylum Streptophyta; class Magnoliopsida; order Malpighiales; family Erythroxylaceae; genus Erythroxylum; species Erythroxylum novogranatense. Next base: position 91,371,352 of record CM057230.1, read on the forward strand.
TCTCGGAGAGAGTCTCGAAGGGGTTATTAGTTAATTAGGGAATAGTCTAAAGGAGTTTCTTTGATTGTTCTAAAATTAAGAAGAAACGAGGGAGCCAGAGGTAGTTGGTAACTATAGCTAACCTATTATTAAACCAAAGAAAATATCTTAGTCGATGATCGCGGTCTATGCATAATTAGGAATTTCCTGGCTAAGTTGTCGTTATTTGAGTTAATCAATTTTATTTGAGTCCTTTGCTAGTTGAATCTTAGTTATTATTTTATTTAATTTTAATTGAGTTAACAATTTATCAGTGATTAGTTTAATTAGTAGTTTTAGTAAAAAAACTCCGAAACCCCTTTTAATTAATTTCATTCGTTCTTTGGCATTAGAATAGAATCAATTTATTCCATTCTCTATAGATCGACCATATTTACCACTGTGTGCAATTTATATTTATTTGGTGTTTGGGAATTATTTTTTGTGGATTCGACACCCATCAAGAAGCAAAATGAAGAACTCATTGTGTCCACGTGAGAATAGCTTCAATGCAATCAATTTCAGTAAATAAGGAGGCATAAGTATCAACTTATCATTAATCAGTTCAAATCCATCCTCATAAGATTGATCCCCAGTTAAATTCACAAACCTTAAAAATGCATTCAACAAATCAGGATAAAACTTAATCAATCTTCCCCTCATATAAACCATATGAAAACATGTATGAAAGTATAACGCAGTATCATCCAATACTCTTTTTGTAAAACTTACTTTAATAAGCTTCAAGGTTGTAAAGAACATATTCCTAGTGCCCCACGAAGAGATTCAAACCTGATGAAGTCAAGAGGTTTCATAAAAATATCAGCTAGTTGCTTCTCAGTTGTTACATAGGAAAGAACTGCAACTTTAGTCTCTAGTAGCTCTCGAATGAAATGATACTTCAAATCAATATGTTTGGGTTTTGAATGCTGAACTGGGTTTTTGGAGATGTCTATGGCACTCTTATTATCACACATGATAGTTAAAACGTCTTGAGTAACTCCATAAACTTCTAACATCTAGAAATTATCCACCGATTTTCTTCTACTTACTATACAATTTCCTTATTGGTCTAACACCTTACATTCATCATTGGTGAACTTGACTAATCGCCCATCATCACAAAGTTGACTAATACTCTTCAAGTTAGCTTTTAAACCATCCACATGAAGCACATTTTTTAAATAAGGCAATCCATCCACATAATGAGTTCTTCTACCAATCATCGTTGCTTTCTTCCCATCACCAAATGTAACATGACCATCCATAAACTTTGATAATTCATCTAATAGCTTCTTTCTCCTATCATATGCCTTGAACACCTATTGTCAAAGTAGCATCCATCCAATGTGAGAAGCATCACAAATAGATTTAAGATCCACAAGTGCTTATGGTTGATTCTTTCTAACCCAAATCTCTTTTGGTAGCTTTTCTTACTAAAAGTTCTTCTAAGAATGTCTGAATTTCTATTTTGAGCATTATGGAATAGCATTTGCAGCAACTTATAACAATTTGGCCTTAGTGACCCTTTAAACTAAAAAACTGACATATAGGCACGAACTTTCTATTTCCTTTCGAAATTTCTCCTTGCTTCTTTGACAAATCTAATTTCCCCATTTTGTTCATTATTCACCTAAGAGCATTCACTTTTATATCCAACAAATTGAAAATTCCCTTTGTTTTTGCCAATTTCCAACAATCCGTCTAACTTCTCGGTACTGTCATTCAATATTCTTATTTCTTTCTCTGTATTAATCAGCTTTAGCTTAGTTTCATTAAGCTCATCTTCTGTTGACAACAACATCATCTTTAGATCTTAAATAACATCTTTCATAGTAGAATTCTCCCTTTTTAACTTCTAATTTTGTTTACATGTCTTCACCTATTTGCTATACATTAGTTCATAGTCCTTACAGATATCTTCCTTTTGAATTTTGAATAACTGTCATTGCTATCACTATCTGAATTAGAGTTTAATATCGAAAATTTTGATTTTCATCCTGATTGCTACTAAGCAAGTAATTAGAGTTTCTTTATATAAGGCAACCAATGCAGCCTGATGACTCACAATTTCTTTTCACTACCGTACTCACTTTCATATTCGTTTTCAATCCAAGTGCTAGTGTAAGACTTCCCTTTTCTCCTTTTAAGAGTGTTACACATTTCACTTGCATATGCTTGAAACCTTGACACTCATAACATCATATCTTCTTTGCCTTCTTTTCACTTTTTTGAGCTTTTGCTTCTATTTGAAGTTAATGTTGGATGAACTCCCACCATTCTATCTAAACTCAAGTCTATCTTTCTTCACCTTCTTCATCCACTTGTTGAAATTTCTTGTTAACAATACCAGATCTTCATAGTCATCTAAATCATCTCCTAAATAATGCACATATTTAACAACTTCATCTTGTAACGAAATCCTTTATTCTTCTCATGGTTGTCTCTCAACAAGTTCATTTCGAATTTTGTGATAACTCTTTAATTTCATGATCTTCTTTCTTCAGTATAAATCTAAGAGGCAATGATCTTAAGCTTTTTTTGACAAGTTTCAGATTTAAGTACTTCTTATCAAGTTGATATGCTTGATTGGTGAAATCACGCAATCGCTCGTGAAAGTCTCCAATTGTTTCACCTTTCTCCATCTTAAGCTCTTCAAATCTAGTAGCCAACATTTGAATTTTTGATGCTATCACCGATTGTAATCCCTCATGTATGGTTTGTAATGTATTCCAAGCTTCTTTTACTAATTCACATGCTAATATCATACTGAAATGTCCTTCAATTATAGCACTGAATTTTTGCATGCATTGCCTGAGAGTTGCCAAACACTCTCTCTTCTTTAGCCCTTGTCTATTTAGACAAATCTTTAGGTTCCATTTCATTTTTTTTATCAGTTATTGTAGGATAAGTCCAACCTTTCAACATAGAAGTCTAGGCTTTAGTCCTTTGTTCTTGAATAAACACTTACATTTTTTATTTCCAAGCAAGATAGTTAGAGTCATCTAATAAAGGTGGCCTAATGATTGATACCCCTTCTTTAATAGTTATTAGTGTGAATATTGATCTGCACCAACTTGACACTCCAAGTATTAATTAGGTGAATAAAGCTATGATATCAATTGAAAAACCTGAAGGTAGAAGGTCCGCAAAATTTGTATTTTGTCGCAGCTGCTTCAAACTAAGATTTACTATTGCTTATCAGAAAGTAACTGGATTAGCAACTATGATTTTCATAATCTGATTATAAGTAGAAAAATTAAAGGTGCAACAAATAAATTAATACTAAAAATTCGCTAATGCAAATTGACACACATGTGGGGCCCTCACCTAAATTAATTAACTTTCATTGTACAAGAAGTTTACATGAAGCTATTACAGAGTCGATATCACTCAATCTTTGATGTTATCCAATCATACTCATATCCTTAAAAGTCTTCTCGCACCTAATAGCATGACCACCTCATGCTAACCTTAATAGAGGATTTTGAAACAACGAATGATAACAAAGATAAAAATATCTCAAGTAATTAAATCAAGAATAACATAAAGAAAAGGCACTTGAGTCAAGGAAATACTCCCCTATGTGTGCAGTCACATTAAACCATAATCTTGAGCAGTCGTCCAATAAAAAGTTGTTGTGAACCTTTTTAATTGATCACCAAACAGATCACCAAAGAAACCCATGCACAACAACCACAAAAACTATCATAAGAACATGTAATTAATCACATAAGCACACCAAAAATCGCAACTAGCAAAGTCGTTGATGTAGTGCATGTTTATCTCTAACAAATCATGCCTTCTGTACTATCTAATTTAGGATTCCCTTCTTCCACATTATCTTAACTTCAAAAAATAGTATATAACACAAGTTATTAGAAAAGATATGCTAAATATATCAAAATACAAATAATGTAAAAAAAATAAAATATCTTAAAAATAAACTTTAATCAAAAAGATGGCATTGCTCTTTCATGGAAATTTTGCCTATTTTCTTATGTTAAATGTTCAAGAAGTAGGGTCCACCGACCACGATGCTGTGTATAGCAACTCTTCTTTCTTTGTTTTAAGTCCAGAAAGTTCGGAACTAAGTATGAAAAGTACATGTATATATCAAATTTACTTCATTTCTTACTGATTAAGATTAAGAACTACGTGGCCTTTGCATTTTGCAACAACTCTCTTTGAATTTTAAGTCAACAAACTCAGAATCTACCATGAACTATACATATATTGTCACATGAAAATACAAACCATACAGTCGTAGATAACCGTTCTTCCACCTATGCTCAAAATAAGTTAAATTCACAAGACTTCAGGCATTTGACTAAACTTCGACGTAAACAGTCCTTCTGAAAGCCTTCTCATCCCCGTTTTCTGTCTTTGCTATCAATGAAAGTGGCGATGGCGAATAACAACGTAACAATTTCGGTTAAAGCTAAGTAGGAGTAATTATGAACCTTGAAGTTGCTATTATAAATTGATTAATTTTTAATAATAAAAATTATTAAATTAAAATTGAATCAAAAAATTAAAAATAGTATAAAAAATTAGTTGATTTAAAATTTTTAATTCAATTTTTAAAACATGGCTAGAATTAATGACATCAAAGTTGTAGATTTATTTGTGGTCCTGAAGTATTCATTAAACCTGTACTATTCTTTAATTTTCATAGGAAGTCTCATCTTGCACTGATCCCAAATATCGGACAGAACCAATGTTCTGAAACTTGGACCGGTCATCGAACCGGTGACCTTACTGGTTATCGGTTTGATCGGTTCGACCGGTTCAACTACCTATCGAGCAACCCAATGATCTAATAATTATCTGATAATTATATTTAATTATATATAATATTAAAAATATTAAAAAATAAATAAAATAAAAAAAAATAAAAAAAATAAAAAAAATTATCGAACCGGTCCAACCGAACCGGTCCAACCGGTCAAAACCGGTCAATTGACCGGTTCACACCGGTCCAATTGAAGACCGGTTTTGAAGCATGAACCGGACCGGACCACCGACACCGGTCCGGTCCGGGTTTCAAAACCCTGGACAGAACATGCGACATAGATCAAAACAATTTGTCTTGTTCGTCGAAAGTCAAATTAAATTAATACTCCTTCCTATTTAAAATAAAAATTATTTTAAAGAGATGCACACTTATTAAAAAAACTAATGAAATATTTGATATATACTTATTAATGTTACTACTCACTAATAATGCTTTTGTTTTTTTATTATTAACACTAACAATGCAATCATTAAAACATCACATGCAGAGTTTAGATGTTTTCAACTTTTAATTAACAAGAATTTTATTGGTTTTGCATTATCTTCATTTCTACTATCTATACGAGCGTCTCTATATTTCCATTGTCTCTTCATTTCCATTATCTTTTCATTTCCACCATGTATGGTTAGAAGATTTTGCTAAACTTTTCCAAAATTAATTCAATCAAAATTTGGAGCCGAATACAAATTTAAATAAGAAAATCCATCATCATTGCTTTCCATGCTTGTGTCTCTTTGTTTCTACTTTGGATATTGATCTAAAAATAAGAAGAAAAAATTTAAATTGATTTATTCAAAATTTTATTCAAACAAAAACTTAATTAAAAATTCCATCATTATTTCTTGACATTCATCTCTGTCTATTCATTTTAACCTTGTATATTGATCTCAACATTGTTGAAAATTTTGAAAATTGATTGATGCAAATTTGGAGATTCTGTCGTTCTTTTGCACATTGAACATCTGTCTTTCTTTTGCCTATAACTTCTTCTATGGTTATCCAATTTAGATGATTTTTTATTTGAGCCAAATAAGAGATATAGGGTTACAAATTGTCTGAATAAATCGAATTGTAATTCAGTCTCTAAGATTTTCATTTTTAGATAGAAGTTGAGGTATGTTCTTAAAAGATTAAGAGAGTATTGAAATAAACTACATATTTCTAAAATATAAAGCAAATTTGTATTTTCAGTAAATCACATATTACAACATCAGAAGATAATTTCCACTGTTGCACAATTGATTTTTAATTACTCTAAGCATAAAATAAATAAAGATGGAAGACCAATAATATAAATACATAATCAAATTAGAAGACTACTGGAAACAAAATACATCAGCCAATAAAAACTAAAACCATTAATCTAGATACTAATATTGAAATGAAAATCGCCATGTACATTTATTTAGAAAAAATCTAGGAGATAAATTCTCAACATCTCCAATATTGTTTGTTAAATCTCATTATTCGGATAAAGTTCTCCTTCCTTGTAATAAAATTTATTGAAATCGAAATCCAAAATCTTTTTTTCAACTCCATTGTCTCCTACTTTTACTTCCTTTTTTTTCTACTTCATCAACTTGTGATAGTTTCTGTACTTTTTTTATTTCTACCTCATCAATGCGTGACAACTTCTGTATATTGGAAGGAAGAGTTTCTTTTTGACCCATTTTCAATTCTAATTTTTTTCTCTTTATTGAAGAAGAGTTGCTTATAAATTGTCTGTAGATAATTGCTTGTAGATTAAGTGCATAGTTTTTATATTTAAATAAATAAATGAATGTTGTTGAGAATTAAAAGGTTTTGAAGCAAAATAAAAAGAAACATGACAAAGTGTATCGAAAAGGTAATTTGCAATAATTAGCATGTGAGAGAAATTACATGTTGAACTGTCTTAAAAATGTAATCTGTATAATCAGAATGTAAGAGAAATTAAAGAGTAATTTTGAAAGTAAAACTATAAACATGCATGAAAAGTCACGAATGACACTTATTTTAAATAATTAAAATTCTTCTAAAATGACTTTTATTTTAGATAAGAGGGAGCACTTAGTCATAATATTATCAATTAATGTTGTAGACTTGTAGTCCTGAAATAGCTTATCATTTTTCAAGATTCTCCGTTGACTGTGGAAATGGATTTTTGTGTTAAAGTTCTTGGAAGTTCGTTACAAGAGTCATGGCACGCCATGCAACTTGGTAAGTATTTTATCAATTTAAGCGTAAATGTCTGACGCATCGCGTTCTTTGAAGTTATAATTTAAGGAAAATATAAAAATTAGAAAATTTCCAGATTCAGGTTTTAGCATAGCCTGTGTATGTATTAAATATTTCAGAAAAGACCGTACTTCTAACGTTTTTCGACCAATTCATGGGAGAATAAAAGGCGTGGAAAAGTAGTGGTGGATTTGTATAATGTTTGATCAAGTTAAAGATACACTCGTAAGACAAAATAGTTCGTTTGAACATGGCCCACAAGTACAAACGTGTGAGTGTGTGCTAAGTTTAACCCATAAACCTGGAATGTTTATTTCGACTTCCACCATACCATACAAAGATACGGTTTCGACTTTCAGATGTATCAAGTTCAAATGTATTGAAGTCAGTATTGCGCTGTATATATGTCATTCTCGTGGTCACTTTGGCGTACTATATACTTCTTATAAAGGCCGTTTCAAAGATTCTAACATACCCCAAAGAAAAAGCTTGAATGCAAAACCGGGGTTTCTAGAATGAGACCAAAAATGAGTCAAATGCCAAAAAAAAAAAAAAGGTGGATTTATATTTACCTTTCTCAGTTTACCTCTCATTTTCATTTCTCCTTTTACTCTCCCTCATCTTTCACTGTTTTCACTCAAAACTTATTCAAAATCAGTAATTTGCGAGAGTTTCTTCAATTTGACAGCATGATTAACTTATCTAAAAGTTGAAGTTAGTGCTTAGAGGCTTATTCAGGGGATCAGAGGAAATCCAAATCTCATTTCTATTATTTAAATTTTTTAATAAGAAATCCTTCTTTTTATTCCGATTATTAAACATATCTTGAAAAGTGATTGGGTTTTTCTTAAGATATTAGATATGAAATCCTAAAAAAAGAAAACTAATGATTTTCAAATGTTTTGATTATTGAATTTATTTTATACTTGAAGGAAAGTGATATAAATGATTTTAAATAAATATGCACAAAATTGAAGGATCCTTAGGTCTTTTGTTTTGAAAGGGGATTGAGACTGAATAGGTCATATATTATGTCATTTGTTAATTGGTTTGGCTGTTATTATGAAATTTTAGAGCCATTTATAGATCATTTGTAGTCCTAATTTCTGGATGTTTAATTGAGGCAGTGGATGAAGCCAAAAAACTAGAGGGAAGAGAAATGGAAGGTCACAAAAAGTAATAAAAATGAAAGTTTAGAAGAACTTTTCATAGTTGGCAAGGAGTTAACAGATTTTCAAAAACTTGATCGAGTCAGTTGTTCTTAAGTGAAAGTCAGTAAAATTTTATGAGTAGATGATAATCTAAAAGTCAGGTTCATATTTCTTTGAGAGCCATATGTAACTTTTCACCATTTGTTAACTATATGGGATCGCACATCAAAGTGCATGTCACTCACATACTGGAAGATGCTACTAGCTAGTGTAGGAACAAGGACATTGTGCTAAAGAGTAAAAGAAGTTTGGAGATTATCCAACATTTGAGATGAGTTCTTTTACACTTCTAGGAGTGACAAACTCATTTTTTTCATAAATATTTTCATCTCTTTTGGATGAGTTTTGTCACTAAAATTGATATTTCTAGCTTTATTTGATTATCATTGAATTATTGTGCCTTATATTTAATTTGTAATTATAGGGGCATAAATTGTTATATTTTGGTTTAATTATAATAAATTAATTTTTAGACAATTGATGCTACATTTTGTAATTTTTTTATTGTAGGTTATTTGAAGAAATTAAAGCTCAAAATATTAAGTAGTGATCAAGACATTGAAGAAAAGCAATCTACGTGGAAGACAAAATCTGAGGCATGCATGTGCTAAAGGACCTAAAGAGAAATCGACAACACATTGGTTATTGGTATGAGTGCTTAGGTCTGTTGGTGGACTAAAAATTAGCCAATTGATTGTCACATTTCAAAGTGGGAGACAACGTGAAGAGAGCCAGCTAGAAGAGAGGGCTGAAGGTATGGTTGGTAGACCAAGGGAGGAATTTATTTATCACATAAAGAAGGGAACAAAAGGTGGTGGCTTGTAGAGTATGGGGAGTGGTTGAGTGGAGGTATGGAGAGTGAAATAATTAAGAGTGGAGTGTGTGAAGCAGGAGATGGGAGTGTTGTGCGTGGCTTTGTGGTGTGTGAATTATGTGAGTGCTGTGGCTTTTCAACGTTAAAAGGCAGCATAAGAGTGTTGCGTGGAGGAGCAAGTGGATCAAAAATATATATATAAAAAGGAGGCAGCTGGTTTTGGTGGGCTGGTGAAGAAAAACTTGCGTGTGTGAGTGGCTTTGAGATGCAGGTGTGTGGCGTCAATTGAGAGGTAGCTGGTGAGGAGTTGAGTGTGTGAAGAGTGCAGTTGGATGTAGGTTAGGGTGTGCTGGAAAAATAAAAAAACAGTGCAAGTGTGATTTATGTGAGTGTGTGCTGTGTGTGAGTGGTGTAACTTGCGTGAGTTGTGTTGGTGAGAGCAGTGGTGTGTTGTGGTGAGTTAACGTGAGTGACTTGTGCTATGACGTTGGAGCTTGTTGTTGTTGGTGGAGTGTAAGGTGTACATGAAGTAAGGAATGAAATTAATCAGCTGGGAAGTGTGGCGTTGGTGATGAAAGTAACGTGGTTGTGCTGTGCAGATCTTGCAACAGTAGAGGTGCAGTGGCGTTGGTGATGTGCTGGTGGAGTTGAAGATGAAAACATGGCTAGTTGAGTGAGTGGCATTGGAGGTGCGACATCTGTGTTGTGGAGCTGTGAGTTTTGTGGTCTTGGCATTGCGTTGTCTTTGGAGTGGCTTTGAACGAAAAATAAAAAGAGTGTGTGATGGTTGCGTGGTCTGGAGAATGGTGTTGTTGTGAGGTAGCCGTTGAGTGGCTTTGAGAAGGGAGCTATTGACGTTGTGTGTTGGTGTTGGATCTAAAAACAAGCAAAAATAAAGAAGCAGTTGGCAGTGGTGGAGTGCGTTGTGACTTTGTGTGAGAGTAGCAGCTGTCGTAAAAGGAAGAAGATAGCAAAACAATGAAAAAAGGAGGTGGCACAAGGTGAGCAGTCTAGGAGTTAGAGGTGTGTGTGCGTGTGCGTTGGAGTAGCTGAGTGAATCGGTGGAGTGATTAGCAAAATTAATTTGTCCAATCAGCTACAGTATAATGGAGAGTGTGGATTGTGTGCCTGCGTTGGTGCAGCTGAAGATAGAAACAAAAAATCCAACCCTTCATGGATGACCACCGTCGGAGCTCAACATCGACAGCAGCCTCGATGATTTTTTGTGGCTAGTTTCTCTTAATCCTTTGGTTCAATAGCAAAGTAGGAGCTCAGAGTTTTTATAGGAGAGTTTAAACTGCAATTATTTTATATCCATTTAATTAATTAGTAATTCATGGATTTTACTATTTAATTATTTGGAGTTGTGTTTTGTGACTGAATTATTGTTTGGCGATTGATATTGTGTTGATTTCGGATTTAATTTCATTACTTTGTTTTAGGTCAAAACTTTGTATTGAGATTTTAGCGAAATTGGTAATTATTCAAGGTGGCTTGAATTATTTGGAACATTTTATCTGTTGCTGGCATTAATTATGTTTCTTAAAAATTGCGTAACAGTCGAGCATTGGTGTTAGTATCCTTAGTTCTATTTTACTAGTCTGATGGCAGTTAGTAAATTAGGATTTTTGTAAAAATATTTTTTGTAACAATTCGAGGTGGCTCGGTTGTTAGTTTAAAAGCTCGATTTTAATTCTTGGTTAAATTGTTTTAACTCCCATATCATTTTGAGTGATGATTGCCTGCGCTATTGAACTGAAGGATTGTGTTTATCATTATTAATTATTTGTGTTTGTTTTCTTATTTAATTCACTCGTTATTATTTCAAATTTCTCATTTCAATTTTTAAAATACCAAAAACAAGTCCTTTGCGTTTATTTTCATTCGTTGCAATTTTTAGTGGCAATTGTTAAAATCAACCCCATTTTATAATTTAGTTTGCAGTGCATCTAGTAACTTAAGAAATTAATTTCACTTTTGGTTCCTCAAGAGAACGACTCGAGGTTACGCTGTACGCAATCCTTGGTTAAATTTTTGAAGTAACCCCAAGGTGACAATCGGACGGATAAGGTTATTCCAAGGAGTTATGGTTGCTTATAATCATTCTATATGATAGGCTAGTGATATAGTTAGTAGAGGAGAAGGAGCTCCTCTACTAACTACCGTCGTTAATTACCGACAAAATATTTCGGTCGGTATTTTCACCTACAGGAAATTCACTGACCAATTTTTCTGACACCAAATTCCGTCGGTGATTACTGTCACTGACAGAAATTTCCCATTTACCGACAGTAATTTCCGTCAGTAAAATGATAATTTCTTGTAGTGGAGATTTGATTAGTGGTTGAGGTAGAGAAGTAAGCCGAAGAACCAGCTAGATGAATCGAGAATAGCTTCAAGTATTATATTTGGTCTGCCTCCAACATTATTGTGATAGTTGTCTTTCCTATTGATTCTTTTCTTATTAAGGAGTTAGTGTGATCAAGGAACTGTTAGAGTAGTGCCCTGAAGGCAATCGCCTTTAGCGCATTTTGTACAGAGTTGTGTACATACTTTATGAATAAATAAAGAAAGACATATGTCATTAACTTGCTGTTCATTATTTATGAATGGATATTGATCTATAAGCAAATTAATGAAGTCCATGATATATGACATAGTATGAAGGAAATTGTGATGTGATCATACTACTGAGATTCCTATCATGTGCAATTATGTCAAGATCTAAATTATCCTAGTCATAGGATTCTTGAGGCCGGACATCGGTAATCCGGAGAGACTAGTACATCTCAAGCTCCTTGATTTGATCAGCGAGTGGATCTCGGAGGTCGTAAATATGAGATATTTAGGGTTGAGATGTGGATGCTTACTAGAGGTAGTAAGTACATTGGACGAACCTGCTATGAGATCATCACATGGATGTCCTATTCTAATGTCAGTGATAATCTCATCATAGCAATGGTGCAAGTATCCTTAGACTTGAGGTGCTCGAGGATATCTTGAATCTTGATTACGTGCTTTGACTTCATTCCTTGTTGCCTTACAGAGGTTGCTCATAGGGTGGTGATTAGGTACAGCTTGAGGTATTCGAAGGTAATTGAGTAGCCAATAGAGGATTCACCACTTCTATGATAGCAGAAGATGATACCCATGGCCTCTTGTCAGGGTCATTACTTAGAAGTCTCTGGCCGGAGCATATATGTCATGAAGAATGTCTTCATTGACATATAAAGTAATGAGTCCCAGGACGAGAACTGAAATCACTTAGACTAGAATTGACGTAGTTAGTCTAGTAAGAGTTGACACTTTACCCATACTCATAACCAAGTGGGGTATAGCATGGTAAAAGGATGAATTGCATGGTAATTGTCTATGGAAAGATTCGTGATATGGTTCATGATGAATACATGTTCATTCGTCAAACCAATTACTTTCCGTTCAAATGGGGGTCATGATTTGTTGCTAGATACCGCTCATAACTTGCTTGGATTAAGTGTTAATCTAAGTGGCCAACATAACCAGGAACCTAATGGGTCACACGCATAAGAGTGTATCGGAGAATTCGTAAAATAGTTTTGGACAGAGTTCCAATATATGGAGAGCAAAAGGATTAAATGAATCCCGATGAGATCGAGATATGTCCCGATGAGATCGCGACATTGATATTGCTGAAAAAGGTCTCCGGGAGTTTTTTCCATACCGGGACCCGGTAGGCCGGTAGGACCGACCCCAGTGTAACTGGACCACTTCAGCAGTTATATACATATATATATATGATTAATTAATTAAAGAATTAATATATATATATATATGTGTGTGTGTTAAACGTGGAAGATGGAGGAGATGCCTATCCTTTTAGCTTTATATATATATATATATATATATAAGAGGCTAACGTGGGTGTATGACTCACCATTAGCATTTATTGTCTCTTAATTGTTAAAGACAAATAAATAGATGATGAAAGATGAAGGTGAGGTTCGTTGGTTTGAAGGGAGGCTAATGAAAAAGTGTTTTTCAACTTTCCTTTCAAAGCATCAACGATTTCCACTCTTCTCTCCAAGCATCTTCTTCATCTCTCCTTCATCGTTTCTTAAGCTCTCCAAGAACAAGGTAAGATCTAGCAATCTTCAACTTGTTCTAGCTATTTCCCGGTCAAAGGGTTTGTCCCGGTTAGGTTCTCCGATCTTTGCGTGGATACCGTTAGAGACGGTATCCTTTGGCCGTTATGGTTTGAGTTTGTTGTATAAACACATAGATCCTGACTTTCGGGAAGGTCCCGAAACAAAAATTTTTGTTTTTCGTACCGAGGACATGTGATGCTCACACCGAAATTTTCCTACAGGAACTACATTAGTGTGATCAAGGATCTACCCGTGATTTTGTTTCACCTTAATTTGTTAAACATTTGAGGAGAAAACCATCCTTGCTTGATAACTCGTTGTTTATGCGTACTCTATTGGAGAGCAAGATCATGAAAATAAAACTAGTTCATAAAAGTTGTGAAGTAAAGATAATAGAGTATAAGAATAAACCTAGTAGTGCTAATTTTATAACCAGAATTTGACAAAAAAAAAAGATTAGAAAAGATATAATTCAAGAGGTAATTTATTGATGAGTTTATCTTTACATTGATAAAGCAATAAATAAAATTAAGCAAACAAATAAAAATTTAAAAGTTTTAATCTTAACAGATAATAACTCTATCTTAATAGATAAAATTTTATTTTTTAGCAAATAACATATCTTATTTTACTACTTTCCAAATTTTATCTTTAAACAACGATTTCATTTTTAACAACTTTGAATCATTCTCTAATATTCCCTCTTGATTCAAAGTTGTAAGGTTTTTTGAATTTGATGACGTACTTCCCTTTCAATAGTTAGGTTAGAGCACATTTATCTATAGTTTTTTTTTTCTTTGGAGCACTTTTTCTTATTCTTTAACATGAGCACTTCTCTCATCACTTATCTTCATAGAACACTTTTCTCTATGATACGTCTTGGTGCATTTCTCTCTAACTAGAAAAGGTTGTCTTCTTCACTTGCACTATACTTATTTGTTCTTCATTGTTAAAGTTGCAATCCTTTTTCATAAAGTATTGAGACTTCCCTTTATGTCAGCAATCTTTCTTTCCATGACCAAACTTCTGACGATGACAACATTGAAAAACGTTTCATTTCTTTTTTGATAACGAAATCTTTGCTAGATAGACTCCCTCTACCATCTTTTCACTCTCTTGGGCTCTCATTGCCCTTCTTTGTTTTTGAACTTGTAGAACATTAATCACTCATAGGTCTTTCAAGATCTTTGAAAGCTCTGACGCCAGGTTAAATTTTAAAACTAGAATTTGACAGAAAAAAGAATAAAAATGATATAATTCAAGAGGAAATTTATTGATGAGTTTCTCTTTATATTGATAAAGTAATGAAATAACAAACTTAGCTACTATCTACATAAAGATTAAGTAAACAAATAAAAATTTAAAAGTTTAAATCCTAACGATAATAACTTTATCTTAATAGATAAAATTTTATCATTTAACAAATAACATATCTTATCTTTACTATTTTTCAAATTTTATCTTTAAATAAAGACTTAATTTTAATAACTTTGAATCATTCTCCAATTTCAAATTTTATCTTTAAACAGAGACTTCATTTTAACAACTTTGAATCATTTTCCAATTCCAAATTTTATTTTCAAACAAAGACTTTTTAACAACTTTGAATTATTCTCTAATTCCAAATTTTATCTTTAAACAAAGACTTCATTTTTAACAACTTTGAATCATTCTCCAACACTATGTGATTTTGATATTCCTGTGTTGTTGATTAATTCAATTTCTTCTCCTAATTCGTATGTAATCTCCAGTTAAAAAGAAGACATTGCTCTTTCGTGGTAACCTTAACCCATTTTCTTAAATTAAATGTTCAAGAAGTAGGGTACATCAACCACGGTGCTGTGTTGCAAAACTCTTCTTTGTTTGCTTTAAGTTCAGAAGATGGGAACCTATGTACCAAACATATATGTAACTAGAAGGTTTACTTTTATGTGGCCTTTACATTTCGCAGCAAGTTTCTTCTTTGACTTTTAAGTTAACGAACTTAGAATCTACCATGAACTATACATATATATATATATGGTCACATGGAAACGCAAACCATACAAGCGTAGACAACCTTCCTTTCACCTCTGTTCAATATAAGTTAAATTCATAGAATTTCAGGTATTTGTTTGGACTTCCACAATTCCGTGCAAGATGAGAATCAGTCCGTCTGAAAGCCTTCGCATGTTCGTTTTCTTAGTCTTTTTGTCCATGAAAATGGCGATGGCGAAAAAGAACGCAACAATTCCGGTGAATGTGGGAGTCATTCTGGACAATGATGATGAGGTCAATAAGATGGCGTTGAGCTGTATTAACATGTCACTTTCAGACTTCTACGCTGTTCACGGTGGTCAATATAAGACCAGACTATTCCTCACCATCAGAAACTCCAAGCAGGATGTTGTTGAAGCAGCTGCCGCAGGTTTTATTTGATCATGAGTTCATGCCTTACTTTCATTATTAGTTTTGGTCATGTTTTATGCTCATAATTGTTGCTCCTAGGAGTTCGAAGGAGAAAGTAATTGAAACCTGTTATGTTGGACATCAGAAGGAAGGAGTTTGAATAATTATCTAAAACTTATAATTGGAAGTTTCTTCTTCTTTCAAGGAGTAGAAAAAAGATATTCTTGTAGAGGTCCTGTCCCTGTTTCATTTTCGCAGGCGTAGTTCATCACCTAACAACAGTTGTCTTACATGTCTGTTAGAACTTAGAACGTAGGAACTTTGATAGAGATAACTATATAAAGTAATCATTTAAATCTACAGGTATTTGCCTTCTTATATTTAATATTAGCAATGCATGCTGGGCGAGTTAATAGATAATAATGACAATTGCATAACTAAGTATATATGTATATATATATTGTGCCTGATGCATAGTTGCTATTTTATATTAGGAGAAGTACAAAAGTTTCTGATGATGATGTGAGCTTCAGGGGATTTTTTACTTGCGTTCAAAATTAGTTTGCAGCCTCAGTGATCCAGAGAAGAGGTGTCATATTGGAGAGTTTAGATTTGGGTTGCATATGTCTTGGACTAAAATTAGTAGTTGTACAAAAGAATTTGTACTAATTAGGAAAAGGATATTAATTAAGTTCGTTGTACAAACAAAATATTGACTCTGGTTGTCATTGATTAAAAGAGTAATGTTGTAATTATCTAACAACCTCAGTTTCTTTTCATATTAATGGAATAATTAAGTCTTTATAAAATAGTTAGAATGTTATGAAAATAATATGGAATTTTTAGATTATGAGATGATATTTTATTAAAAAGAGTAATGTTCTAAGTGACTAAATCAATAATTTCTTTTTATATGAATAATAAGCCTTTATAAAAATTGTTGTAATAAGAAAATTAATAATTTTCTTGTCAAAATGGCAGGCCTAGATTTGATAAAAAATATTGAAGTGAAGGCAATATTAGGGCCAACAACATCCATGCAGTCAACTTTTGTGATTGGTATGGGAGCAAAAGCTAAGGTTCCGATTATCTCATTTACTGCGTCAAGTCCTAACTTGAGCTTTCTTAGGAGTCCTTATTTTTTTCGAGCCACACAAAACGATACAACTCAAGTGAAAGCCATAAGTGCCATAGTCCAAGCTTTTGGATGGAGAACAGCAGTACCTGTGTATGTTAACAATGAATTTGGTAGAGGAATTGTACCTTCTTTGACCGATGCTTTGACAGATATTGATGCTCGTGTTCCCTATCGGAGTGCCATTTCTCCGACGGCCACTGACGATGAGATTGGTGAAGAACTCTATAAATTAATGGCTATGCAGACTAGAGTTCTTATTGTGCATATGACTCCTACTCTTGGCTCTCGTCTTTTCCTCATAGCTAACAAGCTTGGAATGATGAGTCCTGGATATTTTTGGATTATTACTGATGGGTTAGCTAATTTCTTGAGTTCCATGAACTCGTCAGTTGTTGATTCCATGCAAGGTGTGTTAGGAGTGAAACCTTATGTTCCCAGAACGAAAGAGCTATTGAGTTTTCAAAATCGGTTTAAGATGAAATTCATGCAAGACAATCCTGATATAGTGAATGCTGATTTGAACGTTTATGGTTTATGGGCCTATGATGCTACGACATCGTTGGCAATTGCGGTTGAGAAAGCTGGGACTGTCGATCTAGGCTTCCAAAAACCAAATGTTTCAAGAAATTCAACCGATCTTGAAAATTTGGGAGTGTCTCTGTCTGGTCCGAGCCTTCTTCATGCATTGTCAGATGGTAGTTTCAAAGGCCTCTCAGGAAATTTCAGCTTTGTTAATGGGCAGCTGAAGTCATCTCCTTACCAGATAATCAATGTGAATGGTGATAGTGATGGAGTTAGAGGGATCGGATTTTGGACAGCAGAAAATGGACTTACCAGAAAGTTGAATACTCCAAACAGCGGTACAAGTGCATATTCTGCATCTAAGTCCAATCTTGCACCTATCATATGGCCAGGAGAAGCAACTTCTATGACAGTAAGGTTAAGAATAGGAGTACCATTAAGGAGTGGCTTAACTGAATTTGTAAGGGAGATTAAAGGCCCTACTACTAGCTGCTCCAATATTGAGGGTTACAGCATCGATGTTTTTAAAGCTGTAGTGAAAGTGCTGCCATATGATTTGCTATTCGACTGCGTCCCTTTCAAGATCTCTGGACACGAAACTTACAATAAATTGGTCGACCAAGTATACTTGGGGGTAAAGCATCAAAGCTCCACTATACTTTTGTTTCATATCTCATTAAAATGTCAAATCTATAGGCTTTGGCTACACATTTCATTTCTTTCTCTAACAACATTTTTTTTGGCATTTACCAACAGGTTTATGATGCTGTAGTGGGAGATGTGACAATTAGATTAAACAGGTCCAATCATGTCGACTTTACACTCCCTTACACAGAGTCCGGAGTATCAATGATCGTTCCTGTAAAAGACGACAAGAGCAAAAATGCATGGGTTTTCTTGAAGCCTTTTACTTGGAATGTTTGGGTCTCTTGCTTTTGCTTCTTTGTATTTACTGGATTCGTGATTTGGGTTCTTGAGCATAGAATAAACGAAGAATTTCGAGGGCCTCCTCTGTATCAAGTGGGAACTAGTTTCTGGTTTTCCTTCTCCACCATGGTTTTTGCGCACAGTAATTTCCCTTCAATCTTTGAAATAATATTGAAAATTTTGATGAATTATTGCAGCATTAATCATAGCTTAACTCAACTCATCATTCTTCCTCTTGAAGTAATCCGCATTAATATAAACAATTTGGACATCTCGGGTGTTGTACAGGGGAGAGAGTACGTAGCAATTTGTCAAGAATCGTGATAGTAACGTGGTGTTTCGTTGTGTTGGTTCTAGTACAAAGTTATGCAGCCAGTTTAACAAGTCGTCTAACAGTTCAAAAGCTCCAGCCCACGGTTACTGACGTGAAGGAGCTTATCAAGAGTAGTGCTTATATTGGCTACCCTCAGGGCTCATTCGTTTTGGGACTTGTGAAAGACCTGGGTTTCGATGAATCCAAGCTCTTGCCTTTCGATTCTCTCGAGCAATTGGACAAACTGTTCACCAACGGAAGTGGCAATGGGCGTATAGCTGCAGCATTCGACGAAGTACCATACTTAAAATTATTTCTAGCAAAGCATCGCTCCAAATATACCACTGTTGAGCCTACGTTTAAATCCGATGGCTTCGGCTTTGTAAGTTCAACTCCTTTCTCTTGTTTAGCATTTCGTTTTCTGATGCGCGATTCGTTCTTTTCAAAACTATGTATCACCATTTCAGGTGTTTCCTAGAGGTTCCCCACTATTAACTGATGTTTCTAGGGCAATTCTAAACATAACAGAAGGAGGAACAATGAAGATAATAGAAGAAACCTTGTATGGCAAAGAAGCAAGTTGTCCTGATTCAAACACCTCTATTTCTTCCAACAGCCTCGGTATCGAAAGTTTTTGGGGTCTTTTCTTGATTACTGGAGGAGTTTCAGTTTTGGCTCTCCTGATATACTTAATCATGTTTATCTGCGAACAGTGGGATGCCATAACGTCACCCGATTCTGGGTCATTAAGGCAAAGAGCTGTTGCATTGTTTTGGAACTTCTATAACGGGGACTCATCTTCGTATCCTATGATAAGAAAGCAAGTGAATGATCAAGAAGTTCAACTTACTGAACCAAGTCAACACAAGAAAAAGATTGAATATGATGATCAGAATTTGAATGATCGACAACCACTTCAAGAGGAGATATCCAGCTCGCCATTCAAGTCAACACAAGAAAAAGATTGAATATTTTATTAGATATCATTTAATATTTCTTTTAGCAATACTTGTTAGAAACATGTGATAAAAGAGTATAGAGCACAACACATACGATAGTTGTGCAACGTAACACAAATGACACGGTAAGATAAATGATATTTTTTAAAATTAAGTACATGAGGTTCGATATAATTGATGTTTAAAAGTTAAATAATCTTTGTTTGAAATAATAGGTAAGAGATACATATAACATCTAGAAATTATCCACCAATTTTCTTCCGCTTACTATACAATCTCTTTGTTGGTTTAACACCTTGCATTCATCATTGGTGAACTTGATTAATAGCCCATCATCACAAAGTTAGCTAATACTCATCAAGTTAGTTTTTAAACCACCCACATGAAGCACATTTTTGAAATAAGGCAATCCATCCACATAAAGAGTTCTTCTACTGATCACCATTGCTTTCTTCCCATTAATGAATGTAACATGACCATTCATACAACTTTGATAATTCATCAAATAGCTTCTTTCACATGTCATATGCCTTCAACACTTGTTGTCAAAGTACAATCCATTGTAAGAAGCATCACACATAGATTTAAGATCCACAAGTGCTTGCGGTTTATTCTTTCTATCCCAAATATCTTTTGGTAGCTTTTCTTGCTAAAAGTTCTTCCAAAGAGGTCTGAATTTCTATTTTGAGCATTATAGAATAGCATTTGTAGCAACTTGTAACAATTTGGCCTTGTGTGATCCTTTACACCAAAAAAGTGACATGTAGGCACGAACTTTCTGTTTCCTTTTGAAATTTCTCCTTGCTTAATTGATCTTGCTTCTTTGACAAATCTAACTTCACCATTTTGCTTATTATTCACCTGAGAGCATTCACTTTTATATCCAACACATTGAAAATTCTCTTTGTTTTTGCTAATTTCCAACAGTCTGTCTAGCTTCTCAATACCGTCATTCAATATTATTATTTCATTCTCTTTATTGATCAGCTTTAGCTTGGTTTCATCAAGTTCATCTTCTGTTGACAACAACTTCATCTTCAAATCTTGAATAACATCTTTCATGGTAGAATTCTCCCTTTTTAATTTCTCATTTTGTTTACACGTCTTCAGCTATTTTCTATACATTAGTTCATAGTCCTTGTAGATATCTTCCTTTTGAATTTTGAATAACTGTCATTGCTATCGCCATCTGAATTAGAGTTTAATACCAAAAATTTTGATTTTCATCCTGGTTCCTACTAAGCAAGTAATTGGAGTTTCTTTATATAAGGAAACCAATGTAGCCTTATGACTCACAATTTCTTTTTCACTACCATACTCACTTTTAGATTCGTTTTCAATCAAGTGTTGGTGTAAGACTTCCCTTTTCTCCTTTTAAAAGTGTTACACATTTTACTTTCCTATGTTCGAAACATTGACACTCATAACATCGTATCTTCTTTGCCTTCTTTTCACCTTTTTGAGCTTTTGGTTTTGTTTGAAGTTAATGTTGGATGAACTCCCACCATTCTACCTGAACTCAGGTCTATCTTTCTTCACCTTCTTTAGCCACTTGTTCAAATTTCTTGTTAGCAATACTAGATCTTCATATTCATCTGAATTGTCTCCTGAATAATACACATATTTAACAACTTTGGCTTGTAAAGCCAATCCTTTATTCTTCTTATGCTTATCTCTCAAAAAGTTCATCTTGAATTTTGCGAGAATTCCAATTACCATATCCAAAGATAACTCATTAATTTCATGATCTTCTTTCTTCATATAAATCTAAGAGGCAATGATCTTAAGTTTTTTTTTTTTGACAAGTGATAAGTCATTTTAAATGCATATGTTTTGGACTTAATTTGATTGATTTGTGAAATTGGTATCCAAAAGTTGATGGAATTGTTTTATAAATGTTCACAGATGGTCTTCAATACCATAAAGACGAAAAAGGATCAAAAAGAGAAAAAAGATGGCAAGAAATCCAAAATTTCTAGATTGGACGAAATTTTAGGATTAGGCGTGGGCATGCCTAAGGTCACAATCCTAATACTGCAGATTTTTCAGAAGATTGTCTCCAATTAGAACAAAATCTCCGAAGATCTTCTGGAGTCCTTTTTCAAGAAGTTTCCCACCTAAATTAGAAGATTATTTACCTAAGATGAAATCCAATCAAGATATGGAGATACACATCACATAGGGAAATTGGGAGATTTTCGTGGATATAAATACATGTATGGAGGTTAGAGGATCGCATTCGAGCATTAGTAGGTTTTAGGGTAGATTTAGGTTAGGTTTCTTTGCTGCACTTTTATGGGTTTGTTGTTCTTTACATTATGCATATTTTCACTTAGGATTAGGATTATCGTTACTTTCATTAAAAGACCAGTTATGGAGACAATTTCTTTTGTTGTTTTCAATTCAAGTATGAGTAGTTAATTTTCTTATCTTGGTTTAGGGATCCATGTTACATGTTATTTTGGTGAGATTATTTGGATGTTTTTCAATATTGTTAATGAACATTGAATATTTTCAGATCTATTCTTTCTAATTGGATTTGTTGGTTTCTAGGAGCGCTACTAGAGATTAATTGATTCAACCGCTAGATTAACGAAATATGACGTTTAGTTTCGGTAATCATAAGTAGCAATTAGGATTAACTTCTCTACGTTAGAGTCGGAAAATTCTAAGAAAATATTCGCTTGATTGATTGCATGTCGTATATGTTTATCACTTGTCATTGGTTCTTAATGCTATTATTCAATTTACCTATGATCGTATCTAGGTTGTTGTTTAATAAGATTGCTAGAATACATGTTTCTAGTCATTAAACTTAAAAGAGAATTTCCCCCAATGAATGTTTATTAATAATTGCAATTTTATGTCGAGGATCCATAATAGCGTGATAACATCGGTGACCCGAAACCAAGGTATTTTTCTCATTGATTTTTCAGATTTAATTATTGCTTTTGATTTGTGATTTTTCTCTTTTATTTTTATTATTGCCGTGACAAAACTCGCCTCTTTACTTTTGTTATTTTTTTTCGTTTAAACTCGCTAACCTTTACTATTAAAGATTACTCGTGGGAACGATATCCGCTTACCGCTACTACATTAATTTTTTTTAATGGAAGTGATTTCTTTTATATTTGGTTGCAGGCGACAGCATCATCAAATTTTGGCGCCGTTGCCGAGGAATTTTTTTTAACGGTTTTTGTTAGTGATATTTTTGTTTTTATTTTCGTTGCGCTTGGTTACCTTATCTTTTGTTTGTTTCAGTTTCACAGCTCTCTCTGATTTTTCGATCTTTTAGCGGCATGGCTCACTATCAGTATGCTTTTAATTCTGATTATTCATATTATCCTTATTATGATAATGAGTTTCCGCCTGTTGCGACTTCCAGGTTTGACCATCAAGAGGTGGATTTCACACCCTTAGCCCTGCAAGTTGTTGGATGCATTTTCTCATTAGAATGAGTGATATTTTTCCTTAATTTCTGGATTAATTATTGGGTCTTATACATATTTTTCCTACTAAATTGTTTAGCTTATCTTAATCTATATTTATAATGGGTCCTGTTTATTTTGTAAGAAATACACTTGTTTTTTTTAATTGAAAAAAAGACCACAACAATAATTAATGGAGGAAGGAAAGTCCAAGGTATAAGGGCTGAAAAAAAGAAAGAAAAGAAACAGCCAAGGAAATCAGTCCAAAACGCAGGGAGGAAATAGAACCAAAAGCAAAGGAAATAGAACCAAAAGCAGTCGGTGTGTGCTAGGATCTAATTGAGTGAAGAGCCCCACCAAGCACTAATGCTACTTTCTTGACACACACAAACTCTTTTCAACTAAGCAAGAGGAGACCACTAGCGTCACAAAGAAGAAAGCAAGTGGCCAGCTGGGTTTTTGAAGGGAATAACGTTAAACATTAGGAGCAGAGATGGGCGTGAACAGCATGGAGGGAGACAACGTAAACAGCTGGAGACACACATCAGTGGAGAATGGGAGGATAACGTGAAGAGCAGGGAAGAAACTAACAAGAACAATGCAGGCACCAGCTAGAAGAAAAGAGGCATGGGGTGGTTTCAAGACAAAGAGAAATAACACAAAAATCACGTGGAAAGAGGAGAGTTGAGGAGGAGTTAAAATGAAAAAAAACAAAAAAGTATGGGTGTGTGGGCTGATGGAGTGAGTGGAACGTGAGGCAGCTAGAAGGGAATAAAATAAGAGAAGAGTGAGTGAATAAGAAGGAGAGGTGTGTGCGTTAAGTGTTTTTGGGGAGTGAGTGAATAAAAAAAGGAGGAAGAGCTGGTGTGTGCGTGAATTAGTGTGTGAGTAAACGAGAGTGTGCGTGAGTGAGGGAACAAGTGAAGTGTGTGAGTATGAGTAAGTGAATAGGTGAGTGAGGGGCTGTGCCTGTGTGTGAACTGAAGAGGAGTGGAAGGACCAGAAAATTAAAAGGAGAAAATAGGTGGGTTGTGCGTGAAGAAGAAAATAAGGGAGAGTTGTGTATGAGTTAAGGGGAGCTGTGAGTTAACAGAAGGAGAGCTAGGCATTAAATGAAAAACCAAAGGAAGTGTGCGTTACATGAGTGGGAAGCATGTGGGAGTTGGGTGGAGAGTGAAGGGCTTTATATACAAAAGGGGAGCTGAAGGAAGGGTGCGTGAACTGAAAATTAAAAGGGAGATTTGACGCATGAAAGGAGAGCTCTTTAACACTATTATTATTTTGTGGCTCTCAACGTTACACATTGAAAATAGGGGGCTCCCAATCATTACATACATTAAAAGAAACATGACCCACCAAGCTCCATTTACTCTTCATTTTTGAACACTCCACTCACTCATTTTTCAGCTGAAAACGTTACACAACAACCCAACTATCAACGTGTAACCAAGGGGAGGACACTCCACTCAATTTGACAAGGAAGCTCTCAACTTTACACAAGGAAGAAGGCTCATCAACGTCCACACACGCTGTTGTTGATTTTTGGCTATTACACCACTCAAAACTCCACACTCACACAAGCTGGAAAAATAATTTGATCTGGTGGAGATTAGACGACGTTGGCAGCTGGACGGGAGGAGGAAAAACACTTTTGGCTGGAGAAATACATCTACACACCATCAGCTGAGGAATGACGCTCCACGCAGTGACGCAACATTAGAGGGAGACCCGAAACTCATTCAATTTTTGTTATATTATTTAATTTCTCCTAATGTTGTCTGCTGAGCATAATTTATGTGGTTTTAATTCTATTATGTTTGAGTAGCTTCCTCAAGGCTTCAAGGTTGGGGTAAGCTTTTAGTTAATTTTTGTGGACTGCATTTCGATTGATTTATGAGTGTGTATTTATGAGTTTGATTTTTCTGTTTTGATATTAATTCTGCCGGTATTGTGTTTGGCCAACCATTACTTGACGTTAGTTGTTAATTGAAGAACCGATAGGTGAAAATTAATAATGAAACTCCAAAACAGGAAACTTATAAATTTCAGATTTAGATATAGACTGAATTTATGAGAGAAAATCGGGTGAGCAAAGAACAAAATGGGTTATGCTTGATTGCTAGGGCTACGATAGTAAACTAGGATTATTGCGTAATACTCCTTTGATAACTTGAAAAAGGATCTAAGAAATTCTAGGCTCAACCTTCTATCAACCAAAATTCGCCTTATAAACTGATCCGGGTAAAGTCCATAAAAAGCCCTAAAAGTGGAACCATTCTTGAAGCTTACCACATTCCATTCGAATTAACGCCTAGAAATATTCACAAATTTTCTTTAGCTTGATTTTGTTATTTTTACTAGTTAATTTTCTTATTTTATTTCCCCATTTTTACACAATCGCCATCGGTTTTATCTATTTATTTATTTTGATAGTTAAATTTTCTTTTATTTAATTTCCCAATCCTACCCAATCGCTTAGTCCAATTAATTGAGTGATCCAAGCCTAGTACTTACACAATTACTCCCTGTGGGACGATATTATACTGTACTACTTGAGACCCGTGAACTTGCGGAACCGCATCAAGTTTCTTGGCGCTAGCTTCTTGGGAGTAATCCCTGAGTAATATTAGGCGATTGATTGTTTGGTTAAATTGGACATTTTTTTTCTTTTTTTTTTAATTTTAATTTAATTTTTTTGTATTTTGTGTTAATAAATTTTGTTAAAATTGATTTTTGTTTTGTTTTCTTTTATTTTTATTTTTTCTCTCTTTACTGTCTATTTTTTATTTTGCATTTTCTGCACCTTGCATTTGATTTTGCTTTGTGTTTTGTTTTAGTCTATGCGAAGGGTCGTTAGTGCTGAAGAATTATTATTCGATTCTAAAATCGAGAAGACAGCTAAGGCACTAAGGAAGGAAGCAAAAGCTAGAAAAGCACGGGCAAGAGCATCTGACGCACAGTCTGTGCAGAAAAGTCAGATCGAACCTGAATTTACTACAATTTTTCCAGCAGAAGAGGCAGTCGAGTCGGACATGGTCGAACAAAATCAGAGAACGATGCGGGATCATGCGGTCCCAGATTTTGGGGAATTTCGCCCAAGCATTACAAGACCTCCTGTGCAAGCGAATAATTTTGAGTTGAAACCTGGTCTTGTACAAATGGTGCAGCAGAATCAGTTCGGAAGGCACCCAACAGAAAACCCGCATGTCCACATGCAGCAATTTTTGGAGATTTGTGAAATGTTGAAGCGAGCAGGGTACCGAGGATGCAATCTGACCCGATTATTTCCTTTTTCTGTGAGAGATCGGGCTAAGGATTGGCTCTATTCATTACCACCCGGTTCGATAAATAATTGGCAGGAGTTGTCCAAGGCTTTTATGGCTTAGTATTTTCCACCCGGGAAGACGGCAAAACTCAGAAGTGAGCTGACCTCATTTCAGCCCAAAGAAGATGAGTCGTTATATGAAGCATGGGAGCGGTACAAGGAGCTTCAACGCAAATGTCCACATCATGGTGTCCCGAAGTGGATGATTGTGCAGATATTCTACAACGGAGTTTCTCCAATTATGCGAAGTGCAATAGATGCTGCAGCTGGAGGTGATCTAATGGATAAGAATGAAGATGAGGCATTTATGTTATTGGAGAAAATTGCCTACAACAACTACCAGTGGAATAATGATCGGATAGAGGTTAAGCAAGAAGGGAAGAAACCTCAAGGAGTTTTCAAATTGGACGCCTTTACCTTATTAAATTCAAAATTTGAAGCTCTTTCAAAAAAAGTGGATAAGTTTGCTGCAGCTGCTGTGAGTAATGTGAATGCCTTACAGGATCAGGATTTTGGGTCAAGTATGGGAACAGAATTTCAAAACATTGGGCAAGAATTTGAGGCTGAACATATGAATTTTGTGGCAAATTATGGGCAAAAGAACCAAGGTGGAGCTTTCGCAAACACTTATAACCCTGAATGGCGAAACCACCCAAATTTTTCCTGGTCTCAACAACCCAAGCCACCCCAAAATTTCCCTAACCAAACCCTTTACCCACAAAATCATCCACATTACCAACAAACCCAGCAACAACAAAATCGTGTCCCTCCAGGTTTTTCAAACTTGAGACAACAAGCCCAGCCACCTGAACCTAAGTCCAACCTTGAATCAATGATGGAAACTTTTATGCAAAAGCAAGGAGACTTGATTCAGCAACTTACTACCCGAATGGACCAACTGACAGTCCATAATAAGATGCTTGAGACTCAGATTGCGCAACAAGCTGCATCACTAAGGATGGACAAGGGTAAGCTACCAGCACAATCCGAGGCTCCTAAGGAAACCAAGGCAGTGGTACTAAGGAGTGGAAAGATTTTGGAACCTATGGTGCAAAAGAACAAAGCTGAAAAGGAGTCCGCAGGAACAGACCAGGATGCACAACCTATGCAATCCGATACACAGCCTGTGCAACAATCACCTGAGCCAGAAAAATACATACCACCACCACCATATAGGTCACCCATCCCATTCCTGTTGCGGTCTAAACAAAACAATTAAATTTTATCTAAACCAATTAGAGGCAAGTGCACCCCGTCGACAAGTAATATAAAACGGTGACAACCGGATATCGTTGTTAGACCCCGTTCCCTTTTTTTTATTTAAATAGGTTTGTTTAAATTATTGGTAAGTTCATTATCTTTTGGCTAGTATTAATTGAAGTAATTAGGGTTTTATTAGATTTCCGATTGGCTAGAATAATTTGGGATTTTTAGAGCAATAATTAGTAATTGAAGAAATTGAGAGTTAGAATTTCTAGCAATAATATTAAATTTCAGGAATTTAGTTAAATTAAAATTTTAATTTTGTATTATATTTTCAAAGAATAAGAATTATTAAATTAGGTCATGTTAGGAATAAATTAGAATTTGTTTAAATGGTTATAAGGCTTTATGTTTATTAATTAAGTGGGCTAGGGTTTGTATGGAAGATTAAATGAAAAAGGAATGGAGCCTATGGGCTTTTAAGTGGGAGCCCACAAAAGTTAAGTTTGAAATGGAAAGAGGGAAAATGAAAATTTGGGAAAGGTTATAAGGAGGGAAAGAATCTTGGGTTTAGTGGGCTTAAGTGCTAAGTGAGAACAAAGAGGGCATGACTTAAGGCTTGAAGAGGGAGCCCATTGGGAAGCCCACGAAATGTGTATTAGGTTAAGTGAGTTTTAGGTTAATGAAGAGTTAGGGTTTAATGTAAGAAAGCTTAGGAAAGGGAGGGAGGCTAAGTGACTAACGAAAATGGAAGGGAGAAGCTTAAGTGATGTCGTTTTTTTCATAGGAGATAAGTGAGAAAGAACAAAACCTAGGTCATCTTTCAAGTTATACGAAAATACACCAAAGAGAAGAGAGTGAGAAGAGGTTTCGAAAATCAAAAGAAGAAAAAAGGAGAGGAGACAATCGGCCATCCAAGGAGAAGGGAAGAAGAAGGTGTTTCAAGCTTGAGCAAGGTAGATTCACGTGGGTTATGTAAGAAAAAGAGGAAGGGAAGGAGTTATTTCATCTTTAGAAGAAGAAGAAGTCGTGGGTTTCAACCTAGGTAAGAAGATTTCGAATTTTTGGCTATCTATTTAGGGTTTCCTCTTTCTTATTTAAAATATATGGTTAGAAGTAGAAGAAGAAGGTAAGAAGAGGAAGAAGAAACAAAAATCAGATTAGGTATGGTTAGGGTTTCGAAATTATAGATTGGTTTGTTTGAGTTTTATCTTCTTTCATGTTTAAATGGATGATTGGATGAGGTTTTAGTGAAAGAATGAGAAAGGAAAGAGTTTTGTGTAGGTTTCTATAGAAAATAGAAGGGGATGTCGTGATGGTCGAGGGATTTGAAATTTTAAGGGTTCGATGTTAGTTTGGTTAATAATGGTGGTTTGAAAGGTATTGGTGAAAAAAAATGAAAGAAGCAAAATTAAGAAAGCTTTGTTAAAATTCCAGCATGTGTTCATGGCTTAGGATTGAGAAATTTTGAACTTTTAGAGTAGTTTTGATGGGGGTTTTATGTTGGTATAGCCTAGGAGAATTATAGGAAGGTTTAGGTGAGGTTATATTGGTTTAGATTTAAGTTTTTACAGTTGGAGAAAATTTCTGCAGTGATCTTTCTCTTGGAACTTAGAATTTTTGTGTTTAATGTATTCAATTAAGGTGAATGGAGATAATGTAATCTATCCTAGAGCTAAAGGAAGGAAGATGGGTTATGAAAGTACAGAATTATCGAAAAAAAAACTTATCGAAGTGAGAGAGGTGTTAGTGGCAATGGCTGAGGAAAGGTGTAGGGAGAGTTAGGTTAGATGAAAGTTAAGGTTTATGTTTCTTTTAAAATTTCAGCACCTTACTCTTTTATTAATTAGCCTTATTATGCTTGATTTAAGGTCATTTGTGGCATTTGGAAAGTGAAGAGGTTCAAAATAATCCATTGGGGCAAGTGAACCAAATTCCGAACCAACGAAGTCAAGGTGGGTAACTTTTTAATAATTAAGTAATAAGCTACTTAAATGACTCTTGAGTAGTTTCCTATGACTTTCAACTTTTGAATGAAATAGTGGTTGTGATAGTTTGAACATGTTTTATGTGCCTTTTGATGTATATATATGTGTCAAGGTTTGTAAAATTGTTTGTTACATGATAACGTACCGAATTGAAATGGCCAATTGTGGCAAATCCTTGTGAATGATTGCATGTATGGCAAAATTGTGGAAACTTGATTGAAAGTGAACAAAATGTGAATATGAGATGTAGAAAGAATGCCAAATGTGAATATGTATGATTTCTTGGGTTTGTAGTGATCCCTCTCATTAGCAAGTGCACTTGTCATAAACTTACTTTGCCCGCTAGTGGCATAGGAGATTCAATCGGACTCCCTACATTCACGGCTATACATGGTCGCCTGTCGAACATGTGTAGTACGTCCTGTTAGGATCACTCAGACCATCTGTGATATGCTTTTGTGATGTTATCTGATATTTGGTGATTTTGTAAATGTCTTATTTGTTAGAAAATGAAATTGATGATTATTGACTTGAAATTATAATTATCGATGCATGTTTTAGCTTATGCTTGTTTATTAACCTGTTACCCACGGAGCTGTCGAGCTCACCCCCTTCCTTCCCTCCACAGGTTTAGAGCGAGAAACCGGGTTGCCGCATCGGGAATGAAGAATTACTCCGATGCTTATGTTTTTTAAAAAGTCTTACTTTTGAAACCAATGCTTTGACTAGCATTTTGGGCTTTTGTAACCGTTCTTTGGTTTTTGGATATATCCGGGCTAAAATGCCCGTTAAAGCATTGTAATTGTCCATTTCATATAAAGTTTAAAGGTTTTAAAGTTTCATTGTATATGTTTAAGAATGTATGGTTATGTATGATTATGAGATTTCATGTTTGAGATTGTAAAAGTAAAGATGGAATGGTATGTCTTTAAGAAATTGAATTGATGAAATGCTAGATACCTAGGTTTGCGTTGTTGCCAATTGGAGTTGGGATTGTTTGATTGTTGAATATGTTTGTGAATTGGAAGATAGAAGTATTTTTTATGCAGGTAGGAGTTAGGTTAGAAAATTGGGCTAGAGCGTTTTTAGGGGAGGTGCTGTCCATTTTTTTTTAAATGGGCAGCCACCTTGTTTTGTGTATTAGACCATCTTAGAGTTAAAATTTGATAAAGATAAAAAAAAATATTTCTTAAAGCTGATAGAGTTTGGCAAGGTCTTTAAAACGGGATAAAATGGGTTAAGTTTCGAATTAGGATGAAAAAGGTATGGGCGTTTGAAATTTCCAGATTACTATTCTTTTGGTAAATGTTACTATTCATTTGGTAATTTGCATTATTCATATGGTAATTTGCTTAATACCAACATTAAACAAGTTTCCATTTCTTTTAATGATAAATATGGCTTTTGTTTCCTTCCTAATGGTTGTAAATAACCTTATATCTTTCTGGTATAGTTATATAGGTCATACTCGATTCCTTTTGGCTAACTAGCTAAATTTTCTATCATTTTTCGGTAATATGAGAGTGTCGGGTTTTAGTTGGATTTTAGGGCCGATGAGTGTCGGTTTTGCTCGAAAGTTCGTTTTGCGACCTACAAAGATCCGATTGAGGCGTGTTCTGATTTCATTTGACCTAGAGTAGCTTAAGTATAGGAGCAATGATGGGCCTTAAACAGATCAAAGCTATTGGAAGAGACTTAGGATCGAGCTATCCAACTTTATTCGGATGAAGTGAAATTAAGTCCAGTTTGAGGATTCTTTCGTGGTGAGGAATTGCTTCCTCGTGGGATGCGCGTCCAGATGTCACGCAGGACGTCGGACACGTGTCGCACCAGGGAGGGGTTCCAACAATCGTACCCAAGGGAAAAAATTCCAACACGTAAGACAATTAAATTAAACGATTAAAAATTAGTCAGACGATCTAAAATTGATTGATTTAAAAATAAAATAAAATAAAGTAAGCAAATTAAGAAAATATGAAAAATGAAAGGTTTAAATTAAAACGACTAGATTTAATCAAATAATAAAAATCGGTTAAGATATCAGATTTCAATTGGATTAGACATTTAAAATAAAATTATAACGGTGGATTGATTTAGGAAATTCTTCACTTAAGCAAGTCAAACCCAATGTTCATGGTGTTCCCTTCTTTTTTAAATCCGAGTCACTACTTGGTCCAAAGATAATTCGGAATAAAAGGCGTTAAATACGAGAAGCCTAAAATTAAGTTTGTTAATTCTAGGTATCCTCACACAAGATCCTAAGGTTGGTCTACACTTAGTCTCAAGTATGTCTCTTGATTAATTTTCTGACAAATTAAATCCCATTGATTGTGGCATTAAATCATCTAAGGTCTTAATCTAGGTGATCAAGCTAAATTAAGACTAAATATGCATTTAATCAAGCAAAAATCAATACCACAAAAATTATCCTAATCCAATATCAATCTTAACCTTAACCGAAAACAAAAATTTACTCACACATATTTATCAATGAAACATAAATCATGGTCATAATATATGTTTGCATTAATTAAATCCACACAATTAAAATAAATATGAAATAAAAGAAAATAAATTTAAAACACCCCCTTCTTTAGTTACTATAGCTGATGTGACAAATAAAGTGTTGTCTCCTTTTAATTCCTCCTCCACTAGCTGCCTTGTCTCTTGGCCTTTAACGTGGCTGCCTTGTGCGTGTGTCTCTCCATCAGCTGCTTATTTCTTCATTCCACGTCCACCAGCTGTAACGTTATTGCTTCATCTACTCACCTCTCCACCAGTAGCTACTAACGTGAGTTTGGAGTTTGAGTGAGGGCTGTAACGTGAGTGGCTTCCAGTTGTCTTTGTTGTGTGTTCTCCACCTGCACAAGTGATTAATCTCCAGCAGCTGCTATGTCTTGCTCAGTTTTTGGTTGTAACGTTATGTTCTTCAACTCCAGCTCAACGTGTATTTTATCTCCACTCCCACGTTTTCTCCTCAATCAATAGCTGCCTTCTCCCTCTCTTTGCCAACAGATGCTCCCAATGAAGTCCTCTCCAACTTGTCCAGCTACCCACACTCCACTCACGCAAGACTCCCCAAAGCCACCAGCTTGTTCCCACGTTGCCACACCAACCAGTTGCTTCACTTGTTCACCTCCACAGCAGCTCAATTGCAACGTGCTTCACCAACCAGCTGTTAACGTGGGGAGTTTTTGTTAGCACCAAGTTAGCACCAAAGAAGAGGCTGAAGAGTGAATGACGTGAAGTGATAGATTTTTTTTTTGAACCGCTTCTCCCCTTCTTCCACCACCAGCTATAAAGTTTTTATCTCCAATAGCTGCTTTGATCGTTAGTGGAGGGAGCATGTGAGTGTGCGTCAATCCAGCATTTTTAGAGGATGGGTGTGTTGCCTTTTTGCCAGTGAAGGATGGGGCTGTGTGCGTTTTTGTCAGTGTAGGATGGAGGGTTGTGTTTCTTTCTAACATGAGTGAGTTGAGAGTGTCTTTTGCTGTATGTTTGTAACGTCAGTCCAGAGGAGTGTCCCAACTACTTGCTTTTCATTTTTTTTTATTAGACACCCAGCTGCCATTTTCTTTCACGCCCATCAGGTATCTCATTTTGCTTGCACAAAGTCTCTATTCCACTAGCTAAAATTTAATCATTTCATGCTTCAGCTGTCTCGTTGTGTTTGGAGTGGAGTGTATAGTGATGATGCAACTTTATTGGCTCCCACCTCATGCTTTCTCAACATGTCTTCTTGTCCAACTAACATGTTTTAATGTTTCATTGCCTTGCTTTGACAGCTGCTCACGTCCCTTACTCTCATTTTCCTTGGCCAAAAATGTAGTAGCTCTTATTTTAGAGCTTTCCTTGCTTTAGGCTTTTAAAAATTCCAAATCCAACATGTGCCTAAAATTCAAACAATTAACATTTAATTAGTGCAATGTAAACATTAAATGGACAAGAGTTTAATAAATTATGTATCTAAAATTAATATAAACTGTCCATTAACAACACTCCCACACTTGAATTGTTGCTTGTCCTCAAGCAACTTACTTAGGTCACAACCAACATATTCTGTCATTTTATTTTAAACGAAAATTAAGTGTTTGCAATCCCTTAAAATTCGGCGAACTCAAGTATCAAGCTACTTCATGTATCATAATATTTTCATCAATGCACATAAATAAAATCAAAGATAGATACATGTGATCAAAAGCAAGCATAAAATTAAAATGAACGTTCCTCACGATATTTATTCATGTCGCTCAAGTGTTTGAGGGTTGTGTTTCGCTCAAGGCTTCCTCTAAGAGATTACGCTACCATAAGCTTGCAAATTCACCTATTTTCTACTACATAGAGTACATGCCATCATGGATCAAAAGGGCTTTTATTCAGGACTGTAATGGGGTTTAGATTAAGGTGAGGTAAAAGGAACAAAAGGATACGCACAAGCATTCACAAAGTACTAAGTGACGTGGGATAATCAAAAAGAATTTATGAAATGTACATACAGGAATACGGGACTACAACTACTCATCACTATCAAACGCAACTGTTTTGATTTGTTTTTCTTCTTTTTTTATCTCTTTTTTTTCTTTTATTTTCCTTTTTTTGTTTTTTTTGTAACAATAAACATAAAAGAAGATATCAGTAACAAAAATCAACAACAATTGAGTAGATGTGCCTCTAAAACATCTCAGAATAACATGTAAAACAAAAGTCCCCAAATCAAGGAATCAAATGCTTAGTACTTCATTTAACTTGTGAAAGGGTAAGACTAAAAATTTTTAAGTTTCAATGCAATACGATTACTACGAAAACAACAAGGTCAAAGGCTCAAAGTGGGTAACAAGGAAAAAATGATTTGGTGGGTCATTTAAGCTAAAGGTTAAAAACAAAGAAGGCCTTTATCATGTCCATAAAACATGTAACTAGCAGTATCAAACATATTCAGAGCAAGTTCTGAAGGTAATCCACATAGGGAAACATCACACATGACAAAGAAAATAAATGACTATGAGATGCAGTCATATGGCTCAAAACCTCACAAATGTTTAAATGAAAATCCATTAAAATTTTATACATTGCCTTATCACTCAGCATCAGTTATTGACTAAGTTTATGCAATTGACTACTTTAATTAATCAACATAGTTCACTGTCCTCTCAAGTTGCCTATTCCAAGTTCATGCAAACAACTCAATTTTCCATCCAATTACTTTGACAGAATCATATGATCAAATTCAACACAAATAGCACCCAAATTAGCTACCAGAAGAGTCGCAACCATTCAAGTGTGTATCTCTCAACATCAACATCAATATCATCAACATCAGTAGCGTGCACATAATGTCAATCCCCCCCACACTTAATAGGAACATGGTCCCTAATTTTCATGTAGTCAACAATCAAACACAGAACAGGGAAAGAGAAAGAAGAAACTTCCCTGAAGAAAAATCAGCCAAGAACTCTTTGTCACCAACCACGCAAACCTAAAGAAAACTAAAAAAAACTTAAAGAAATGCATTAAAAGAAACATAAAGGAAACAATGAGAAAAGACAAGAAAGAAAACTACAGTCCTACCGGAAAACATGCACCGGATCAAGGAGGCGAAGTGTCATGAAGAGACAACCGCTCCTCAGAGTTACCCACAAACCTGGTCATATACAATTTAGCCCGTTGTCCATTTACCTTGAATGAATTTTCATTTTCTCATTTTACCTCAAGGACCCCAAAAAGAAGGACTTGGATCACAGTGAATGGACCATACCACCTCGACTTAAGCTTCCCTGGAAAAAGACGAAGACGGGAGTTGTAGATCAATACCTGGTCGCCTACCTTAAAGTCTCGGTTGAGGATCTTCTTGTCATGCCACTTTTCACACGTTCCTTATACAACTTCGAATTGTTATAGGCATCTAAACGAAACTCTTCAAGCTCATGAAGTTGCATAAGTCTCTTAGCACCTGCAGCAGACAAATCAAAGTTAAGAAATTTAGTAGCCCAGTATGCACGATGCTCTAACTCAACTGGAAGATGACAAGATTTCCCATATACTATCTTGAATGGTGACATGCCTATGGGTGTTTTAAATGCGGTCCTATATGCCCAAAGTGCATCATCAAGCTTTAAAGACCAGTCCCGCCTAGAAGCATTAACAGTTTTTTCTAGTATTTTCTTTAATTCCCTGTTTGAGACTTCAACTTGTCCACTTGTTTGGGGGTGGTACGGAGTAGCAACCTTATGGGTTACCCCATACTTAGCTAACAAGAAATCAAAAAAATTATTGCAAAAATGCGAACCCCCATCACTAATGATAGCCCTAGGTGTGCCAAAACGTGTAAAAATATTCTTCTTCAAAAATTTAACAACACGTATAGACTCATTTGTAGGCAATGCCTCTGCTTCCACCCATTTGCTAACATAATCAACAGCAACCAATATATATTGATTAGAGAAAGACTTAGGGAACGGTCCCATGAATTCTATTCCCCAAACATCAAAAACTTCACAAATAAGAATGTTAGACAATGGCATGTCATGTCTCCGACTAATGTTCCCGACCCTTTGACATCTATCACAAGATTTGAAAAATGTAAATGCATCCTTAAATAAAGTGGGCCAATAGAAACCACACTCCAAAACTTTATGAGTTGTCCTAGATGCACCATAATGTCCTCCAGCCTCTCTAGAATGACAATGATGTAACACAGAGGACATTTCCTCTTCAAGAATGCAACGCCTAACAATACCATCCACACAAATCTTGTAAAGCAAAGGATCATCCCAAAGATAGTATCTTACCTCTGACAAAAAAAATTTCTTTTGAGCATAAGAAAAATCAGGGGGATAGATATTACCAGCAAGGTAGTTCACATAATCTGCAAACCATGGAATGACCGTCATAACCATCAGATGCTCATCAGGAAAAGTCTCCTGAATGTCCTTCTTGGTTGCACTCTCCATGGCAGCTTCATCTAACCTTGATAGGTGATCAGCTACAAAATTCTCGGTCCCCTTCTTATCCCTCAGCTCAATGTCAAATTCCTGCAAAAGTAACACCCAACGAATTAGTCTTGGTTTAGCGTCGGGTTTTGTCATCAAGTATTTCAAAGCTGCATGATCAGTATACACAATCACTTTAGACAAAACCAAATATGAGCGAAACTTGTCAAAAGCAAACACAACTGCCAACATCTCTTTCTCCGTGGTGGTATAATGGCGTTGTGCACAGTTTAGTGTCCTACTTACATAAAAAATGGGGTGAAAGATCTTACCTCGTCTTTGGCCTAAAATAGCACCCACTGCATAATCACTTGCATCACACATTAATTCAAAAGGAAGAGACCAGTCAGGAGATATAAGAATAGGCGCAGTCACAAGCATATCCTTTAACAATTGAAAAGATGTCAAACATTTATCGTTAAAATTAAACACAACATCTTTTTCAAGCAATCCAATTAAAGGTTTAACAATTTTGGAAAAATCCTTAATGAACCTACGGTAAAAACCAGCATGGCTTAAAAAACTTCTAATGGATCTAACATTTTTCGGTGGTGGAAGTTTCTTAATGACATCAACTTTTGTTGGGTCTACCTCTATACCCTTGCTAGAAATCTTGTGACCTAAAACAATGCACTCCTGTACCATGAAATGACATTTTTCCCAATTAAGCACTAAATGGGTCTCTTCACACCGAATTAGGACTTTCTCTAAGTTATCCAAGCATGCATCAAATGAAGCACCAAACACAGAGAAGTCATCCATAAAAATTTCAATGCAAGATTCAAGCATATCAAAAAAAATAGCCATCATGCATCTTTGAAATGTAGCCGGAGCATTGCATAACCCAAAGGGCATTCGTCTATAGGCAAATGTGCCATAGGGACATGTAAAAGTTGTTTTCTCCTGATCTTCTAGAGCTACAGGAATCTGCAAATATCCACTATATCCATCTAAGGCACAATAAAAGTCATGTCCAGCTAATTTCTCAATCATTTGATCAATGAAAGGTAAAGGAAAATGATCTTTCCTAGTGGCATCATTCAACTTCCTATAATCTATGCACATTCTCCAGCCAGTTATCTTCCTAGTGGATATTAATTCATTTTTTTCATTTTCAACCACAGTGGTGCCTCCTTTCTTTGGCACTACATGCACAGGACTAACCCAACCAGAATCAGAAATGGGATAGATAATACCTGTATCTAGAAGCTTTACTACCTCATCTTTCACCACCTCCTTCATGTGTGGGTTAAGTCTCCTTAGGGGTTGCACTATTGCCTTGCTTCCATCCTCCATGAAAATGTGGTGTGTGCAAAAAGAAGGGCTTATACCTTTGATATCTGTAATGGACCACCCAATTGCCTTTTTGTGGTCCCGCAGTACCCTCAATAACTGCTCCTCCATAGCACCTGATAAACAAGAAGAAATGATAACCGGTAAGTGCTCAGGTGGGTTAAGATAAACATATTTCAAATGACTTGGAAGAGGTTTAAGGTCAAGAGAAGGGGGCTCTTCAATCGAAGGCTTTGAAAATAGCTTGGCTGGACGTTGGAGAGACTCGTATGCTCTATAATGTGTCCAATATGCCTGCTCCAACTCATCTGCAATTTCCTCCAAATCATCTGCAATTTCCTCCAACTTTTCTTGCAATTCTTCCCCTAACTCTTCGATTGTTCCTTGCGCTTCCTCTTCCAACAAATCTGCACAAACAATAGAAGAATCATCAGTATCAGAAGAATAAATATCAATAAAATGGCAAGAGTCAAGAGTAGAAGGATGCTTCATAGCATTGAACACATCGAACACTAGTTCTTCATCTTGAAGTCTCAAGATGAGCTTTCCACGTTGTAAATCGATGATGGTCCGTGCAGTGGCCATGAAAGGTCTCCCAAGAATGATGGGGATGTCTATATCTTCCTCCATATCAAGGACTAAAAAATCCACCTGGAAGATGAACTTCTCGACCTTGACTAATACATCCTCAATGATTCCCCTCGGATAGGTGATTGACCTATCTGCCAGCTGAAGCAAAATAGTTGTGGGTTTGGGCTCCGCCAATCCTAATTTCCTGAAAACAGAAAGAGGCATTAAATTAATACTCGCACCGAAATCCATTAAAGCTTTATCTATATTTAAATCACCAATAACACAAGGAATAGTAAAACTCCCTGGATCCTTAAGCTTCCGTGGCATCTTTCTTGACAATATGGTCGAACACTCCTCATTCAGCTTCACCGTGGCATACTCCTCAAGCCTCCTCTTGTTAGACAAAATTTCTTTTAAAAACTTCGCATAAGAAGGCGTCTGCGCTATGGCCTCATCAAAAGGAATGTTTATATGCAACTTTTTAAATATCTCAAGAAAACGACCAAATTGCTTATCTAATTGCGTACCTTTCAATCGTTGAGGATAAGGAATCCGAGGTCTTACCGGATGTGTGATGGGATCAGCAAATAACCTTGGATGGTCCTCCTTTTCAGCTGGTGCGTCTGTGGCCTCCTTTCCACTTTCCCGACTCTCATCTTCTTCACTCTTTTCTACTTCTTTACCCTTTTGCTTCTTCTGAACTTCTTCAAGTTGTCTACCACTCCTCAACAAAATTGCCTTTGCATGTTCTCTCGGGTTGGCCTCGGTAGTGTTAGGCAATGAACCCGAAGGTCTTTCCTTTAACAAACTAGCAATCTGGCTCATCTGATTCTCCAAATGTCTGATAGAAGATTCTTGGTTCTGCATCCTGACCTCGGTAGTGGAAATGTATTTCGACAGTAGGTCTTCGAGATTAGATTTCTCTGGTGGTGCAGGATTAAGAGCCTTAAAACCTGGGGGTGCAGGTGGTTGTCTCTGAATATTGGATGACTGTGGTTGTGCCACTTGATCATTCCGCCAAGAGAAATTTGGATGATTCCTCCAGCCTGGGTTGTAAGTGTTTGAATATGGGTCTAATCGTTGTCTGTTATAATTGCCCACAAAATGGGCCTCTTCTGTTTCTTGAGCAAAAGGATTCCCGACTTGACACTCAGAAGATGCATGGGAATCTCCACCACAATGTTCACAAACAACACAACTCCTTAATGAAGAACTAGCTCCTTCTCTCACACTGTGCATCAAATTATCCAATTTCTTCGTCAGAACATCCATCTGAGCAGATAAAGCCACTGTATTGTCGGGTGTTCGGATCCTCCAAAGGCAATCCTCCAAATTGAGATGCCCTCACCATGGATGTAATGCTGTGAGGAATCTCAAAACTTGCAGCTGTGATCGTCGGCCTTATAATGGGAGGCATGGGTCTATTGTTGTGCCCCATTGTCAAATCCATCATAGTTAACTCCCTTTTCTCTTCAGTATGTGGCATCAACCTCTCCTCGTGCTGTTCCATCTCTAAAAACTGCTCTTCTCTAGTCCTTTCTGCTGAAGTACTACTCCGAGCCAATCTGGTTTCCTTACGCAACCTGCGAGCAGTTTTTTCAATTTCAGAATCTAATAGCAAATTCTCGGGCTTTTGACCACGAGTGAGCATAAACAAAATGGAATAACTAAAAAGTAAATAATAACAAAACTAAAAATGAAAAATAAACCACACTAAAATAAAGCAATCAAGCAAACAACTAAAACACGCAAATAAACAACAACAAAAATTAAATCTAAGACAATTAATATCGTCTAATCTAATGACTCACAATCAGAAATTTACTCCCCGACAATAGCGCCAAAAACTTGTTGTGGTCTAAACAAAACAATTAAATTTTATCTAAACCAATTAGAGGCAAGTGCACCCCGTCGACAAGTAATATAAAACGGTGACAACCGGATATCGTACCCAAGGAAAAAATTCCAACACGTAAGACAATTAAATTAAACGATTAAAAATTACTCAGACGATCAAAATTTGATTGATTTAAAAATAAAATAAAATAAAGTAAGCAAATTAAGAAAATATGAAAAATGAAAGGTTTAAATTAAAACGACTAGATTTAATCAAATAATAAAAATCGGTTAAGATATCAGATTTCAATTGGATTAGACATTTAAAATAAAATTATAACGGTGGACTGATTTAGGAAATTCTTCACTTAAGCAAGTCAAACCCAATGTTCATGGTGTTCCCTTCTCTTTTAAATCCGAGTCACTACTTGGTCCATAGATAATTCGGAATAAAAGGCGTTAAATACGAGAAGCCTAAAATTAAGTTCGTTAATTCTAGGTATCCTCACACAAGATCCTAAGGTTGGTCTACAC
This sequence comes from Erythroxylum novogranatense, assembly GCA_029891385.1. Classification (NCBI taxonomy): domain Eukaryota; kingdom Viridiplantae; phylum Streptophyta; class Magnoliopsida; order Malpighiales; family Erythroxylaceae; genus Erythroxylum; species Erythroxylum novogranatense. Next base: position 91,411,950 of record CM057230.1, read on the forward strand.
TTAGTCTCAAGTATGTCTCTTGATTAATTTTCTGACAAATTAAATCCCATTGGGTGTGGCATTAAATCATCTAAGGTCTTAATCTAGGTGATCAAGCTAAATTAAGACTAAAAATGCATTTAATCAAGCAAAAATCAATACCACAAAAATTATCCTAATCCAATATCAATCTTAACCTTAACCGAAAACAAAAATTGACTCACACATATTTATCAATGAAACATAAATCATGGTCATAATATATGTTTGCATTAATTAAATCCACACAATTAAAATAAATATGAAATAAAAGAAAATAAATTTAAAACACCCCCTTCTTTAGTTACTATAGCTGATGTGACAAATAAAGTGTTGTCTCCTTTTAATTCCTCCTCCACCAGCTGCCTTGTCTCTTAGCCTTCAACGTGGCTGCCTTGTGCGTGTGTCTCTCCATCAGCTGCTTATTTCTTCATTCCACGTCCACCAGCTGTAACGTTATTGCTTCATTTACTCACCTCTCCACCAGCAGCTACTAACGTGAGTTTGGAGTTTGAGTGAGGGCTGTAACGTGAGTGGCTTCCAGCTGTCTTTGTTGTGTGTTCTCCACCTGCACAAGTGATTAATCTCCAGCAGCTGCTATGTCTTGCTCAGTTTTTGGCTGTAATATGTTCTTCAACTCCAGCTCAACGTGTATTTTATCTCCACTCCCACGTTTTCTCCTCAATCAACAGCTGCCTTCTCCCTCTCTTTGCCAATAGCTGCTCCCAATGAAGTCCTCTCCAACTTGTCCAGCTACCCACACTCCACTCACGCAAGACTCCCCAAAGCCACCAGCTTGTTCCCACGTTGCCACACCAACCAGCTGCTTCACTTGTTCACCTCCACAAAGAAATTTCAATTGCAACGTGCTTCACCAACCAGCTGTTAACGTGGGGAGTTTTTGTTAGCACCAAGTTAGCACCAAAGAAGAGGTTGAAGAGTGAATGACGTGAAGTGATAGATTTTTTTTTTGAACCGCTTCCCCCCTTCTTCCACCACCAGCTATAAAGTTTTTATCTCCAATAGCTGTTTTGATCGTTAGTGGAGGGAGCATGTGAGTGTGCGTCAATCCAGCATTTTTAGAGGATGGGTGTGTTGCCTTTTTGTCAGTGAAGGATGGGGCTGTGTGCATTTTTTTCAGTGAAGGATGGAGGGCTGTGTTTCTTGCTAACATGAGTGAGTTGAGAGTGTCTTTTGCTGTATGTTTGTAACGTCAGTCCAGAGGAGTGTCCCAGCTACTTGCTTTTCATTTTTTTTATTAGACACCCAACTGCCATTTTCTTTCACGCCCATCAGGTATCTCATTTTGCTTGCACAAAGTCTCTATTCCACTAGCTAAAATTTAATCATTTCATGCTTCAGCTGTCTCGTTGTGTTTAGAGTGGAGTGTATAGTGATGATGCAACTTTATTGGCTCCCACCTCATGCTTTCTCAACGTGTCTTCTTGTCCAACTAATATGTTTTAATGTTTCATTGCCTTGCTTTGACAGCTGCTCACGTCCCTTACTCTCATTTTCCTTGGCCAAAAATGTAGTAGCTCTTATTTTAGAGCCTTCCTTGCTTTAGGCTTTGAAAAATTCCAAATCCGACATGTGCCTAAAATTCAAACAATTAACATTTAATTAGTGCAATGTAAACATTAAATGGACAAGAGTTTAAAAAATTATGTATCTAAAATTAATATAAAATGTCCATTAACAATTCCCTCAGAGATTTCATAGAGCTAAGCTAGACCAGTAGTTTGGAAAATTTGTTGACATTCTGAAGAAGCTCTATGTCAACATCCCCTTTACAGAAGCCCTTACCCAAATGCCTACTTATGCCAAGTTCTTAAAGGAAATCTTATCTAATAAAAGAAGGCTCGAGGAATATGCGACTGTGGCTCTTACAGAGGAATCAAGTGCCATTCTTCAGAACAAACTCCCTCCCAAGCTTCAAGATCTAGGAAGTTTCTCGATACCTTGCCAAATCGGAACCACAACAATTGGGAAAGCATTATGTGATTTGGGGGCAAGTGTAAGCTTATTACCATTATCTGTCTGTCAGAAATTGGACATCGGAGAGCTTAAATCGACCACCATATCATTGCAGCTAACTGACAGGTCCATAAAATTTTCCATTGGGATATTAGAAAATGTGCCCCTCAAGGTTGGAAGTCTTTTTATCCCGGTAGACTTCGTTGTGCTAGAAATGGAAGAGGACACGAACATACCTATTATACTTGGGAGACCATTTTTAGCGACAGCTGGAGCAATCATCGATGTTAAGAATGGAAAAATGACTCTGAGAGTGGGGGAGGAAGAAATTGAGCTTAATTTGGGAAAGGCAATGAAGGTTATGGATGAAAAGGATTCTTGTTTAAGGGTGGACCTTATTGGCATGCTGGTTGGTGCTGAATTCAGAAAATCTCATCCAAAGAATTCGTTGGAACACTGCTTAGTGAAGTCTGTAACAACAGGGGGTACTACAGAATTTATAGAGAAGGAATCAGAAGTTTTTGAATTTGCGCAGATGCTCGATGCACAACTTGTGCAAAGATTTACACAACTTGTGCAAGAACTGAAACTATCACCTGATTCGAACAAAGAAGAACCTCCAAATGTGGAATTGAAATCATTGCCTCCCAACCTCAGGTATGAATTTTTGGGCCCTAATTCGACCTATCCAGTCATTGTTAATGCTCTTTTAAGCCCTGTGCAGGTTGATAAACTTTTAAGAGTGCTTAGAGAGCACAAGTAAGCAATTGGGTACCAAATTTCAGATCTGAAGGAATCAGCCGTCTTTACGCACACATAGAATTCATCTAGAGGATGATGCAAAACACGTGATTGAACATCAATGTGTGAATCCAAACATGAAGGGCGTGGTCAAGCAAGAGGTCTTAAAGCTATTAGCTGCGGGTATTATATACCCCATTTTCGATAGTAATTGGGTAAGCCCTGTCCATTGTGTACCCAAGAAGGGTGGTCTAACAGTTGTGCAAAAAGGTAATGAATTAATACCAACTAGGACAGTTACGGGATAGCGAATGTGTGTAGACTACAGAAAATTGAACAAGGCCACCCGTAAAGACCATTTCCCTTTTCCATTTATTGATCAAATTTTGGAAAGACTTGCTAAACATGATTATTTTTGCTATTTGGATGGTTTCTCTGGTTTCTTTCAAATTTCCATTCACCCTAATGACCAGGAGCGAACTACTTTCACATGCCCCTATGGTACCTTTGCTTATCGAAGAATGCCATTTAGGTTGTGTAATGCACCAGCTACGTTTCAGCGTTGCATGACAGCAATCTTTTCAGATTTTATTGAGGAAATTATGGAAGTCTTCATGGATTACTTTTCTATTTATGGGCTAACATTTGACTCTTGTTTATCTAATCTGGCCAAGGTATTAATCAGGTGCGAAGAGGTTGATCTAGTGCTGAATTGGGAGAAGTGTCATTTCATGGTACAAGAAGGAATAGTCCTAGGCCACTTAGTATCCAATCGTGGAATAGAAGTGGATAAGGCTAAAACTGAAGTGATAGCAAATCTACCTCCACCGACTTCAGTCAAGGAGATCAGAAGTTTCTTGGGACATGCAGGCTTTTATAGGCGCTTCATTAAGGATTTTTCTCATATAGCAAAGCCTTTGACCAATATGTTGAGTAATGATGTGCCATTCAATTTCGACCAATCTTGTGTTGATGCATTTTGCAGGATTAAGCAAGCCTTGACCTCGCCACCTATTCTTCAATCTCCGGATTGGTCCCTACCCTTTGAAATCATGTGTGATGCTTCGGATTATGCCGTGGGAGCTGTTTTACACCAAAGAAAGAACAAGGTGGCCCATGTGATCTATTATGCGAGCAAGACGTTGGACGATGCTCAAATCAATTATGCCACGACTGAAAAGGAGTTGTTAGCTGTAGTCTTTGCAGTAGACAAATTCAGGTCATATATTGTGGGCTCAAAAGTGATAGTCTACTCGGATCATGCAGCCATTCGCTATCTGCTTGCGAAAAAGGAGGCTAAACCAAGGCTTATAAGATGGGTTCTTCTCCTTCAAGAGTTCGACCTTGAGATTCGTGACAAAAAGGGAGCTGAGAATTGGGTCACGGATCACCTCTCGAGGCTCACTACATATCAGAAGGAACCCCTTTTAGAAGAACCACTGATTAATGACTCCTTCAATGATGAGCATTTGTTCTGCTGTGCAGATTTACCAGAATTGTGTTATTCATTACACAAAATTGCTGCAGCAACATTACAAGTTCCATGGTATGCTGACTATGTGAATTTTCTTGTTTCAGGAGTCTTGCCACCTGAATTTACTTTCCAGCAAAAGAAGAAGTCCTTTTCGGAGCTCAAGCATTATATATGGGAGGAGCCCTTTCTTTTTAAGCGTTGTGGTGATGGGATGATCCGAAGATGTTTACCAAGTGAAGAAGTAGGAGCTGTCCTCAATCACTGCCATGCATCCCCCTATGGAGGCCATTTTAGTTCTGAAAAGACGACAGCGAAAGTTCTCTAAGCCGGATTCCATTGGCCTACACTTTTTAAGGATGCAAGAAATTTTGTGCAAGCATGTGAAAAATGCCAGAGAGCTGGAAATATTTCTCGAAAACATGAGATGCCCCTTAAAGGAATTTTGGAGGTTGAACTTTTTGATGTTTAGGGGATAGATTTCATGGGGCCACTACCGTCTTCTCTTGGCAACAAATATATTCTTGTAGGGGTCGACTATGTCTCTAAATGGATGGAAGCAATTGCTGCACCAACCTATGATGCCAAGGTGGTCATTCGATTCCTCAAGAGAAATATTTTCACCAGGTTTGGCACTCCTCGGGCAATTATCAGTGATAGGGGAAGTCATTTTGTCAATAGCTCATTCGCCAACCTTTTGAATAAATATGGGGTATACCACAAGTTAGCATTGGCCTACCATCCTCAGTCTAATGGGAAAGCTGAAATTTCAAATAGGGAGATTAAGAGCATCTTGGAGAAAATAGTAAACACCTCGAGAAAAGATTGGTCTTCAAGGTTAGATGATGCTGTCTGGGCCTATAGAACTGCGTACAAGACTCCAATTGGAACTACTCCATTCAGACTAGTGTATGGAAAGTTGTGCCACCTTCTAGTCGAGCTAGAACACAGAGCATATTGGGCTATTCAAAAGCTTAATTTGGACTTCAAAGCAGCTGGAGAAAGGCGTTTGCTTCAGTTGAATGAGTTGGAGGAGCTTTGCTTGGATGCTTATGAGAATGCCTGAATCTACAAGGAAAGAACGAAGAGATGGCATGATCAACATATTATCCAAAGAGAGTTCAAGGAAGGAGATTTGGTCTTGTTGTTTAATTCACGACTCAAGCTATTTCCTGGGAAGTTGAAGTCAAGGTGGTCGGGACCGTTCAAGATTGTTAAGGTTTATTCTCACGGTGCAGTAGAAGTTGAGGATCCCAAAACTGGAGTATTTAAGGTTAATGGGCAGAGGTTAAAGCCTTATGTGGCTGGATTTTCAATAGAAACAGGGGTCACTCAATTCCTCTCTAACGCCGACCCTTAAGCAACAATTTGGCCAAGTCAAGCTAAGGACTTTAAATTAGCGCTTCTTGGGAGGCAACCCAAGTTTCACACCTTCGTTGTTTTGTTTTATTTTTATTTTTTATGTTTTTTTTCTGTACCTTAAATTCACGTTCCTCTTTGTGTTATTTGCAGAAAATTGGACCTTACAAGTAACTTTTGATGGGGAGAATTACACTTCTGAAGAAAATGATTCCAACTCATTACAGGGACGTTCTTTGTGCCTCTCACTCATGTCTTCGCATATTGTTGAATTTTGTGGCTGTTTGTGTTTGAGTATGATCTGCAGCAATTTCTTAATTCGCATGCATTATTGCCGACATTCTTTTTGTCCTTAACTATGCATATCCATGCTTACTTACCTCCTTCAAATTGTACCTGCGTACCTTGACATTGAGGACAATGTCTTGGGGGGTGAGCATTAATTTTATCAATTTTTCAAAAATTTTCAAAAAAAATGCATTAATTTCATTTTCAAAAAAATTCAAAAAATAAAAAATACAAAAAATTGCAAAAATACAAAAAATTGCCATTACTTTTCATTTTTTTTAGTTATTTTTCTTACATAGTTAAACCTCATTAAGAAAATTTGATCTTTAAAGGTTTTGATTTTGGCCTCACTTTTGGCTCAGAATATGAAATTATATGTCTCTTTTACTTGATGCTTTGTGAAAACTTGTGACGAAACTTTTATTATCTTTTTACCTCACCTGTGAACCTAGCCCCATTACAACCCTTAATAAAGTCCTCATGATCTATCAGCTTATGTGATATGAATGAATGATAATTGGTGAAATTACAAGCCTATGGTAGTGCAACACGTTAGAGTGAGATTTGAGTGAAACACTTACCCACAAACACTTGAGCGTAAGAGCGAAATTCGTGAGAAGAATTCACTTTAATTTCATGTTTGCTTTTGAACAAAGATGCATAATTTTGACTTTGTTTATTTGCATTAGTGAAAAGCAATTATGATGTGTGTTGCAAATTGGATCTTACTAGCCTAAGTTGATAGATTGTGTGCACTTGGTTTCTGAAGGATGAATTGATTGAGTTTGATGGTTTGATATGTTGCTCGAGGGCGAGCAAAGGTTTGGTGTGGGGGAATTTGATAAGTCATTTTAAATGCATATGTTTTGGACTTAATTTGATTGATTTGTGAAATTGGTATCCAAAAGTTGATGGAATTGTTTTATAAATGTTCACAGATGGTCTTCAATACCATAAAGATGAAAAAGGATCAAAAAGAGCAAAAAAGATGGTAAGAAATCCGAAATTTCCAGATTGGCCGAAATTCAAGGATTAGGCGTGGGCATGCCTAAGGTCACAATCCTAATACTGCAGATTTTTCAGAAGATTGTCTCCAATTAGAACAAAATCTCTGAAGATCATCTGGAGTCCTTTTTCAAAAAGTTTCCCACCTAAATTAGAAGATTATCTACCTAAGATGAAATCCAATCAAGATATGGAGATACACATCACATAGGGAAATTGGGAGATTGTCGTGGATATAAATACATGTATGGAGGTTAGAGGATGGTATTCGAGCATTAGTAGGTTTTAGGGTAGGTTTAGGTTAGGTTTCTTTGTTGCACTTTTTTGGGTTTATTGCTCTTTACATTATGCATATTTTCACTTAGGATTATCGTTACTTTCATTAAAAGACCAGTTATGGAGACAATTTCTTTTGTTGTTTTCAATTCAAGTATGAGTAGTTAATTTTCTTATCTTGGTTTAGGGATCCATGTTACATGTTATTTTGGTGAGATTATTTGGATGTTTTTCATGATTGTTAATGAACATTGGATGTCTTTCTAATTGGATTTGTTGGTTTCTAGGAGCGCTACTAGATATTAATTGATTCAACCGCTAGATTAACGAAATATGACGTTCAGTTTCAGTAATCATAAGTAGCAATTAGGATTAACTTCTCTACGTTAGAGTCGGAAAATTCTAAGAAAATATTCGCTTGATTGATTGCATGTCGTACATGTTTATCACTTGTCATTGGTTCTTAATGCTATTATTCAATTTACATATGATCGTATCTAGGTTGTTGTTTAATAAGATTGCTAGAATACATATTTCTAGTCATTACACTTAAAAGAGAATTTCCCCCATTGAATGTTTATTAATAATTGCAATTTTATGTCGAGGATCCATAATAGCGTGATAACATCTATGACTCGAAACCAAGGTATTTTTCTCATTGATTTTTCAGATTTAATTATTGCTTTTGATTTGTGATTTTTCTCTTTTATTTTTATTATTGCCGTGACAAAACCCCCCTCTTTACTTTTGTTATTTTTTTTCGTTTAAACTCGTTAACCTTTACCATTAAAGATTTCTCGTGGGAACGATATCCGCTTACCGCTACTACATTAATTTGTTTTAACGGAAGTGATTTCTTTTATATTTGATTGCAGGCGACAGCATCACCAACAAGTTTCAGATTTTAATACTTCTTATCAAGTTGATATACTTGATTGGTGAAATCACACAATCGCTCATGAAAGTGTCTCCAATAGTTTCACTTTCCTCCATCTTAAGCTCTTCAAATCTAGTAGCTAACATTTTAAGTTTTGATGTTATCGCCGATTGTAATCTCTCATGTATGCTTTGTAGTGTATTCCAAGTTTCTTTTATTGATTCACTTGCAGATATCATACTGAAATGTCCTTCATCTACTGCACTGAAAATTGCATGCATTGCCTAAGAGTTACCAAGTAATCCCTCTTCTTTAGCCCTTGTCTATTCAGACAAATCTTTAGGTTCCATTTCATTCTTTTTATCAACTGTCATCGGATAAGTCTAGCCTTTCAACATAGAAGTCCAGGCTTTAGTCCTTTGTTCTTGTATAAACACTTTCGTTCTTGATTTTCAAGTAAGATAGTTTGAGTCATCTAGTAAAGGTGGCCTAATGATTGGTGCCCCTTCTTTAATAGCCATTAGTGTGAACACTGATCAACACCAACTTGACACACCAAGTTTTGATTAGGTGAATAAAACTACGATATCAATTGAAAAACTCGAAGCTAGAAGGTCCGCAAAATTCCTATTTTGTCATAGTTGCTTCAAACTAAGATTTACTGTTGCTTATCAGAAAGTAACTGGGTTAGCAACTATGATTTTCAAATCTGATCACAAGTAGAAAATTAAGGGTTCAATAAATAAATCAATACCAAAAATTTGTTAACGCAATTGGACATATATGACTTGCTTCTACGGGGCCCTCATCTAGATTAATCAACTTTTATTGTACAGTAAGCTTACACAAGGCTATTATGGAGCCAACACTACGCACTCCTTGATGTTATCCACTCATAGTCACACCCTTGAAAGTCATCTCACACCAATAGCATGACCATTTCATGCTAATCTCAATAGAAGATTTTGAAACAATGAATGATAACAAAGATAAAAATATCTCAAGTGATTAAATCAAGAATAATATAAACAAAAGACACTTGATTCAAAGAAATACTCCCTTATATGTGCAGCCACATTAAACCATAACCTTGAGAAGTTGTGCAACAAAAATTTGCTGTGAATCTTTTTAATTGATCACCAAAGAAACCCACGTACAACAGCCATAAAAACTATCATAAGAACATGTAATTAATCATGGAAGCACACCGAAAATCGCAACTAGCAAAGTCGTTGATGTGCTGCATGTTTATATCTAACAAATCCTGCCTTCTTTACTATCTAATTTAGGATTTGTTTCTTCCACTTTATCTTAACTTCAAAAAACACTACATATCTCAAGTTATCAGAAAAGATACACTAAATATATCAAAATACAAATAAAGCCCAAAATAAAATATCTTAACAATAAACTTTAATTAGAAAGATGTCATTGCTCTTTCCCGAAAAATTAGCCTATTTTCTTATGTTAAATGTTCAAGAAGTAGGGTTCACCGACCACGATGCTGTGCAACAACTCTTCTTTCTTTGTTTAAAGTCCAGAAGGTTTGGGGAATTTTACTTCATTTCTTACTGATTAAGATTAAGAACTATGTGGCCTTTGCATTTTATGTTGTACTATGTTGACTTTTGATGGCATAGTATTTTTGACTTTGAAGGATTTGTATTATTTTGACTTTTTTTGGCAAAATTCCTAATCCCACATTTGTAAGGAATGAAGAAGAGAGGAGTTTTTGAAGTTATAAATAACTCCTCCCCCTCCTAATCAATCTCATCCTAAAAACATTTGATAAATACACCAAAGCTGTATACGTATCAAATTTAGTACTCTCTTCTTAATAAAAGCAGGCTGCCTAAGTGGTGCTCGGAGAAGTAGACAAAATTGGCCGAACTCCGTTATCAAGTTTCGGGTGTGTTCTTTCCTTATCTCTTTTCTTTATTCCGCATTTATAGTATTCAATATTATTTGTCGGGTATATTTGTAGTGTTGTGTTCAATTTATTTGGGTGTATTTATTGTTCGTGTGTGTACACAGGTTTAGGTTGTGATAAATACATCGTGCACGTAATTTCTGTCTAGGAGGCCGGGTTTTAAGTGGGACCGTTTGTGACCCCTCTGCCCTTTCCTGGGATCTTACGTGGAATGGTAATACTGTCTTAGGAGACTGTTTGGCGGTCTTTTCTAGGTATTACTGAATCGGTTCACTTCACTAGTTGTTTACCTTATGTAACTTTTCACTATCTAAAAGTCAGGGTCATATTTCTTTGAGAGCCATATGTAACTTTTCACTATTTGTTAATGATATGGGATCGCACATCAAAGTTCATGTCACTCACATACTGGAAGATGCTACTAGTTAGTGTAGGGAATGTTGGTTTCAACGATGCAAAAACGTTTTGAGAGAAGAAAAATTGCAGAAGAGAAAAGAGGAAGTTTTAATTGCTCTGACAAAGAAGTAATTTATTCACAGAGGAACCCTTACATTTAAAGCTACTAGACTAACAAAAAAGGAGATAATTTAGCTGTACTACTGACACACATCTGCTAGCTACTTAACCCCTAAAGACTAGGTCAAGCTTATTGACTAATTCAAAGTTGCAACAATAAAAGATAAATAATAAAAAGTTCACGTGGGAATTATTCAAGTTCTAAAAGCAAATATCTAACACTCCTCCTTGCTTTGAGAACTGCAAACTCCAATCTTCTACCTTAGAACTTCGAACCTGCTCATTGGAAGTGGCTTTGTAAACAAGTCAGCCAATTGATCCTCTGATCTGCAGTAAACAAGAGTTACCTCTCCATTGTTTTGAACCTCCCTTACGAAGAAAAGTTTGATGTTGAAATGCTTTGTCTTCCCATGAAATACTGGATTGTGAGAAATTGCAATTGCTGCTTGATTGTCAATGAAAACTTCAGTAACATTCTTTTGCTTCATGTCCAAATCACATAAGAGTTTTTTTAGCCACAATGCTTGATTGACTGCTGCTGTTGCTGCGATAAATTCTGCTTCAACAGTGGATTGTGCGACAGTCTCTTGTTTCTTGGAACACCATGAGAAAACTCCCGATCCTAAATCAAACAAGAAACTGAGGTACTTTTTAAGTCATCCATGGATCCAGCCCAGTCACTATCCGAGAAACCACATAACTCAAATTTTTGACACTTTGTGAGCTTGACACCACAATTAACTGTACCTTTGATATATCTCAGTACTCTCTTCGCTGCTTGTAAATGCACTTCACTAGAACAATGCATAAAACGAGATAAGAGACTTACCGGAAATAAGATGTCGGGTCTTGTTGCAGTGAGATACATTAAGCATCCAATTAGGCTTCTATCATAACCCTCATCAACTTTATCAGATCCATCTTCCTTACTCAGCTTCTCTTTTTGATTCATTGGCGTGTTTACAGCTTTGCAATTTTCCATTTGAAATTTCTTCAATATTTCTTTTGCATACTTCTTCTGGCAAATGAACACTTCAGATTGCCTTTGTTTGACTTCCATCCCAAGAAAGTAAGTCATAAGACCAAGATCTGTCATCTCAAAATCTTGCTTCATTTCTTGCTTGAACTCCTCCACAAGCCGTGCATTATTTCCTGTTACCAAAAGATCATCAACATATAATGATACTACAAGTATGTCACTGTCTGTTACCTTAACAAAAAGGGTGGTCTCGGATAAACTTTTCGTAAAGCCAAATCTCAGCAGGTGGTCATCTATTCTGCTGTACCACGCTCGAGGCGCCTGTTTTAGTCCGTAGAGAGCCTTTTTTAGCAAATACACCTTATCTTCTTCTCCTTGAACTACAAAACCATCGGGCTGCTCGACATATATTTCTTCCTGTAAAACACCATTTAGAAAGGCCGATTTAACGTCTAACTGAAACACTTTCCAACCTTTTTGCGCAGCTATGGCTAGCAACATTCTGATGGTGTCTAATCTGGCGACAGGAGCAAAGGTATCTGAGTAATCAACACCAAAAATATGTGCGTACCCCTTAACGACAAGTCTTGCTTTGAGTTTGTTGATGGAGCTGTCTGCATTGAGTTTTGTCCGAAACACCCACTTTACTCCGATCACTTTTCTGTCTTCAGGTCTAGCAACTAATTCCCAGGTTTTGTTTCTTTCAATCACTGAAATTTCAGCCTCCATCGCTTCCTTCCATTTTGGATTTTTAAGAGCTTCTTCATGCCCAGAAGTTCGCATATTACTGCATTACAACGCGCATAGACATCTGCTAGTGTTCTTGTTCCTCTGACTGAAGTATCATCGATCATTTCATCCAGCCATTGGTCGTTTGTTTGCTCTGCCTCGTCATTTTCTTGCACTGTTGGAAGATTAATTGCAAGTTCTTGAGAGACGCCATTTGAATTTTTTGAATTCCAGTTCCATTTCTCATCTTCGTTGAAGTGAACATCTCGAGTAATAGTCATTCTATTTGTCTGTGGATGATATACTTTGTAGGCCTTTGAAGCGTATATAGCCTACAAAATGCAGGAGTAGCTTTCTTGTCGAGTTTGTCACGTTTAACCTGTGGGATATAACAGAAACACACACAGCCAAAAACTTTAAGAAAACTCAGCGAAGGTTTAAAACCATACCAAGCCTCAAATGGAGTTTTATTTTTCAAAGCTTTGCAAGGAAGCCTGTTTTGTAGGAACACTGTTGTGTTTGCCGCTTCAGCCCAGTATTCTTTAGGCAACTCCTTCTCATGAAGCATGCATCGAGCCATCTCCATAACGTATTTGTTTCTCCTTTCACTAACTCCGTTTTGTTATGGTGTGTAGGGAGCAATAAGCTGATGTTCAATTCCAGCTTCTTCACAAAAAGAATTAAATTTTGCCGAGGTGTATTCTTTTCCGTTATCTGATCTCAAAAGTTGAATTTTGCAGCCACTTTGGTTTTCAACCATGTTTTTGAACTTCCAGAAAACTTCAGCTACCTCTGACTTAAATTTCAAGAAAAAAATCCAACACATTCTTGAGAAATCATCGATAAAGAGGATATAATAGAGACTACCTTGTAGTGATCGTGTTCTTTGAGGTCCGGCTACATCAGTGTGAATGAGTTGCAACTTTTGTGTGGCCCTCCAAGTTGATTTAGGAAACGGCAACCTATTTTGTTTACCAAAATGACAGGCATGACAATTTGGCAATCGATTAACTAAAATTGGTAAGCCTCTTGTCATCTCATTCTTCTTCATTTCTAACATTCGCTGAATATGACAGTGACCGAGTCTTTTGTGCCATATTTCAGTGATGTTGATCTCAGATAAATAAGCAGCATGCTCCTCCTCTGTTGGATCAAATGAGAAGCTCTTACCTCTCATTTTGACTCGCAAAATCAATTCTCCAGTAGCATCGTAAACCAAACAATGCAAATTCTCAAAGGACACTTTAAGTCCTTTTTCAAGTAACTGACCCACACTCAACAAATTTTGGTCAATATCCGGTACATAAAGAACATCTGAAATAGTTTTTGTACCTGAGATTGTTGTGATTGCGATGGTTCCTTTTCCTTTCGCTGAAATGTAGTCACCATTGCCAATCCTGACTTTCGCAATTTTCGTGGGTTTCAAATCCTTGAAGAGAGTTTTATCGAACGTCATGTGGTTGGTACAACCGCTATCAATCAGCCAACTTTTTGTGGTTGTTTTTGTGGAAAAACATGTTGCCACAAACATCTGATCTTCCTCATCTTGATCAGCAACTTGAGCATCTGCTTCTTGTTTTTGAGACTTGTCTCTGCAGATCACGACTTCATGCCCAACCTGATTGCACTTGCTGCACTTCGCATCTAGTCTTCTCCAACATTTATATGGTGGGTGCCCTAGTTTGTCACAATGCTTGCAAGGAGGGTAATTGCCCTTCGAGTTTCTGCCTTTGCCTCGGCTGGAATTCTGATGCTTGGCTTGTAAGGCTCCCTCAATAGGATCATTGTGTCTCATAAGTCTTCTCTGCTCCTGAGCTTGTAGAGAGTTTAGCAATTCTGCTAAAGTAATTTTGGATAGATCCCTCGTATTCTCCAAGATAGTTATTGATGCTTCGTATTTTTCCGGCGCTGTTACAATAATTTTCTGTACAACCCTTGAATCAGAAAAATCGTTGCCAAGTAACCTTACCTTGTTGACGATTTCGAGTAATCTATCTGAGTATTCTTTGACTGTCTCTGACTCCTTCATTTTTTGCAGCTCAAATTCCCTTATCAGATTGAGAACCTGCATCCCACGGATCCTCTCATCTCCAGCATATTCCTTCTTCAGATAATCCCAAATCTCTTTTGCTGATTTAAGAGACATAATCCTTGTGAAGATAGTCTTTGAAACTGCAGCAAATAGGCATGATTTAGCCTTTGATTTTTTGGTTTTTCCTTCCTTGTGATTTTTTATCTGAGCCACGGTAGGATTGTTCAGCAGCGGAGCGACTTCAAAATCCTCTTCCACAGCTTCCCAAACATCTAAGGCTTCCAAATAGGATTCCATTCTCACAGCCCACATTTGATAGTTTTCTCCGTCAAAGACAGGGAGAGCGATTTGAGAAAAGCTAGCTTGTGCTTCCATAACTCACCACGGTCCCTTAAGAAGAAGGCTTTGATACCAATTTGTTGGTTTCAACGATGCAAAAACGTTTTGAGAGAAGAAAAATTGCAGAAGAGAAAAGAGGAAGTTTTAATTGCTCTGACAAAGAAGTAATTTATTCACAGAGGAACCCTTACATTTAAAGCTACTAGACTAACAAAAAAGAAGATAATTTAGCTGTACTACTGACACACGTCTGCTAGCTACTTAACCCCTAAAGACTAGGTCAAGCTTATTGACTAATTCAAAGTTGCAACAATAAAAGATAATTAATAAAAAGTTCACGTGGGATTTATTCAAGTTCTAAAAGCAAATATCTAACAGGGAACAAGGACATTGTGCTAGAGAGTAAAAGAAGTTTGGAGATTATCCAACATTTGAGATGAGTTCTTTTACACTTGTAGGAGTTATGGTTGCTTATAATCATTCTATATGATAGGCTAGTGATATAGTTAGTAGAAGAGAAGGAGATTTGATTAGTGGTTGAGGTAGAGAAGTAACCCGAAGAACCAGTTAGATGAATCGAGAATAGCTTCAAGTATTATATTTGGTCTGCCTCCAACATTATTGTGATAGTTATCTTTCCTAATGATTCTTTTCTTATTAAGGTGTTAGTGTGATCAAGGATCTACCCATGATTTTGTTTCACCTCTATTTGTTAAACACTTGAGGAGAGAACCTTCCTTACTTGATAACTCGTTGTTTATGCGTACTCTATTGGAGAGCAAGATCATGAAAATAAAACTAGTTCATAAAAATTGTGAAGTGAAGATAATAGAGTATAACAATAGACCTAGTAGTGCTCGAGCTGAGTGATTTTGATATTCCAGTGGTGTTGCTTAATTCAATTTCTTCTCCTAATTCATAAGTAATCTCCAATTAAAAAGAAGACATTGCCCTTTCGTGGTAATCTTAACCCATTTTCTTAAATTAAATGTTCAAGAAGTAGGGTCCATCAACCACGGTGCTGTGCTGCAAAACTCTTCTTTGTTTGCTTCAAGTCAAGAAGATGGGAAACTACGTACGAAACATACACGTAACTAGAAGGTTTACTTCATTTCTAAGTTTAAGAATTATGTGGCCTTTACATTTCGCAGCAAGTTTCTTCTTTGACTTTTAAGTTAACGAACTTAGAATCTACCGTGAACTATACATATATATATATATGGTCACATGGAAACGCAAACCATACAAGCGTAGACAACCTTCCTTTCACCTCTGTTCAATATAAGTTAAATTCATAGAATTTCAGGTATTTGTTTGGACTTCCACCATTCGGTGCAAGATGAGAATCAGTCCTTCTGAAAGCCTTCGCATGTTCATTTTCCTAGTCTTTCTGTCCATGAAAATGGCGATGGCGAAAAACAACGCAACAATTCCGGTGAATGTGGGAGTCATTCTGGACAATGATGATGAGGTCAATAAGATGGCGTTGAGCTGTATTAACATGTCACTTTCAGACTTCTACTCTGTTCACGGTGGTCAATATAAGACCAGACTATTCCTCACCATCAGAAACTCCAAGCAGGATGTTGTTGAAGCAGCTGCCGCAGGTTGTATCTGATCATGAGTTCATGCCTTACTTTCATTATTAGTTTTGGTCATGCTTTATGCTCATAATTGCTGCCCCTAGGAGTTCGAAGGAGAAAGTAATTGAAACCTGTTATGTTGGACATCAGAAGGAAGGAGTTTGAATAATTATCTAAAACTTATAATTGGAAGTTTCTTCTTCTTTCAAGGAGTAGAAAAAAGATATTCTTGTAGAGGTCCTGTCCCTGTTTCATTTTCGCAGGCGTAGTTCATCACCTAACAACAGTTGTCTTACTTGTCTGTTAGAACGTAGGAACCTTGATAGAGATAACTATATAAACTAATCATTTAAATCTACAGGTATTTGCCTTCTTATATTTAATATTAGCAATGCATGCTGGGCGAGTTAATAGCTAATAATGACAATTGCATAACTAAGTATATATGTATATATATATTGTGGCCGATGCATACTTGCTATTTTATATTAGGAGAAGTACAAAACTTTCTGATGATGATGTGAGCTTCAGGGGATTTTTTACTTGCGTCCAAAATTAGTTGCAGCCTCAGTGATCCATAGAAGAGGAGTCATATTGGACAGTTTAGATTTGGGTTGCATATGTCTTGGACTAAAATTAGTAGTTGCACAAAAGAATTTGTACTAATTAGGAAAAGGATATTAATTAAGTTCGATTATGTCCTTACTTATATTTTAAAACCCAGACCGGTCATCGAACCGGTGGCCTTACTGGTCACCGGTTTGACCGGTTCGATCGGTTCAACCACCAGTCGAACCGGTATGACGTAATAATTATGCAATAATTATATTTAGTTATATATAATATTTAAAATATTTAAAAAAATTCAAAAAAAAATTATCGGATCGGTCCGATCGGTCAATTGACCGGTTCAGACTGGGTCAATTTATAGCCAGTTTTGAAGGATAAACCGGACCAGACCACCGACCGGTCACTAATCGAATCGGTCGAACCGGCCGGTCTGATCCGGGTTTTAAAACATAGGTCCTTACCAAACCTTACTTAAAAACAATAGGTTATACAAACAAAATAATGACTTCTGGTTGTCATTGGTTTGTGAGATTTTAAATATTTTTATATACTCTTTTTAGTTTTATGTGCATTAAATTAGTAGAGTATCGTATATTTTCTTATTTTAATACCTTATGTTTTCTTTTTATTGTCATCTTTGTTTTATTTATTTTTCTTTTAAATGAATCTAAACCACAGATTATGTCTTTTAACTTAGCAAAGTAAGAAAAGAAGAGAGAAAGAATGCCACCATTATTATGCATAACACATAACTTTGCACTTTATATGAAATAATATGAAAATATCATTAGATGATATTTACTTAAAAGAGTAATGTTGTAAGTATTTAACAACCTCAGTTTCTTTTCATATTATAGGAATAATAAGTCTTTATAAAAATAGTTAGAATGTTATGAAAATAATATGGAATTTTTAGATTATCAGATGATATTTTATTAAAAAGAGTAATGTTCTAAGTGACTAAATCAATAATTTCTTTTTATATGAATAATAAGCATTTATAAAAATAGTTGTAATAAGAAAATTAATAATTTTCTTGTCAAAATGGCAGGCCTAGATTTGGTAAAAAGTATTGAAGTGAAGGCAATATTAGGGCCAACAACATCCATGCAGTCTACTTTTGTAATTGATATGGCAGCAAAAGCTCAGGTTCCCATTATCTCATTTACTGCGTCAAGTCCTACCTTGAGCTTTCTTGGGAGTCCATATTTTTTTAGAGCCACACAAGACGATACAACTCAAGTGAAAGCCATAAGTGCCATAGTCAAAGCTTTTGGATGGAGAACAGCAGTACCTGTGTATGTTAACAATGAATTTGGTAGAGGAATTGTACCTTCTTTGACCGATGCTTTGACAGAAATTGATGCTCGTGTTCCCTACCGGAGTGCCATTTCTCCGACGGCCACTGACGATGAGATTGGTGAAGAACTCAATAACTTAACGGCTATGCAGACTTGAGTTTTTATTGTGCATATGACTCCTACTCTTGGCTCTCGTCTTTTCCTCGTAGCTAACAAGCTTGGAATGATGAGTCCGGGATATGTTTGGATTATTACTGATGGGTTAGCTAATTTCTTGAGTTCCATGAACTTATCAGTTTTTGATTCCATGCAAGGTGTGCTAGGAGTGAAACCTTATGCTCCCCGTGTTGGAAAAATCGGGTATTTTTCCCTCTAAGGTAAACAACTAGTGAAGTGAACCGATTCAGTAATACCCAGGAAAGACCGTCAAACAGTCTCCTAAGACAGTATTACCATTCCACGTAAGATTCCAGGAAAGGGCGGAGGGGTCACAAACGGTCCCACTTAAAACCCAAATTCCTGATGAAATTACGTGCACGGTGTATTTATCACAACCTAAACCCGTGTACACACACGAACAATAAATACACCCAAATAAATTGAACACAACACTATAAATATACCCGACAAATAATATTGAATACTATAAATACGGAATAAATAAAAAAAAATAAGGAAAGAACACACCCGAAACTTGATAACGGAGTTCGGCCAATTTTGCCTACTTCTCGAAAGCACCACTTAGCAAACTCTTTCTTATTAAGAAGAATACTAAATTTGATACGTATACAGCTTTGGTGTATTTATCAAATGTTTTTGGAATGAATGTGATTAGGAGGGGGAGGAGTTATTTATAACTTCATAAACTCCTCCCTTCTTCATCTCTTCCCAATATGGGATTGAATTTAAGCCACCAACCAACCAAAAGTCAAAAATATACAACAAATCTCCACCTTGACATAATTTCGAGTCCCACCAAATACAAGCATCATTCATCATTCCAATCAAACAAAACAACCTTTGTAGTGCTTCTAATTTGCGCCCTCAGGCGCCAACTCAAATGTGCAAAATATTGACCAAGTCTAAACAATGTTTAAACTTGGCTCTTGTAACCACCTTGGTCAGCATATCTGCAGGATTCTCTGTAGTCCGAATCTTCTGAATAAGTATCTCCTCTTCTTCCAGAATTTCCCGCACAAAGTAATAGCGAACATCAATGTGCTTCGTCCTTGCATGAAAGACTTGATTCTTTGCTAAATGAATAGCACTCTGACTGTCAGAATATACCTCAAGTTTTTGTTGACCAACTCCCAAGTCTTTAAGCAACCCATGAAGCCAAATTGCCTCTTTCACAGCTTCTGTAATAGCCATATACTCTGCCTCTGTTGTAGACAAAGCCACCGTTGACTGCAAAGTAGACTTCCAACTAACTGGCGCCTTTGCTAAAGTGAACAAATAGCCAGTTGTAGACCGTCGCTTATCTAAGTTACCTGCATAGTCAGAATCACAATATCCAACTACACGTTGACCAAGTAATTCATCTTGCTCAAATGCTAAACCAACATCTACGGTATGTAGGATATACCGTAGAATCCATTTCACAGCTTGCCAATGAACCTTGCCCGGATCATGCATGTACCTGCTTACAACACTTACTGCCTGTGAAATATCGGGTCTAGTACACACCATTGCATACATCAAGCTTCCTACTGCATTAGCATAAGGTACTTTCGCCATGTATTCCCGTTCTTCATCCGTCTTTGGAGATAATTGGCTACTTAGTTTCAAATGAGGAGCAAGTGGGGTACTTACAGGTTTTGAATCTTCATGTATACCAAAACTTTGTAATACCTTTTTCAAATACTGCTTCTGTGACAACCAAAGCTTGCCTCTCTCTCTATCCCTGCTTATCTCCATGCCGAGAATCTTCTTGGCTTCCCCCAAATCCTTCATCTCGAACTCTTTACTCAACTGAGCCTTCAATATGTCAATTTCACTTTGGCTCTTTGCCGCAATCAGCATATCATCTACATATAAGAGTAGGTAGATGTAGGACCCATCTTGAAGTCTGCACAAATATACACAATGATCATATTTACTTCTTGTGTACTTCTGACCCTTCATAAACTTGTCAAATCGTTTGTACCATTGCCTCGATGATTGCTTCAATCCGTACAACGACTTATTCAATTTACAAACCCAATTTTCTTTACCAGCAACTTTGAATCCATCTGGCTGAGACATATAGATTTTCTCCTCCAAATCACCGTGTAGGAACGCGGTTTTTACATCAAGTTGAGCTAGCTCCAAATTCAACTGCGCTACCAAGGCCAACAAAATTCTAATGGAAGAATGTTTAACAACTGGAGAAAATACCTCATTATAATCAATTCCTTCCTTCTGAGCGTAGCCTTTAGCCACCAATCTTGCCTTGTAGCGAATATCATCTTTATCAGGAAATCCTTCTTTCTTTGCAAATATCCATTTGCATCCAATTGCCTTCTTTCCCTTCGGTAGTTGTGTCAGCTTCCATGTCTTGTTCTTCTCAAGAGATTGCATTTCCTCCTCCATTGCACCTGCCCATCTGCCACTTTCTGAACTTCGGATTGCTTCTGGGAAGGTAGATGAAACATCATCAACAACTGGAAGTGCATAAGCTACCATGTCAGTAAAACGAGCAGGCTTGTGAATTTCTCATCTCGTTCTTCTAACGGCAATTGACTCTGATTACTGCGGAGGTTCTTGGGTCGGAACCTCTTCCTCATCTGACTCTTCTTCTGCCATAGGAGAGTCACTAGTAGTGCCTTTTGCTGGGATCACCATTGTCTGTTCAAACTCCACCTGCTTCGGCATACACTCCACCTTCTGTGAAGTACCATTAGCCCCTTCTGGAATTACCTTATTTAATATGGCAGATTCATCAAAGGTAACATCCCTGCTGACAATTGTCTTCTTTGACTCTAGACACCATAAACGGTATCCCTTAACTCCAGCATTGAAGCCCATAAATAGAGCCTTCTTTGCTCGTGGATCCAACTTTGATTCATTCACATGATAATACGCAGTAGAACCAAAAATATGCAAAGAGTCGTAATCTGTTGCAGGTTTCCTAGACCATACCTCTAGAGGAGTCTTGCCACCAATTGCAGATGATGGCAAACGATTAATGAGATGTTGAGCGTATGTCACTGCCTCAGCCCAAAACTTTCTGCCTAACCCAGCATTAGACAACATACAACGAACTTTCTCCACCAGTGTCCTGTTCATTCGCTCTGACACCCCATTCTGTTGTGGTGTTTTTCTAACTGTAAAGTGCCGAACTATGCCAAAATCTTGACATACCTTTAGGAAAGGATCGCTCTTGTATTCTCCACCATTGTCTGTTAGGAGAACTTTGATCTTTCTTCCTGTCTGGTTTTCAACTTGAGCTTTCCACTTAAGAAAAACTCCAAGCACATCATCTTTGTTCTTCATAGTAAACACCCAAACTCTTCTGGAAAAATCATCAACAAAAGTGACAAAATAATGCCTACCTCTAAGAGATGGAGTCTTAGCAGGTCCCCATACATCTGAGTGCACATAATCCAAAATTCCCTTAGTATTATGAATAGCAGTGCCAAATTTCACCCTTCGTTGTTTTCCCAGAATACAATGCTCACAAAATTCTAATTTGTAAGTCTTCGTACCTTTTAATAATCCTTGCTTGGCAAGAATTTGCAAGGATTTTTCACCAGCATGTCCCAACCTCATATGCCACAACTTTGTTGCCTCTGCATCCTTCTTGCTACTAGAAGTTACTGTTGCTACTGTCCCAACAACTGTACTACCTTGGTAGTAATACAAGTTATTTTTTCTTATGCCTTTCAACATCACAAGTGCTCCTGAAGTTGCCTTAAGAATTCTATCTCGCATCATCACAATTAGGCCTTTTGATTCTAAGGTCCCCAAAGAGATGAGATTCTTCTTCAATTTCGGCACATACCGCACGTCTCTCAAAATTCTGGTGGATCCATCATGATTCCTCAGCTTGATTGAACCTATTCCAGCTGTTTTACATGGATTGTCATTACCCATGTAAACAACTCCACCATCAATTTCTTCAAAATCAAAGAACCACTCCCGGATGGGAGACATATGATAGGTGCAACCTGAATCCAGAATCCACTCGTCTGAATGGAATGTTGAAGGTGATACCACCAAAGAGACATCTGATTCTGCATCACTTTTACATTCTGCAACATTTGCATCTTGCTGAGCCTTCCCTTTCTTCTTCAACTTTGGACAGTCTTTCTTCCAATGCCCTTTCTTATGATAGAAAGCACATTCATCTTTGGCAACTCTACTTTTTGATTTGGATCTTCCTCTTCTTCCCTTCGACTGGCTCTGCTGACGGCCTCTTGCCACAAATGCTTCATCTTCTGTAACTGCTTTACTTTTCTTTTTATCTTGTTTTCGCAATTCATGACTATACAAAGCAGAACACACAGCATCTAAAGACATATTCTCCTTCCCATGAAGTAAAGTATTTTCTAAGTGTTCAAATTCATCCGGAAGGGATGATAACAACATCAAAGCCAAATCTTCATCCTCAAATTTCACATCCAAATTCAACAGGTCTGCTACTAACTGATTAAATATAGTAATGTGTTCATTCATAGTAGTACCTGGTCGGTAATCAAATCGGAACAACCTTTTCTTCATAAGGAGCTTATTCTGACCACTCTTTTTCAGAAATTTGTCCTCCAATGCCCTCCACAGTTTGTGCGCAGAAGTCTCATTTTTGAAAGCATACTTCTGCTCTCTAGATAGACATGATCGAATTGTTCCGCATGCCAACCGATTTATGATACTCCAATCCTTATCTTCTACATAGTCTGGTTTCATTTCTTCAATAGCTATGTCAAGGCCTTGTTGGAAAAGAGAATCCAGAACCTCACCTTGTCACATCCCAAAATGACCAGTACCATCAAATATTTCCACCGTCAACTTCATACTTGACATTGGAGTCCTCTGCCATGAGGAAGTCGATGTCACCTGTGTCATATTTGATATGTCTCTAGTTGTTAGTGAATTTACAGATGTCATTTTAGACTCAAATAATAGTATTCAATATTACAAATATTACAAACAAACTAAAGGATAAACCTTCGTCTCTGATACCACTTGTTGGGAAAATCGGGTATTTTTCCCTCTAAGGTAAACAACTAGTGAAGTGAATCGATTCAGTAATACCCAGGAAAGACCGCCAAACAGTCTCCTAAGACAGTATTACCATTCCACGTAAGATCCCAGAAAAGGACGGAGGGGTCACAAACGGTCCCACTTAAAACCCGGCCTCCTAGACAGAAATTACGTGCACGGTGTATTTATCACAACCTAAACCCGTGTACACACACGAACAATAAATACACCCAAATAAATTGAATACAACACTACAAATATACCCGACAAATAATATTGAATACTATAAATACGGAATAAATAAAAGAGATAAGGAAAGAACACACCCGAAACTTGATAACGGAGTTCGGCCAATTTTGCCTACTTCTCCGAGCACCACTTAGGCAGCCTGCTCTTATTAAGAAGAGAATACTAAATTTGATACGTATACAACTTTGGTGTATTTATCAAATGTTTTTGGAATGAATGTGATTAGGAGGGGGAGGAGTTATTTATAACTTCATAAACTCCTCCCTTCTTCATCTCTTCCCAATATGGGATTGAATTTAAGCCACCAGCCAACAAAAAGTCAAAAATATACAACACCCCGAACGAAAGAGCTAATGAGTTTTCAAAATCGGTTTAAGAGAAAATTCATGCAAGATAATCCTGATATAGTGAATGCTGATTTGAACGTTTATGGTTTCGGGCCTATGATGCTACGACGGCGTTGGCAATTCTTTGTTGAGAAAGTCGGGACTATCAACCTAGGCTGCCAAAAGCCAAATGTTTCTAGAAATTCAACCGATCTTGAAAATTTGGGAGTGTCTCTGTCTCGTCCGAACCTTCTTCAAGCATTGTCAAATAGTAGTTTCAAAGGCCTATCAGAAATTTCAGCTTTGTTAATGGGCAATGAAGTCATCGCCTTACCAGATAATCAATGTGAATGGTGATGGAGTTAGAGGATTGGATTTTGGACAGCGAGAAAATGGACTTATCAAAAGTTGAATACTCCAATAAACAATGATACAAGTTCAAATTCGCATCTAAGTCCGATCTTGCACCTATTATGTGGCACGAGAAGTAAATTCTATTTCGAGGTTGGCGATTCCAACAAAGGGAAAAGGTTGAGAATAGGAGTGCCGAAGGAGTGGTTTCCTGAATTTGTAAAGGTGACTAAAGATCCTACTACTAACCCTCCAATTTTGAAGGTTCTTTGCATTGATGTTTTGACACCGTAGTGAGCATGTTGCCTTATCCATTGCCATTCGATTACTTACCTTCGAGATCTCTAGAAACAAAACTTACGATGAATTGGTTGATCAAGTATACTTTGGGTAAAGCATCAAAGCTCCATGATCTGGTAGCGTAGAAAAATTGGAGGAAAGAGAGAAGAGAGTAGGCTATAACTTTCTTTTCATTAATCGTATGCCTTTCTTTCATTCCGAAGGCTCAATATAAACGAACGCTATCATTCTCGTTTCACTAAAAACAGTTGTACAATCCGTTATTCTCTTACTATAACTGTATGCTCGTGTTTACATTATTAATTGTTTCGTTATTAATCCAGAGCTTGGTTGGTATTTGTTTAACTCGCGTCTTTGCCTCGTAGAAGTGATGCTATCTTGGTGGATGCCACCCTTTGCCACCTCCGTTAGGTGGAATGGAACATGTTTCGTTGTTCTTTCTTTGGTTGGGCCCGTCAAACTCTTTTGGACTTTGCTCATTAGGGGCTACTTGCGTATGGGACTCCTCTGGTGCACTTGAAATTGCAACATTACTCCCATCCTCAAAATGGACCTTGCCCTCAAGGTCCACATCAGGAAAATCGTGCATGAACTGGAGCAAATCCTCCCAGGTAGAGGACTCGGGGGGCAAGCCGGCCCACTGGACCAAAAGTTGTTTCGTTTGTTGTCCCGTAGGAAGCAGATGAAGGCGACTGCCGACGATAGCTAAAGGTTCCAAGATAGGATGGTTGTTGACAGTAGTCTGGGGAATGGGAGTGACGCCAGAAGGCTGCTGGCATCGCTTGAGCAAGGAGACGTGGAAGACATTGTGGATACGACTACCAATAGGTAATTCTAATTCATAAGCAACGAAATTGATGGCACGAACTACTCTGTAAGGACCGAAAAAACGGAGGCCCAACTTCTGATGGCGGTGTGAAGAGACAGACTGCTGACGATAAGGTTGTAGCTTGACTAAGACCAAATCGCCCTCAGTAAAGTGGGTTTCTTGCCGATGTTTGTCAGCCTGTTGCTTCATCCGGTTGCGAGCGGTAGCCAAATGATGTTTTAGGATCTTGAGTAGTTCGTTACGGTGTTGTAGTTGAGTATCTAAGGATTCAATGTTGGTGGTGCCCGGAAGATAGACGGGCACGTGTTGTGCCTCACGACCATACAAGGCCCGAAATGGCGACATGCCGATGGAGGTATGGTAGCTGGAGTTGTACCAGAATTCGGCCCATGGTAAAAACTGCAACCACTTGTGGGGATATTCATGCACGAAACAACGGAGATACTGTTGGGCGTGCGGTTGACAACCTCCGACTGGCCGTCCGTTTGGGGGTGGTAGGCTGTGGACCGTTTCAACGTAGTGCTGCTGAGAGCAAAAAGCTTGGTCCAAAATTTGTTGACAAAGACGGGGTCGCGATCAGTGGTAATGGATAGCGAAAACCCGTAGAGACGAACGACCAAATCAACAAAAATTTCAGCCACAGTCGTAGCCGTAAAGGAACGAGGTAGGGCGGCAAAATGAGCAAATTTGGTAAGGCGATCGACAACGACCATGATGATAGATAACTCTCTGGACGACGGTAACGAAGTAATGAAATCCATCGTTAAATCCTCCCAGACGTGATTAGGAGCAGGTAGAGGTTGCAAAAGTCCGGCCGGTGGGGTAGTGGAATACTTAACCTGCTGGCAAGTGTGGCATTGTTTGATGAACTCCGCAACGTCCTTGCGAAGCCTTGGCCACCAAAAATTTTGACTAATGAGCATGTAAGTTTTCAAGACACCAGCATGACCGCCAAGTTTGGTGGTGTGAAACTCATGGAGGAGAGTGTGTCGTAGTGGAGAAGAGGAGTCCAAGAGGAACTTGCCCCGAAACAAGACAATGCCATTGACAATCTGATAATCGGCAAGAAGATGGCCAAGACGGTGAGTAGTATGCAGTTCCTGAAGTTTCGTAGATGTCTGATTTTCCTGACGAATGTGATCGACGATGTTGAGAAACTGCCTTGCCTCCACAAGGAGCACCGCAGCAGAGGAGCGGGAGAGAGCATTGGCAGGGCAATTTTCCTTACCCGGGCGATAAAGAATCGCATAATCAAAGCCTAAGAGCTTGCTTAAGTAATATTGTTGTTCTGGTGTCTGAATAACCTGTTGCATTAAGTCCTTGAGACTCCGATGGTCAGTATAAATAATAAATCGTCGCCCCAACAAGTATTGACGCCACTTCAAGACGGCCTGGACGATGGCGTAGAGCTCCCTGGAGTAGGCAGAGCTCTTACCCATGCGAGGGCCGAGCTTCTTGCTGAAGAAAACAACAGGATGATGATCCTGGCTCAAGACCGCACCAATCCCAATCATCGACGCATCGGTTTCCACCGCAAAAACCTGATCGAAATTAGGTAAAGACAACACCAGAGCAGAGCACATGGCAGACTTCAGGTGGTTGAAGGCAACAGTAGCGGCGTCTGTCCACACAAAAGAGTTGAGCTTCAATAAATCTGTGAGCGGAGCGGCAATAATGGCGTAGGCTTTAATGAACCGGCAGTAGTAACCAGTAAGGCCCAAGAAGCCACGCAAGTCTTTAACGGTCTGGGGCTGAGGCCAGGAAGTCATGGCCTGAAGCTTAGACGGATCAGGTTTGAGCCCCTCATGGTCGATGATATGGCCAAGATAGTCGATGCTTGCAGCCCCGAAAACACATTTCGAAAGTTTAGCAATGAACCGATGTTGGCGAAGGTGTGGAGGGCCAGCCGAAGATGCTGCACATGCTCCGAAAGAGACCTGCTAAAAACCAAAATATCATAAAAAAAAAAACAGTGACAAACTTGCGTAAATAAGGGGGGAAGATGGTGTTCATGGCAGCTTGGAAGGTGGCAGGGGCGTTGGACAAGCCAAAAGGCATAACAAGAAATTCGTAGTGGCCCTCGTGAGTGCGGAATGTGGTTTTGTAAGTATCTTGGGCAGCCATCCGGATCTGATGATAGCCGGACATTAAATCAAGTTTAGTGAAAATCACAGCACCGTGGAGTTCGTCAATCAACTCATCAATGGTAGGGATGGGAAAACGATCCTTTACTGTAATAGAATTCAAGGAGCGGTAGTCAATGCAGAAACGCCAGGTCCCATCTTTTTTTTTTGACAAGTAAGACGGGGAAGAAAAAGAACTGGTGCTGGGTTTGATGATGCCCTGGTTGAGCATGTCGAAGACTTGGGTCTCTATTTCGTTCTTTTGAAAGTGTGGATACCGGTATGGTTTAACATTGATTGGGTGGGAGTTTGGTAGGAGGTGGATTCGGTGATCAAAAATACGAGAAAGGGGAAGACCAGTAGGTGGTTGAAAAACGTCGGGGTAGTTAGCAATAACAGCTTGAAGTTCTGTGGGAATGGTGGGTGCGGGGAAAGAGAAAGGTGGTAACATGGGTGAAGTAAATAGAAGAAGGAAATGGCTTCATTAGAGTGGGAAATTTTGTGAAGATGGTGTAAGGAAACAGAAGAAGGGGGGGCTGGTTTTCACCCTGAAGGAGAACAGGATGATCGTTCCACGTGAATTGCATGGTTCTAGCTTGGTAATCTTTGAGCACCGGTCCCAAGGAATAGAGCCACTGTAATCCAAGAACTAACTCGGCTCCCTCAATGGGCAAGACAAAAATATCCACGGTGAAAGAGTGCTGTTGTAAAGTCAGGGTAACATTGTGACAGATATGGGAACAGGGCAAACGATCGCCGTTACCAACTTGAACAAAGAATTGTGGGCAGGAATGTAGAGGGAGGCCCAAATGCCTGGCAACCTTTGGGTGAACAAAATTATTGGTTGCACCATCATCGATCAAAATATGAATAGTATGGCCAGCACAGTGACCTGTGAGGCGAAAGGTGCGGAAGAGACCTGGGTCAGATAAAGCTAAATAGCTAATTGGAGGAGCGTCGGATGGGGTTTCGTCCGCCTCAGATTCAACTATATCCGGGTGGGGTGTGTCTGGAAAAGAAGTGTGTAGATCCCCAGGAGCATCTTCATAGGACATAATGAGAAATCTGTTTTTACAACGATGGCCCTTAACAAATTTTTCATCACAATTATAGCAAAGTTGTTGAGCCCGGCGTTGCTGCATTTCCTCGCTAGAAAGCCGGCGAATAGGAATGGGTTTAAGGCCGGGGAAACAGGGGATGGGGAGGGTGCTTTGGCAGCCGGTGTCGGAAGTAATCCAGGTAATGTGGAAGGTGACGGTTTAGTCCAAGAAGATTTAGTGTATGCTCGGAGGTCATTATATTTGGCTTCATGTAATTTAGCAAGAGAGATAGCATGTTGCAGGAAGGTAGGTTGGGCTATCTGGAGCTCACGTTTCAATTCAGGTTTAAGGCCGGACACAAAGATGCTAACAAGAAAAGGTTTCGAGATGCCATGCACCTTCGTAGACAACAATTCAAAAGCCGCCTGATAATCCGCAATAGTGGTAGTTTGCTGTAACTTAACCAAAGCACCACGAGGATCATCGTAAAGGGAGGGCCCAAAGCGACAAGACAGTGACTCGATAAAGGCAGGCCAAGTGGTCAAGAGGCCATTGACATGCATCCAATGATACCAAGAGAGGGCGGGGCCATCCATGTGGAGGGACGCGATAGGAAGACGTTGATCAAGAGGAACGTCATGCAGGTTGAAATATTGATTAGCACTATACACCCAACCAGTGACGTCATCGCCATGGAATTTGGGAAGATCAATTTTAAGAGACCGAATAAGAGGAGGGTTGGCTATGGGAAGGACGGCCTCCCGTTCCACTGGCTGATGATGAGTTTGGTTTTCAATGGCCCGTAGGCGAGTGTCAATACCCAGTAGGGTATCCTGCAAAGTCTGAACCCATGGCGGTGGTGTATCCATGGAGGTCAATGAAAGCACCAGATGATACGGGCGCGTAGAAAAATTGGAGGAAAGAGAGAAAGAGAGTAGGCTATAACTTTCTTTTCATTAATCGTATGCCTTTCTTTCATTCCAGTGCTCAATATAAACGAACGATATCATTCTGTTCAGCTAAAAACAACTGTACAATCCGTTATTCTCTTACTATAACCGTATGCTCTCGTGTTTCTGTTATTAATTGTTTCTGTTATTAATCCAGGAGCTTGGCTGGTATTTGTTTAACTCGCGTGCTGCGCCTCAGAGAAGTGATGCTATCTTTGGTGGATGCCACCCTTTTGCCGCCTCCGTTAGGTGGAATGGAACATGTTTCAGTGTCTGCCTGCTGGTTGGGCCCGTCAAACTCTTCTAGACTTTGCTCATTAGGGGCTGCTTGCGTATGGGACTCCTCTGGTGCACCTGAAATTGCAACACTCCACCATACTTTTGTTTTGATATCTCACTAAAACGTCAAATCTTTACGCTTTGGCTACACATTTCATTTCTTTCTCTAACAACATTTTTTTGGCATTTGAGTGTTACCAACAGAAATATGATGCTGTAGTAGGAGATGTGACAATTAGATTAAACAGGTCATTTTATGTCGACTTTACACTCCCTTACACAGAGTCTGGATTATCGATGATCGTTCCTGTTAAAGACGACAAGAGCAAAAACGCATGGGTTTTCTTGAAGCCTTTGACTGGGGATCTTTGGGTCGCTTGCTTTTGCTTCTTTGTGTATACTGGATTCGTGATCTGGGTTCTTGAGCATAGAATAAACGAAGAATTTCGAGGGCCTCCTCTGTATCAAGTGGGAACTAGTTTCTGGTTTTCCTTCTCCACCATGGTTTTCGCACACAGTAATTTCCCTTCAATCTTTGAGATAATAGAGAAAATTTTGACGAATTATTGCTGCATTAATCATAGGTTAACTTATCATTCTTCCTCCTGAAGTAATATGCATTAATATATACAATTTGGTCATCTTGGGTGTTATACAGGGGAGAGACCACTTAGCAATTTGTCAAGATTCGTGATCGTAATATGGTGTTTCGTTGTGTTCATTCTGACACAAAGTTACACAGCCAGTTTAGCAAGTCTTCTAACAGTTCAAAAGCTCCAGCCCACGGTTACTGACGTGAAGGAGCTTATCAAGAGTAGTGCTTATATTGGCTACCCTCAGGGCTCATTCGTTTTGGGACTTGTGAAACACCTAGGTTTCGATGAATCCAAGCTCTTGGCTTTCGATTCTCTCGAGAAATTGAACACACTGTTCACCAAAGGAAGTGGCAATGGTGGTATAGTTGCAGCATTCGCCATAGTACCATACTCAAAATTATTTCTGTCAAAGCATTGCTCCAAATATACAACCGTTGAGCCTACTTTTAAAACCGATGGCTTCGGCTTTGTAAGTTCTACTCCTTTCTCTTGTGTAGCATTTCACTTTCAGATGCGCGTTTTCAAAATTATGTATCACCATTTCAGGCGTTTCCAAGAGGCTCCCCACTAGTAAGTGATGTTTCTAGGGCAATTTTAGGTGTGACCGAAGGAGGAACAATGAAGAATATAGAAGAGAAATGGTTTGGCAAAGAAGGGAGTTGTCCTGATACAGGCACCTCTATTTCTTCCAACAGCCTCGGTATCGAAAGTTTTTGGGGTCTTTTCTTGATTACTGGAGGAGTTTCATTTTTGGCTATCCTGATATACTTAATCATGTTTATCTACGAACAGTGGGATGTCATAACGTCACCCGATTCAAGGTCATTAAGGCAAAGAGCTGTTGCATTGTTTTGGAACTTCTATAACAGGGACTCGTCTTCGTATCCTATGATAAGAAAGCAAGTGAATGGTCAACAAGTTCAACTTACTAAACCAAGTCCATCGGCGCAATCTGTCTAATTCTCCGGGGAGCAGGTAAGAGTTTCTTCAGAGTATCATGATCAGAATCTGAATGATCAACAACCACCTCAAGAGCAGATATCGAGCTCGCCATTCAGGTCAACACAAGAAAAAGATTGAATATTTTATTAGATATCATTTAATATTTCTTTTAGCAATACTTGTTATAAAAACGAGAGCAGATCACCTGTCCAAGATAAACCTGTCCAACTCTGTCCAATCCATAAATGACGCCGGTTTTGCTTTAAAATTTAAAACCACATGTGAGGCTTTGACAGAGGAGTTAACGGCTTGGACAAAGGAACATCCTTCAGTTAATTATTATTATAATATATATTATTTATTTAAATAATAAATAATATTTAATAATATTATTTATTATTAAATAACATTATTTAATAAACTATTAGAATAATCATAAAATTATTACAATTATAACTATTATTATTATTATCATTATAATTATTATTATTATTATTATTATTAATTCTTAAATAAAATATTTATAAATTAAACCCGATATTATTAATAAATAAATAATTTATTAATAATAAGAATAATAGCAAGTAGATAATTAATAATTAAAGCCTATTTTAAATAGTTAAATTAATTAATTGTAAATGGCCATTTGCAAATGGCCATTTAGTTTTATTATTATTAATAAATACATATTATATAATAATAATAGTTATAATTGTAATAGTTTTATAATTATTCTAATAGTTTATGAAATAATGTTATTTAATAATTTATAACATTATTAAATATTATTTATTATTTAAATAAATAATATATATTTATTATTATGCCATTTAATGGCCATTTCAATAGCCAACCATTAAATTGGCCTTATAATGGCCATTAATTGGCCATTAGGGCGAGCCCTCGCCCTGACGATAGGGCCATTTGCTGGTTAATATATATTATAATATATATTATTTATTTAAATAATAAATAATATTATAAATTATTTAATAAACTATTAGAATAATCATAAAATTATTACAATTATAACTATTATTATTATTATTAATATTATTATTATAAATCCATAAATAAATATTTATAAATTAAACCCGATATTATTAATTAATAAATAATTTATTAATAATAAGAATAATAGCAATTAGAGAATTAATAATTAAAGCCCATTTTAAATAGTTAAATTAATCAATTGTAAATGGCCTTTTGTAAATGGTTATTTAGTTTTTTCTTATTAATAAATACATATTATATAATAATTATACATAATAATAATAACAATAATAAATATATTATAATTATAATAATAAATATATAATAATAATAATTATAATTATAATTATAATTATAATTATATAATTCATATTTATTGTTATTCAAATTTATTATTATTATGTGTAATTATTATTATTATTATTATTATTATATAATTTGTATTTATTATTATTAAAATTTATTATTATTATTATTATTATTATTATTGTTGTTGTTGTTGTTATTAGTATATAATTTTATTTATTATTTTCCAAAATTATTATTACAATCTATTCAAATTTATTATTATTATGTATAATTATAATTATTATAATTATTATATAAAACTAAATGGCCATTTGCAAATGACCATTTACAATTGATTAATTTAACTATTTAAAATAGGCTTTAATTATTAATTCTCTACTTGCTATTATTCTTATTATTAATAAATTATTTATTTATTAATAATATCAGGTTTAATTTATAAATATTTTATTTAAGGATTTATAATAATAATAATAATAATAATGATAATAATAATAATAATGATAATAATAATAATAGTTATAATTGTAATAATGGCATAATAATAAATATATATTATTAAATGGCATAATAATAAATATATATTATTTATTTAAATAATATTTAATAATGTTATAAATTATTAAATAACATTATTTCATAAACTATTAGAATAATTATAAAACTATTACAATTATAACTATTATTATTATATAATATGTATTTATTAATAATAAATAAAACTAAATGGCCATTTGCAAATGGCCATTTACAATTAATTAATTTAACTATTTAAAATAGGCTTTAATTATTAATTATCTACTTGCTATTATTCTTATTATTAATAAATTATTTATTTATTAATAATATCGGATTTAATTTATAAATATTTTATTTAAGAATTTATAATAATAATAATAATAATAATGATAATAATAATAATAGTTATAATTGTAATAATTTTATGATTATTCTAATAGTTTATTAAATAATGTTATTTAATAATAAATAATATTATTAAATATTATTTATTATTTAAATAAATAATATATATAATAATAATAATTAACTGAAGGATGTTCCTTTGTCCAAGCCGTTAACTCCTCTGTCAAAGCCTCACATGTGGTTTTAAATTTTAAAGCAAAACCGGCATCGTTTATGGATTGGACAGAGTTGGACAAGTTTATCTTAGACAGGTGATCTGCTCTCTATACAAACGTGATAAAAGAGTATATAGCGCAACACTTATGATAGCTGTGCAACGTAACACAAATGACACGGTAAGATAAGAATGGTATAAAAATATAGTTTGATAAGATAAATGATAGTTTTTAAAAATTAAGAACTAAAGTGCGTGAGGTTCGATATAATTACTGTTTAAAAGTTAAATAATCTTTGTTTGAAACAACGGGTAAGAGATATAAAACATATGTTTTCTCAAATACTCTTTTTTGTTTTGGAAAAGAGCACATTTTAAAACAAAGGAGTCCATCCCATTGGTATAGCTTTAAACTGCAGCCTCTAATACTGCACTTTGTGAACAAGCGCAGGTGATAGAAATGGATGTGATGCTCTTCAGGACCTCCACTTTTGTCCTTCTGAGAAGCATTCTGCTTATCATGGCATTAATCTACATATTTAAAATCATTAATGAATTTTAACTCTTCAGCTCAATTTTGCATCCGACATTTAATATAATATCAAGCAACTTGAATAATATCAGTCTTGGTTAATGCAGATATAAATACAATAAATAGAAATGGATGTGATGCATTTACCCAAATAGTCCTATTTCATTATTTGGGTGTCGATAATGCAGATATAAATACAATAAAAATTAGATTACGGATTTAAATAATAATATTGTCCATTACGCTCATAATTTAATTCTTTAAAATAAATAGAGTCTTTCATACTAATTCCATATATATAGTTGAGTATTCTTTTATCAACAAACGTGTTCTGCTTGTTGGGAAAAATTATTAACTAAGTCCCTCAGGTTAAATAAGCAAGGAAATAATACGTAGAAAATTTAACGTAGTTTACATTTTAATTTAGGTAACGTCTATGGGCTAAACTTCAAATAAAAAATCCATTAATGAAAATAGCAAGTAGAGAGTGGAAAATGATACAACAAAATAGTGACACTTATATATAAGGTGTTCCTCAAATTTACTATCCCTAAAGTAATATCCTCACTATTTTGTCACTTATCCTTTAAAGAAAAAGTTTCCTAAAACAACCTCAAAAAATCACTCTCTCTCCCAAAATGGCCTCTAAAATTCATTTTCAAACTTACCACACATCTCATGTACGTTTGATGTGCATATATATTATGAGAGGAGGACGGGAGGATCTTTTATAGACCCTCGACCATGTGATAGCTTGCATAGCAACCTGTTATATAGCAACTAACAACTTGCATGCAAGATAAATGCAAGTTATTGTCAACTTGCTTTTTAATTCGTTTTTTTACAGATAAATCTAGAATGGCGGTACTATGTATGTCGACATCATCTTACAATTCTCACCCTATCGACTACATGGTATTTACTATCATTCCTACATATGATCGACATAACTCAAACTTTCCCCTGAGTAGAATTTTTGTCATCATATCTGATATATTCTCATCCATATGAATCTTCTCTAGCTGTAATAGCTTCTTCTCTAATACATTTTTGATTCAGTGATATCTCACATCATTATGTTTTGATTTTGAATGGAATGAGAAAAATTTCCCAAGGAAATAACACTTTGACTGTCCCAAAACAATTGATATCTGTCCTACCAAAAAACAAGTTCATCTAAGAACTTCTTCATTCATAGGAGTTCCTTGCATGCTTCAATTGTAGCAATAAATTCTGCTTCAGTGGTGGATAGAACAACACATTTATGCAATTTTGATTTCCATGACACGGCTCCCCCTGCAAAGATAATTAAATAACCTAAAATAGGCTTTCTAGAGTCAACATCACTGGCCATGTCTGCATCTGTGTAACCAACTAACAAAGGCTTGGTAGTTCCAAAACATAAGCATATTTTAAAAGTACCACATAGATATCTAAGAGTCCATTTCATAATATCCCAACGTTCCTTACCAAGATTTGAAAGAAGTCTACTCACTACTCCAACTGTGTGAGCAATATCTAATCATGTACATATTATGACATTCATCAAACTTCCAACTGCAGAAGCATAGGGGACTTTAATCATCTCTTCCTTCTCTTCATTCATCAAAGGGCATTGCTTAGTACTTAACCTAAAGTAATTAGCAAGAGGACAATTAACTACTTTAGCTTTATCCATGTTAAACCTTTGACGTCCTTCTTCAATGTACTTCTCTTATGATAATCATAATTTCTTGGCCCCCATGTCTTTGATAATTGTTATGCCAAGAATCTATTTTTCTTGCCCCAATTCTTTCATGGCAAAATAGTTGCTTAACTGCTTCTTCAAATTATTAATCCTATTGACATTTTGGCCAACAATCAATATATCATCAACATAAAGTAAGAGAATAGTGAAATCATCACCAGAGAATTTCTGTATAAAAATACAATGATTTGAAATAGTCTTCTTATAGCCTTGCTCCCCTATAACTATTTCAAACTTCGTATACCACTAGCTCGGTGCCTATTTTAAACCATAAAGTTTGTCATCATTTTACGCGCATAGTCCTCTTTCCCATTTTCCTTGAAATCCTTTATCTGCTCTATATATATCTTTTCTTCCAAATCTATATAAAGAAAAGTTGTTTTGACATCCAATTTCTCAATTTCTAAGTGTAAACTTGTTGCTAAACTGAGTATTGTATGGATGGATGTCATGTTCACAAATGGTGAAAATATCTCGTTAAAATTAATTCCTTTTC
Organism: Erythroxylum novogranatense; assembly: GCA_029891385.1. Lineage (NCBI taxonomy): Eukaryota > Viridiplantae > Streptophyta > Magnoliopsida > Malpighiales > Erythroxylaceae > Erythroxylum > Erythroxylum novogranatense. The sequence continues at coordinate 91,448,262 of CM057230.1, forward strand.
TTTGGTTGAATCCTTTAACAACTAATCTAGCTTTAAATCTTAGATGAGGATTGTATTTATCATGGTTAATTTTGAACACCCACTTATTTTTCAAAGATTTTTTTAACCTTTTGGTAACTTCACCAACTCAAAAGTTTTAGTCTCATATAAGGATTTCATCTCATCTTGCATGGCTTCAAACCATTTCCTCTTATGTTCATCTATCATAGCCTCTTGAAAATTCTCAGGTTCTCCCTCATCAATAAGTAACACATATTGATCATTAGAATATCTAGTAGTAGTTTGTCCTACTCGCGTAGATCTCCTTATTAGAACCTGAGTAGTCTTTGGTGCTAGTGGTTGATTCTAGACACCATCTTCATCAAAATCTTTATCTGATTGATTTTGAAAGGGAGCATCATCATCAGCTACATTCGGCTAGTGATTTTCAATTTCATCTCCAAATTGTCTTGGAACCCTTTTTGGAGGAATTAACTCTAAGTCCATCGGGTCATCATTAGTTCTTGGAACATCTTTTTTCACTTGATCAAGATCTTCAATGGTTTGATTGTAGCGTCTTCTCATTGCAGGGTACACACCGGGACACCCGGAGGTCATTCCGGTACATAATCTACGATAAGGGCGAGATACGTTAGATCATTACAATTATTTCACATGACATCATATCAAAATTCACTTATAAAGCATCAATAGAAAAACCACAATATTTTGAAACCAACTTTTTCCTCATTTCACTTCATCAAAATCGAAAGTCTACATTGTATCTTTCAATATTTTCTATATGTACATCATCAAAACCTAATACAAAAGTACTATATGAAAAAGGAAATTTACACAATCTAACTAATCTTTCCAAAAATCCCAGCTGACCGAGATTGAGCCACAACTTCTCTTGCCAATCACAATCTACACGGTTGGTAGAGTCTCTCAATAGCTAGAGTTATCTCTCAGTCCTGAAAAGATAATGTTGCAATTTTTGTAAGTTTTGTGAACTCAATGAGGTAACCATCATCGATGATTCACTCAATTCATGCAACACAACAATTCACATAACATGTCATTCACAACTTAGCATATTCATTTAAGAACAAACCAATTTTGGCATTTAAAACAACATACATACTTGTTAAAATGCATATGAAATGCTCAAGAGACACTTTTCTAATTATTACGTTGTTGTGACTGAATGCCTGAACTGTCCTGTATCTATTTTGGATACCGGGCTCATTAATAAATGTCCCTTATCCGCTTAGGGAATACAGGGCTCATTTTGCATAGAGAGCCTTAGGCTCTTAATCACTTTTAAGCTCGAGGCTCATTTTCACTCGTTGAGTTTTTTGCTCTGATTGATGGCTACTCTGATCACAAATATCATTATCTGATTATGCATTCATGTATAGACTGTATGTACCACAATCACTTACATTATAAAGTACATAGTTCTTCACATTCACATTCAAGTAGTATTTTAATATCTCAAACTATAATCACATTCATCGGACCTTCTGTTTGGAATCCACAATTAAACACATTCAAGTGGCACTTCAATATCTCAACCTACAATCACATTCATCGGAATCCACAATTAAACACATTCAGTTAACATTTAAAACATAAATTAAGCAAACAAGTAATTAAGTGAGACCGTCTACGTTACTTACAAATTGCTCCTAAAACTATTGCCTTGAAGTCCCGACAATGTCTAGAGGATGGTGCTCAATTCGATCCTCTATATTAAACAACATACACATATATTACAATATGCATAATTATAATTATTCAATAATGCACATGTATGAAATGAATTATGTACTATGCATATTTATGATAATACCGGGTATTTATACATCAATTCATCACAAAATCAATCTCATATCAAAACTCATCTATCATTTATACTTAGGTTTATACCTCAATAAAACCATTAAATCACAATTCATAATTCATTGAATCACTTTCAAATTTTTTCAAGATACCCCTTTCAGATCTACTGTTCACATTAAATTAGAAAGCGAAACTGATGTAACTTGGTCATACTCTCTTCTAGAATAATGTTCCTCTATGTCTTATCTTTCTATTGACACCAAAATCACTCAATTTGGTTCAGTAATTCGGAAGATATGCCTCAAGCATTATCGGGTTATCCAAATTCAAAAACAGTGTACTATGTACAACTTCCATCTAGAAATTAAATATCTTAAAGAAAGAATTGAAATTCAACTTCTTGAGACAATTTGTAGGCCTATATCTTTAGTTTACTCCAAATTAAAATTCATCTTATTTGGAATCCTACAGATCAAGATATCTCCAAAATGCTGAAGCATGTTCAGTGAAAATATCTAATTCATACTCTTTCCAACGATACCATCACTTTGATTCAATCAATCTTTTTCAAATCAAAACCAAAAGCTATCAATATTTTTTGGAGAGGTAGAGGAATGTGTTAGAAATTCAATGCTTTAAAAATCAGGTCATTTTAAGGTCGGACGAAAAAATTATGGTCAAAATAGTAAAACATTTTCAGGCTGGGAGGAGACTAGGCGTGTTTTTGGCAGACTCGCGATCACGACGCTTCTTTCGCCCTTTTCTCTTCTCCAGACCTGTTTGGTAAAATAGGCATAACTTTTGCTACAAATATTGGATTAAGGTGATTTAAAAACTATTTTGAAGACGACTTCTAGACCTACAACTTCTATGAAGAACTCAAAAATAGATTTTGCCTCTATAAGGGTTAAAATTTCAAACTAATGCAGCTTTTTTGAATGCCCATCCCATGTAATATCATAGACTTCTAAATATCATATCTCTCAACTCTAAAGTCCAACAATTCAAACTTTATATCAGTGGAAAACTAAAAGAAATATCTATAACTTTTATAAAAACATTTTTGTCAAAATCTTCCTATATAAACACAAAAAATTCATGAAAGTTTCAGCTTGAAAATTCAACACTATTACTATTCATTCCCAAAAAATTCAGACTTCTAATTTTTCAAAAACCCACATTTCAAATTTTTATTTCTAGTTTTTCTACTCCATTTCCATCAACTCATTCACTATAAATTCATACTATTGGACTAATGGTGGTTGACAAATTAATTTTACTTATGTTTTGATAATAATAAAATGTATAAAATTGGTTAAGAAATTGTTTCAGGTATTTTGGGATTGATATTCAATGAAAGAATTGTACAAATCAAGATGGGCAAGTATTTAATCATTGAAGAATCAAGATGGAAGTTTCCTATAAGTGAAAGAGGCTTATCTAATGAAGATTATAGAAGATTTGAGTGGATATTACCGTTGAAGCTTACACAAGTCGACTAACAGCATACAAGTCGACTTATCGTGGACCACAAGTCGACTTACACATCACAAGTCGACTTATAGAAGAGCGGAGATGCAAGTTTACGTAAAATGTTGTCACAAGTCGACTTATACAACTCGATAAGTCGACTTATGGTCACAAGTCGACTTATACAACTCGACAAGTCGACTTATGGGTACAGCACATTAATTCCAATGGTCCAATTAGCAAAAAATGGAAGGGAGATTATTAAGGAACGGTCATTTCAATCTAGCAACGGCTAGAATAAGTCCCAACAGCTATATTTCTTCTTATATAAAGGGTGGATGATTGATGAAGAGTACACACAAGTTCTAGAAGCCAAAATACTCTTATCTTGCTCCAAATTGCTCATCATTGTTCTTACTTTGTTTACATTTGTATTGAGCACTTGTTCTTAGATCTTTATCATATTTCTTTTACAAATTGAGTGACTGGTGGTAGGTCACGTGTGAGGTAGCAGAGCCGAAATCAAGTGGTGTTGGTAGGATTTGTGCGGAAGACAAATCATTTGTAAAGGTAGCTTGAGCCGTAAATCAAGCGGTATTGGTAGGATTTGTGCTTGGAAGACAAATCAAGTGTAAAGGTAGCTTGAGCCGGAAATCAAGCGGGATTGTAAGAGTTCACACTAAACTACAAAGTGTGTAATAAAGTGGTTTGCAAAATCCTAAGTGGGAGCTTAGGTAGAGAACGTGGTCTTAACATCGAACCTCTATAAAAGCAAAGGTTTGATCTTCTTCCTACTCTTTGTATTTAAATTTGTTTAAATTACTATTGTGAATTAACTTCGATTTTATTGTAGAAATTTTCAAAGAATTTTTAAAGATCTATTCAACCCCCCCTTCTAGATCGCTTACACATACTACTACAAAATAGGCAAGTTTAATCCAAATAATCAAAAAGTCAGATATCCAACTCTGCATTTCACCATTCTATATATTTTCCTATATTTTCATTCTCTGCATCTACCTAAATCTTTTCCTTTAACTATCATTTATACACGCATTCCCACCTTAAACCATCATTTTACAACTACCCTTCAACTCAAATATCCCTTTTTTGATCATCTCTAAGAAACTCATCCCCTCACGTATACACATGCATATATATAAACATGCACAGTGGAGAAGAACAAGAAACAGAGTATGCCACCTTTTCATTCTTTGATTTTCTACACTCACTTCATACACCATTTTATTGTTATTTCTAACTCCAAAAATTAATTTTACATCACTTAATCACTAACAATCCATTAAATACTAAGTTAACACTAAAATCAAAATTTCATCCCATCTACACTGTATTCATGAATATATACACGTAAACATCATTCTCCATGTATATGGCAGTAATTCATCAAACATATTTCATAAACCTATAACTCTAAAGGATTTATTCACTATTTACTTGTTAAAAACTCCACCATCTTCAATTATCTCCAAAGCCCTAACTCCATGCAAAATCATATACTCCTCTGTGAAAAATAACCAACTTCTGGTTTTTCTTTAGGTAGAAAACACCAATAACAAAGTGGGTTTAATACAGAAAAGGAAAAGCACTAAAAGCTATCAGGAGGATATTTAATGAAAACTTTGTGTGTTGGGAGGAAATCTGAAGAAGGTAAGGAAGAATGAAGAACTTAAACAATTTACTAAGTCTTTTTAACTCTTAGAGAACCCCACTTACTACTAACGAATTATAAAAGCAACTTTATAATTAATGACGCTTGTCACTTTCTTAATAACTAAACTCTAACTTAGTTTCTTTTGAAACTAACTCCATTTAGCTCTCCTCTTTACAATACAACTATCATCTTTACAATACTATTATCCCCCAATATTCTTTTGATTTATTTTTTCCTATTTTTCTATTTTCCATAAAAATCCCAAAATTTTTGAAATTATTTCTAAATTCACCAAAATTCAAAAATAATACAATGCTACTAACCCGTAAACTTTTCAACCTAAAAACATTCATAATTCTCAAAAATTCACAAATCAATCCAATTATACTCGAAATTATTCATGAATGCATATACACTTATTTTCATGTGCAGATAAATTCACTATTCATGTATATGTGCATGACATATTATGTATGAGCATGAAGAAGCATTTCTAAGCCTCTCTTTAATCCCTCATATTTACTATTTTAACCTTCCTACAAGTAATGAGATGTTACGTTGATCTTCAATAAATATAACATCACGTCTTCGAATCGACTTCTTTTGGAATGGATCATAAAATCAACAACCAAATTGATCTTCTCTATAAGTAACAAATATACATTGGCAAGTCTTGACGCAAAGCTTGGATCTCTCATCTTTAGGGATATAGACATAAGCTTTGCAACCACATACCTTTAAATGATCATAGAAAACATCCTTTCCTGACCCTACATTCTCTAGAACATTAGACTGTAAAGGGATGCATGGTGAGCAATTTAATACATGAATTGCTGTGAATAGAGCCTCACCCTAAAATGTCTTTGGCAACTTTGCATCTGAGAGTAGGCATCTAACTCTCTCCATCAAAGTCCTGTTTATCCTCTTAGCTAAACCATTCAATTGCGGCATTTTAGGAGGAGTAGTCTGATGTTATATACCATGCTCTTTGTGGTAGACGTCAAATGGTCCAACAACTCTAATGAATATCAATTTTTTCCTAGTTTGTCTTTCAACTAAGGCATGAAATTGCTTGAAAACTTCTAATACTTTATCTTTAGTCTTCAAGTTGTATACCCACATCTTCCTAGAATGGTCATCAATAAAAGTCATAAAGTATTGAGTACCACCTAATGAATTTGGTATTGGCCCACATAGATTTGAGTTTACCAAATCCAACACATTCTTCATTTTAGAAGGAGAGGAACTTTTGAAAGCAACTCTATTTTTCTTTCCTACAAAACAATCAACACACTTCTTTAAATGTACCTGGTCAACTACAAATAATGCATTCTTTTTCACTAACTAAGTCATCCCCTTCTCACTCATATGATCGAGTCTCTTATGACACAATTTAATTACACCATCTTTCTCCATTAGATTTACAACATCATTGGAGACGTTTGCTTACATCATGTACAACTTTGAGCACTTCTTACCTTTGGCGATTAACAAAGAGCCTTTAGTAAGTTTTCATTTTCCATATTTGAAAGTTCCACAAAAACCTTCATCATCAAGTATACCAATCAAGATCAAATTGGGTGAAGATCAAAAACATGTTTGACATCTTTCAGAGGTACTCTTATGTCATTGTTTGTCTCCAAGCAAATATCACCTATTCCAGTGATTTTGGCTAAACTGCTATTTCACATTTTAATGACCCCAAAATCTCCTAGTCTATATAATGAGAAGAGCTCTTGAAGTGATGTGGCATAAATAGTGGCACCACTATCATTTGTCCAGTTGAACTCACAAGGTGCTCTATTCACATCATTATCATATGAGATGATATGAAAGTCATCATTGGTGGTAATTGTCGATGCATGATCATTATTATTGCTATCATCTTTTTTGACTTCTTTGCTTTTGTTCTTTTCTTTTTTGAACTTTTGGCAAAACATTTTGATGTGACCCTTTTTTTGCAGTGATGGCACTCAAAGTTTGCATATTTATTTGATCTTCCTATGCTTTTGTCCCTGGAATTTGCTCCTCCCCTAGAACCTATGACCAGAACTTTTGATTATGTTAAAGAGGCCGAACTCTGTGATCTGCGTCTCATCTTTGTATTTAGAATTCCACTTTTTACATTTTCCATGTTAACAACACCCATAATTGTAGAATTGGTGATTGAAATCTTCAAAGTCTCCCCAAACTCTAGCAAGGAGGTAAGCATAAAAAGGGCAAGCACTTTATCATCGAACTTTATGCCCATTCCTAATAATTGATCCATGATCTCCTAAAATTCATTCAAGTGATCTGTCACAAAGGTACCTTTTTGATATTTTATTTGTACTAATTTTGTTAGGTAAAATAATTTATTGTTACCAATTTTTCAGGCATACAACTCCTCGAGCTTCTTCCACAATATTCGTGCGTGAGTCTCATTGTAGATATGAGTATAAAAATTATCCTTAACAAATTGTCGAATAAAACTACGTACTTGCTCATGCTCAAATGCCCACTCCTTGTTCGATTTATTTTCAGGTTTTGTTATGGCCAATACTTGTAAATGCAATTTTGTGACGAATAGAAAATCTTTCATCATGTTCTTCCATATATGGTAGTTGGAGCCATTTAAAGCTTATTTTGGCCTCCATCTTCAAGGAGAAAAGCTTTGAAACAGAATTAAACCTGGCTCTGATACCACTTGTTAGGAAAAATTATTAATCAAGTCCCACAAGTAAAATAAGCGAGGAAATGACATGCAGAAAAATTAACATGGTTCACCTTCTAATTTGAGCTATGTCCACGAGTCAAACTCTGAATAAAGCTTCCATTAATGAAAAATAGTTGGTACAGAGAGTGAAAAATGATACAATAAAATAGTAACACTCACACACAAGGTGTTTTCCAAATTTACAATCCCTAGGGTAATATCTTAACAATTTTATCACTCACCCTTTTAAGAAAATGTTGCCTAAAAATATCCCAAAACATCACTCTCTCACATAAAATAGCTCTCTAAAATTCACTCTCAAACTCACCAAATATCTCATGCACATTTGATGTGCATATATATTAAGAGAGGAGGAAGGGAGGGTCTTTTATAGACCCTCCACTGTGTGACAACTTGCATTGCAAGCTGTTATGTAGCAACTAATAGCTTGCATTTTATGCATGTTTGATGTGCATATATATTAAGAGATGAGGAAGGGAGTGTCTTTTATAGACCGTCCATTGTGTGACAACTTGCATTGCAAGTTGTTATGTAGTGACTAATAACTCGCACGCAAGTTGAACAACTAGCTTTTTACATCTTTTTTTTATAGATAAATTTAGAATGGCAGTATCATGTATGTCGATATCGCCTCTTTCATCTTTGAGGATGGCATTTAATTTAGAAGCTGTGGCTTTTCCTTGAATCTAAATTGTCCCTATTTATCATTACCGCATGAAGTTGACTCTCACAGCACTTTAAGTCGATCAATTCCATATGAGGTCTAAAATAGCAAAACAATATCAACCACATACAAGTTGATTATTCTTAAATCCTTGAAGATTACAAACAAGAGACATATATGTAAGTCCAATATGACAAATAAAATCTAAGTTAAACGACAAATTTCATAAGTTTAACTAAGCAAATCTAGGTATGATTGCTCTTAGCCAATATGACAAATGTGTTATGCTAGGACTTAACTATGTAATCATTAGAGTATATTCGAGGCGTTATTAATTTCTTTTTAGGATTTATGTAAAGGAATCTCAATTATTGGAAGACTCAATCACAAATATATCACTCTTAAATGGTTTATCTCATTCTTTACATACTTTTCAACCTTTGCCAATTTTAGTGTTAAAGATTTATCACCAGATGAAGTTTTGATACTTCTAATTGTTAGAGTATCTTATATTGACTAAACATGAAAATGTTAAAAAGTTTATATGGTAAGGGTCAACTATTCAAATGATTAGTTCTAGTCATTTTGTAAATGGTTGAATCAAATATAATTCTTGTTAATAAGCTTTACACTCTACCTATATTAAAAATTTTAGTATGGTATTAAAGCAGGTTTAGTCCAAATTACTAATTTCTTGATTGTCCATCTAGATATCCAGTCTTAATAGTTCAATATGATTAACGTTGCATTTATTTCAAGTGACAATTGGATGTCTAGTCTTAATTGCCCTTAAGGAGGAGGTTAGATTATACCATATTGACTAAACATGAAAATATTAAATGGTTTATAAGTGATAATAGTCAACTATCCAAATTGCTAATTTTAATTCACTTTGGTAATGAATAGACCCAAGCCTAATTCTTTTAGTGGGCTTTACACTCTACCTATATTGAAAAATCTAACTTTCCTCTTTGTGTGATCTAACTTTCTCCTTCATATGGGCCATAAGTCCATTGTAAATTTAGCATGATGTTAAAGCCTAAATTTGTCTTAATAATTTGGGGTGGTGCCGAACTGTTTATATTGATGATTATCAACAGATAAATAAGCAGTACATAAGAGCTAAGAACTAATGACGTACTGCCGAACATTTATTGATGCTTACCGGTAAGCATTGTGGTCGACTGGTCCGGATGACTATCCGTAGCCATCCCTTAAAAGATACGAAACTGAAGGCAACTCCTTCCAAAATGAACCTGCTTCTTTATTTATTTATTGGATATATTTCCTTTGATATGACATTGTTTCGAGTATGGTTGAGTCTTGCTTTCCGGGAAGCATCCTTTTTCTTGTGTAATAAATTTATACAGTCAATAAAATATTGGAGATTTTGAGTTTGTCGGCAAGTTTAACGCCACGCCTTCATTGAGTCAACTTGACTTTGTCGATATAAAATAAGGCAGCTGGCATTCAAGAAAATGTTCCTATCATGTTCAAGGTCAGAGTGAGGCAGTTGTGTCTTCATTTCATGGTTTAATCGATGTCACAGTGTAATATAATATGTTACTATTTCCTCTAGGGATGCCGTTTAATGTTCTAATAATTATGAGAGCATCAAATTAACTTTGTGTTTGCACAAACGCTGCCCCGTCACAAGAGAAGAACCTTGAGAATGAATTACCAAGCTCTGATAAGAATAGACTTCCTCTGTCAAGTTCAAATGTATTGAAGTCAGTATTGCGTAGGATACTTCATTCTCAAGGTCAGTTTGGCGTACTATAAGTCAGTTTGAAATGTTTCTACATCTACATATATATAAAAAAGAAGACAACAGCTTGAATGCATATTTCTGAAGTTAAAATGGGTAAAAGAGCCAAAAGTAGATCTATATTTACCAATATTTTAAAAATCAATCAGATATTAAATTGGTAAGAAAATTAGTTTAAGTTTTAAAGGATTAACTAATACTAAGATTATTATAAAACCGTATATAGTAAATAAGAAGTAAAATTATAAGAATAAACAAAATATAATATAAAATAAAATGTATTTTTGAAATAAAAGGAATACACCAATGTATAATCAATTAATAATAAATCAAAAATTTAAAATAAATATAACATAAAATTTAAAATTTAAAATAATAGTAATGATTAAAATTATATTTATGAAGGAGGTAGGAATGGAAAAAATTAGCCAGATTCGACTTCAACTCGGGTTGACCGGGCCACGGGCCGAAACCACTTGACCCAACCAGGTCACAAGTCAAAAATGTCCAAGCCTAGCAAGCTCGTGGCCCAACTAGAAGATACTAATTTTTTAAAATATATACATATAAGGTTAGGGGTCGGACCGTAGGCCCGCAACCTATGGTTGGGCCGACCTAATTCTATCGCTAGAAGGACGTTGGGTCTCATTATTATAACATTTTTCAAATTCTCAAATACTATTTAAAAACTTATAAATAATACTTTCATCTAACATATGTGCATTAAAGTCTTCTAATGCATCTAAATTATAAATTAGTAATATACTCCCTCCTATTCAAAATAAGTGTCGTTTTAGATAGATTTTGATTATTCAAAATAAATGTCGTTCATGATTTTTTATGCATGTTTATAATTTTATTTTCAAAATTATCCTTTAATTTCTCTCACATCCTAATTATACATATTATATTTTTAAGACAATTCAACATACAATTAATAAGGGTATCTCAAACATTTCACTAACTTTCTTAATAAGTGTGTATTTATCTAAAACGACACTTATTTTAAATAGGAGGAGTATAATATTAATTTACTATAATCAAGATCAAGCAATAGTTCTTCTTCTTTGATCTAAAAGTTAATATAGTCTATATAATCAATATCAATGAGATTATATGTTGTCTTTTATTAAATTCTCTAAATACACAATAAATAGTTAAAAACTTAATAATAAAAGTACAATTACTAAAGAAATAAGATTATATCAATAAAATATATGTTCTTCAACCTTAGATTATAAAGAATGTAAACAAGACCATCAAGTCTTTGATATTCCAAACGACTTCACTACTTCATATGAATATGTTATTAAACACTTCAATTACATTCATATTTTGAAGTAGAATTAGAAGCCATTAGATTAAGTAATCTAATAACAAGTTCTTTTACCAAATAATTTCTAGTACTATTTTTAATTAATAGTTATAAAATAGAAAATATATATTATTAGTAAGTAAAGGATGAAAACTAGATAACCTACATTTTTTTCATCATAAGTTCTCTCTCTTTGTAAATGATCTAACAAAACTCCCTAAACTTTCATAACATGTTTTAGTTTAATTTCATCCAATCACATAAAAAAATACCCCTCATAATGTCAACATTTGTATATACATCTCCATTATATGGGCAATAAAGATTGAAAAAGTAAGTTGTTAAGCCGACCCTTAAGTAAGATGTTATTCCATCGATAGTCAAAAATATATGTATAAGACTTGTACACTTTTTTCTTCCATTTATGTATATATGTATATATATTTCCTAAAGATGGCTTATCATATAAGTCATCCGTTCTCAATAACTTTATAACTAAAGCCACAATCTTCATAATAGTCAAGCAAGCATCCTAAAATTTATTATCTAGAATAATAGCATAAATCGATTAGTCCTTTACACCCTTTGATAACTTATAACTTGCAAAATTTTTACTTCTTGTTAAATTTTAAAGTGCTTATTTATGATCATAATACATTTTCAAAGTTACAAATATAGTTGTAAACCTAATAGCAACATGATTTACAATCTTAATCCAATCTTCTTATTTTTTAACCAAGATAGATGTAAGATGATTATATATAAAATTGTGATCTTGGATGCATGTGAAGAAATATTAGAAATATGGTCCACACAATCAATATCTTTTAAAATGAGATTTATACAACGAGAAGCACATAGAAACCAAGAAATAAGCTCATACATTAATTGTAAAGTATCCAAATGATATATAATTAACTATATTGTCCGTAATAAAGTTCATTTGTTTTCTAACATACTCAATAATTTTAGAAGATACTTTGAATAAAATATGATCACCTTTTACCATTTTTATATATCAAAAGCTTGATAAGAGTTGTTTTATTATTAAAATAAACTAAGAAGTTAATTAATGCTCTTTGTCTTTGATCAGTCCATTTATATGTTATAATAGTACAACTTGTTGTTCCATACATACATACATACATACATACATACATACATACATATATATATATATATATATATATATATATATATATTACAATCAATTGATTGCTTTTTTAAAATTTAAAATGAAAGCACATGAATCTCATAATAAGTTCCTTAAATCTTAGATTTATGGTTTTGTAGCGTTTATTGCTTCTTGTAAATATGGTGAATTAAAACATTTAAAAGAATATATAAATGATAAAACTATCTAACTCAAGCTCTTTTGCATTTTAAATCAAAGGTAATTCATATAAATATACCATGTTATAAATTAAATTAAATCAATCATACAATATTAAGGAATAGGTTTTTCCTATCTAAATATAGAAAAGTATTTAGCTACAAAGCACAAAATGACAAAATCAAAACAAAAAAATCACAATAGAAATAAATCAAATGAACTCTCGATTTCACAAAAGATTTTATCTTTTAGGATGATGTTTGAACGTTGATTCTCTATGAAAAACAACTTAGAATTGACCTCAGGATGATGTTTGAATCTTGATTCTCTACGAACAACAACTTAGAATTGACCTTCCAAGGGTATACAAGTCCCCTAATAGCTAACCATATCTTTTGAAGAGAAAAAGATGCCTCTAGCAAATGTTTTCTCTAAAATTTGGCTAATATCTTATGAAAATTATGGTTTCCACACTTCAATACATTTTGCTCCACCTAAGAAGCAATCTAAGACATGGCCATAACCCAACCTGTGGAGGTAATTGTTTCTTCCAAGTGATGAAAATGACCTCTTACATGACCATATCTATAAATTGTTGATTTCACTACCATCCTTGAAATTAGTACACAATCTTTAGCATCATCATGTCATTAAACAATAGATCTTTTTATTTTTTGATTTATAAATTGCCTCATACACAATTGTGGCTGTTGAATGTGTTGTAGTTGATATATTTAATATTCAAGCTAACACATAAATATGGGGTCAGATCATGTTCCTTTAAGAATTATAATTTCTTCATACTTTTTCTTAGAATGGCCTTCAATTTTTGATAATATCATCCTAAAATTTTAGTAGTCAAGACAATAATGTCAGTGGTAGAGGAGTACCTATAAGATTTCAATCGATTCTCATTGTATACCCCACACCTATTAGCTACTAAGAGAGATAAAGAGGTTTATAAAGGGGATTCAAGTCAAGTCAATGCACCCAGTGTATAAGGCTCTTCGCTTTGTGGGGTTTAGAGAGGATCATAATGTACGCAACCTTTCCTTTGTATTTTTGTAAAGGGATTATTTTTGTGATTTGAATCTATGACTTTATGGTCACAATTACATTTATAAATCATTAGTAGTGCCTCTTATTGGATATTTAGTTGAGACCATGACTGGGGACAAGATTATTCTTATGAATATTGTATAGGCATCAGTACCGAATTTTATTCTCGAATGACATTTTATCAGTATCGGTCAATATTGAGTATCGTTTCAGATAATTTTTTAAATTTATAAAATAGTCCCTAAGTTTTTTTAAATTACAAAATAGTCCTTCAATATATTGTCTGCATAATTTATAATTTTACATCAACTCTATCTCCAAAAATCATAATAATAGAAATTTAGAATAAAATTAATTTATTTATTTTAGTAACATTATTTTCACATATTTCATATATAATAATAATAACCATAGTTAATATAAAAAGATCATTTATTCATCATATAAACATAAAATTAAGAACAATACAAAGTATTTAAAATATTACAATTTCATCATCTAATAAATAATAATTACATCTAAATATCAAATAAAAGAATAATAAACATCCATAACTCTCTAACACTTACAATTTACAATAAGAGTTCGTATTTGAATAACCAACTAGAAGTGAAAACTGAATAAAATATTTACAAATATAATGTATATATAAAATTTAACATCTTATCAAACGTATATGAAATTAAAAGAAAGATAAAAACAAAATCTTAGAACTTCATTCAATCGAATGTCCATTAAAACTACATTGACGTCTATTCTCATTTAGTACAAAATCTTCATTATTGAAAAGAGCTTCATCATTACCGTCATTCAAATTTATTGCATGAAATGACATGTCAATATTTTGTCATTTAAAATTATCTTCCAAGTGACTCTTATCTATCAAATCTGGTTTATCAGAAACTCAATCTATCAAAAGATCAATATTATCGATGTAAATTGGATCTATTGAACTACATGTTCTATTAAGAGTCCTAGTGAACAAAATATTAAATAATTAGAATTTATAAGAATTTATATCTAACTTGATAATGATATTTACATAACTTTTTTTAAGCTTTAAATTTTATCTAAAAAAGATCAAGCCATTCAATCTTTTGTGCTCCAATATATTTCCTATCTTGGAATGATGAGTTCAAATATGTTTCAATTCCTTTCACACCCTGTTGCACTCACATGTTAACTTAGAATTTGAATTACAAAAGTTTACAATTCTAGGAAACCACTTCCAAATTTGTCCCTCCAAGGAACTATAAGTCGTAAGACAATAAAAGTAATGATATAAACAAAATAAAATGATGATTAATTTTCAATAAATAATAAAAGTAAAAAAATATATGGATTAAGTTTGTCTCTTTGATGAATAACAATTGACATTTCAAAATCATCAGAAGCCTCCTTATAAATCTCCATTTGTGAGCTAGGAGATCTTGCATCATCTCATAGGCAACAGTTGTTGTAATAGTTAATAATATCCCCTTTTAACTTCAATTTCTTTTTGTAAAACTTGGTTTGAAATAGATACTAGGAATAAAAAATGCCCTAGTTGTAACCAACGGAGAGTAAAGTTATTGTTTCCATCTCCAGTTGATGATTGCGAAATAAGGTGTGTATAAAGAAGGTCTATTTTTTAGATTAGCCTTGATTGCCTCCTTCGTCCTCTTTATATCATCGTAACAATAATTCATTGTTACCTTTTCATCACTATTAGCCAGACAAAGTACCTTCACCAAAGGCTCACAAACTCGATTAACAAATTAGCATTGGGATCAAAATTCATAACCTTAGGAACTCCCTTAGAGCTTGAGAGAATTGAGGAAAGTGAGAAAAATGGGATGGAAGAGATCCAACCTTCTGGAGTTGTGAATCCAATGTTGGTAGACAATACGACTCAAACACAATCCAATGGGAAGGAAGGGGAAATCTTATGGACTAGAGACAATGCATCCCAGCCAAAAGAGAGTAGTCAGATGGAGGCTCCTTTGCAAAGTAAGGAGACTGATGCTGCAAAACCAGTAAAGGAAAGAAAGGACACTGATGGCCAGGTAGGAACAGAACAATGTAGAGTATGTGTAATTGGAGAAATTCAAGAGGCAATGTAGACTATGGACGCAGAAGTGGAGAAGATGGAAATGAACAAGAAGCAATATAACAGTAATCAACTAGTTGGTTTGAGGACTGAACAAGTTGTCACAAATATCTTCCAGGGAAAGACAACTCTTGACAATTTCATTGCAGACAATGTGAAAAATATAGATAGTGGTGAGAATGATTTCACCTCCTAATATTTGAAGCATTATCAAATGGATTGGACTAACATTCTGGCTCCAGTTGCAACTGTTGAGCAAATTGAGAATGAGGGGATCGGGGATATCGAACAATCAGAGGATGACGATACCCCACTATCTGTAGGTCATGTCCTAAACATCACTTGTGATTTCTACGTGTATTCCAAATCTGCAAAAAAAATTGCTAGGAAGAAAAAGCAAAATCCCAAATATTAGAAATGTTGAATAAGCTTTCCTATGAAGATGAAACTTCAGTTATGCCTATAATTGTTTCCTATTGTTGTCTATTATACAAATAATCATATTTAGGGAGTTTTTGTTCTTGGTTCATATTGCATAATGGTAGGTTTAAAGCCTTGAAGTCGTTGTAACAATGATTTAGTTTAACTATAATTTAATTTTTTTCTTCATTTTAAAAAAAATCTACAATCTATCATTGAACCTATCATGCTGAAATGCAACCTACTTATTACTTGTAAACATTTGTCTCAAATATTTCTTTATCATAATAAAACATTAAAGTGATAAAAAATTTGTTGCAAATCTTGTAATAACTGCCAAAAATTCCTACCATTTGTGAAATCCTTTCTCATTAAATTTAAGACACATATGGATAATTATATATGAACTTTGTCACCTTTTTTGCTTTCTATATAATCTAATCAACACTAGGAAAACACCTAGGATCTCCTATCTTTTCTAACATCAATTCAATGCAATATTCATCCTAAAGAGTTCAATAAAAAGAATTATACTTACTTTGCATTCTTCTTCCAATTACTTTATAAGCGGAATTACTGTCAGTAATGAACTAGACAATTTTTTGGCACAAATTTTTTCACAACTTCACTGAATATTTTAAATAGAGTATCAATACTGCTAATAAGGCCAGATGCATTAATAGACTTTAAAAACATTGAGCTCTTTGTAGAATAAACCAAAAAAAATAATAAGTTCATATCTTCTATTTTTCAAACTATCAGACATGATTGAATACCTAAAAGTAGCCCAAGTCATTCTTCTTTCATCCAAATAACTTCTAATTTAATAAACATAGCTACTTAAAAGTTTATCTTTATAGTTCTCAATTGAATGAGCTTTATATCTTGGACTGTAAGAGGTAATAATATTTATTATAGGCTGATAATAATAAAACTAGGAAGCATCGAATGCTATACATGAATCACACCACCATCTAGCCATTGTTATATCCATATTACGAGTTGCAACTTTTGATTATAAGGCACTACGAATTGAAGGTTAAGTTCTAAGAGTTGTTTGTGGTGCAAAAGAATTAGACACCTATCTTTTTCTTTTCCTAACATCATGTGCAACATTTGCTTTTTGTTGGATAGGAATATTACTACCTTAAACATTCCCAGTATCATCCTGAACACCAACAAACAAACTTCCACTACTAATTTCATAATTTAATCTCTACCTTCTATCTTTCTCTTGTGATACTCTTTAGCCAAAGTCTTCATTTGCCATTTCGTATCACTTTTTATAAGACTCTACACCACCTTTGACCCAGGCTAAATGCTCCTTTAATCTGGTGATTCCTTCACCATTCAGTTGCTTGTTACAAAACAAGCAAATAGTATAGTTTTTCATTTCTGGAACCAATTTAGCATGAGTCCAAGTTGGATCATTGTATCTTCAAGAAGTAGTTGAATTATCAACAGTACTTGAACTTCCTTTCATTTATCAATAAAAATAAATGAAGACATATATCAAAATTAACTTAATACCATTATATCAAAATAAAGAATGCGTAATTTCATTATCAACTACTATCACAAAATATGTATTGTTTAACTTAAAAGTCCAAACTAACACAAAAGTATATACATCTTATACACAATTACACAATACATATATACATCTTAAATAATATAACTCATTTTGTATGATGAATTTTGTATGATTATTTTGTATGATTAAATCATACAAAATAATCATACAAAATTCAATTTCATCTAACACAATTCACTAATAAGTCAAAAACCAACAATTCAAATATTCAATATTGTAACACTCCACTCTTGCAAGACACGTATCCGACGTCCTGAGTAATGTCTGAGTACGTACCCTACAAGGGTGGCATGCTAGAACCGTCACTCAGTAAAACACTCGAAACTCAGTATAAATTTTTCAAAAATATAACACGCGTACACGGAAATCAATATTCAAATTTGGCCCATACTTTTATTTCATAAACATCGAAAAATAATTATTATTACACTTTGATAAATCTCATTTGCAACACATTTCCAATTTCAAAAATTATTACATATATAATTATTCAAATATACATTGTACAAAAATTGTGGAATATAGAGTTTGATACAAAAATAAGAAAACAAATGCAGACGCAAACTGATCCCAACCTCTATCTCTTACTTGAATGCTGTGGTTGTACTCCCGTTAGCCTAATGACGTAACTTTTCGAAACTTGAAAAATATTACAAATTTTGGGTGAGTTTTTGCAAACTCAGTGAATGGCCATCCTTGATGGCTCACTCAATCAGATAACATATCATATCATGTTTTCACATAATTCACATCACTTCATTTAACATATAGCATCACATTCAGAGCAGCAAAAGCAATCATTTCAATCATTTTAAAATACACATATCAATTATAATGGAATGCACATGAGACTCACTTTCATTTATTACTTTGTTGTGATCGAGTGTGTAGTTACTAGCTTATAACCCTTAATGGTTATCGAGTTGTATCAGATAATGTCCTATATCTTTTAGTAAATACCGGGTACATTTACAACTGAACATGAGGCTCTTTTTCACTTTCTGAGTTTTAAGCTCTTCTTTGGTAGCGACTCTAGTCATAACTACCTTTATCTTTCATGCATTCATGAAATGGAATGCATCACATTCTCATATTTTCAACCAATCGCATGATTTTAGATTTAGAATCACTTTCATTCATCATCGGACCTTGGTCTGGCATTCAACAATTAAGTTGAGAAAACACATATTTCTTTCATATTCACATACAAAGAGTACTTCAATATTCTCACATTTTGCAAGCTCCTCAGACATTCAATGTCCGGAATCTACACATTCACATCAATCATATTTGCATTGCATAATAATCATATCAATAGTCATTCAATGCCGAAATTGAAATCAGAACAAACAAAGAAATAAGATCATCTAGGTCGACTCATAATACGCTCTAGATTGGCATTAGGTTTCATGATCTGGAAACGTCTGAATGCAGACGTTTATCTTGCACATCCATAATATACAATACACAAGTTGCACACACATTAATAATTACACAATTATAAGTATTCCTTTATGCACAAATATATATATGGAATACGTACAATGATGCTCAATGTCAATCCCGGTTATATTATCAAATTTCACATCTTATGAACGTTCTCATTTTTAGCATTATTTGTTTTCATAATATCCAATTCTCATTCACTTTTACTAGATACTCATTACTCATCTCCTTTGAATCATAACTACAATCATATGAACATCTTCATTTCATTATACTCATACTTTTGGTACTTTAATATCAACAATTCACTCATTAATGTTATTCTAGCATTATAAGATCAAATATTATCCAAACTCCCATTTCTTCTTATAACATCTCCAAAATTTCAAACCATCGTGACTATTTTCTATGAACATTTTGAGAAGAAAAATGAAGTAATTTGGTAACACTTCCTTCTAAAAAGTTGTTCTCATATCTCTTCAGTTTCTAATGACACTTAGATCATTCAATTAAAATTAGTAATCTGAAAGTTATACCCCCAAATATTTTCGAACTGTTCTTATACTAGAAAAGTGCCTTGTACTCAAATTCCATCCAGAAATTGAGATTCTTATGGATTGAATTAAAATTCAATTTCTCTAGACAATTTGTATTCCTATGTCTCTAGTTGACTTCAAATTAAAAATCATTCCAATTGGATAATTACAGAACAAGATATTGTTAAAATAATGAAGTATGTTTAAGCTGTGTAGGGAAAGTTGGCCATGACAAAGCTAGGAGTTGGCAGCGACGAACTTCTCCTGAAAGGAAAATTCCTCGTGAAATCCTACAAGTTGACAACGGAGAATCAAAGAGTTAGCTACAGCGAACTTTTCTTGAGAGGAAATCCTGCAAGTTGGTCGCGACGAACTTTCACGGAAGCACAATTAGAACTCATCTTCCAATTTTCTAGATTCTAACTCTTTACTTACTACATTCACTACCTTAATCTTGTCTATCATTTCTAATTCAATTTCTCCTCATTTTCGCATCGTTCTAACTCCATTTCAACTCAATATGATCCATAAATAAATTATAGTCCATGATTGATCACGAACACTAATAACAGAATATACACATATATACACATTCATCATCAACTTATAACACATATTCAACTTTATTTTCACTTTCATTATACTTCTAACTATCACCTTAATTCTTCCCATTTCAAGATACTACATTTGTTTTTTCTTTAACTTCAATACTCAATCCAATTCATTTCTAAAACAACTAATGATCTACATTTTTATACATCAAAAATAGAACATATGAATATCCATTCACAAATCAATTTTTTTTTCTGCACTTCATTTTACATTCATTAAGGAACTCTAAAACATCTCTATATCAATTCATAAATCATTAATCATCATCCATGTAAAAACAAAACATGAATCTACCACATTCCTCATTGACGTTTTTATCATGTACACATCCTCATTTCATGAACATTCAACCCCTAACTATCCTCAAACATGCATCATTCATCAAAGCCATGAAGACTAATAGGTTACTTACTTGATTTACCCGAGGCTTCTTAAAGAATCTCCAAGAACCTTAGCTCCTTCAACATCCACAAAAATCAACTTTCAATGTGAAATGGGTTAGGTCTTTTAGCAAAAAGAAGGAGAAGATAATGAATCTTGAAGAAACAAAGTGAAGGAGTTGGATAAAAATCATCATGATGAGGGTGAGGGTGAGTTTCATAAGTGAAGAAGAGAAAGACGAAGAAAAAGAAGAAGAAGATGGGGAAATGAAGCATATGTCATGAATGGGTAAGTAAAAGACCATATAATGGTCTTTAATTGGGTAAAAGAATAGTAGGTGATGAGGGTAGTGACACTTGTCATTTTTCTATGGTCTCACTTTTAGTCTTTTAATCTACTAGTCCATTTGTCTCCAATTTTCAACCCCAGTTTTCAATAACATATGTCATTAAATCTTAATGTCACAAATTAAAATTTCTACTACCATTGGAAATTAATTTCTACCTCTATTCATCAATTGTTCTGTCATTTGACATTTTTCTTAGTTCAAAAATACCCTTAAAATTTTAGAAAATTATCAAATTTTTACCAAAAATTTTGAATCAATAATTATACTCTCAAATCAATTCATAACACATACAATTCACAATTCTCAATATAATCACATTTATAAACAATTACACCAGAATATGTCAATGAATGCATGTACAATTATTTTAATATGCATAAGTTCAATATTCACATGTATGTGCATATCATATAATATATGAGCATGAAATGTATTTTCTTCTAATCTCTCACTGTTATTTCCTCAATTACCAAATCTAGATCTCTAGCCCTTAGTAAGGGAACGAAATGTTACAAATATACACAATTACGCAATAAACATATACATCTTATATAATATAACTCATTTTATATGATTACATTATTTAATCATAAACTAAAGATATACACTAACATCTATAACATATTTAACTTCAACTATAATTCACAACTATAAGTTTATAACTTTATGTAATCTCATGATTCAACTATAAACTAATGTATTATGTTTATTGATACAATTCAATTTGTAATGCTTATAATTATTTTTTGTTTTCTTAACTAATGTTAATCAACATTGTTAATAAAATCCTAATCCCAACTTTAATTTAGCAATCTTTCATTCTCAAGTTTTAATCAACATTCTTAGTTTCTTGCTCAAGTTAACTTCATAATGAAGAGTTAATATACACTATACAATTCAAATTTCTCCCACATAATTCAACAATAAACAATATAAAAATATAAACATTTAATTTTCTTAACTTAATTACATATTAAATGATTTAATTATATATTATAATTAAATCTTATATTTAAATGATTAATCATATGTTAAATAATTTTATATACAATTAATAATTAGTAAATTGTATGTTTTATATAAATTAATTAACAACTTAACAACTTAATGCATTAATTTTGAAATTGAGAATGCCTAAATTATATTAAAATGACTTAAATTACGATGAATTGAACTAACTCACACAAATAATTCCATTTTTCAAACTCAAATTTCCCAATTTATACAATTAATTCCAACAATTATATCTTTCAAACCATTAACGAAATACACATGGCACAATCAAAACACAATGTGATTGCAATTCAGAGTAAAAAAACACACCAAAAATACCAAAAATTTCAATTAAGAGTTGGGTCAGTTCGATTTAGTTTGGGTCAAGTCAGGTCGATTTGAATATGAAAATTTGAAAATCCAAATCTACTTTCAGATAACAATCTGTCCAATTTTAGGAATTTAGTATTGGCCATTACCAAACAAAAGGATTTTTTGTACTAGCTAGTACCAAAAAAAATTTAGTGCAATTTTTTGGTTGGTACGGCTTGAAATTCAAAATGTTAGTCAAGATAATATAGTCAAGAGATATGAAAGGTCGTGATAAGTGACTAAAAAGAAAATTTAAGAGAAATTTTGTTGGTCAATAAGTAGATGATGACACATCTTAAAAAATTCGCTCCGGTCGAATTTTCTTAAATTAGGGTTAGTAGGATTTGTAGGAAGATGACAATATAGAGGTCAGTTTTGTTGATATCGTCATAGTTTTGAGTTTTGACTAATTAGAACAATCCAGTGCAAATCCCATAGTTTTTACACGACAAAAAGGTGCTTACTGGAAGAAACAAGGTCATATCTAACGCAAGTCTCAATGGGGGGGGGGTTCCGTGGGAAGTTTAACCACCACAAGTAGTACCAGATTGCACATGCCACATAAACCAGAATGACTTGACTTGTTTTTAATAGCCAAATGAAATTTATGGTATTCCAGTATAGTTTTGTCCTATTTAAAAATTTTCGTAGAAAATTTGTATTTAACAGTTATCTATTATTTATGGATTTACATATTTATTATTTTCTTTCTTTCTTTTTTGAAAAAAGAGAAATAATTATTATCTCAAAGAATAATGATTCAAAATACAGGCAGGTATAATAATTCACACCTGAAAACGACTATAAAGAATAAATGTCCGAGCAAGAGAATGAGTTCCTCCATTCTCCGAACACCTCATTTAAGAAATAGAGATATTATTTCTAATGCATAAAATATTCTTATAGTCTGAAATAATAAGACCAAAATAAGAAAAATCAAAGAACTGGAGTTTACAAATTAAGGACTTGTGTATCTTGATGAGGTGAGAATATTCAAAGGAGGAAATCACGCGGAAAAGTAAAAGCATAAGCAGGGAGACTGGGTCACGGTGCTGTGTGGCAAAACTCTTCTTTGTTTGCTTAAAGTGCAGAAGATCGGAACCTAAGCATGAAACATACATGTAAATAGAAGATTTACTTCTTTCAACCGTCCTTTCACCTCTGCTAAAAATAAGTTAAATTCATAGAATTTCAGGGACTTCCACCATTCGGTGCAAGATGAGAATCAGTCCTTCTGAAAGCCCGCTCGTGTTCGTTTTCTTTGTCTTTCTGTCCATGAAAATGGCGATGGCGAAGAACAACACAACAATTCCGGTGAATGTAGGAGTCATTCTGGACCTTGATATTGGGGTCAATAAGATGGCATTGAGCTGTATTAACATGTCACTTTCAGACTTCTACGCCGCTCACGGTGGTCAATATAAGACCAGGCTAGTCCTCACCATCAGAAACTCCAAGCAGGATGTTGTTCGAGCAGCTGCCGCAGGTTTTATTTCATCATGACTTACTTTCACTATTAGTTTGGTCTTGTTTTATGCCGTGGCTCATATGAGTTTGAAGGAGAAAGTAATTGACACCCCTGTTATGTTGGATATCAGAAGGAAGAAGTTTGAATAATTAGCTTAAATTTATAATTGGAAGTTGGAAGTTTCTTCTTCTTTCAAGGAGTAGAAAAAAATATTCTTATAGGTCCCGTCCCCATTACATTGTCGCAGGCGTAGTTCATCAGCTAACAACAGTTGTCTTACTTGTCTGTTAGAAGAACTTTGATAGAGATTAGTATAACTTAGCAGGAAACTAAGTGTCCATATATATATATATATTGTGCTTGATGCATACTGCTATTTTATATTAGGAGAAGTACAAAACTTTCTGATGATCGATGATGTGAGCTTCACGGGATTTTTTACCAAGACTAGATATCTTTTGCTTTCTTCTTTTTGGGTTCAAAATTAGTTACAGGGTTCAATGATCTTGAGAAGAGGAGTCATACTGAAGAGTTTAGATTTGGGTAGCATATGTCTTGGACTAAAATTAGTAATTGTAATTATTGGATTGAGGAGAGGGAACGAGAGAGAGAATGCCACCATTACTATGTATAAGACATAACTTTGTACTTTAAATGAACATAACATGAAAATTTTAGATCATTGGATGATATTTTATTAAAAGACTAATGTTGTAAGTAACTAATAACCTTATAGTAAGCCTTTATAAAATAGTTAGGACGTGACATATTAGTTACAAAAATATGTCATTTAAATCCATGTATGTTAAATATTGGATTTTTAATTTATCAGTATTTACTCATTTTAATACAAACATTAACAATTTCTTATCAAAATAGCAGGTCTAGATTTGATAAAAAATATTGAAGTGAAGGCAATCTTAGGGCCAACAACATCGAGGCAGTCTACTTTTGTAATTGATATGGGAGCAAAAGCTCAGGTCCCCATTGTCTCATTTACTGCGTCAAGTCCTTCATTGAGCTTTCTTAGGAGTCCCTCTTTTTTTCGAGCCACACAAAACGATGCAACTCAAGTGAATGCTATAAATGCCATAGTCAAAGCTTTTGGATGGAGAACAGCCGTACCTGTGTATGTTAACGATGAATTTGGTAGTGGAATTGTACCTTCTTTGACTGATGCTTTGACAGCAATTGACGCTCGTGTTCCCTATCGGAGTGCCATTTCTCCGACGGCCACTGACGACGAGATCGGTGAAGAGCTCTATAAGTTAATGACTATGCAGACTAGAGTTTTTATAGTTCATATGTCTCCTACTCTTGGCTCTCGTCTTTTCCTCATAGCTAACAAGATTGGAATGATGAGTCCTGGATATGTTTGGATTATTACTGATGGGTTAGCTAATTTCTTGAGTTCCATGAACTTATCAGTAGTTGATTCCATGCAAGGTGTGTTAGGAGTGAAACCTTATGTTCCCCGAACGAAAGAGCTAATGAGTTTTCAAAATCGGTTTAAGAGAAAATTCATGCAAGATAATCCTGATATAGTGAATGCTGATTTGAACGTTTATGGTTTCTGGGCCTATGATGCTACGACAGCGTTGGCAATTGCTGTTGAGAAAGCTGGGACTATCAACCTAGGCTTCCAAAAGCCAAATGTTCCTAGAAATTCAACTGATCTTGAAAATTTGGGAGTGTCTCTGTCTGGTCCGAACCTACTTCAAGCAATGTCAGATAGTAGTTTCAGAGGCCTCTCAGGAAATTTCAGGTTTGTTAATGGGCAGCTAAAGTCATCGCCTTACCAGTTAATCAATGTAAATGGTGATGGAGCTAGAGAGATTGGATTTTGGACAGCAGAAAATGGACTTATCCGAAGGTTGAATACTCCAATAAACATCAATACAAGTGCATATTCTGCATCTAATTCCAGTCTTGCACCTATTATGTGGCCAGGAGAAGTAACTTCTATTTCCAAGGGTTGGGAGATTCCAACAAATGGGAAAAGGTTGAAAATAGGAGTGCCAAGGAGTGGCTTCACTGAATTTGTAAAGGTGACTGAAGACCCTAGTACTAAATCCTTCAATTTTGGAGGTTACTGCATTGATGTTTTTGAAGCTGTAGTGAGCAAGTTGCCTTATGCATTGCCATTCGATTACTTCCCTTTCGAGATCTCTGGAAACAAAACTTACGATGAATTGGTCGATCAAGTATACTTTGAGGTAACGCATTAAAGCTCCACTATACTTTTGTTTTGATATGTCACTAAACTGTCAAATCTTTAGGGCTTTGACTAAGCTTTTGATTTCCCTTTCTAACGGTATCTTTGGCATTTGAGTGCTACCAACAGAAATATGATGTTGTAGTGGGAGACGTGACAATCAGATTAAACAGGTCCAATTATGTCGACTTTACACTCCCTTACACACAGACTGGAGTATCAATGATCGTTCCTGTTAAAGATGACAAGAACAAAAACGCATGGATTTTCTTGAAGCCTTTGACTTGGGATCTTTGGGTCGCTTGCGTTTGCTTCTTTGTATTTACTGGATTCGTGATCTGGGTTCTTGAGCATCGAATAAACGAAGAATTTCGAGGGCCTCCTCTGTATCAAGTGGGAACTAGTTTCTGGTTTTCCTTCTCCACCATGGTTTTCGCACACAGTAATTTCCCTTCAATCTTTGAAATAATAGAGAAAATTTTGACGAATTATTGCTGCATTAATCATAGCTTAACTGAACTTATCATTCTTCCTCGTGAAGTAATTTGCATTAACATATACAATTTGCTCATCTTGGGTGTTATACAGGGGAGAGAGTACTCAGCAATTTGTCAAGATTCGTGATAGTAATATGGTGTTTCGTTGTGCTGATTCTGACACAGAGTTACACAGCCAGTTTAACAAGTCTTCTAACAGTTCAAAAGCTCCTGCCCACAGTTACTGATGTGAAGGAGCTTATCAGGAATGGTGCTTATGTTGGCTACCAGGAGGGCTCATTTGTTTTGAGACTCTTGAAAAACCTAGGTTTCGATGAATCCAAACTCTTGGCTTACAGTACAGTGGAGCAATGGGACGCAATGTTTACCAAAGGAAGTGGCAATGGTGGTATAGCTGCAGCATTCGATGAAGTACCATACTTACAATTATTTCTAGCAAAGCATTGCTCCAAATATACCACCGTTGAGCCTACGTTTAAGACCGATGGCTTGGGCTTTGTAAGCTCAACTCCTTTCTCTTGTTCAACGTTTCGTTTACTACTGAGGCAGGTTTCAAATTTTTTAAAACTCAGTATGACTATTTCAGGTGTTTCCTAGAGGTTCCCCACTAGTGAGTGATGTTTCCAGGGCAATTCTAAACGTAACAGAAGGAGAAACAATGAAGAAAATAGAAGAAAAATGGTTTGGCAAAGAAGCAAGTTGTCCTGATCCAAGCACCTCAATTTCTTCCAACAGCCTCGGTATCGAAAGTTTCTGGGGTCTTTTCCTGATTACTGGAGTCGTTTCATTTTTGGCTCTCTTGATATACTTAATCATGTTTATCTACGAACAATGGGATAT
Source organism: Erythroxylum novogranatense (assembly GCA_029891385.1). Taxonomy (NCBI): domain Eukaryota; kingdom Viridiplantae; phylum Streptophyta; class Magnoliopsida; order Malpighiales; family Erythroxylaceae; genus Erythroxylum; species Erythroxylum novogranatense. Next base: position 91,475,898 of record CM057230.1, read on the forward strand.
CATAATGTCGCCCGACTCCAGGTCATTAAGGCAAAGAGCTGTTGAATTGTTTTGGAACTTCTACAACAGGGACTTTTCTTCGCATACTATGATAAGAAAGCAAGTGAACGATCAACAAGTTCAATTTAATGAACCAACTCCATCGGTGTGTTCTATCCAAGCAGAATTCTCTTGTGAGCAGGTCGGAGGTTTTTCAGAGAATGGTGATCAGAATACAAATGATCAATAACCACCTCAAGAGGAGATATTGAGCTCGTCGTTGTAGTTATGAAAGACCAAGAGCTTCCTAATTTACACAAGAAGAAGATTGAATATTTTATTAGATATCACTATCTGTATTATTTAGCAATAGTTGTTAGTTGTTACAATCCACTGGGAATCTTTTTATGATAAAATTAAAATTTGTATATATGAAAATGAAAAATGTTAAGACTAAGAAAAGTTATAAATTTCTGATTATAAAAGAAAACTAATAAAGAATAGACATAAGATTATATAATTGTCATAATCATACTTAGGAATAACGTAAGGAAATAGAGAAAAAAACATAAATGAAAACATACATAGGATTTATGTGATTCGACCGTTATAACCTACGTCCACGGATAGGGAGAGAGCAATCTTATTCCATCATAGAAAAACTGTTTCAAGTTATCAAAACCTTAGAACTGAATACATCATATATATCTAATTAGTTCGGGCACTCTAAAAAATAAAATATACAAACTAAGCCAGGTCTATACCACAGGTCAGGTCATGATCCGTTTATGGTTCACTAAACTTTAAGGCACTCAACAATTCTCTACCTTGACTTGAATTCTCTTAAATCACCAAACAATAAGAGCAAACTCTTCCTTGCCATTCACGCCCCTTAGGTCCTTAAGCTATGCAAATCTTGGACTTCTCAGTTGGTAATTACTTAGTCAAAATATCTACTAGATTCTCTCGTGTGGCTATTTTCTTAATGAACAATTTCTTTTCCTATGTGACATCTCATATGAAGTTCAACCTGACATCAATATGTTTTGATCTCTCATGATAAACAGGATTCTTGGCGAAATCCAATGTACTTTGACTATCGCAATAAATAATAGGACTTTCAACATTCAATCCCAGATTATCAATAAGATCATGCAACCATATACCTTCTTTAATTCTCTCTATCATTGACATGTATCCCGCCTCATTGGTAGACAAGATAATGGTAGATTTTAGCGTTACCTTCCAATTAATAGCACATCCATACAGAGTAAAGATATAACTTGTCAAGGATCTTCTCTTCACAAGGTCTCCGTCATAGTCACAGTCAGTATAGCCAACCAAACCATCAATATCTTTATTAGCACTATAGACCAAATAGACATTGTTTGTTCCTCTCTAATATCGCATAACCCATCTAACTGATTCCTAGTGAGCTTTCCCTGGATTACTCATAAACCTACTTACCACTTTAACTACATGAGCCAAATCAAGCCTAGTACATATCATAGCGTATATCAGACTTCCCATAGCACTAGAGTAAGGAACTAGCCTTATGCAATCCTTCTCATTTTCTGTAGTAGGTATTGTACAAGTGGCACAGGTGATTTCATTTGCTATTTTAGTACTACCGATTCCACATTTGAATAAGAAATATAGTGTCATATGAGAGAATACCATTCTATCCCTTCCTTATAACTTCATCCTCTAGCTTGCTATTCACAATAGACTTAAGACCTTTAATTGACTCCATCACCTTAATAATTAAATCTCACAATAATCATTCTCTTTGTTTATTCAACTAGTGGTTTGTTATTAAGCTTATGAAAATGCAATATCTTCTAATAGATACACACATTCATATGATTTAATCTTCTTTCTCCTTTCTATTTAAAATAACACTTAACATTTACGTCTACTCAATTTAGTCTGCTAAAAATAAAAGAACTTTTAAAAAAATACTCCTACAAATTACAAAATCACTTCTAACCAACTCAAACAGTCATAACCTTACAACCTAATTACTCAAAAATTAAAACTTGTAATCTCACAATTTAACAACCTCTCCCCCTTTCTTTTTTTTATTATTTTCTTTCATTAAAAAAGAAAGTAGACACTAACTAATTGAATTTTTATTGACAAAAGTTTTTGTCATAACAAGTTCATAGGCTTCTAATAACAAAACCTAGTGATATTTTTTTGACAATATTAATATATTAATAGTGACAATTTAATTGTAAAGATACTAAATTGTTACAATTTTCATTGGATTAGTGACACAAAATAAATCATCACAGTTAATCCAAACAAAAGTATAAATTAATTGTTTTGTCATAACAAACCTCATATCTATGATGAAATAATACTTAAGCAAAAAAATTGTCACTAAATTACAAATAGTAGTGACCATAGTTATAGTTTGGTGATTGTAACAATATTAAATAGACACTAATTAACTGAATATTTATTGACAAAAGTTTTCATTAAACAAGTAAAATATTGTATGATGATAAATCATTTCGTCAGTAATAAGAAAAAATATTAATGACCAAACTATGTTTTGTTATAACAAATAGAAAATATTAGTTACCAATATATATTTTCTCACAATTACAATTAATTCCTGCCAAAATTATTTTGACGCTAAATTTCATAGGCTTTTAGTGAAAAACTTAGTGATAAAATAAATTTTAACACTATTAATATATTAATAGTGACAATTTAACTATGAAAGATACTAAATTGCTACAATTACCATTGTATTAGTGACAAAAATATAAATCATTACAGATAATCCAAACAATAGTGTCAATCAATTATCTTGGCACTAAAAATATCATATTTGTGATGACAAAATATTTAGTCACAAAAAATTGTCACTAAATTACGAATAGTTGTGATCGTAGTTATAATTCAAATATTATGACATATAAAGTAGACACTAATTAATTGAATATTTATTGACAAAATTTCTTGTCATAACAAGTTAAATAATGTGCGACGATTAACCGTTTTGTAACAAAAAGAAAAAAATATTAGTGATCAAACAATGTTTTGTCACAAAAAAATAGAAAATATTAGTTACTAACATATGTTTTGTCACAATTACAAATTATTTCCGCTAAAATTATTTTAGCGTTAAATTGCATAGGCTTTTAATGACAAAACTTAGTGATAAAAGAAAATTTGTCACTATTAATATATTAATACTGACAATGTAACATCCCGTTACTGATAGCAAGGGTATTTTTGTAATATTGGGTCAGACTGATAGGTTTCATTGCATTCACTGATTGAGCATGTTACTGGCCTTTGATCATAGAGGAACGAGTTTATTGCATATGCACTTATTCATAGGTACATGCATTCATGATTTTCCGGCATTTTAATTGTGAGTACGAATTAATTGAAATGTGTAGGAAAATCCCGGTGTGAGCATCACATGCCCATGGTGCGGAAAACAAAAATTTTTTGTTCCGGGACCTTCCCGAAAGTCAGGATCCATGTGTCTATACAACAAACTCAAACCATAACGGCCAAAGGAGACCGTCTCTAACGGTATCCACGCAGAGATCGGAGAACCTAACCGGGACAAACCCTTTGACCCGGGAATAGCTAGAACAAAGTAAAGAGTGCTAGCTCCTACCTTTATCCTTGGAGAGCTTGAGAAACGATGGAGAAGATGAAGAAAACTTGCTTGGAGAAGAGATGAAGAAGAGTTTGAAGATGAAGATTCCGACAATAATCTTCTTTCAAAACTTCAAGCTTAGGTTTTAAAACCTCCTTCTTTTAAAACCCACGAGAATCATCTTTTATCCACTTCATTTGGCACGTGTCTTTAGCTTTTAAAGACTCATTAAATGCCAAAAATGTGGACCATCCACGTATAGCCATATATATATATATATATAATTAATTATATATATATATATAAATGCTTGAGATGGTCCAATCACTGGGTCTGGTCCCACCTACCACGGTCCAAAGATGGGAAAACCCTAAACCTTTTTCAGCAATATCGATGTCGCGATCTCATCGGGACATATCTCGATCTCATCAGGATCCATTTAATCTGATTGCTCTCCATATATTGGATCTCTATCCAAAACTATTTTACGAATTCTCCGAGACACTCTTATGTGTGTGACCCATTAGGTTCCCGGTTATGTTGGCCACTTAGATTAACACTTAATCTGAGCAAGTCATGAGCGGTATCTAGCAACACATTATGACCCCCAATTGACCGAAAAGTAATTGGTTTGACGAATGAACTTATACTCATCATGAACCTTATCACGAACCTTTCCATAGACAATTACCGTGCAATTTTTCCTTTCACCATGCTATACCCCACTTGGTTATGAGTATGGGCAATGTGTCAACTCTTACTAGACTGACTACGTCAAATCTAGTCCAAGTGATATCAATTCTTGTCCTGGGACTCATTACTTAATATGTCACTGAAGACGCTCTTCATGACATATATATACTCCGGCCAGAGATTTCCAAGTAATGACCCCGACAAGAGGCCATGGGTATCATCTTCTGCTATCACAGAAGTGGTAAATCCTTTATTGGCTACTCAATTACCTTCGAATACCTCAAGCTGTACCCAAGCACCACCCTATGAGCGACCTCTGTAAGGCAATAAGGAATGAAGTCAAAGCACAGAATCAGTATCCAAGATATCCTTGAGTACCTCAAGTCTAAGGATACTTGCACCATTGCTATGATGAGATTATCACTGACATTAGAATAGGACATCCATGTGATGATCTCATAGCAGATCATCCAATGTACTTACTACCTCTAGTAAGCATCCACATCTCAACCCTAAATATCTCATATTTACAGCTTCTAAGATCCACTGCTTGATCAAATCAAGGAGCTTGAGATGTACTAGTCTCTCCGGATTACCGATGTCCGGCCTCAAGAATCCTATGACTAGGATAATTTAGATATCGACATAATTGCACATGATAGGAATCTCAGTAGTATGATCACATCACAATTTCCTTCATGCTATGTCATATATCATGGACTTCATTAATTTGCTTATTGATCAATATCGCTCATAAATAATGAACAAAGAAGTTAATGAAATATGCCTTTCTTTATTTATTCATAAAAACGTATACAAATTTGTACAAAATGCGCTAAAGACGATTGCCTTCGGGCACTACTCTAACAATCTCCCACTTGACCTAAAGTCAATCGCCTTGATATCTAATACCATAAGCGAGTACATGAGAATCAAAACTCTTTTGTGATAATGGCTTTGTCAACGGATCGCAATATTCGCTCGGGGAATTCTCTCGATCCGACATCACCTCGTCCTATGATCTCCCGATCGATGATATCTGCGAGTACGTGTTTGATCGTTGATGAGACCTTGGTTCCTTCGCTGCAAGAATAGCCCCATTGTTGTCACAATACAACCGCATGGGCCCATCATCGCTAGGAACCACACCAAGTTCAAGAATGAACTTCGATCCAAACCGCTTCCTTCTCACGCTTCAAGTGGCAATGTACTCGCCTCGGTTGTTGAATCGGCAATGCCTTGTTTGGAACTCTTCCAACTAATCGCCCGCCATTCAAGGTGAATACGTAACTCGATTGGGATTTGGAATCATCCTTATCGATTGAAAACGGCATCAGATACCCACTCACCGAGATCTCCATCCCATATATCAAGAACACATCCTTAGTCCTTCGCAAGTACTTGAGGATATTCTTGATAGCCACCCAAAGGACCCTCACCAGATCCGATTGGTATCTCGCCGTAACACTTAGAGCATATGATACATCGGGTCTCGTATATAGCATAGCGTACATGATTGATCCTACCGCAGATGCATACGGGATCATACTCATGCGCATCCTCTCATCTTGTGTCTTAGGACACATAGATTTCTAGAGTGTTATCCCATGAGTCACGGGAAGGTAGCCTCTCTTGGATTGCTCCATGCTAAACATTTTTAGCATCTTGTCTATGTACGTTGATTGTGAAAGACCAAGCAACCTTTTTGATCTATCTCTATAAATCTTTATCCCAAGGATATAAGTTGCTTCACCAAGGTCTTTCATGGCAAATTGTTTGGACAACCAAATCTTGACTGATTGTAGCATAGAGACATCGTTTCCTAGCAATAATATGTCATCTACATCCAGCACAAGGAATACGATTGCAGTCCCATTAACCTTTTTATACACACAGTGTTCATCCGGATTTTGTGAGAAACCAAACTCTTTGATTACCTTATCAAAACGGATGTTCCAACTCCGGGATGCTTGCTTCAATCCATAGATGGATTTTTGAAGCTTGCATACCTTTTCGCCATCATAGGAGGTGAAGCCCTCAGGTTGTGTCATATACACATCCTCAGCTAGATTTCCATTTAGAAAAGCTGTCTTCACATCCATTTGCCATATCTCATAATCATAATGAGTGGCAATGGCTAGGAGTATCCTAATGGATTTAAGCATTGCTCTTTGGGTCAAGGTCTCGTCAGTAGTCAACTCCTTGTCTTTGACAAAACCTTTAGCCACAAGCCTTGCTTTATAGGTAATTACATTACCATCCATGTCGCTTTTCTTTTGAAAACCCATTTACACCCTATGGGTTTTATTCCTTCGGTGCCTCAACCAAAGTCCATACTTGGTTTTCATATATGGAATCCAATTACGATCGCATGGCATGAAGCCATTTCTCGCACTCAACTCTTCGTAACCTCTTCATAGGTGGTAGGCTCATCATCTTCTATGAGCAACACGTCATCCTCGCTCATTCACGAAATCCATATCTCTCGGAACAGAGCGTATCCTACGTGACCTACGAACTTCGTGTGTTGTAGAAGGTTGAATCTGCTACTTCATCCGTATGAGTTACGAGCCAGTTCAGTGCGATTGATCTGCGTCTGTTTGAGCATCCTAAACTTCTTCAAGTTCAATTTTGCTCCCACCGCCTTCTTGTAAAAGAAACTCTTTCTCTAAAGACAACATGCTTCAAACAAACACCTTTTGTTCCTCAAAGGTAGAATTGATATCTCATTGTTTCTTTAGGATATCCCACTAACAAACACTTGTCGACTTTGCATCAAGTTTATCTCGACCGTGTCCGCTTCACATAAGCGGACAACCCCAAACTTTCAAATGAGTAAGATAGTGTCTTTGTTAGTCCACATCTCATATGGAGTAACATCAACTGCTTGATGGAACTCGCTTAGCAAGTAAACAAATGTCTCTATCAGATACCCCAAAAGGATTTTGGTAACTTTTCAAAGCCCATCATTGATCGTACCATGTCTAACAAGGTTCGATTTCTCCTTTCAGCCACACCATTATGCTGTGGTGTGTAAGGAGGATTCCATTGAGATAAAATCCCATTATCTCGAGATAATCCAAAACTGCTGGTCTAAGTATTCCCACCACGATCAGATCGCAATGTCTTGATACTTTTTCCAAGTTAGTTTTCTACTTCATTTATGAATTGTTTGAACTTTTCAAATGCTTCAGATTTGTATCTCATCAGATACAGGTACCCATATCGAGAATAATCATCGATAAAGGTAATGAAGTAAAGAGAACCACTTCTAGCATGGATGGACATCGGACCACATACATCTGAATGTATTAGGTCTAATACTCCAATCGCTCGTTCACCCTTTCCCTTAAAGGGTAACTTAGTCATCTTGCCTAATAAACAAGATTTGCATGTGTCATATGATTCATAATCAAATGACCCTAAACTTCCACTCTTATGGAGCTTAGCTATGCGTCTCTCATTTATATGGCCAAGGCGACAATGCCATAAGTAAGTTGATTTTAAATTATCTCGTTTTTGTCTTTTCGTGTCATTGACATTCATTATTGGATGTAACATATCTAATATGTAAATTCCATTGCATAATGTACCAAGACCATAAAGCATTCCATTCAAACTAATAGAACAACCATTGTTACTAAAAGTCAAATGGAAACCACTCTATTTAAACAAGAAATGCATAATATGTTCTTTGTTAATACAGTACAAAATAACATTCATCCAATTTAATTACAAGCCCAGTGGGAGTGACAAAAGTAAGTGCCTACTACTAATGCAAGAACTCTTGCTCCATTTCCCACACGTAGGTCTAGTTCTCCTTCATGAGTTGTTCATCGTCCCCGAGGCCCCGCATATCATTGCATATGTGTGAGCCACAACTGGTATCTAATACCCATATGTTATGGTCGAAATGATAACCTCAATGACAAACATACCAAGAAGTCGAGGCATCTCGATGCCTTCTTCGCTTCAATTCCTCCAGATAGACTTTACGCCTCTTCCAAAGGCTGCCTTGCCACAATGGAAGCAAGTTCCTTTGGTGCGCTCTTTGGTTTTCTTCTTGGCTGCACTTCCTTTGAGATGCTTACGATAAACTTTCCGATCCTCATCAGAAGCATCGACAGCAAGTGGATCAGGAAGTGGAACATCTAGGACATATCCCAGTTCCTCTGACCTGAGAACAATTCTCATATTTCTCAGCCAATCTAGAAAGTTAGGTCCAGTTAATTTGTTGGAGTCCATAAGCGAGCGCAAGTTCACACTAGAGGTCATTTTCAATAACCTATAGGGAAAAGAGAGAAAGAATGTTAGAATAGAATTACATGCATGATCATAAGGACTTGCATGACATGCATATGGCTCCCACTAGTTTCAAAGAATCCATAACCCTCAGTACGAATCCAAGAAACATTATGACAAAATGTCCTAGTGGGTCGATATCCGATATTACTAACAATGACCTTGGGTTTACCCAACAAGCCACCTTAGGTCAATCGGTAGGTATCAGTCATACCAATTGCATCATAGATATCCGACATTACTAAAATGACCTTGGGTTTACCCAACAAGCCACCTTAGATCAATCGGCAGGTATCGGTCATACCAATTACTTTATAGATGCAACTATCGACTAGTGCTATCAACTCGTGATGTATGCACACACATTGGGTTATCAACTCTTGATGCGCTGCATATCCGATGTACACTACCCAATTTTGCCTCTGTCCACGCTGACCTTGAGTTTACTCAACAAATCAACGCTTCTAGTGAAAACCCACCCATTAATTCAAAATCTTATTTTCATGGTTCAACATATTCAGATAGAGTGAGCTTAGGTTTACCCAACAACCCAACTCTATAAGAACTCTGTTCTCCCCATATTAATGGAAGACGGAGTTTTCATATTAAGTGTGAGGGTTTTCGTGTCTCATCTACTTCTTCTCCAAGCTATAGGATTATAGTCACCATGACTATATGGAATGATTTAGGGCAATTCATCAATCACATTAAATCTATACCTAAAATCATCCATCATCCCACCTATGCATGTTGTAAGTCGACTTGTGTATGTATAAGTCGACTTATGCCTCTGTATAAGTCGACTTATGCAAGTGTAAGTCGACTTATGCAACTGTGCACGAACAAGTCGACTTGTAACATTGTGCAAGTCGACTTATGCGTCTACAGTGCACGGACAAGTCGACTTGTGCATGTGTAAGTCGACTTATCCGTGTGGAATTGCTATCTAATCGGCTAATTTCTCAATCCATGCAGTTCAAATTCACAACACCAAGTCTAATACACTTTACCTTGATGTACCAATGAAACACTTTCATTGTTGCTTACCATATATAGACAAACTATACATGAAAAACTTGAAATCGATGAATACACTTTTATTCATTTAGATTTCCAAATAATTTTGCGAATATCAAACTATCACCCTAAGAATCTCTAGGTAGTCTACACTTTATCAAGACTACTTCGGCACTGGTCACAAAATTTGTGACGGCCAAAACAATCAAGATAAGGGAATATACTAACGAGACGCTAATGAGACACATTTGGCATCCGAAAATTGTTTGGAAACCCAATTTCAAGAAAATCAGTTTGGCAAGCATGCAACATCAATGTAACACATTTTTAATCACATTAAAAATGATCCAAGGCATTGGAACTGAAATCTACACAATTTCTTATTTCAAACAAAACAGCTCTAGCAACTTTCTCAAAACTGCCAAGCTTTGTCTTTTGCTTGAAAAACTCATTGAAACAATTTCAATAAATTATGAGAAAATTACAGAGGTTAAAAAACGTTCACAACATGCTCCATGAATGTTTTCAGGATTTATTTCCATCAAAAACTCATTCAACCTCAACAACTAAGCCAATGTAGAATCTGTGTTCCTCAACACAGCTATTCCCAGAAGCACACAATAAATTCTCAAATAAATAGTAAATCACCTCGAAAACATTTTTCCTTTCTCACAGACATTAATAAACATCTTAGAGACATTTTGGTGAAAGAAAATCAGGAAAAAAAATTTCTACAATTTATTCTCGAATTTATAAGCATGCCTGTTCAAGGAATGTGCACAAAGACAGCAACCAGAACATTTGGGAATAAATTAGCAAAACCATATCAAATCACATTGATAAATCTCGAGCATCCACAGACATATGCAACAACATCTTGTGAACATATCTGGGCAAGAAAATTTTGAAAAACATATTTTATACTGAATTCGAAATTCACTCAATTAACATGCATCATCGTCACAAGCAATAGGGAACTCCGACCTAGTCTTGGTTTCTTCGTTATATACGACACAAGTGGCTCTGATACCACTGTAGGAAAATCCCGGTGTGAGCATCACATGCCCATGGTGCGGAAAACAAAAATTTTTTATTCCGGGACCTTCCCGAAAGCCAGGATCCATATGTCTATACAACAAACTCAAACCATAACGGCCAAAGGAGACCGTCTCTAACGGTATCCACGCAGAGATCGGAGAACCTAACCGAGGCAAACCCTTTGACCCAGAAATAGCTAGAACAAAGTAAAGAGTGCTAGCTCCTACCTTTGTCCTTGGAGAGCTTGAGAAATGATGGAGAAGATGAAGAAAACTTGCTTGGAGAAGAGATGAAGAAGAGCTTGAAGATGAAGATTCCTACGATAATCTTCTTTCAAAACTTCAAGCTTAGGTTTTAAAACCTCCTTCTTTTAAAACCCACGAGAATCATCTTTTATCCACTTCATTTGGCATGTTTCTTTAGCTTTTAAAGATTTTAAAGACTCATTAAATGCCAAAAATGTGGACCATCCACGTATAGCCATATATATATATATATTAATTCTTTAATTAATTAATTATATATATATATATATAAATGCTGAGATGGTCCAGTCACACTGGGGTCGGTCCTACCGGCCTACCGGGTCTCGATATGGAAAAAACCCCGGAAACCTTTTTCAGCAATATCGATGTCGCGATCTCATCGGGACATATCTCGATCTCATCGGGATCCATTTAATCCGATTGCTCTCCATATATTGGATCTCTATCCAAAACTATTTTACGAATTCTCCGAGACACTCTTATGCGTGTGACCCATTAGGTTCCCGTTATGTTGGCCACTTAGATTAACACTTAATCTGAGCAAGTCATGAGCGGTATCTAGCAACACATTATGACCCCCAATTGACCGGAAAGTAATTGGTTTGACGAATGAACTTATACTCATCATGAACCATATCACTTAACCTTTCCATAGACAATTACCGTGCAATTTTCCTTTCACCATGCTATACCCCACTTGGTTATGAGTATGGGCAATGTGTCAACTTTACTAGATCGACTACGCCAAATCTAGTCCAAGTGATATCGCTTCTTGTCCGGGACTCATTACTTAATATGTCACCAAGACGCCTTCATGACATATATATACTCCGCCGAGATTTCAAGTAATGACCCCGACAAGAGGCCATGGGTATCATCTTCGCTATCACGTAGTGGTGAATCCTTTATTGGCTACTCAATTACCTTCAATACCTCAAGTCGTACCCAAGCACCACCCTATGAGCGACTCGTAAGGCAACAAGGAATGGAGTCAGCACGTAATCAAGATTCAAGATATCCTCGAGTACCTCAAGTCTAAGGATACTTGCACCATTGCTATGATGAGATTATCACTAACATTAGAATAGGACATCCATGTGATGATCTCATAGCAGTCATCCAATGTACTTACTACCTCTAGTAAGCATCCACATTTCAACCCTAAATATCTCATATTTATCGCTTCGAGATCCACCGCTGATCAAATCAAGGAGCTTGAGATGTACTAGTCTCTCGGATTACCGATGTCCAGCCTCAAGAATCCTATGACTAGGGATAATTTAGATATCGACATAATTGCACATGATAGGAATCTCAAGAGTATGATCACATCACAATTTCCTTCATGCTATGTCATATATCATGGACTTCATTAATTTGCTTATTGATCAATATCAGTTCATAAATAATGAACAGCAAGTTATTGAAATATGCCTTTCTTTATTTATTCATAAAGATTGTACACAAATTTGTACAAAATGCGCTAAAGACGATTGCCTTCAGGGCGCTACTCTAACAGAATGTGGACTGACTAAACTGACTGGATTATGATTGATTGAGAAATTAGGAGTAAGTGGGCTTGAATGACTGATTTAGAATAGTCTAAGAGTGATTGGCTATTGATAGTGGCTCATAAGAAATTTTCGGAAAATTCGGGAGAAAATATCCGGACCTGAAATTTTTGAGTGACAGACCGATTGACTGTATAATATTGAAAGAATTGTCCAATGGCAATGGAAAAATTAGAGTTATACTGTTAGGAAATAAAAATATTGAGCCATTGAAATTTAGAGACTGAAATTTGAACTGATTTGGAGACCTATGTCTATAAATAGCTAGGTCTGAATTTTGGGGATTTTCACCCTAAGGCTTAGCGTTTCTTCTCTTTCTCCTCCCACGGTGTTCTTCGATTTCTTCCATCGGTGAGGATTCTTCGATCTTTTCTTATGGTTTTCTTCTCATTATACTAAGCTAACTTGTCATTGTGATTGATGAAGGTTGAGAAGCTTGAGAGTGGTTTATCGTTGAGTTTGAAAGATTTTAGGGTTTACGGTGATTTGAGGGATTTGTGGATTGAGGCTGTGATTGGTAAGTTTTTATGGCTTTAATGTTGTTATTAATGGTTGTTCCATGCATTTATGGCATTTATGGTGAAGATTGAGTAGTTAGGATGTTAAATGTTGAGCTTACTGAGCATTAATGGCGGAAATTGATCGGAGAAGAAGATCGGGCCTTCGTCCGTCACGACGAGCTCGCAGAGGCGTGAGGGCTTCGTCGCGACAAATAATGATTTATTCATCGCAACGAGCTCAGCTGGACGTCGCGACGAGTGTGGATTTATTCATCGCGATGAACGGACTTCTTCACGTCGCGTCGAGCGGTCGTAGGTCACGACGAGGGATGGAAATTTTGAATGGATGAGTGTTAGTTTATTGGGCATAATTTATGGTATAGACCTCCAATTGAGGTGATTCCTGATTCATTATGAACTAGGGATAGAGGCCTACTATTAAGGATAATTTTGAGGATTGGAATTTAATTTAAATGGTATTGATTCATAGAGAATAAGGTCAATTATGGTTCATAATGTGACCTAAGTATTGAATTGAGACAATTGGAGTGTTAATTGGGATTTTCAATAGAGGTTTTGACCCAATGGTTATGGAATTGCTATAGGGTATATGAATTGAGGAAATTGAACTGAATTTTATGATTGGATCAGTTATTGGCGATCAATTGAGTGAAGAGTTAGAATGGGACATAAGAGTTCAAAATTGGGTTTTAGTGCCGGGAAAATCGTAAACATGCATTGTACATAATTTCATCGAGACATATGCATCACTGAATTGTTTAATTGAGCATCTAGTAATGGGATTGTATTTTACTGTTATAGAGGCATCGTTGGATCGTCATTTCACGGACATTGCTGGGACTTCCAGGCAGTAGCTCGGAAGTTACAGGTGAGTAATCTAGTTGGTTTTTCAAATTCCTGATTGTCGAAATGCTCAATGTGAAATTGCATGATTACTGGAATGTACATGATAGAATGGCATGATTTTATCAGATTGATTGACTATTGCATGACACCGAGAAATGCAATCTCGGGCTTTATAGCCATACACCAATTATCAACATCGCATCACATGCATAAATGCATGATCAGATAATGGATATGTGACCCAAGTTGCTATTATACTGAAAAGAGCCTCGAGCTCGAATATCAGATCGACCGCCTTGAGCCCGAGGGGAGAAACTCGACGCGCGTCCCCATCGAATAATCGACCGAGCACTTGGGCACAACACTTAATAACTGGAAAAGAGTCTCATATGCATTGTATACACATGACTGATTGAATTGTGACACTTACTGAATTATGTGCTGATGTGAGAGATTGCAAATTGTTACATGCTACTGTAAACTGTTGCATAATACTGTAAATTCTGATATGATATTGTAAATTGTTATATGCTATTGTAAATGGTTATTTGATTCTGCAAACTGCTATAGGTTACTGTAAATTGTATATACTAATTGTATCTTACTATGCCGTGCTGTACGCAATCTGCGTAATGCATGATTTGAGTGAACCATCGATGATGGTTTCTCACTGAGTTCGCAAACTCACCCAAAATTGCATCTAATTTTTCAGGACTGTTAGAGTAGACTCCTAGCTCTGGAGATAGTCTTTTCCTGCCGTGCGAGCGTGCTGGCAAGAGAAGCGATGGCACACAGGTCGGTCAGCTGGGTTGGACTTTTGTGGATGACTTAGGATAGATGCTTGTATCAGTTTCCTTTTTGGTTTTGTTTAGGGGATTAATAGACTTGTCTATTATGGTATTGGATGACTGTATCGAGATTATTTTGGATTTTAAAATTTACTGATTTCTGATATAATATGGTTTTGTTTATTGTGATGCCATGTGGATATTAGTAGGGATTTCTGGTAGTGCACCTTTATCGTGGGATACGTGTCGGAGCGACCTTCGGGCGTCCCGATGTGTACCCTACTGTGAGGGGGCGCTACATTAAGTGGTATCAGAGCATGGTTTGGCATCTTTTGGGCATAGTGCATTTTAGGCTGGAATCACTGTAAGAATAGCAGAACTGATTGGAATTTCTTGTCTGTTTTAGGTCATCCGTCCTTGGGGATCGAGTTGAGCAACCAGCTGACCTGGAATCGGTAGGAGCTAGTAGGGAGTCTCCCGTGCCTCATTCAGAGGAGTTGCCTCCTCGAGTTCCTGTGAGACGGGAACGGAGATATGATTGACTGCGCATGCAGGGGGCTGTTGACTTCTATGACAGCACCGACCCTGCGGAGGCTGAGGGATGGTTAGAGAGGACCGAGCGAGTCCTCGATCAGATGGATTGCAACCCTGAGGAGAGATTTGATTATGCCATCTCTTTCTGTGGGTCCCGCATGATCGCTGGTGGAAGATCTGCTCCGGCAAGCACCACCAGCCCCGTATAATCGACATGGGATGATTTTCTGAGGGCCTTCAAGGACAATTTCATGCCCAAGGTATATCTGGAAATGAAGTTGCAGGAGTTCTTAGAGCTGAGACAGGGACAGTTGATCGTGGCCGACTATGAGGTGCGGCTCAACGAGTTGATGGTCTATGCTTCTACATTGGTTGCTACTGAGGCTGACAGGTGTCGGCGTTTTGAGGACGGACTCAATCTGGAGATCCATACCCTATTAACCAGGTCTGACATGGGTAATTTTATTGAGCTGAGGGCTTCTGCTGTGAGGATAGAGCAGCTACTGAGACAGCGTATGATTGAGACTGGTCAGGGGACCAGGATTAAGAGATCTAGTGATAGCCAGGGCAGTGCTGGCAGAGGATACAACAAGCGTCAAAGTAGGCCCTTCAGATCTGCAGGAGGGGCTAGACAGACTGGTCATGGGCAGAGAGGCAGATTTATACAGACTGGTAGTGGCGGCGGCAGTGCCAGAGTTTCAGGACAGTCTGTTCCAGTTTGCAAGCATTGTGACAAGAGACACAGTGGAGAGTGTCGATGGCTGTCTGGAGCCTGTTTGAGGTGTGGCTCGATGGACCACCTAGTAAGGAACTGCCCAGAGACTTTGGGAGCCCAGTCTACTATGACTGGAAGATCAGGTAGCAATACCACGGTGCAGCAGAGCCATGGAGGTGGATCAAGATGGAGAGGTCGAGGCCGAGTAGAGGGGTCCGCAGTGAGGTCAGAGGGACCGAGCAGCAAAGCAAAGATCCACAAAGTTGTGGGTCTATGCCATGACTCGGCAGGAGGCCCAGGATTCTCCTGGATGTTGTTGCGGGTATGCTTCTGATTTCTGGTTTTGAAGCATATGCATTGTTGGATCCTGGATCCACTCATTCTTTCATCAGACCGCATTTAGCATGTAGATCGCATGGGATAGGCGAGAGGTTACAGATGGGTTAGAGGTGAGTACACCTTTAGGTAGTACGATTGTATTGGGAGAGGTCTCAGATAGGGTGTCGGCCTCGGATCGATCGAGCAGTTTTGAGTGCCGATCTGATCATTTTGCCTCTGAGGGAGATTGACGTGATATTGGGGATGGACTGGTTGACTGCGCATAAGGTTATCATGGACTGCTATACCAAGGAGGTTGTATTGGAGTCTCCTGGCCAGCCCGTAGCCGTTTTGAGGAGTTAGTCAGCAAAGGCTCGCAAGGATGATATCCTTCTTGAGTGCCCTGAGATTGATGCAGGGAGGTTGTGAGGCTTATCTGGCTCACGTAGTGGATTTTGGAGTCGAGCCGAGATTGCTGGATGTTCCCGTAGTCAGGGAATTTCCAGATGTGTTTCCCGAGGAGTTACCGGGATTGCCGCCAGAGTGGGAGACAGAGTTTGAGATTGATCTCGTTCCCGGTACAGCCCCTATATCGATACCTCCATATAGGATGGCACCGGTGGAACTGAGAGAGGTTAAGGCTCAGTTGCAGGAGCTACTGGACAAGGGGTTCATTAGACCGAGTGTTTCGCCATGGGGAGCTCCGGTACTGTTTGTGAAGAAGAAGGACGGGACGCTGAGACTGTGTATAGATTATAGGCAGTTGAATCGGGTGACAGTGAAGAATAAGTATCCACTGCCTAGGATTGACGATTTATTTGATCAGTTGCAGGGAGCTCAGGTGTTCACTAAATTGGATCTGAGATCAGGTTATTACCAATTGAGGATTGCAGAGGCCGATGTGCCTAAGAGTGTTTTCAGGAGCAGGTACGGGCATTTCGAGTTCTTAGTGATGCCGTTTGGGTTGACTAATGCCCCGGCAGCCTTCATGGCTTTGATGAATAGAGTTTTTCAGCCCTACCTGGACCGGTTTGTAATTGTATTTATTGATGACATACTGGTTTATTCGAGGAGTAGACAGGAGCACGCTGAGCATCTGAGGATTGTCCTTCAGATCATGAGAGAAAGGCAGCTGTTCGCCAAATTCACTAAGTGTGAATTCTGGCTTGATAAGATTGTATTTCTGGGGCACGTGGTGTCCGGTGAGGGTATCTGATGCAATCATATTTTTATATGTTTTTAGAACCTTATATTTAGCATTTTGCATGTGTTTTATGGATGTCTATGGCCTTTTTCATCATGCTTTATAATTATTAGAGCTTTAGACATATAATATACAACAAGTCCTTAATATGTTGAAATTAACACTGCTTTTGAATTTTTGACAGATTTAACCTGTGGATCTTTGGAAATTTGTATCTCAGGATTGGTTTATTAGAAAATTCTAAGATTTGGCAGGCATAATCTTGACTCATTGAAGAATGTTTCTACCAAGTTTCAGAATTTTTGGAGCTATTATTTGAGAGCAATAAATTTGTGAAAACTGACGTAAATAAGTCCACAAGCATGAGGAAAAGGGACGCACAACAAGAAAGGAGGACCAGCGTTGAGGATTTAAGTTGCAATTTTAATTCTCCAGGCAATTAGCTCCAGCAAAGGTTTTCTTTAAAATTGATTGAGAAATAAGCAAGCATCAGGTGGCATTTTAAAAGGGAAAATCACTAAATTGAATGGCCCAAGAATGACTGCACATGTGACGCACAACAGAGGGACTAATGAAGGAGACAGCTGGAGAAACGTAACTGGCTTGATGAGCAAATGAGACACACGCAACAAATTAGCAAGACACGACATGAGGCTGGAGGCGCTGCTTTGAAGTCAACTAAACAGCGTTAATTTGCTAGCTTGCATACAATAACGATGAGACAAGGAGGCTCCACCACCCTTATTCCTTCCGTCAAGCTCCAAGGACAACGGCAAAGACAATGAAGACTCCAAAGAATACACCAACTCTCCACTCAAAAGCTCCAAAGACACTCCAAGTTAACAAGAAAGAAAAAGGCGAGAGGAGGGACGACTACATAGATGCGTAACTCACCGTGAAAACAAGAGGCATCTGTTGGCTACAAAGGTTTAAAGAGTCAATGAGTTCTGGGGAAGACAAGAAAAACGTTAGAGACCACCGGAGGCGTGAATATGGGGAGGAGCTCCAAGTGGGACACCAACAGCTAGCTACATCGCTACACCAAGAACCAACTCTCCACTCATTCGATGAGAGCTCTCAACATTACACCAAGAAGAGGAGCGCCACCTTTGGAAAAGCACAAAGAACCCCACCACACCAACCGGAGATGTGAAGAGCGGAAGAAACTAACAAGAACAAAGTCAGTACATCACTAGAAGAAAAGAGGCATAGGGTGGTTTCAAGACAAAGAGAATAATACAAAAATCACGTGGAAGGAGGAGAGTTGAGGAGGAGTTAAAATGAAAAAAACAAAGAAGTATGGTTGTGTACATGGGTCATGCGTGAAGCAAGGAATGGGCGGAAGAAGAAAATAAAAGGAGTGCGTCTTTGTGTACAAGTGAAAAAAAAATCAGATAACAAGGACGATACTCTCCACTTACGATTCTCCAACGCTGGCGGAAAGAAACACCCACGCAGTAATGTGAGCCACCACGCAACATATCGTAATAAAAGATACATACTAACGTTGCAGTTTTTTTTTTTTTGAGAGGGAATAACGTAACACCAGGAGTGGAGGCTTGCCAGCGTGAGTGTGTGTGAGTGTGTGAGTAAGTGAGGAGAAGAAGCTACAGTTGAGCAAGGGAACAGTAGCGTGAAGTCTAAGAGAAATAGGGATGTCGTGAAGTGTGTGAGAGTGAGAGTGGAGTGTGTGTTGTGCAAGAAAGAGAGTAAAAGATGAGGCGTGAACTGCAGAAGGTGGCGCTTTTGGAAGTCGGAAGAGAAGAGAGGAGACTCATATTTGTCCAATTTGTAGAGGACACGCAGCCCAAGGAGGAGCTGAGGTTTTAAAGAGAGGTAATGCTTAATTGTCTAATCCAAGCTACAGTAGACAAGTAGAGGAATAACAAGCCATAGAAGAATAGAAAGCATAGGTGGAGGCAGCGTGAGGGACACCAAAACGCAGCAAGCACAAAGAGAGGAGAGCTAAGGTTTTAGTTGATGTGTGACCTTTATTGGTCACATCATCAACAATAAGGAAGTGAAGAAAAGTCTCGTACACACTGACGATAAGGCAAGAATCGGTGAAGCTTTATTTTTATTTTTATTTTTAATTTTAATTTGTTAATTTCAGTTTTATTAGTTAGAGACTAGTATTATGTGTGGCTAATTTTTAATCTAGACAAGGTACTTTACGTTTGATGCATGTAATTTGTGAGACTCTCTTGGTTTAATTATTGTCGTTTATTTCTTGTGTTTATTTAATCTCTGCGCTTAATCGATTTATTATTGTTGAGTCTGTTGATTAATGAGGCCTGTTAATTAATTGACTTGATGATAAATTGTCGAATAGATTAGTTAATCCGTGATTGCTGTCTATCAAAGTGGCGAGTTAATTTCAATTAAGAAGTTAATGGGATTAAATAATTTAGTCTAAATAGATTAATACCGTTCGATTCTGCATTGGCTAAGACGAGGTCCATTAGAATTTATTCGCCATAGATTATATTTTGCATGGAGCTTTACTCGAATAGTCTAATTGGTTAGGGTAATAATCATGAGCTTTACTCTGGGTTATCGAATAATTATGAATGGATTGGTAGATTTATACTGCTCACGATCTCGCTATAACTTTGTCCATAGGAATGAACGAAATTCATATTTTGAGTCTATGATCGAATTACGATATCAAACGGAGAGTACCTTGGCTAGGCTTTTATTCATATTATTTTCAATCTTTAATTTTAATTTCTTTCTACGTGATTTCGTGTTTTAAATTTAATCGTTCCCAAATCAATTATTTTTATTTTTATTTTTTTAATTTTTTTTATTTTATTTTCGATTTCACACAAATAAATAATTACTACACTGGTCTCTGTGGTTCGACCCTATTCACCACTTTACTCGCTTAAGTGTTCTAGAGTAGGAATTTATTTTATTTGGTTTGACACGCCATCAAATTTTGCGCCTTCTATCGGGACCGGTCTTTAAGTTTTGTTTGTTTGTGTTGCTAATCATTTTTTAAGTTGTTTGCATGCGCATTGTGTTTCGCAGTGATTTATTGTTCGATCCGGAGATAGAGAAGACGCAAAACAACTTAGGAAAGCTACTAAATTGCGTAAGGGACAAGCTTCTACTTCTGCACAAGTCTTGCCTGATCAAATTGAGAATTTGCCTACCTTTGAGACTGAGTTATTGGAAGATCTTGAAGAAGCAGAGATGGCAGATTAACAAGCTATTCCACCTGCGCAACCAGCCAGAAATCGAGCTCATGCAACTCTGAGGGACATGCTTGCACCACCAGTAGAGGATCAACCTCTATGTATCTGATGCATCACAATGATGGGTTCGAGTTGAAGGCTGGGTTGATTCAGGCGTTGTCGAAATTTCATGGGTTACCTTCTGACGACCCGAACAGGCATCTTAAGGATTTTCATGTGGTTTGTTCTGGATTCAAGCCAAGAGGCATAACTGAGGATCAGTTGAAATTGCGTGCTTTCCCTTTTTCTCTTGAGGGCGCAGCTAGAGATTGGTTGTACTATCTTCCGCCTGGGACAGTGGATACATGGCCTGATATGGCGAGATTATTTTTGGAAAAATACTTTCCAACATCTAGGGCCGCTAATTTGCGCAGAGAGATTTGTGGCATCAGACAGAGAGATACAGAAAACATGTATGAATATTATGAGAGATTCAAGAGGCTTTGTGCAAGTTGTCCTCAGCATGGAATTACAGAGCAGCTCCTTATCCAGTACTTCTATGATGGGATGTTACTAAATGATAGAAAGATTCTTGATGCTGCTAGTGGGGGTGCCATAGTGATCAAGACACCTCAGGAGGCCAGAAACTTAATTGCAGCAATGGCTGCAAATCTTCAGCAGTTCGGGTATCGTACGGACACACACACTCGAGGTGTCCATGAGGCAAGTAATTCTAGACTCGAAAGTAGACTTGACAAGATTGCTGATTTGTTGGAGAGGCAAGTTATTAATTCTTCCAATGCCAATAATGTCACTGCAAATGCTGTAACCAAGGGACCACAAGTCCCTATTTGTCAAATTTGTAGATTTCAGGGTCATTTTACCGATGCTTGTCCGACTCTGCAAGATGGTACTGTGGAAGCTGAAGTTAAGGCAATCAATGACAATTATCAACCTCAAAGGAAATATGATCCCTATTCGAATACTTACAACCCGTGATGGAGGGATCATCCTAATCGAGATATGGAACGGGCAAGAGGACGAGTAGTCGGCGTCGGCCTCGACCTCGACCTCGGCGCAGCAGAAGAATAAAGAATAATATCCAAGGCCTAATTACGGCGATCGAATTTCCACCTTGGAGGATCTCATGTCACGATTGACTCTCGCTCAAATGACCACCCATACACAATCGCAGAGTTTGGTTCAATTTCGCATCGATTCAAAGACAATTCCGTGCTCGATTTAATAAAATTTTCAAGAATCGAGGAGCAAATCACCAATTGGCACGCACGTAATCGGGAAAATTGCCCTCTCACCTCATCACAATCCTAGGCAGAATATCAGTTCTATTACCTTGCGTAGCGGAAAAGAAATTGAAAGTGCTGGAGGATCGCAGAAACTTCAACATGACCATGTTGAAACTGTTGAGCCAGAAAAAGAAACATAAACCGAGGAAATCGTGAAAGCTAATCCAGAAAGGCCACCATTCCCACACAGGTTGGCTAAGAAGAAGAAATTGCAGAATGAAGAGGAGATCTTGAGGATTTTTTAGAAGGTGGAGATCAATGTACCCCTTCTCACATTGCTTAGACAAACACCAAGGTACTGCAAATTTCTTAAGGACTCGGTTACTAGCATGACCAAGATGAGAGGAAATCAACGTGTGGTGATGAGTGAGAACGTCTCAGCAGTGTTACAGGGCAAGTTACCGATTAAGGAGAAGGACCTGTATGTTTACCATTCCTTGTAAATTGGCAATGTTGGTATAGAACGGGCTATGCTAGATTTAGGGCTTCTATAAATCTTATGCCATTGTCCATTTATACTACATTGAATGCTTTGTCCATTGAAGCAAGATGGTGTGATTTTAACATCGGTGATCGCATCACTAGGTACCCGAAGGATTATTAGAGGATGTTTTAGTGCGGTGGATGATTTGGTATTTCTGCAGATTTTATGTGATGAGAATGGAGGATGAGGGTCACTGCGCCTAGAATGATGTTATTAGGACGCCCATTTTTTAGCACTTCTAGGACAAAAATTGATGTTCACGGGGGGACTTTAACTATGGAGTTTGATGGTGCCAAAGTTACATTCAATATTAATAACACCATTAAGCATCCTGTTGATTATTATACGACTTTTATCGTTGATCAGATAACCCTTGACCGAGAAAGTTCTCGAGTTATGTGTTGATGATTTTTTGCAGGCTGCGATAACTGACAACATTACTCCTGCAAAGCTATCAAAGATCGAGACTGAATGGGTAGTGTCGCGAGGTATGGTCCATGCAGTACAAGATTTGCAGGCATTACAGGTTGCATCTGGCATGCTACAGCAACCACTGAAGATTGACGACAATAAATTGCTCCCATCCATTCTTCAGCCACCAACATTGGAGCTTAAGGCATTACCTTCGCACCTTAAGTATGTCTTCTTGAGGGAGGCTGAAACATTACCTGTGATTGTTTCCAATCAGTTGAGCGATCTGGAGGAGGAGAGGCTTATCTGTGTACTCAGGGAGAATAAAGAAGCTATTGGATGGTCGATTGCAGACATCAAGGGAATCAGCCCTACCATTTGCATGCATCGAATCCTGTTGGAGGATGATTGCAAACCCAGCAAGCAACCTCAGCGTCGATTGAATCCACCAATGATGGAGGTTGTAAAAAAGGAGATACTGAAATTATTGGCTGCGGACGTGATCTATGCTATTTCAAATAGCAAGTGGGTAAGTCCAACACAGGTAGTTCCTAAAAAAGCGGCATTATCGTTGTTGAGAATGAAAAGGTGAATTAGTACCCACTAGAGTTCAAAACGGTGGCGTGTGTGTATTGATTTTAGGAAGTTAAATCTCGCTACCAGAAAGATCATTTTCCTTTACCGCTTATTGATCGATGCTTGAGAGACTTGCAGTCGTTCTCATTATTCTTTGTTTAGACGGTTATTCAAAGCTTTCACCGATTCATGTAATACCAAGATCGTGAAAAGACGACGCATTTGTCCGCTTGGCACTTTCGCCTACAAACGCATGCCATTTGGTCTTTGCAACGCTCCAAATGACATTTCGTAGATGTATGGTAAGTATCTTTTCTGACTATGTAGAGGAAATTATTGAAGTCTTCATGGATGACTTTACTGTGTATGGAGATTCTTTTACATCTTGTCTAGAAAATTTGAGGAAAGTGTTAAAAAGATGCATCGAAAAAAATCTTGGGCTTAATTATGAAAAGTGTCATTTCATGGTTAATCAAGGCATCATATTGGGACATATAGTTTTGGCTAGGGGCATTAAAGTGGATAAGTCAAAAATTGATGTGATTAGCTCGTTGCCTTACCCATGAATGTGCGGAAGTACGCCCTTTCTTGGTCATGCGTGTTTTACAAAGGTTCATCAAAGATTTTTCGAAGATAGCTCATCCTATGAGCAACCTTCTACAAAAAGATGTGTCGTTTGAATTCAATGAAGACTGCAAAAGGGCGTTTGACATCTTGAAGGAAAAGCTGGTTACCGCACCTATCATCAAACCACTGGATTGGAACCTCCCTTTCGAGCTCATGTGCGATGCCAAGAACTATCTTTGTAGGAGCGCTTCTTGGGCGGGGTAGCCGTGACCCTCGTGTGATCTATTATGCATCAAAGACGTTGGATAGTGCTCAACAAAACTATTCAACCACGGAGAAGGAGATGTTTGCTGTGGTCTTCGCATTAGAGAAATTCCGATCATACTTGCTTGGTACGAAGGTGATAGTATATTCAGACCATGCTGCCCTTCGATACCTAATGAGCAAAAAAGATGCGAAGCCAAGACTTATCCGATGGGTTCTTCTGCTACAAGAATTTGATATTGAGGTCCGAGATAAAAAAGGAGCAGAAAACCTGGTCGCAGATCACCTGAGTAGGCTGCAAAACACTTCTGGAGAGGATCTGGTCGTTACTGAGGAGTTTCCCGATGAACAGTTATTCACAGTGACTTCAACATGGTCATGTCGAAACCCATGGTACGCGGATCTGGTCAATTTTATCACCCAGAATGGCTATCCACTTGGTATCACATCTGCCCAGCGCCATAAATTGAAGAATGATGCCAGGTATTATATTTGGGATGATCCATATTTATGAAAAATGTGTTCTGATTAGATTGTGCGAAGGTGCGTACCTGAATCTGAAATTTCTTCTATATTGCAATTTTGTCATGCATCTGCTTGTGGTGGCCATTTCGGCCCTAATAGGACAGCTAGGAAAGTGGTTGAATCTGGTTTTTACTGGCCTGACATTTTTCGAGATTCTTATGCATTTTGTAAAGCATGTGACAGGTGTCAAATGACTGGCAACATAGGCCGAAGAAATGAAATGCCTCAGACCTCGGTTATTGTTTGTGAAATATTTGATGTGTGGGGTATTGATTTCATGGGCCCTTTTCCATCATCATTTGGTTTCCAATACATTTTGTTAGCTGTCGATTATGTTTCGAAATGGGTAGAAGCAAAAGCTACTCGAACTAATGATTCTAAGGTTGTTGTCGATTTTGTGAAGGCTAATATCTTTGTCAGGTTCGGCACTCCAAAAGCAATCATTAGTGATCGCGGGACTCATTTCTGCAACAGAGTGTTTGCTGCATTGCTGAAGAAATATGGAGTTATGCACAAGACCTCCACGGCTTACCATCCTCAAACCAATGGGTTAGCAGAATTGTCCAATCGAGAGGTAAAGAGTATTTTGGAGAAGACTGTGAACTTCAGCAGGAAAGATTGGATCTGGCGCTTGGACGATGCTCTTTGGGCTTACCGCACTGCCTATAAAACGCCATTAAATATGTCTCCTTATAGACTTGTTTATGGCAAGGCCTGTCATCTGCCAGTGGAAGTTGAGCATCGAGCGTTTTGGGCTGTGAAGCAGTGCAACATGAATTTTGATGCTGCGGGGCAACAAAGGAAGTTGCAGATTCAGGAATTGGAAGAATTACGGAACCATGCTTTCGACAACGCAGTTACATACAAGGCCAAAACTAAAGCTTTTCACGACAAGCAGCTTGCTGAGAAGAAGTTTAAAGTCGGACAAAAGGTACTTTTATTTAATTCGACTTTGAAACTTTTTGCAGGGAAATTGTGATCCAAGTGGATTGGGCCTTTCGTGGTCACAAAGATCTATCCGTACGGTGCTGTGGATATTCAAAGCATGGAAACAGGAAAAATTTTCAAGGTGAATGGCCATCGTTTGAAGCCATTTTATGAAGGATTTCAGCCCCAATCCGTCGAAGTTAATTCTTTGAATGAACCTTTCTATAACTGAATGGGGCTCGTGTCGAGCTAACGACGTTAAACAAATGCGCTTCTTGGGAGACAACCCAAGGTTTGATTCCATTTTATTTTTCATCTTTTAATTTTTAGTTGTTCATAATTCTGTCAAGCTCCTGTTTCTCGACATTTTCCTTTTGAATTTTCTTCTAATATTTTGTGCTGTTGTTGGATGTCACTTGGTCGCAAGGTTTTTATTGTTTTGCAGGATAATATGGGCGCATCACCTCACAGCTCCACCATTACCTTGGCACATCACCTTAGAGAAGCTTTCTCTCACTCTTTACCTTTTTACTGTTCTTGTTTTTCATTTGCTAACATTGAGGACAATGTTTGGACTAAAGTGTGGGGGAAGGATATGAAAAATTTCAGGTTTTAGTGGATGCAGGATTCAGATTTTTCTTGGTTTTTGTGCTTCAAAGTGTCACACCTTTTTCTTGGTTTTTGTGCTTCAAAGTGTCACTCCCTTGCTCTTGCTTGAACTTGAAGATTTTCACTTGTACTTGCATGTTTTAGTTCAAAAAAAAACCCCATAAAACCCATAAAAATTTTAAAAAAAAACTTTTGAAAAACACAAAATGATTTTTCATTTTTGCATGTTTTTGCACCTTAAGTGTTTAGTTTTGTCTTTTGATCTCCCAATGATTGATAAGAATATGAGCATTATAGGTGAGAGTTAATCTGTGATATTTGAATCATGAACTTGATGAATGTGTTTTTATGTGAGTTTTAAGCTTGATAGCTTTTGGATTGATTTTGAAACTACACTGTGTTAAATTAATAGATGATTGTCCCATGTGAGCATTTGAATCTTAAACGCAATTCTTTGATGTGTGTTCATTCAATGCTTTGTATCTCTAGAACTTGCTTTATATCTTGTTGAGACTACACTTTTACATGCATGCATGAAGATGATAAAGGCACTTAGGATTTTAACCACTTGACCAAAAAGCCAACCCAAAGCATGTTATCCACTAGTGAGCCCATTTGAGCTTATTATCTGTTCTTTGCTTTACCATGTTTAACTTAACATTTTCTTAATTGATTTATCTTTCTAACCCTTATCATGGTTAGTAGAGCATGCTTGTTGAGTTAAACTTGTGAAAATTGCACATATAGGAATATCAGTGGTATATGACTTGTATTGTACTTGTTGTCAATGGGGGAAGGAATCGAAAAAAAATACGAAAAAGTTTGAGGCCGAGAAGAGAAAAGAAAGAAAAGGATTTCCCATGTGCTTGATTGATAAATGTTTGGGGAATAAAATTTCAAAAAAAAAAAACAAAGAGATGTGCTTAATTATTTGATGATATGCAGGATGCACACATATGTGTTGTTGATTATCTGTTATGCTCTACTCACTTTGATACTTAGCCTTTTCTTACCTTTCTTTTACCTTACCCCTAACCCGACCAAGTTGCATCCTTGTTTAAGACCTTTTGATTTATGTTGTGAATGTAATACTTAGTAGTGTATTCAAGATTGAAGAGCAAGCCTATGGTAGAGCATTGCATTGTTTGAATTTATGAGAGTTAAGACATATTTGAGCCATAAACATTTGAGTGTTGGAGTGTATGACAATGAGAGGACCTATTATTTTGACATGATGTAGATTTCCTCTAAGTCTATTGTGCTATCTTACTTGGCTCTTACATTTAAGTGAGTTCATTACTTTTATGAATTAAATGTCGCGGGTTCTTTCTTGTTTATAATCCTTGTATGTCTTTGATGTTGTTGGGAGGTTGGGAGAAAAATTTTGACACTTAAGAAAATGTTCCTTGCATTTGCATATTTATTTCTTTTTGTTTTTGCATCCATACTTAGTTTCTGCATTCTCGGTTTTCTTAGGCTTTCAAAATTTATGTTTTTAACCTTCCTCGAGGACGAGCAAGAGCTAAGTGTGGGGGATTTTGATGCAATCATATTTTTATATGTTTTTAGAACCTTATATTTAGCATTTTGCATGTGTTTTATGGATGTCTATGGCCTTTTTCATCATGCTTTATAATTATTAGAGCTTTAGACATATAATATACAACAAGTCCTTAATATGTTGAAATTAACACTGCTTTTGAATTTTTGACAGATTTGACCTGTGGATCTTTGGAAATTTGTATCTCGGGATTGGTTTATTAGAAAATTCTAAGATTTGGCAGGCATAATCTTGACTCATTGAAGAATGTTTCTACCAAGTTTCAGAATTTTTGGAGCTATTATTTGAGAGCAGTAAATTTGTGAAAACTGACATAAATAAGTCCACAAGCATGAGGAAAAGGGACGCACAACAAGAAAGGAGGACCAGCGTGGAGGATTTAAGTTGCAATTTTAATTCTCCAGGCAATTAGCTCCAGCAAAGGTTTTCTTTAAAATTGATTGAGAAATAAGCAAGCATCAGGTGGCATTTTAAAAGGGAAAATCACTAAATTGAATGGCCCAAGAATGACTGCACATGTGACGCACAACAGAGGGACTAATGAAGGAGACAGCTGGAGAAACGTAACTGGCTTGATGAGCAAATGAGACACACGCAACAAATTAGCAAGACACGACATGAGGCTGGAGGCGTCGTTTTGAAGTCAACTAATCAGGCGTTAATTTGCTAGCTTCAGACACAATAACAGTAGACAAGGAGGCTCCACCACCCTTATTCCTTCTGGTTGAAGCTCCAAGGGACAACGGCAACAACAGAAGACTCCAGCAATACACCAACTCTCCACTCAAAAAGCTCCAAGACACTCCAAGTTAACAAAGAAAGAAAAGGCAGAGGAGGGACGACTACATAGATGCGTAACTCACCAGGAAAAACAAGAGGCATCTGTTGGCTACAAAGGTTTAAAGAGTCAGTGAGTTCTGGGGGAAGACAAGAAAAAAACGTTAGAGACCAGCTGGAGGCGTGAATATGGGGGAGGAGCTCCAAGTGGGACACCAACAGCTAGCTACACGTTACACCAAGAACCAACTCTCCACTCATTCGATGAGAGCTCTCAACATTACACCAAGAAGAGGAGCGCCACCGCTGAAAAGCACAAAGAACCCCACCACACCAACTGGAGATGTGAAGAGCAGGGAAGAAACTAACAAGAACAATGCAGACATCAGCTAGAAGAAAAGAGGCATAGGGTGGTTTCAAGACAAAGAGAATAATACAAAAATCACGTGGAAGGAGGAGAGTTGAGGAGGAGTTAAAATGAAAAAAAAACAAAGAAGTATGGTTGTGTGCATGGGCTGTGCGTGAAGCAAGGAATGGGCGTGAAGAAGAAAATAAAAGGGAGTGTGTGCTGTACAAGTGGAAAAAAAAAATCAGATAACAAGGACGATACTCTCCACTTACGATTCTCCAACGTTGGCAGTGAAAGAAACACCCACGCAGAACAGGAGCCGACCACGCAACATACCAGAATAAAAGATACATACTAATGTTGCAGCTGTTTTTTTTTTTTGAGAGGGAATAACGTAACACCAGGAGTGGAGGCTTGCCAGCGTGAGTGTGTGTGAGTGTGTGAGTAAGTGAGGAGAAGAAGCTACAGTTGAGCAAGGGAACAGTAGCGTGAAGTCTAAGAGAAATAGGGCTGTGCGTGAAGTGTGTGAGAGTGAGAGTGGAGTGTGTGTTGTGCAAGAAAGAGAGTAAAAGATGAGGGCGTGAACTGCAGAAGGTGGCGTCGTTTTGGAAGCTGGAAGAGAAGAGAGGAGACTCATATTTGTCCAATTTGTAGAGGACACGCAGGCCCAAGGAGGAGCTGAGGTTTTAAAGAGAGGTAATGCTTAATTGTCTAATCCAAGCTACAGTAGACAAGTAGAGGAATAACAAGCCATAGAAAATAGAAAGCACAGGTGGAGGCAGCGTGAGGGACACCAAAACGCAGCAAGCACAAAGAGAGGAGAGCCAAAGGTTTTTAGTTGATGTGTGACCTTTATTGGTCACATCATCAACAATAAAGGAAGTGAAAAAAGTCTCGTACACACACGACAGTGGGCAGCAATCGGTGAAGTTTTATTTTTAATTTTAATTTTAATTTATTAATTTCAGTTTTATTAGTTAGAGACTAGTATTATGTGTGACTAATTTTTAATCTAGACAAGGTACTTTACGTTTGATGCATGTAATTTGTGAGACTCTCTTGGTTTAATTATTGTCGTTTATTTCTTGTGTTTATTTAATCTCTGCGCTTAATCGATTTATTATTGTTGAGTCTGTTGATTAATGAGGCCTGTTAATTAATTGACTTGATGATAAATTGCCGAATAGATTAGTTAATCCGTGATTGCTGTCTATCAAAGTGGCGAGTTAATTTCAATTAAGAAGTTAATGGGATTAAATAATTTAGTCTAAATAGATTGCGACTGTTCAGATTCTGTTGGCTAAGACGAGGGTCCATTAGAATTTATTGTTGCCATAGATTATATTTTGCGGAGCTTTACTCGGGAATAGTCTAATTGGTTAGGGTAATAATCTGCGGAGCTTTACTCGGGGTTATCGAATAATTATGAATGGATTGGTAGATTTGCGTTGTTCATGGTCTGCTATAACTTTGTCCATAGGAATGAACGAAATTCATATTTTTGAGTCTATGATCGAATTACAGTATCAAACGGGAGAGTACCTTGGCTAGGCTTTTATTCATATTATTTTCAATCTTTAATTTTAATTTCTTTCTACGTGATTTCGTGTTTTAAATTTAATCGTTCCCAAATCAATTATTTTTATTTTTATTTTTATTATTTTATTTTTTATTTTATTTTCGATTTCACACAAATAAATAATTACTACACTGGTCTCTGTGGTTCGACCTTATTCACCACTTTACTCGCTTAAGTGTTCTAGAGTAGGAATTTATTTTTGTTGGTTTGACACGCCATCAGTATCCAGGTGGATCCTCACAAGATAGAGGCAGTTATGAGTTGGGAGATTCCGAGGAGTGTGCCAGAGTTGCGGAGTTTCCTAGGATTGGCCGGATATTACTGGAGGTTCGTCAAGGGGTTTTCGTTGATCTCCGCCCCTTTGACGAAGCTATTGAGGAAGAATGTGCCGTTTAGATGGTCTGAGGAGTGCCAGAAGAGCTTTGAGGAGCTGAAACATCGGTTGACGACTGCACCGGTGTTAGGCATTCCTTCTGGTACTGGAGGCTTTGTGGTTTACAGTGATGCCTCGCATCAGGGTTTGGGATGTGTATTGATGCAGCATGGGAGAGTTATAACGTATGCCTCGAGACAGTTGAGGTCTCACGAGGTAAATTATCCAGTGCATGACTTGGAGTTGGCCGCAGTTGTGTTTGCTCTGAAGATCTGGAGACATTATCTGTATGGGGAGACGTTCCAGATCTTCACTGATCATAAGAGTTTGAGGTATCTGTTGAGTCAGAGAGAGCTCAATCTGAGACAACATTTCTGGTGGCCTGGTATAAAGAGGCAAGTGGCAGAGTATGTTTCCAGGTGTCTGATCTGTCAATAGGTTAAGGCAGAGCATCAGGCTCCAGTGGGGAAGTTGCATTCGTTGCCCATTCCGGAGTGGAAATGGGAGCGAATTACCATGGATTTTGTGATGGGGTTGCCTAGGACACCGAGGCAGCATGATGCTATCTGGGTCATAGTGGACCGATTGACCAAATTGGCTCACTTATTGCCAGTGAGGGAGAGCAATACTCTTGATCAGTTGGCCCAGAAGTATATAGCAGAGATTGTACGGTTGCATGGGGTTCCGTTGTCGATAGTCTCAGACAGGGATCCCAGGTTCACTTCGAGATTTTGGAAGAGCCTACAGATTGCTATGGGTACGAGGTTGAACTTCAGTACATCGTTTCATCCTCAGACAGATGGGCAGAGTGAGAGGACGATTAAGACTGTTGAAGATATGCTTCGAGCTTGTGTATTGAAGTTCAGAGGATCATAGGATCAGTATTTGGCACTGATCGAGTTTGCATATAATAATCAGTATCAGAGTAGTATTGGGATGGCACCGTATGAGGCCTTGTATGGGAGGCCGTGTCGATCGCCACTGTATTGGGATGAAGAGGGTATGAGATCGATTGAGGGTCCCGAGCTGATTCAGGATACAGTGGATAAGGTACAGTTGATCCAAAGTCGCATCAAGGCAGCTCAGGACAGACAGAAGAGCTTTGTGGATCAGCATCGGCGAGAGATGAAGTACAGTGTAGGAGACAGAGTGTTTCTCCGAGTGTCTCATTGGAAAGGAGTACTGAGGTTGGCCGTAAGGGCAAGTTGAGCCCTCGGTATATCGGTCCGTATGAGATCCTTGAGAGGATAGGACCGTTGGCTTACAGATTGGCGTTACCGAGTGAGATGTCCCAGTTGCATGACGTGTTTCATGTTAGTATGCTCCGACGGTACCATTCCGACCCGACGCATGTGATTCCGGCTCAGGAGATTGAGATAGACAGTGATTTGAGTTATATTGAGGAGACGGTACAGATTATAGGATCACGGGTCAAGCAGCTAAAGAACAGGGTGATTTCATTGGTGAAAGTCCTTTGGAAGAACCACTCTTCTAAGGAAGCTACATGGGAGACTGAGGAGCATATGAGGAGTCAGTATCCTCATTTATTCAATCGGACAGGTATTAAATTTCGAGGACAAAATTTTTATTAGGAGGGGTGAATTGTAACATCCCGTTACTGATAGCAAGGGTATTTTGGTAATATTGGGTCAGACTGATAGGTTTCATTGCATTCACTGATTGAGTATGTTACTGGCCTCTGATCATAGAGGAACAGGTTTATTGCATATGCACTTATTCATAGGTACATGCATTCATAATTTTCCGGCATTTTAATTGTGAGTAAGAATTGATTGGAATGTGGACTGATTGAACTGACTGGATTATGATTGATTGAGAAATTAGGAGTAAGTGGGCTTGAATGACTGATTTAGAATAGTCTAAGAGTGATTGGCTATTGATAGTGGCTTATAGGAAATTTTCAGGAAATTCGAGAGAAAATACCCGGACCGGAAATTTTCGAGTGATGAATCGATTATTTGTATAATCTTGAAAGAATTGTCCAATGGCAATGAAAAAATTAGAGTTATACTGTTAGGAAATAAAAATGTTGAGCCATTGAAATTTAGAGATTGAAATTTAGAGTGATTTGGAGACCTATGTCTATAAATAGCTAGGTCTGAATTTTGGGGATTTTCACCCTAAGGCTTAGCGTTTCTTCTCTTTCTCCTCCCACGGTGTTCTTCGATTTCTTCCATCGGTGAGGATTCTTCGATCTTTTCTTATGGTTTTCTTCTCATTGTGCTAAGCTAACTTGTCATTGTGATTGATGAAGGTTGAGAAGCTTGAGAGTGGTTTATTGTTGAGTTTGAAAGATTTTAGGGTTTACGGTGATTTGAGGGATTTGTGGATTGAGGCTGTGATTGGTAAGTTTTTATGGCTTTAATGTTGTTATTAATGGTTGTTCCATGCATTTATGGCATTTATGGTGAAGATTGAGTAGTTAGGATGTTAAATGTTGAGTTTACAGAGCATTAATGGCGGAAATCGATCGAAGAAGACGATCGGGCCTTCGTACGTCACGACGAGCGCGCAGAGACGTGAGGGCTTCGTCACGACGAATAATGATTTATTTGTCGCAACGAGCTCGGCTGGACGTCGCGACGAGTGTGGATTTATTCGTCGCGAAGAGCGGTCTCCACGTCGCGACGAACGGACTTCTTCACGTCGCGTCGAGCGGCCGTAGGTCGCGGCGAGGGATGGAAATTCTGAATGGATGAGTGTTAGTTTATTGGGCATAATTTATGGTATAGACCTTCAATTGAGGTGATTCCTGATTCATTATGAACTAGGGATAGAGGCCTACTATTGAGGATAATTTTGAGGATTGGAATTTAATTTAAATGGTATTGATTCATAGAGAATAAGGTCAATTATGGTTCATAATGTGACCTAAGTATTGAATTGAGACAATTGGAGTGTTAATTGGGATTTTCAATAGAGGTTTTGACCGAATGGTTATGGAATTGCTATAGGGTATATGAATTGAGAAAATTGAACAGAATTTTATGATTGGATCAGTTATTGTCGATCAATTGAGCGAAGAGTTAGAATGGGACATAAGATTTCAAAATTGGGTTTTAGTGCCGGGAAAATTATGAACATGCATTGTACATAATTTCATCGAGACATATGCATCACTGAATTGTTTAATTGAGCATCTAGTAATGGGACTGTATTTTACTATTATAGAGGCGCCGTTGGATCGTCATTCCACGGACATTGCTGGGACTTCCAGGCAGTAGCTCGGAAGTTACAGGTGAGTAACCTAGTTGGTTTCTCAAATTCCTAATTGTCGAAATGCTCAATGTGAAATTGCATGATTACTGGAATGTACATGATAGAATGGCATGATTTTACTGTATTGGATTGGACTACTGCATGACACTGAGAAATGCAATACTGGGCTTTTATAGCCATACACTAAATTACTGAACACTGCATCACATGCATAAATGCATGATCAGATAATGAATATGTGACCCAAGTTGCTATTATCACTGAAAAGAGCCTCGAGCTCGAACATCGATCTTGACCGTCTCGAGCCCGAGGGAGAAATCGACGCGTCCCCATCTGAATCTTGGTGAGCACTTGGGCACAACACTGAATAATTAGAAAAGAGTCTCATATGCATTGTATACACATGACTGATTGAATTGTGACACTTACTGAATTATGTGATGATGTGAGAGATTGCAAATTGTTACATGCCATCAGAATCGCTGTATAATATCGTAAATTTTGATATGATACTGTAAATTGTTATATGCTATTGTAAATGGTTATTTGATACTGCAAACTGCTATAGGTTACTGTAAATTGTATATACTAATTGTATCTTATTGTGCCGTGCTGTACGCAATCTGCATAATGCATGATTTGAGTGAACCATCAATGATGGTTTCTCACTGAGTTCGCAAACTCACCCAAAATTGCATCTAATTTTTCAGGACTGTTAGAGTAGACTCCTAGCTTCGGAGATAGTCTTTTCTTGCCGTGCGAGCGTGCTGGCAAGAGAAGCGATGGCGCACAGGTCGGTCAGCTGGGTTGGACTTTTGTGGATGACTTAGGATATATGCTTGTATCAGTTTCTTTTTTGGTTTTGTTTAGGGGACTGATAGACTTGTCTATTCTGGTATTGGATGACTGTATTGAGATTATTTTGGATTTTAAAATTTACTGATTTCTGATATAATATGGTTTTGTTTATTGTGATGCCATGTGGATATTAGTGGAGATTTTTGGTAGTGCACCTTTATCGTGGAATACGTGTCGGAGCGACTTTCGGCCGTCTCGATGTGTACCATACGGTGAGGGGGCGCTACAGACAACTTAATTATGAAAGATACAATTAATTATGAAAGATATTAAATTGTCACAATTACTATTGTATTAGTGACAAAAAGATAAATCATTACAGTTAATCTAAACAATAGTGTCAATAAATTATCTTGTCACAAAAAACCTCGTATTTGTGACGAAACAATAGTTAGTCAAAAAAAATTGTCACTAAATGTCTTAACTCTTGTAGTGTTAATAAGATATTATTATAAGATATTATTTTGTTATGTTAATTAGAATTTTCTCTTTTATTTTGGATATATTTTAGTGCTTAAATAGGAAATTAGTGTTTGTTTTGTTTTAGAAAATGAAAAGTGGAGATTGCATAAATTTGGAGCATTATTGGTGAAAATCACGAATTTTAGAAAAATTATTACAGTGGATAAGGGAAGATCTTACCTAATACTATATTCACTTAAAGAGTTGGAACTTAAATAGAACATTACTTTCCATCTCTCTTGTGTAGGGATTTGGATTTGTTTTAAATAAAGATCTTTACAAGATAGAAAGAGACTAAGTTTAGAGTAGGAATGGAGAAAAAGAGATGTCTTTCACCTTCTTCAATGTTCTCTTTTTGTTTTCTTCTTAGTTTTCTCTCAATCTTTCACCTTTTCTTTTGTTTTTGGTGTTGGAATTAAAGTTATGTGACTAAAGCCAAATATTCTAATTAAATAGGATTCAAAAGTTTAGTTGTAACTTTGTGATGTTTTTTCTAAACTTATATTCACGTTTTAATTCAAGTATTTATCATTTTATGTTCTTATGCTTTAAACATAATTAATATTGATTGATCTGAAAAATTAATTTGATGTTGAATATTTTACGCTTATCTATGAATTTAGTGATTCGTAATTGTCATGAAGGATTGGTATAAATAGCAAATACAATATTTATGAATTTACATATTTAATTTATGATAAACTAGAAAACTAAGTTGAATATTTATAGCTAGAATAGTTACAACTATCTCGATTATTTAATTTAAGGTCTAGTCTTTTCACTAAGTTTATTACTATCATTTAATTGATATGGAATATTATCATAGTCAATCAATTGATGGTAAGTTGTGATTTGAATGTTTGAGTTTGAATAATTAATTTATGAAAATTGGAGAATTATTATAGTTATCCTAGTATGTTTCAATCTAACCGCTTGAATTGTGAAAATTATTATTTTAGATTAATGATTAATGTTACGCTTAGATGAGATATTTCCTTCAATCATAGTTAAGTACTCTTGAATTTCTCACTTTTATATTATGTTGATTTAATTTGATTTTTATTAATGTTAGTTAAATAGTTAATTAATCATAAACTCCCACTTTATTTTATGAATTGAAATTAATAAATTAGTGCTTATTTATCTTATGATTCACCTAGTTTATGATTATTACAAGAAGTTAGAGAATCATAATTAATTTTATGTTAGTGAATCGAAATTACTTTTGAGGGCTTTCACAAACCGATCACACCTCTATTTGTTAAACACTTGAAGAGAGAATATTAGAGAGCAAGATGGAAATAAAACTAGTACATAAAAATTGTGAAGTCATGATAAGAGAGTATAAGGTTAAGATAGATCTAGTAGTGCTCGGGACGAGTGATTCTAATATTATATTAAGGATGGATGAGTTATTTTTACATTTTTCTTCTGTTAATTGTCATGAGAAGTGGGTGACATTTAGAAAACTTAAAGCAAAATAGTTTTATTTTCTAAGAAATAGTTTTGGGACATCTATCAACTTTATTTCTTGAATGGGTGCAAAAAGATTATTGAGGAAGAAGTACAAAAAATATTCAGCCAATGTGTCAGAGCAAAGGCTAGGAGAATGACGATACGAACAAGATTTCACTTTACAATGAATTTCCAAATATTTCTTTGGAGTTGTCAAGTAGTTAAAATTTTTTGGAGCATTATATGAGTGGATGTGATATTGCTTTTTATGTATCAATAGCTAATATGTTAATCTTATTTGTTATTTATTTATATATATTTATTTATTTATAATTTTATAGTATTTTCATGTTATATTACAAATGAGTATATAGGAAATATCGTTCTTAACAAATAGAGGTAAAATTACATACTATTAGACCTCCTAGATCATGTCTTTTAGTCATATTCTTACTGAGTATTATTGTTGTTTGTAATAACTAATATCTTAATACATAATTTAAAAGTGACATATAAATGTTTAAAAGATGTGATTTTCGATTATGTGAATGAATTCGTTAGATGAACTTTTAAGCGAAATTGACGGAAATTAAATTTGAATGTTTTATTTTGAGCTGAAGTTTTCCTTAAGATGATTTTATGATTGGAACATATTTTATTTGGTTTTCAAAAAAGCATTATTTTGAAATAATGTTCGAGATTGGAACATTTCTTTGAATATTATATGAATTATATCGATCTATAAGCAGGAGATGATAATGATAGAAATTTGAGTATTGGGTACTCATGATTTAGCAGCTGCCACTTTTAACTTAGCCAAGAGTTCTATGTGTGATATGTATACGCATACATTTATATTATGCATATTTCGGTGGGGGACGTTCAATTGAAATGATGAATAGCTTGTGATATATTTTATTATTGATTTTCAAATAAGATTTATGCTGTTTTAAACGGAGCCTTTCCGAAGGTCAACGAAATTAACAAGTTAAAATGACAGGATGAAATCCATACCTTTAAATTATTATTTTTCATTTTTTATTTTATATTAAAGAGGTTCCAAGGCTTGTAAGATTTTTATATGAATATTCCGAGGGATGATTATATTTTGATGCATTTTTAAATAGGTTCCAAAGGCTTTTAAGATTCAATACCGCTACATTAAATCCTATACTTGTAAATATGGCTAAAAAAATCCAGACTCTTAACTGATGTTAATGAACTCAAATTCGAACACAATTGAAATCAAACTCACACTAGATTAATTTTTTAACCCAATTAATTTTAAGCAATTTAAGCCAACCCCAACCAAAATAAATGAGCTAAAATAAGTTGGCTCAGACTTGAGTATTCTGCTTCAATCCTGAAGTATTCCAGTTTCTACTTGCTTCTAAACAAAATGCACTACATGACCGTTAATTGACCCTAATTTTGCCCAAACCAACCATACTTAGCTAATAGATAACCAATCAACCACACGAGATTCAATCATCATCAAATAGGATTGAACAATTTCCAGCAATAGTAATTAATCATTAGCATTGTCAAGACGTTCTAGAATTATAAATGAGTTTCTATATGAAAATTTTCACAAATTTTCAAAATTATATAGCTTTAAAATGATGGTACATCATTGCCACTTATCCGCCATAAACACAGTCTGAGCTTCACTCGGAGAAACAAAATATGGAAGAGGTAAGAAGTCCACCGGTAATAGCTATTATAGAGCTACAAACTTGTATGTGAACACACCAAGAGTACATAAAATATATTTAAAGACTAACATTTCAGCTACCCCACCACATCACTCTTCTCTTGCAGAAGGATCCGTTCCAGTTGATGGGCTATCGGCAAAATACTCTTGGTGCTTCACATTAACACCATGCTGCTCATACAATTACATAAACAGAATCATTATGACAAATCAGAGACTACACAAGTCATAAGATGAATGGACAATCCATAAAGGCGGGAATGGATGCATGTAAATGTACCGATTCATGGGTCCAGAAAACAAATAAAAGGAAATCATGCGTTATCTTTTAACAAACTAATACAACTTGATCATTCTGTATTTGAAAGTGGCATCTCATCCTGACCCAAAATTGAAACTAATTTCAGAATGACGTGGACCTATATTGCAAGATTAGGGATGCCATGTTCCTCCCAAAACAATGACAAAATACACAGAAAAGAGAGAATTGGGGCCAAAGATGGGGTTAAATACACAGTTGGCCAGCATATAAGTCCAAGTACTAGTAGACAAGAAGATCAAGTCTCTGAGGGAATTACTGGCAAACTAATTTTGTAAGACAGTGCTTTCATATTCACATGATTTTAAGCTCTTCTTAAGGATATGCAGTATAACAGCCTTTCTATATACCACTAAATGAATAAACTAAAAGTAAAGCCATCAAATTAGATAATTATTCCACTTGTTACTATCGCAATATGTTTTGCAAACCAAGGATTCCAGGAAAGAATGTCCGTTCCCTCTTTTTCATTCACAAACATATACACATTTCAGCAACAATTTACTTCATTATCTGGTCAAAATAGACAACTTCTGATCCAATAAGGAACAAATAGGCTTGTAAGATATAAACAAAGTTTGTAGGAATTACATATTGAGATAGTGAGGACCAAAAGAAAAGGAAACAAGAAAAAAGCAAAAAGAAGCCTTTTTTTTATCTCAAAATGAAGTTTGATATGCAAAAAGTATTTAAAAAAACAAAAAATCTGAGCTTACCTCCCGTAGTGCCTTGGACAAGTCCTCCATTGTCAATATCAGCCGCTTGTCCTGTTTACCCAGTACAGTTACTGTCAGTTTAAAGGGGCACATGTATACAGAAAATACAAAATTAAAATACTGGACCGCAATACACCTTCTGCTGCTTCTCCCTCTTGTCCTTGACAACTGCTGCTTGGCGTGCCTTGCATTGCCTGTGTAAGACACGATACATGAAAAACATTAATTAAGATGGTTGGCTTAATGTTTGAAAGGCTGTAAATCCAATATCTGGGAATCCATCAAACTATATACTTCGTTTTTGAGACAGCATTCCCATAGACAGTTCGGATTGCAGTACCGATGCAACAGCCTATTTCAATTGCTTGGCATTATATATGTCAGGTGCAAAATTGAATTAGAGGTATTATGTTAGGTTTACTATAATGTCTGATGCATACATGTACCGACTCAAGGCAATTCAAGTTGAAGGTATAATCAGACAAACGTTAAGCTATTGATATACTAGTGTCCGTGCACTTCAAATTAATAAATTAGCGCAAAACTTCAACTCACAATACCAATCCACATCTTAAAACCAGCGACGAAACTCTTGATCAAACTCAATGTTCAATGCCTAAAATATAATACCCATAATTTTCACCCAAAATCCATCACCCCCCTGATTGCTAATATGCAGAACAAAGAAGTCACGGTAAGTAGTCAAACGTATACGTACTGCAGAGCATCACTTGCAACTTCGGAAACAAACTTCTGAGTAGCAACAGCCACTAATCTGACCCTGAAATTCACCATATTCCAAAGCACAAAATACAAAAGAACGCACATGAGTAGTACACACAAAGAAAATTTTCCTAAAATTCGTAATTTTTTTCTTTTAGAAAAGGAAAAAGAGGTAGGTACCTACAATCGGACATCGGGACACTGAAACCCACTCTTGGCTAAGTAATGCTCCACCAGTTCGTCTGGTATCTGTCAAATTAAAAAAAGATCATAAAGAACAGAAATTACAAGAACCCAAAATCAATTCCAAGTGCGTGTTAATAATAGTTACAGTGGGGGTGTATTCCATCAAGTTGGCCAGAAATTCAGTGATAGCACCGTCGTCCTCATGTCTACCCTCCGTCGATTGTTGGGTGTTGCTGTTAGCGTGATTCATATTTCTGAATCTCTCCCTCGACGTAGGGTTTGCTCTATTCTATTTATTAATTTCTTTTCTTTTAGGTTGAGTTGCTTATCAAGGACGGGCTTGGCTGTCTTGGGTATATAAAATCAGCCCGGTTCACTGGTTTAGGTCGGTTTTCTAATAACCGGTTTTCAGGCATTTCCAGTAAGATATATTATCCACAATTAGAGCATTAAGGTAATAAAGTACGGGCAGCTAAGAAAATAATTCTGTTCAAGTTTTAGCTATTTGACGAGACCGACCCCAACGTTACAAAACATCAAAGCAAATATAATTATAATAAGGGTAAACAAATATAGGACTAGTTTTAAAATTTTTAAATTTAAGATTCCCAACTTTTCTTAAATTTCAGTTAAAATACAATTTTAAAATTTAAGATTCTCCAAATTTTAAATTTTAATTAAAAATACTTTTTAAAATTTTAGTTAAAAAGAAGAACAAAACATATATGGTATAAACATCATATATATGGACTAATCAAATATTACTTATGGTTGGCCTAATATATTGGCCAAGTCCAATATTACGGTAGATCGATCAATCTCACAACCACGCTTAATCTCTATCTAATCTATATATCCACGTTTCCATTAGCATAGAAAATCTCCCACGCACGTCGTAAAAACGAAAGACCCAAAACCTAGCAGAAAACGTATATAAGGTATTATTCTCTCATAACCAAGTGCAAGATCATAACCTAGTTGTTTTCTACGATCCAGATAACCTCACCTCCACCAAAGACTTACTTGAGCGTCGGAGGGCAAATCGGATTTCACCCCGACGTGCCTTCCCTTTGTTTTGGGAGACTTTTCACCAAGATCGCTTCAATGTACATCGAGACATGGATCGAATGGTAATAACCGATTCAAATGAATCCGTGAGAACCATTTAGCGCCCACCGTGGGGCCCGACGTCCGAAACCACGCCCGTAACCACTCAAATCAATGCGGCGGCAACGAATCTGGACGTGGCCATTGTCGCGGCTCTGGCGATCTGTGCTTAGGTTTCTGTTGCTACCATTATACTGCTTTGCACTACATGTCTCACGCACGGAATCCTCACATCCGAATGATCGGCAGACCTCGGACTTTTGAGCGAAGAGGAACAGAGCGGTCATGGAGGATAATGTCGCGTTCGACACACATACAAATCCCCAAAGACCGTCGAAGCGCACCCTCCTCGTGCAAGCACCACTTTGACTCGAAGCGATATAGGAGGCCGCGAATTTGTTGATCCGACAAATCTTGCGATCTCACCAGCAACAAGAACCACCCCAGAGACCGCCGCAAGACGCCCAACCGCCTCGACAAACTAGCGTGATAAACGATCATCGCTATTTGAAGCCCTAGAAAAATCGCGATGATCGGTCTCACGCGGTTATGAAGTTATCAAACAGATCGCTTGCGTCGGTAAATCTGACTCTCCCTTTACTTGGAGATCTTGGATAGTCTCCCAAATACCGCACAAAAATACCAACACCCGAGAAGTATAATGGGAAGACCGACTTCGACTACATGCAAGACTTCCATCCACGATGAGCCTACATTGCGTTAGGACGCTATCCAATGCAAGGCTTTCATGCTGACTTTCCAAGAGGGAGCTGGCGATGGTTCAACAACTTACCCCAATGCTATATAACATGCTTGAAGATTTCGGATCGCTCTTCCCGAACCAATTCGCCACCATGAAGGCCAATCGCAGAAGACGGCTTTGGAGGTGATGCAACTCACCCAAGGAAGGAATGAGAGTTTGCGGAGTTCATCACTCGGTTTAATAATGAAGCGGTCGAGGTACCCGACCTCACTGCTTTCGTCTATCTTGGCCGCCTCACGAGCAATCTGAGAGACGAGGAGTTCAAAAGTCGCTAGCCTCGATCACCCGATCTATTCAGAGATCGGATCTGAAAGCGGATAAGTACATTCACCGAGGAGGTGTTAAAAACACAAAACGCCGAAAGCGCACGATCATGGTCGAGTGGTAGGCCGGATGAGCCTCACAAAACGAGAGACCAATCGACTGGAGAAAGCCGAAGCGAGCATTGGAATCAACAAGACTTTACCCCACTTAACAAATGATACGCGGAAGTCTTGACGGCTATGATAGCGGAGGAAACTATCCGAGAGCCCTAAAATGAAAACCCCTACGGGGACGAAACACTAGTGTATTGCCGTTTTCACAAAGAAGTCGGACATGACACTAAGATTGGCGGCAATTGAAGAAAGAGATTGAATTGCTCATACTGAAGGGAAGATTAGGCCGATTTGTGAAACAAGGGCAAAATGCCGACAGGACAATCGATGTAGAACAATTGTCGGCCAAACAATAGGCGACCACCCCGAGGCGAAATGACAGAATGACGGGAGGCGAACACTAATGCCGATAACCAACAAGAAGGAAGAGGGCGGTCGAGGAAAGAACGAGCGAAATGCCGAACAACAGATGTCCAGGCCACCGGGGTCATAAACACAATATTCGGTGGAAATGCGGTGGGGATCCACCACTAAAGGCAGAAAAGATACGCCAAACAATTCGGCGAAGACGTGCCCATCAAGAAGCCGAAAGAGAACGACGGAATGATTTCTTTCGACGAGTCGGACTAAATGGAGTAAATTGCCCGCATGATGACGCCTCGTCAGTAAACCTTAATATGGACGATTCTGGTGAAACGGGTGATGATAGACACGGCATTTCGGTCGACCGCTATATTACGAGGCTTTCAAGCGGATGAAGGTGCCCAAGAGCGCTTACTACCTACTGGACGGCCCCATCGAGGAGTGACCGGGGCGTCCACCCGCTCGCTCGGGTAAATTTGAAAGTGAAGTTCGGCGAAGCCATGTCAAGTAGAAAGGAACGTTGAGTTCTTAGTCGTTAAATTCCATGGGCGATAACGCGATAATCGGCCGGCTACAAAAATGCCCTTAGATCGGTCGTCTCCACTTACTACCGGTCATGAAATTTCCGACACCTCGCGAGTCGGAGTTGTCGAGGCCAACAGAAAATTGCTAGAGAATGCTATTTAGCGGAGACGAAGACATTAGATGGTACGGTAGTACTTACGAGCTCTCTTGATGTGAGAGCCGACGAAAAGGTGGAAAGGATAAA
Organism: Erythroxylum novogranatense; assembly: GCA_029891385.1. Lineage (NCBI taxonomy): Eukaryota > Viridiplantae > Streptophyta > Magnoliopsida > Malpighiales > Erythroxylaceae > Erythroxylum > Erythroxylum novogranatense. Next base: position 91,519,858 of record CM057230.1, read on the forward strand.
TCCGGTGGAAGAAACGCAAAGAGTCGTCTTTGGATGAAGCCGACCTCTCTAAATTTACAAACCTAGGCTCGGCCGCAGGAGACTGGTTAAAGAAATCACGGACTGTCTGGCGGAGAATAAATCAGTCTTCGCCTGGGTACCAAGCGACATGCCCGGAATCTCTCGATCGGTCACATCTCACTCCCTCGGCATTCGACATGACTATAAGCCGATCAGACAAAAGAAGCGATGCCACAGCAAAGAACGACAGGGGGTGATCAAGAAGGAAGTAGCGAAACTGCTAGAGGCCGGATTCATCCGAGAAGTCAAATACCCGGAGTGGCTCGCCAACGTGGTGTTGGTAAAAAGAAGAACGGAAATGGAGAATGTGTATAGACTTCACCGACCAACAAAGCGTGTCCAAAGGATGACTTCCACGCTAAGATCGATCGGTTGGTGGACTCCACTTGAGGCACGAGCGCTCGACTTCTGGATGCCTTCTCGGGCTATCATCAGATCCAAATGAGCCTGGAAGACGAAGAAAAGACCGCCTTCATAACCGACCAAGGCACTTTTTGCTACCAAGTAATGCCTTTCGGTCTGAAAAACGCCGGGGCGACCTATCAACGGCTCGTCACAGAAGTCTTTAAACAACAGATAGGCCGGACGGTGGAAGCTTATGTGGATGATATGGTGGTAAAGAGTAAGACGGCCGCGGAGCATGTGCGAGATCTCAAAGAAGTCTTTCAGACTTTAAATAAGTTCCAGATGAAGCTAAATCCGGAAAAATGCGTCTTGGTAGCATCCAAAAATTCACAGGGTTTATGATCACTTTGGGGGGATCGAAGCCAATCCGAGAAGATTGAAGCCATCATACGATGTCCTCGCCACAATGCTTGAAAGACGTGCGATTCTCGACCGGTCGGGTTTCACGAAAGCGATTTATTTCTAGATTGGGAGACAAGTGCCTCCTATTTTCAAGGTCCCGAGGAAAGCAAATGTAACCCGCCCAATGGCGGATGAGTGTGAAAAAGCTTTCCAACACTTGAAACAATATTTGTCTAGACCGCCCGTTCTGCAAAGCCCGGCTGAGGGGGAAACCCTGATTCTATATTTGGCCGTCACGGAAGGGTCGATCAACATGCAGTACTTATTCGATCCGAAGGAGGCGAGCAACACCGCCTACTACGCCGAAAAAGTGTTGACCGCCGAAACGCGATCTGGCCCATAGAGAAGCTAACACTCTCTTTGATAATGGCGGCCGAAAGTCGAGACCTTACTTCCAAAGTCATACCGCTGAGGTATGGACCGATCAACCTCTCGGCGGTGCCTCCAAAAGCCCAAACCTCGGGTCGGTGATAAAGTGGGCGGTAGAACTAGGAGAGTTCGATATTCAATACAAGCCCCGCGACGACCATCAAAGCACAAGTGTTGGCGATTTCATTGCGAGAGATGAGCCAACCGAGCTCGAAGACGAGCGGTTCCCTCTTTGGAATTTGTTCGTCGACGGGTCATCCAATCCGAGGGATGCGGAGCGGGAGTAGTGCTAATTAGCCCGCCACGGATGAGAAAGTGGAGTACGCCTTCTACCGGAATTCAAGGCCTCAATAATGAAGCAGTCTGAGGCTTTGATAGCCGCCTCAACTAGCCAGGAGATGGAAATACGGCATTTGAAGATATATAGTGATAGCCAGTGGTGGTCGGCCAAGTCACCGGGAGTATGAGGCGAGGAAATAACATGATCAAGTATCTCGAAATGGTAAAGCAAGAATTGAGCAACTTCGGACAATATTCGATCGGTGAGTAGAGCGAGCTCGAAATGCTAGAGGCGGACGCGCTCTCAAAATAGCTTCCGATCGTGATCCGTAAACAATATTCAGTCGAACGACTAGACCGTCCTAGCATCCGAAAGCCGATGAAGTTCTTAACATAAATACCGATCGACCGGCTGGACGGAACCGATCATGCAATACCTTTTAGAAGGAAAGCAACCGAAGACCCATCGAGTCCGGAAGTTAAGGAGGAAGGCGGCGAATATACTGGCCGTCAATGATGTTCTCAGATATAGCGGTCCCACGACCGCCGCTACTTGATGCTCGAATGAGGAAGAAGCCGAAGCGGCAATGGTCAAGTCCATGAAGGGATGTCTGGAAATCACATAGGGGCGGGAGGTTAGCTCACCGGTTGATCGAGCGAGGTACCATCGCCAACGATGAGAAGAGATTGTCAGAAAAAGGTCGACCGGTGCGAAGCCTGCCAGAGAAATAGCAGCCTGTCTCACCAACCGGCCGAACGAATGAAGATCGTAAGTCATCCTATCCCTTTCGCTCAGTAGGGAATGGATATACTGGGGCCTTTCCCCCTCGGTCTCGGACAAAAGAAATTCTTGATAGTGGCAATGGAATATTTCACCAAGTGGGTAGAAGCGGAATCTGTCGCTACAATAACCGAGGGAAAAATGGAAAGCTTCATAAAGAAGAACATACTGTGCCGTTTTGGAATGCCTATGGTGTTGATCACAGATAATGGCCGGCAGTTCGACAATGACAAATTTAGAGATTTCTGCAATCAGCTAAAGATCGAGCTACGGTTAACTTCGGTCGCCCATCCCCAAAGTAACGGTCTCGCAGAAAACACCAACAAAAAGATAATGAACGCCTCGAAAGCGCTGAGACGGAGAAAGACTTGGGTAGAGGAAGTAGATGAAGTATTGTGGGCGTATAGAACCACACAAACGGAGCCACAAAGCTAAACGCCATTTCGGATGACCTTCGAGCGAAGCTTTGGTCCCGTTGAGGCGGCATTGCTAATCGAGAGGTGTCGGGTTACGAGGAAGAGCAAAATGACGAGGCCCGCAGAAGCAGAGCTCGTTCTCCCTAGCGAGGACGGAGAAAGGGCGTACCGCCGCTCGAAGCCATCGAGCAAAAGGCGACTAAGTTCTACAATGAAGGTCAAGCGAAAGCGATGTAAAGGTCGGAGGATCGTCCTTGAAAAGCCGAGGCGGCCGGAAAGCATCCCGAAAGCTTCGGACGACGTGGAAGGACCTATCGAGTGATTAAGCAAGCGGGCATGGTTCTTACATCCTTAGCGATGAGAAAGGAAAATTCTACCAAGGCCATGGAATTCACGTAACTTGAAAGCTTTCTACCAATAGATAAGTATTCATGCTAGTTAATCTTTCTTTGTTATCATTTTGTATACATGTGGGTACCTTTTTCCGCCCTTGCCAGCAGGTTTTTAACGCCCACACCCTCGTTATCATCAATAAAGGGTTTTTCAGATTTCTTGGCAATAACAAAGTTACATTACATTTGGCAAAGAGTAGAAAATCCAATTAACCACCGCCGGCAAATCTCCATAGATCGACCATTGCCGATCGGTCGCCAGACGAGATCCACGGGCGCCATCACTATGGCTCGGTATCTCCTTAGATCGATCATTGTCGATCGGTCGCCAGACGAGATCCAGGGCGCCATCACTATGGCTCGGTATCTCCTTAGATCGACCATTGTCGATCGGTCGCCAGACGAGATCCTCGACGCCATCACTATGGCTCGGTATCTCCTTAGATCGACCTCGGTCGATCGGTCGCGAGACGAGATCCAGGACGCCATCACTATGGCTCGGTATCTCCTTAGATCGATCATTGTCGATCGGTCGCCAGACGAGATCCTCGGGGCGCCATCACTATGGCTCGGTATCTCCTTAGATCGACCTCGATCGATCGGTCGCCAGACGAGATCCAGGGCGCCATCACTATGGCTCGGTATCTCCTTAGATCGACCTCGGTCGATCGGTCGCCAGACGAGATCCACGACGCCATCACTATGGCTCGGTATCTCCTTAGATCGACCTCGATCGATCGGTCGCCAGACGAGATCCTCGACGCCATCACTATGGCTCGGTAACTCCATAGGTCGACCTCGGTCGGCCGGTCGCCAGACGATCCTCGGGCGCCATCACTTTGGCTCGGTATATCCATAGATCGACCTCATTCGACAGTCGCCAGACAAGATCCACAGGACCTCGCTCGGCGATCTCCATAGGCCGACTCATCGCCGGTCGGGTCGCCAAAACGAGACTTCGGAACCATCAATCGCCTTCACTTATCGCTGGCTAGATCGCCAAGACAACTCTCGAGACGACGATCATTGCGGTCGATCGGTCGACATGACCTAACTTGCTCGGCCGGGTCGGCTACGAGTAACTTCATCGAAATTCTCCAAGTATAAAAGCAAGAATACTAAAAAGACAAGTTAAAAGAAGCAAAGATCACATTGAAGAAAATCGCCCAGTCACAAGCCCGACCAGTGAGCTTTACAATTGTGGGGAGAATACCCGGGAACCTTGAGAAGCGGGAGGAGAAGCCGAACCGGAGGCAGGACCCGTGGGAGCAATCAGCGGAGTATCTTCATTAGAAAGATCTTCAGAGAGCAAATCAATAGGAGCAGGAACCGGGGGAGCAACTGAAGGAACATCTTCATAAGGGACCTCCTCCCCCTCAGAGCTGAGATCTAGTTGCTCGTCCGGAACGTCTCTCGGCTCCCCCTCAACTCTTTTCTCCATCTCCTCCAAAGAGAGTCCGAGAGCCGCAGGAATAAGGGGCTCGGCATAATCTTCGAACGAGGGGCACATCGACCCCTCAGGAGCATAGAGCTCGTGACCCTTCTTCAGCACCGCGAGGGCTATATCGCAGGCGAGCTCCAAACTCTCCTCGTACAAGAACCTCCTTTTCCACCGCTTGATAGCTTCAACCCGTTGCTCCCGCACAGACTGCCGCACCTCCTCCAAGGTTTTCTCGGCTTTGTCCCTACTCGCCGCCGCGGAACGGCAATCCAGGCGGAATCGCGAACAAGGAACAGGCGAAGGCAAAATGTAGGCAAGAAAACGAAAGCAAAAGGCAGAAACTCACAACTCATCGAGCATGGGTATTTATAGAAGGACGGAGAAGGAGCGCCCAAAGTGACCCAATCGGACTCACGCGTGGAGAAAATCCGAGTGCAGCTTTCGGACACGCAACATGATCTAAGCCGCAGGAGTTCGGGTTATTCAAAATTTGGAGGCGCGACAGTTGAAGGGACGTCTGGGACAAAGAGCAAGAACAGTTAAAGACGATCGTTTGGATTACGAGCATACCGCCGAGATCACGAACCGTCGATGAATAAGTATTTCACGCAGTCCAGCGTCGCCAATGATAATGCCGACATGCTATATACCGGTTGTCACGCAATAAACGGTGAAACCGATCAGAGAGGACCCTCAACCAATCAATCCCAAAACGACCGATTCGGTACAACGAAGTCGGCCAATCTGACGATTATACCCAAAGAAGCTCAAGGCACCACCAAATGAAATTACCGAGTGTCCCTATACCGAGCTATAAAGCCAATGCTCGACCGATCGGCCACATCGCAGCCGCCCCGCTTCACATGTTACGAAGCGAATCGATTTAACTATAACAACGTACTCCTTCTTCCCTTCTCTTCGCCGCACTCGAGGAGTAGGGGGCTTATGGTTGGTCGGCAATATTGGGCCCAAGTCCAATATTACGGCCGATCGATCAATCTCACAACCATGGCTTAATCTGGGTCTAATCTATATATCCACGCCCATTAGTATAGGAAAATCTCCATGCACGCACGTAAGAAACGTAAAGACCCAAAACCTAGCAAGAAAACGTATATAAGGTATTATTCTCTCATAACCAAGGTACAAGATCATAACCTAGTTGTTTTCTCTGATCAGTATTAACCTCACCTCCACCAAAGACTTACTTGAGCGTCGGAGGGGCAAATCGGGATTTCACCCCCGACGTGCCTTCCCTTTGTTTTGCAGAGACTTTTCACCAAGATCGCTTCAATGTACATCGAGACATGGATCGAATGATAATAACCGCCTCGGCCGAATCCGTGAGAACCAACTTACATAATGACTCATCTCATTTTTAAACTTAACACAAATAAATTAAACATAATGTAAATTAATTATTTAAAAATAATTATAATAAATTATTGATTTAAATCATATTTAATTTGTTCGGTTTAAATAATCTAAGAGTTAGATAAGATCATTGTGTAACTAGCATTTGATTGGTCTATGTATGATATTCATGTTATGTGTACCTTGTCATTTTTTAATTGAAGTTTAAAATATGGATTATTCTTCTAAAAAATTGAAAATCATAAGAATGTTTTTAAGAAATTTAAAGATTAAGAAGTTTTTGAAAATTTTAAACCATACAAGAGTTCCGTATCTTGTACCTTTATAATAAATTGTGACAATAAAATAAATTCTAATACAATATTATATCTGCAATCGGAATCTAGATCCTCAAGTTCAATAAAACCAAGTAAAACATTAAACAATTACAATTTTGATTTAATAGTGGTTTTTGTTCAATTAATCTTAATGTTAATAGATCAACACCCAAGTAAAAACTCTAAACAGCAACATTTGTTAGAACTTGAAACTAAAAGATAGAATGTAGTCTATATTTGCTTATGTTAGCTGTAAGTTCAAACTTTGAAAATATGCAAGTTTTCTTGAGAAAGAGTACCTGTGTACTGATTTTAGGCAATGGAAACTTATCATCTTACAGGAATGCATTTAGAGGCTTATAGTCTATCATTAGACGTTTCTTTCTACTTTTCTATTCTAAACGCTTGTTAACATAGAATGTTTGGCAAGCCCAATCCGATTTTGTGAGCTCTATCAACATCTATTCTTTGGACAAAAACTCAAGTAATTGATGCCCTCAATGCAACCTTTTTACAAAGTACACTAGCTTATGGAAGTTGCTTAAAATAGCTTTACATGTTTGAAAAGAACTAACAAAGACAAGTCAAGGATTAAGGCAATACAATAGTTAAACTAATCAACATTTGAAAAACCTCGGAACTGAAGAGAATATGAGTTGGAATAATGAAGACAATGAAATAAGGTACCTCTGATGTAACGAAGAATACGAAGAACTTGTACAATGAGTGGTCAGAGGAGCTATCATGAATTAAGTAACATAATTAACGTCCTGATAAGTAACAGTAAGATAAATAATATTGCCAACAAGCCGACGATACAAAGTAATGTTAAGAATAGGAAAGTCTTGGGAAGTAGAAATGAGCATTAGATTCAATATGAGTATTAACAATTTTATCATCAGTAAGACTTGCTGGAGAGATAAGATCGGTAATATACATAGCCTGAGATGAATAATACCCTATAGAATTAGAAGTAACCTCACGACACAATAAATAAGTTAAATGTCTATGATTTTCATCTTGAATCGACATCAAAAAAATTCTTGAAATCATGATTTTCCGATATATCTTCATCAATAATAATTGTGTCATCAATATATAGTAATAACAAAATAATACTTTGTTCTATCTTCCGAAGAAATAATGCATGATTATGAGGATTGGACTGAAAACTAAACCAAAAAATTAACGGTGGAACTAAATTTAGCAAGCCAAACATGAGGAGCTTGTTTAAGTTTACATAATCCTTTTAAAGAAGAGAAACTTTATCTAGAGGATGATAATAAATAGAAGAAGGTCATATACAGACCTCTTTAGTGAGATCTCTAATTAAGAGGGAATTCTTGACATCCATCGGAATTAAAACTCCAATGCTTAATAATAGCAATGGCAATGAGAGTGTGAATAAAAGTGAGGTGGACTATTCTCACCTTCTTTATTCCTACCTCTTTTATTAACTTAGTGCACTTAGAACCTTCATCTTGGGTAGACAGAACATGTTTAATAATTATAGGATGAACTTGCAATTGTACCATTAAGGCTCCATTAAAAATAGATTCAAAGTGCTAACAATTGTCAACGAAACAATGTGTGGATGTGTTGCCTTTGTATTGCTGTGTCTCATTCTTGCCTACAATTTGATATTTGTTTCAATCCATGAGACCATTTGCTACAGTTTAGCCCAATCAACTATTGCTATCAAGTCAAAATGTTTTTAGTAAAGGAATTGTTTTCTTGTAATCTCTAATAATTGTTCTAATTTATTTTTCTTGACACATTATTCGCTATGGAGATAACTAATATTGTGAAGCTTATTTTAACTATTTTGACTAACTTAAACTACAATTTTTGGATGTAAGGAACTACAATTTTTTACATATTGTTATAAGTTTGCAGGTCATCTTGAAGATTGGGATAGTAAAAATCATCAAACCAATTTAGAATCAAATATCTCAAAATAATTAGATCCTCCCTCTCAAGAACTGAGCTTTGCCAATCCATTGCACTATTCCACCCCAATTATTATGGTTACATTTCAAATTGAATTAATCAAATATCATGTGATGTTTTTTGAAGGAATAAGTAGTAGAGATTGAGTAATTTAATAGCATACGATCTATTATTTTATCTCTGTTTTGCATAGTGGACACGAGATGTCTAGAATATTGAACCTAATAATATTCTTATTTTTAATCCTTTTAGATTGCCAACCATAAAATTGTATTTCTTTCTATACTAGATTATGCTAGCAAACTTTATTCTTAAATGCTACAAAAAATTTTAGGCATGAGTGACTTGTGAAGACTTTACCATAATGTTTAAGCCAAATCAAGTAGTTCGTTCTTCCTAATTAGGTTTCAACCTTGGTTTCTTATTGCTTATTTGTGAAAAAACCTCCGCAAGCATCAGGTGGCCACCGCTGGTTCTCCCAATCTATGATTGCTTATACTTTAGTTAATTAAAGGAATAAAACTCTTCGGGAATTGAAGTTATGCAATAAGAATAGGGGTTCTAGTTCATGCCAATTGTCATATCAAAGCTACATATCTCTTCCATTCCTAATAATGCTCACGAATTCCTTATGTATTTGACTTCTTAGTCCCAACATTTGCTTAGGGGGATGTATTAGTTTTAAGTTGTGCTTTCCAAAAACTCATTTTTTAGGAAGTAACTATGAATCTATTTCACTAAAGTAACTCTCAATTAGTTAATATTTTCCATATTCTTAACCAAAACGACCTTATATATATTATTGGCTTTGTACAACTTGTTAGGCTTTGATACCATTTATTGAGCTATTTTAAAACATAATGCTCGTAAGATTTATGAAATCGTTCAAGCTATAACAAACTACTTACGCATTAAAAATAACTGAAAATAACGAACATGAAATTTAAACATGAAAAACTCTCCTCTAATTAGGTAAAAATAATGGAAAAATAAAAAATTACTAAGTATCAAATAACAAGATACAAGAAATGAAAATTTCAAGCTAATCATTCTCTTACAAGACAACTACAACATAACTTCTCCTTTAAGCTCTCTAAACAGACTTCTACTAACCATCGCTACAATTGAGTATAAACTTATGTGTAAATACATACGTACACACACATATATACATATATTTGAAAAAGGAAAGAATGAATGAATGAATAAATAAAAAGTTTTAATAAAGAATCAAATTTATGGTACAATGCCATGAAGGAAAAAATAAATTCCATGAAGAATAATGATGTTTGGGATCTTGTTGAGTTGCCTAAAAGAGCAAAACCTATAAGTTGTAAATGGGTATTTAAAATAAAGAAAGACTCACTAGGTGACATTGAAAGATACAAGGCAAGACTCATTACTAAAGGATTCACTCTAAAGAAGGAATCGATTACACATACATATTTTATCCTGTGTCTAGAAAAGATTCACTTCATATAATTTTGACATTGCTTACTCATTTTGACATGAAATTGTTAAAAATGGCTTTCTTAAATGGTGACTCAGACGAAGAGGTTTATATAAAACAACTAAAAGGATTCTTCTTTAATAATGGTGAGCATTTGGTTTGCAAGCTTAAAAGATCCATGTATGGAATGAAATAAGCATCCTGCCAATAGTATTTGAAATTCTATAATGTTATTTCATCATTTGGTTGCGAATAAAATATCATAGATCAATATATATATAACAAAAAAATAGTGGGAGTAAAATCTATTTTCTTATATTATATATGAATGACATATTACTTACAACTAATGATAGGATTTTGTTATATGACGTGAAACAATCTCTCTAAAAATTTTAAAAAGAAAGATATGGGTGATGCATCTTATATTATTAGCATTAAGATCCACCGAAACAGATTCTGTAACATTTTTAGTTTGTCTTAAGAAACCTGTATTAATAAAGTTTTACAAAGATTTTGGATAAAAGATTGTTCACCTAGTGTAACTCTCATTGTGAAAGATGGTAGGTTCAACTTAGACTAATGCCAAAAAATGATTTTGAAAGGAAACAAATGAAAAAACATTCCACATGCTTCTATAGTCAGAAGCTTGATTTATGCCCAGGTTTATACAAAACCTAATATTGCATTTATTGTTGGAATGTTAGACAGATGTTAGAGTGACTCAAACTTAGATCATTGGAGACCTGTAAAGAAATTATTGAGGTACCTTCAAGGGATCAAAAATTACATGTTTATATACAAATGAATCGACAATCTGAAAGTAATATAATACTCAAATTCAGATTTCACTAGGTGTGTTAATTCATGAAAATCAACATTAGGTTATATCTTCATATTTTCCCATGGAACCATATCTTAGAGAAGTGCCAAATAGTCTTTGACTATTACTTCTACCATGGAGGTTGATTTTGTATCTTGTTTTGAGGTTAAGTCCATAATATACAGGTAAAGAGTTTCACATATGGGCTTAGACTTGTAGATTCTAATTCTATGCTATTGAGAGTATATTATTACAATTCAGGTGTTATTTTTCTAGCTAAAAACAATCAGAGTAATAATTAGAGTAAACATATCAACATTAAGTTTTTATCTATAAAGGAATGTGTTAAGAAAAAGAAAGTGATCATTGAACAGGTTAGCACTGAATTGATGATAGCTAATCCTTTAACAAAAGGCATGCCACCAATGAAGTTCAAGGATCATGTTATAAGAATGAGAATAGGTTTCATAGTTTTCATTGTATGGACAATGTTGTTTTCCTTAAACTCTTATAATATTTTCTCATACTGTGGAGCACATTATTGAATTTTATGGACTTAAAATAAACATAGGGTTTATTCATTAAGTAATGTTTTCACATTCGAGTTGATACAAATTATAGTATATGTAATTCATGAAAGATAATACTCAACTATTAAATGACTAATTACTATGATTCGCATATTATACCTGGATTAAATTAGGATTTGATATCAAGTTAGACCTATGGACCAAGTGCAAGAATGTGAGAACTAGTTAACAGGTTTGCAACGAATTTTGAACTTCATTTCTACTTGGACCTGGACTTTGGTGGCTAATTGTGGGTTTTCAGCCGGTAATCACGTCCTTTTGACGCTAATCTTAATTAGGAGCACGATAAAATACCACTTAAAAAAAATGCAAGATGATTGATGTTGTTTCTTAGTTTAAAAAGAAGGTCGACTTCATGGGTTTCTATTTTCATATTTTAACTATTAAATTATTTAATATTCAAATTGGATATTTCATGAAATTTTTTTTATTGAAGACATTAACGAAAATCAGGACGTAAGAGTGATGGAAACATACTTATCCTTAAAAATATTTTAAATTTTAGAATCTTTGCATTTTAAAAGAAGGCACGTATAATACGTAACACAGACCCTATTACGTACTTAGGATCATACATGAAAGGGTAAAAACAAAGAAAATGTCGAATACTTGATTTCGGATCCATTCCGACTTCCGAAGTAGTTTTTGCCATCTAAATGAGCTCCGATTCTCCCGGGACAATTGAGGAAGTTGTTCACCGTCGTTTGGTCTAGGTCTTTTTACAGTTTTCTCAAAACACGAGCTCTCTTAACGGGTCAGAGAATTTTATGCTCGTGAATGATATGAGTAACTGCAAGAGACCTTAACCTTTATATAGCTTCCATATCGGACTTCCCCATCACAAGGTCGATATAGATCAGGTCTATACTGAAAGAGATTCATTTTCTTCCCGAATTTCGACCCATTAATCTAGATTATTTATTTGGCTATTTTATTATCCTTATCTGGATCGAATTACGTAACTTAATCGGTAATTTATTGAAAACCAAAATTACAATTAATAACTGTCCATTTAAAGGAGAAAGACAAAAATGCCCTTAAGGGCTACACTCCTCTGGGATCAGGGAACAACTTGTAATTGATAATCTTATGCCTGGACACATAAACAGTCAACTTTTTCTTTTAACAAATGTTGATTTTGCCATTGATATGCGTGGCATCTCTAAATAAAATAGTTTGATTCCATCAAGAAAAGGAAAATATAGTGGGATTGTGACCCTAATTAAATATTCAATCCTCTGATCTGGAAAACGAATTTCTAGATATTCATGGCTGGGAACGTGTAGTTTAATTTACGGGGATGACCATGAACCATTTTTATACAATTTTTGTTCTACTCGTCCTTCCAAGCCTTGAATTCAAGTTGAGGCCTTTCCTTGAATTTCAATTCCCCCGTATTTATCATTACAACGTCAAATTGACTCTCGCAGCATTACAAGTCAATCAACTCCATATATGAATCAAGTCAACACAGAAAAACAAAATAAATTCCATCCATCCAAGTTGAGTGTTCTTTATGTACTTTTAGTCAATGTCGCATATTTACTACACCAAGTAGCTCTCAGTTAAAATCTAGTGTAGGTTGTCCCCGTCAGCAATAGATTACACTGTTGGGAAACATTGTAATTTGTATGATGTTACTTTTCGGAAATCCTTTTCATATTTTTAGAAGTTATCTTTAATTGTATGTCGTACTTTTATTTTAACTGATTTTTAAAGTTTTATGTAATTTTGTCTCAAATTTTAAAATTATTAGGCTCTTATTTAAATATTGAGGATATTTATACTACTTTTAAATAGCTAGCCTTAAATTGATAATTAAAACTAAAATATGAATTAAAACTAATGTTCTAAGTTTCTGTCTTTTGCATTCCTCCATTTGAACATTCTATTTCTATATAATCCATTTGAACATTCTATTTCTATATAATCTATATTAAAACTAATGTTCTAAGTTTCTGTCTTGTGGACAGAATAGTTGGTTTCATTGTAGTATCTACTAGGAACAGTATCAATTTTGTTGTTGGTGCACAAAAAGTTTGTAAAATTCACTATAAACGATTCATAGTTAAGTTTATATGATTCAAAATCGAGCTGTTCAAATCATGTATGTTAATTCATGCCCATAAGACTCCTTGATACTCTAGTTATAGAAAGTAATATGAAAGGTATTGATTTGGAGATAGGAATTTTGATTATATTCACATCTTTTAGATTTTCTTTATATATATATATATATACTTTCAATGAGAATCGGAAAATTAATGACGGAGACAACCTCCAAACTTACTTGCTGACTTATATATATATATATATATATATATATGTATGTATTATTCTTTATTAATATTAGATAAGAGAAACCCATGCGGCAAAATTTGCGGGCAGACTATAAAGATAAATTGCTTGAAGCTTCTTGTACTTTAAAATTATAGTTTAAAGAAAATCTGTATGATAAAATTATTGCAAAAGAATAAATTTCACATCATTAATCTTAATAATTTAGGAAAGAGAGTGTCAAAAATTACTCTTTTATTAAAATTTAAAATTTGATGTAACCTTTTGTAATTTCAGTAAAGTATAAAAGAATTTCATAGACAAATAGTGTTAATAGTTTAATTACCATTAGTAAAAAAAAATTTAATTCCATTCTTTTAAAGGAAATTTGTTCTCTGATTAGCTGAGGTTATTAAATTAACCTTATATCACTGTAATCAACTAATTTTCAACGGAAAATTTAGTATAACCCTTAAACATTTTCTTTCGGTTCAGGCAGAAAACAAAAGGCATGGGTAATTAAGTTGTGGGTTTCTTTAGCGTGTTCAAAGTTCTTGATGCCCAGTGATATCAACGCAGAGGAGCAAACTTACTTTGATTTAGTCAAAGGGAAACGTATGAATATAAGACAAAGTTGTATATTTTGAATATGGGCAACTCCTACAAATCAGGAACAACTGTTTCCTCTAAATTTGTTACTAAAACTTAACGTCTCTAACTTATTAAACAAAATAAATCAAACTTAGTTTTCTTACTAATTATATATTCCCACCTGATTTTAACTTGTGTAAATTCCATATTTTAAGGTGAATTTGATTTATTTAAATAAAAATATACATGTTTTAAATTGATATAAAATCTTTCTAGTGGTTATTTCAATTTGACCGGCTCAGATATACAAAAACATTTAAACCATCGAAATTTTTCTCCTTCTCTCATCTTCCTTGTAACTTAAAGCTATTATTTCTTACTCTCATCAAAGCTAGAAGATGAGTTTGGTATATGCTTGAGAAGGAAAGGGAGGTTGGTATTTTGGTGTGGAAGTTAGAAGTGGTTATTGAAGCTTTGGAAAAGAGGTTCTAAATTAGGTAAGTTTTCATTTAAGTTTTGATCTTTAAATGGTGTATTTACATGGAATTAAATGTCATGATAGTATGGGGTAGTTAATAAAAGGATTTAAAGCATGTATTAGGTTCATGTAGACATTAAAGTGATGATTATTGTGATTTGAAGAAAGGGTATGAGGCTAGGTGAAGATGCAGTAAAATTTATGATATGGTTTGATTTTGAATTGAATGGGGATAATTATTTGAGTCCTTGAATTGAGGAAGTTGATGCTACCAATTTTTCAGTATTAACCCTAGTATATGTATGACTGGAGTGATATTTAATTTGTATTTATTTTGATGTCTAGTGATGTGAAAAAGGTATTGGAAGTGGTTGAACTAAGGTTAACATTAAATCTGGAAAGTTAGAGTTGAGATTGGTGTTACTGTTTTATTAATAACTTATTGTGTAGAAATGCAAATGAGGTAAGGTTAGTGGCCACTGAAACTTTGGGATGTTGGCTTTAATTTAGTGTGAAATAGGTGTTGTTGAATTTCCATGATAGAAGGGTGAAATTTTGCATGGAAAGTTACTGTTCCATTGCCTGTGAACAGTAACCGCAACCATGACATCTGAGTTTTGTTGATTTTTATGAATTAATTGAGATGGAATTAGGGAGAATGGTCTTCATGGAAGTTGTAGCATATTTGATTATCTTTCCATTGCTACTGATCTTGTTATTTTGGAATTATATATTGGGAGATATGAATTGATTACTAATGACTGGTTTTGAGCATTTTGGATGAAACCTAGCTTAAGTGTGATTTTGTGAGTTTACTGATTGGAGGCAATTTTAACATTTTAAGTGGACTGAATTGGTGTGAGTGAGCTTCTGAAAAGTTGTAGAGGAAAAGATTACCTTGAAAATGACATATGGTTTGTAATTTTAGAAGCCAGAATTGGGAGTTATGATTTTCAAAAACTGACCCTACATTAGGTTATGAATGGCTGATCATAACAGACACTTCCATAACAGTTTTGAAATTGTTAGAGATTGAATTGGATGTTGAGTGCTTCATGAAAATTGAAGTTTAAGATGTGATCTTTTTAGGGATATAAAGTTCTGAATTTACTGACTTGTATATAGGGAGTTATGCTTGTTGTAATGTTACAGCCCATATGGAAGGATTTCAGGGACAGTGACATTGAATGAATTAATTGACTAGTTTAGAAAAAGAATTTGATTTTGGATTGTTCATGAAAGTTGTAGAGGACATTGTGAACTTATTAAGCATATTTTTGTGGTAATTTATTACTAAGGAATCAGTGAGTTATGAAATTGTAAATGTACTTCCCTGTGTTGAGGGAAATTGTGAAAGCAGAAGGTTTGATGGATTATTTGACACCCTTAGGGTTGGAATTGATTTTTATGGTCTTCTAGAGAATTGTAGAGCTTTTCATAAGCTTAATGGATAGGTATATAGATAGAGATAAAATGGAGTGGTATCAACGATTTTGTCGGGCATTGGGGACTGTGAACACCGGATCATAAACTATTTGAGGAAAATAGAAGATAAGTAGCAGAAAACAGAATAAAAAAAAATAGGAATAAAGATCATAAGATGATAAGCCAAATTGTTATGACCTTACAAGGACAAGTAGCACGTAATGGATAGGGGAATGAGACATACAGTTTAATGATATGGTGAGAATGAAATAAAGATCTTGAAAAGAATGAAACCACAATAGTGACTAATGAAATGTATGTGACAGATATATGGAAATCATAGAGGAAATGAGCGGTAAATGTTTAGAGTGATTATAAGCGTGAAGTTCTTAAGAGGTTAAAGTAAGACAAAGGTGGACTGAGTGTACCTGTATGAGAGGAATTGAAAAGTGATTCTGGTATAGATTACAGAACAAGTGGTAAAGAAAGTGTTTAAGTGACTGCCACAAGGAATCTCCGCGAGAGAAATGTTCTGATCTGTTAAATGATGGTATCAGGACGAACGGTCAAATGGATAGAAGTAGGGACAAAATTAAAAGTGAAATTGGGTCATAGCTCATAATGCTGAGAGTATCTGCATTGTATTTACCATGTTCGTGTCCATATACACCTAATTCAGTATTTCCCCATACACCATCAGTAGAATCATCAGTCTGTCTTTTTTTTTCCTTTATGATTTTATCATACGAATTTCCAAACTCGTAGCATAATAGTCACATAATCATTTTACAAATTCTTCAGTTTATCTGTACACTTTTATCTCACTCTAATAGGCACTGGGCATCATACTTTTTCAGTTCTTTTAGTTCTCAATAAACCGTTACAGTACTCTATTGAGCTTCTTTCCATCTCGCTATCATCTTCCGCTTATAATATCTACTGATCTCTAACTCGAATACAGTGAATCAAAAATATGCCCGATCGGACCATCTACATTTTACTCAATTCCAATATTTCCCCTTTCATGACATATACAGTCAGAACTGTAATTACCTAACCATCCCGGGCTTTTTCATTTCACTTAGATCTACTATAACCAATATGCTTCCCATATCTCTAATGGACCTCTCCAAGTTCTCAACATCTTTTTTTTTTGTCACCATAATATTGTCAATTTAATTCGGAAATTCTTAATCAGTCTAGGCCAACACAGTCATTCGGCTATCACTTATAAGGGTTTCTAACCCAGTACAATTTCAATCTTCTTATCCATTTTTCCTTTATCCTTTCCTAATTAATTATCCCCTTTTAGAGATTTTCACTCTAATCCAGTCTCACTCTTCTCTCACTTAATCACTTGACACTTATGCACCCGTAGGATTTATCCTCGGCGACTCGCATTAGGGATCGATTACCACGATGCGCAACGACGCGACTCAAATGCATGCAACCTATGTTCCAAATCGTGCCCAGATACATTACGTCTCACTGGGCTCGATACCACCTAAATGTAACACCCACACCAGTAAGACCCGAACCCGATATCGTTGGTGATATCCGAGTCCGTGTCCCACGAGTGGCGTACTACATCGATCGATTTAAAATTCAGATACATTTTTTTTCTCTTTCTTCAGTAGCCATTAACTCCACGCTCACACGGCATACGATAAGTAAATAAAATCCGTGTTCAATATACACCGATTTCGCTTATTACACCATCCAAAGAATAAGTACAATCGGTCAATGCAAAGAAAACATCAATACCACAAGGGCTCAAAAAATACAATGCCTTGATAGGCGGTGATTGCGGAATACATTTTACTAAGACACTAATGCGATACCTGAACCGATCCCGACCTCTAACCTTTACTCGTCTACAGAGATATACTCCGTGTCAACCGGGTATTCTTGAGACTGAAAAATAGATGCAAATTTTGGGTGAGTTTTGCGAACTCGGTGAGAAACCATCATCGATGGTTCACTCAATTCATGCATGTTCAAACACTTTACCAATTATCACATACGATCACGATTTACAAAAGTAATACCAAATAATACGTACAATCACATTTCACAAATGTAAGGCGAATCGCCTATCATACAATCCACAGTTAATCATACCATATATGCAATGCACATGAGACCCTTTCCATTTTCATTATGTTATTGTGACTGCGCTACCAAATCGCCCCAAGAACGGGCACATTGCGTTGAGCCGTGGCTCAAACATTGGACTTGAAGCCTCGATACATTGAGCCCGAGGCTCAATACGTTGGACTCGAGGTCCCGTGCGTTGGTGAAAGCTCTCACATACGTTAGGCGTGATATGCCCCGATACGGTGGTCGCTCCGATACAACCGCTTTTATCTCGATCATGTCCTTATGCATGAATGCATATGTTCCAATTTCCATTTACGTTATTTCTATCACTTACATTCAATGCCATTTCCATTTCCTCGGACCTTCGGTCCGTATTTCAATCATATATTTTCCAATTTATTCGGCCATACCATATCGCATTTACAATCACATCCCATGTATCGAGACAGATAATTAACACTTGATATCAATTCCTATTTCCTCGGACCTTTGGTCCGAGATCTCAATATAAACATTCACAAACAAATACACACAAATAGCACTTCGTTATCTCATTCCCAATATTTGAGACACCTATGGTCCAAATCAATCAAAGTCAAACACACATATACCCATCCATTATCTCCACATGGCATAACCGCAAATATTAAACACATAAAAAATTGAGAAACCATCTAGGTTACTCACCTATTGCTTCCGAGCTAATGCCGAAAACCTCTGTGACGTCGGTCAATCGACGCTCAATTGGACCTCTATATGAATCGAAAAAGTACGAGTCACTAAATATGAAATTTGTGCTCATGATGATGAGATATGCATGTTCATGAATTCCTGGTCCTAACTCAATATTTTCCCATAATAAAATTCTATGAAAATTAGAAATCCATAAAGGCCGACGGTGCGCAATTGGGACCTCTATAGGTCCCCAATTAAATAAAGCAAAGTGTTTACGTTTCGTCAATAGGGGCTACGTCAAATTCCCGTCTAAAAATTCCCGTTTTCTCAGAAAATAAAATTAAATATTCAACGAATCCGATGCCTCTGGAATCAGGTCAATCGGACGTCAGACGGGAAAGATTGTGTGCTAAAAGTTAGAGTGGATGGAAATTAAGATTGAAATCTGGAAAAAAAAAGGGGCAAGGCAGCAGTGGAAACTCGCCGTCTCGCGAGGGCGACGTTTCGCCTCGAGGCGAGATTTAGGAGGCTGGTCGCGAGGCGACGCCTCGCCTCATGACGGAGTGAGGCGATTTACGCCTCGAGGATGGCGTCTCGCCCATGAGGAGCGTTCAGATATATATATATATATATATATTTTTTATTTTTGATTATTATTTTGATATTAAAAACAGAAATGTAAAGAATTACATATGAGTGAGATTTTAATTTGAGGTGATTCTATTGCAATGTGAAGTGAATCGATCTCCAGTTATGATGTAAAACTGTTGAGGAATCTAGATTTGAAACGAAAAATAAAAGAGTCCCGAATCGAGAAGAGAGATACTAAAATAAAATGGAAAATTTTGGAGGTTTAAATATAGATGACAAGGTATTAACATATGTTGATAGGAATGATATGAAAACAAATGAGAAGAGAAATGGAAAAGAGTAATCGAATGGAGACAAGAGGGTCAAAAGGAAACCGACAATGAGGTGATGTAGTGACACCTTCATAAAGAAATTGTTGATACACTCATTGTAGACTCAATGAAAAGGGTAAAAGATATACTGATAACGTCAATAAGACCCTAATAGGATTTATGCGAAGTAAGCAAATGGTAATAAGCGTGATTGGAGAGAATGTGTTTAGAAGTGTTGAACAGTGAAAAGTGAAAAGAACGATAGGACTAATTGGAAGAGTGGGTAGTGAGTATTGAACTGCGACAATATGTTGAACAAGTATGAAATAAATTGAACTGACTGTGATAAATGGTATTAGTGTCATTCTCATTATTGAAAGCCTTGAGACCAGAGATTCCTATAAGGATACAACGTGTTAATTTGAGAAAAGAGACAAGTATAAATACGATAGTGCTGAAATGAACGAACAATTCTGCCTACCAAATTCAAGTAATGAACAGATCAATTACAGATATTGGGATTGTCAGTGATTGTCAAGCAAATGATGAGTAATAGTGAGGCGTTTCTGGAAAATTTAAGTTGTAAAAATAGTGATAAGAAAGGTTAAGAGTGCAGAAAGTAAAGGGGGAATTTCTTTTTTATGATGAGTTTGAATATACAAATGGAATTGGAAAACTATAGTGAACAAAAGTCGAAGGAGAAATAAGTGTACCCAATAAAAAGGTATTAGAACAAGAAAGTGAACAGTTAAAGTTAGACATTCTAGTCAGCATATTTGAAAAGTGAAATTGAGTAATTGTAGGTATAGAATGAAGTGATTCTTGGCTCAAGTGTTTATAGGTTGAATGTCCAATAGGAAAAAGGTTTGATTATGTTCTTGTTATAGAATTTTGATTCACTGGAGAATATATACTGTTACACTGCATAGTGCCTACTGAGAGTTAAAGACCATAATGGGTTTGAGACTGAAATGTGTGAGAAAAAGGAAAGTGACTTAGGAAAACTGCATGGTTAGCTAAAGTGGAATTGGATCGGACAAATGAGATAGAGTAAACTGTATACCCGAATAAAGTGTGTGACCACTATAGAAAAGTGAATTGTCTTAGTGAATGGCATATAATAAATGACTGCATTAGGTACATTGTTACTGATTATAGTGAAGTGGAATTAAATGTTACTGTATTGGTACCAAGGGAATGTAAATCGTCCCTGACGTGATTAAGGGAGGTACCAAAGACATGGAGATGTCCTCAATGGAATACGAATTGGACTATATGGCACTGTAGGAAAAAGGTATTAGAAGGATAAAATGTGATCAGCGAATAGATTTGAAAATACTGAACTGAGTCAATATCGGAACCAAAGGTAGTGCCTATTCTAGAAATGGCAAGTGAGATAGCTAAGAACATGAGATCGCCAACTGATAGTTTGTCAAATCCGTTTACTGTACTAAGTGATAACGAGTTAGCCAAATCGAATCGAACCACGGTCGAGAGTGGTTATAGTGATCACCGATAAGTGAATTATTAAGTGGAAAAGTGTATAGGATATATAGACTCATATGATTATTGTCATAGTGAACCGTTGACTGGGAATTTCGAGGACGAAATTCTTATAAGGAGGGGAGAATTGTAACATCCCACCCCCTCCTGGATGGGTAAAATAGTAAACTTGGCATAGGATGGGACTAATAGGGAATATTTAGAACTGTTCATGCATAATAGGATTGATACACAGTATCAATTGTGTACATGGAATTACAGTAAATGCATTCATGACATTCCCGGTAATTGGGCCTAACGGTATTTTATTGTGATTAACGTGGTTATGGGATTTGAAAAATTGTTCTGAGTGCGCTATTAAGCGTTTTATATTTTTGGGATTTATAGAATTTTTCTGAAATTTTCCGAGAAAATTCGGACCGCAAAATCGCCAGCATCGCCTAAACTTGTTTTGGAGTAGAAAAGGTGATTTTGTGATTGAAAAATTATTTGGAGTGCACTTACACTTTTTTTATAATTTTAGGGAATTTCATTAATTCTCAGAAAAATAATTCGGGGAAATTCTCGGACCGGATAAATCGCCAATTGGCGAACCGGTCGATTCTCGGTAGCAAAAATCGCTACCCACTGATACTGTAATATTGGGTATTTTATTTTGGGACTGAAAGTAGGGTCATTGGAGTTAAATGGAGTAACATTTTGGACTGAATTAATTAAGTAATAATTTGACTTTTCAAATAAAATCAAGCCAATCATCAATGGCCACTTTGAAGCAACATTAAATGCTTCTCTTCATTGTTCTGGAACGTGTATAAGTGTTTAAAGGAAAGGAAATGAAATTTGTTTAAGGCTTTGTTAAGCCATCCGAAACTCATACAAAACAAACTCTTCTTTAAACCATCGAAATTTTTCTCCTTCTCTCATCTTCCTTGTAACTTAAAGCTATTATTTCTTACTCTCATCAAAGCTAGAAGATGAGTTTGGTATATGCTTGAGAAGGAAAGGGAGGTTGGTATTTTGGTGTGGAAGTTAGAAGTGGTTATTGAAGCTTTGGAAAAGAGGTTCTAAATTAGGTAAGTTTTCATTTAAGTTTTGATCTTTAAATGGTGTATTTACATGGAATTAAATGTCATGATAGTATGGGGTAGTTAATAAAAGGATTTAAAGCATGTATTAGGTTCATGTAGACATTAAAGTGATGATTATTGTGATTTGAAGAAAGGGGTATGAGGCTAGGTGAAGATGCAGTAAAATTTATGATATGGTTTGATTTTGAATTGAATGGGGATAATTATTTGAGTCCTTGAATTGAGGAAGTTGATGCTACCAATTTTTCAGTATTAACCCTAGTATATGTATGACTGGAGTGATATTTAATTTGTATTTATTTTGATGTCTAGTGATGTGAAAAAGGTATTGGAAGTGGTTGAACTAAGGTTAACATTAAATCTGGAAAGTTAGAGTTGAGATTGATGTTACTGTTTTATTAATAACTTATTGTGTAGAAATGCAAATGAGGTAAGGTTAGTGGCCACTGAAACTTTGGGATGTTGGCTTTAATTTAGTGTGAAATAGGTGTTGTTGAATTTCCATGATAGAAGGGTGAAATTTTGCATGGAAAGTTACTGTTCCATTGCCTGTGAACAGTAACCGCAACCATGACATCTGAGTTTTGTTGATTTTTATGAATTAATTGAGATGGAATTAGGAGAATGGTCTTCATGGAAGTTGTAGCATATTTGATTATCTTTCCATTGCTACTGATCTTGTTATTTTGGAATTATATATTGGGAGATATGAATTGATTACTAATGACTGGTTTTGAGCATTTTGGATGAAACCTAGCTTAAGTGTGATTTTGTGAGTTTACTGATTGGAGGCAATTTTAACATTTTAAGTGGACTGAATTGGTGTGAGTGAGCTTCTGAAAAGTTGTAGAGGAAAAGATTACCTTGAAAATGACATATGGTTTGTAATTTTAGAAGCCAGAATTGGGAGTTATGATTTTCAAAACTGACCCTACATTAGGTTATGAATGGCTGATCATAACAGACACTTCCATAACAGTTTTGAAATTGTTAGAGATTGAATTGGATGTTGAGTGCTTCATGAAAATTGAAGTTTGAGATGTGATCTTTTTAGGGATATAAAGTTCTGAATTTACTGACTTGTATATAGGGAGTTATGCTTGTTGTAATGTTACAGCCCATATGGAAGGATTTCAGGGACAGTGACATTGAATGAATTAATTGACTAGTTTAGAAAAAGAATTTGATTTTGGATTGTTCATGAAAGTTGTAGAGGACATTGTGAAATTATTAAGCATATTTTTGTGGTAATTTATTACTAAGGAATCAGTGAGTTATGAAATTGTAAATGTACTGCCCTGTGTTGAGGGAAATTGTGAAAGCAGAAGGTTTGATGGATTATTTGACACCCTTAGGGTTGGAATTGAATTTTATGGTCTTCTAGAGAATTGTAGAGCTTTTCATAAGCTTTCCAATGAGGTATAGTGGGTATTTTTCTGATTTGTGTGCTAAAAGTTAGAGTGGATGGAAATTAAGATTGAAATCTGAAAAAAAAAAGGCAAGAAGAATGAAACTTCGCTGCCTCATGAGGCGACGTTTACTTCATGGCGAGATTTAGGAGGCTGGTCGCGAGGCGACGCCTCGCCCTCGCGACGAGTGAGGCGATTTAAGCCTCGAGGGCGGCGTCTCGCCATGAGGCGAGCGTGCTTCCGATATATATATATATATATATATATATATATATATATATATATATATATATATATATATATTTTTTTGATTATTATTTTGATATTAAATGGTACAATGGTTCTTTTGTCAATTTCTTTCCGTCGACGTCCGATTGACCTGATTCCAGAGGCATCGGATTCGTTGAATATTTAATTTCATTTTCGAGAAAACGGAATTTTTGACGGAATTTGACGTAGCCCTATCGATTTTAACGTGTAAACACTGCTTTTATTTAATTGGGGACCTATAGAGGTCCGAATTGCGCACCGTCGGCGCTATGGATTTCTAATTTTCATAGAATTTTATTATGGGAAAATATTGAGTTAGGACCGAATTCATGAACATGCATATCTCATCATCATGAGCACAAATTTCATATTTAGTGACTCGTACTTTTCTCGATTCATATAGAGGTCCAATTGGAGCGTAGATTGACCGACGTCACGAGGTTTTCCCAGCATTAGCTCGGAAGCAATAGGTGAGTAACCTAGATGGTTTCTCAATTTTTTATGTGTTTAATATTTCGGTTATGCCATGTGGAGATAATGGATGGGTATATGTGTGTTTGACTTTGATTGATTTGGACCATAGGTGTCGAAATATTGGGAATGAGATAACGGTGCTATTTGTGTGTGACTGTTTGTGAATGTTTACATTGGAGATCTCGGACCAAAGGTCCGAGGAAATAGGGATTGATATCGAAGTGTTAATTATCTGTCTCGTCATGGGATGTATTGTAAATGCGATATGGTATGACGAATAAATTGGAAAAATATATGATTGAAATACGGACCAAGGTCCGAGGAAATGGGAAATGGCATTGAATGTAAGTGATAGAAATAATCTGTAAATGGAAATTGGAACATATGCATTCATGCATAAGGACATGATCGATAAAGCGATTGTATTTGGAGCAACCCACCGATCGGGGCATATCACGCCTAACGTATGTGAGAGCTTTCACCAACGCACAGACCTCGAGTCCAACGTATTGAGCCTCGGGCTCAATGTATCGTGGCTTCAAGCCCAATGTTTGAAACCACCGCTCAACGCAATGTGCCCGCATCGGGGCAGCCAGCGCACGGTCACAATAACATAATGAAAATGGAAAGGGTCTCATGTGCATTGCATATATGGTATGATTAACTGTGGATTGTATGATAGGCGATTCGCCTTACATTTGTGAAATATGATTGTACGTATTATTTGGTATTACTTTTGTAAATCGTGATCGTATGTGATAATTGGTAAAGTGTTTGAACATGCATGAATTGAGTGAACCATCGATGATGGTTTCTCACTGAGTTCGCAAAACTCACCCAAAATTTGCATCTATTTTTCAGGTCCTGAAGAATACCCCGGTTGACACGGGAGTATATCTACTGTAGACGAGTAAAGGTTAGAGGTCGGGATCAGTTCGTGTCTGCATTAGTGTCTTAGTAAAATGTATTCCGCAATCACTGTCTATCAAGGCATTGTATTTTTACTGAGCCCTTGTGGTATTAATGTTTTACTGCATTGACTGATTGTACTTATTCTTTGGATGACCGTAATAATCAAATCGGTGTATATTGAACACGGATTTTATTTACTTACTCGTATCCGCCGTGTGAACGTGGAGTTAATGGCTACAAGAAGAAAAGAGAAAAAATGTATCTTGAATTTTAAATCGACTGATGTAGTACGCCACTCTCGTGGGACACGGACTCGGATATCACCAACGATATCGGGTTCGGGTCTTACGGGTGTGGGGTGTTACACATTACAAGTCCGAGTGTCCAATGTTGAAAAGACAACCCAAAAAGAGTAGGGATAACAAGAAAAGCATGATGGCAACGTGGGAGGATCTGAATTCATTAGAATCAGATACAAGCTCAGAAGCGTCAGAACATGCTAACATATGTCTGGTAGCTGAAGAAGAAAGTGATGAAGAGGTAACTTCTAGCTATAATAATATACAAGATGCATACTCAGAATTGTTAGAGGATTCTCATGCTATTCTGAAACAATATAAGTCATTGAAGAAGAAATATGTAGAAAACCTCAAACATACTCGTGAGATAGAGAGAGAATATAAGTCCGAGAAAGCAAGTTGAGGAACCGAATAACAACAAAGTTATAGATAGATCCAAGAGATTAAGCAGTTGAAGCGAGAATCAATAATCTCTCGATTGATCTAGCTAAATTTACTGATAATACAAAAAGATGAATGAAATGCTAGGAAAATGCGACATCCGAAAGTGATAAAAGCTGGATTAGGGTTTACTAAAAATAAGTCCCAAGATTACGTGAAATCAATTGTTCAAAAAGATAAGAAAAGATATCAATCAGGTTTTTAAAAAGGTCATCAACGTTTTCATTCTACTTCTTATTATCATTCATTACACCATACTAACCCTAAAGGACCCAAGAGAATCTGGGTATCTAAAAACAAGATAATATCTCCTACGAAATCCTTCTTTGGAAGAGCCAAGAAGCACCATTGGTATTTGGACGATGGATGCTAGCGTCACATACGGAAAAAAAAGGTCTATGTTCCTAGATCTTGAAGACAAGAAAGGAGGTTCGGTAACTTTTGGAGACAACAAGGTGGCAAGATAATCGGGATTGGTAAGATTGGTAAGAATTCCATGCATGCATTAACAACGTCTCGCTAGTTGATGGTCTAAAGCATAACTTGATAAGTATTAGTCAATTATGTGATTCGGTTTTGAAGTTACATTCAACCAAAACTTTTGTGAATTCGAAACAAAGATGGTTCTATTTTCTTTTCGCCAAAAGACGAAACAATCTTTACAAAATTGATTTAGACGATTTTCAGTCTCAAAATATTTCATGTTTTTTATCTACTGAAGAAGAAAGACTGATCTGGCATAAAAAAACTAGGTCATGTCAGTTTTAAACATATTTCAAAACTTTTGAAACATGATTTGGTAAAAGGTTTGCCACAAATTTGTTTTGACAAAGATTTCTTTTGTGAAAGTTGTTAGAAAGGAAACAAGTTAAAACCTCTTTCTCTTGAAACATTTCAGTAACTTCATCTAGACCACTAGAGTTGTTACATATGGATTTATTTGGTCCAACAAGGACAATAAGTCTTGGTGGAAAGAAGTATGGACTTGTCATTGTTGATGATTTTACAAGGTTTTGTTGGATACTTTTTCTGGCACATAAAGATGAGTCTTTCAAGTGCTTTAGAAACCTTTCCATGAGGTTCTGAATGAAAAGGAGTATCTATAGCCAGTATAAGAAGTGATCATGGTGGAGAATTCGAGAATGAGAAGTTTAGAGTATTCTGAAGAAAATGAAATTTTCCATAACTTCTACGCCCCAAGGACTCCGCAGAGAATGGAGTTGTTGAAAGAAAGAATAGGGCGATTCAAGAGATGGCAAGAACAATGTCATGTGCGAGATGAATCTTCCTAAATATTTCAGGCGTAAGTCATCAATCAACATGCTATGTTCGAATAGAGTGTTCTTTGCGACCAATATTGAAGAAAACTCCTATGAGTTGTGGAATGGAAGGAGACCAAACATTTCTTATTTCCATCCTTTCGGTTGCAAGTGCACTATTACGAACACAAAGGAAGTTACGGACAAGTTTGATGCAAAGACACTTTCGGGAATATTTCTAGGTTATTCTCTCACCTCAAAGGCATTTAGAGTCTACAACCTCACCTCAAAGACCTTGAAGAAACTACTCATGTCAAGTTCGATGATAGCTCTCAACCCATAAGGAAGAGGAATCGATAATGATCTTTATACTGATTGCCTTTGACGGAGTACAAAGAAGTATCTTCATCAGAAACACTATATGATGAAAAGAAAGACATTTCGAAGAATTTAGAGTTAAAGAAAGATTGGAGATACAAAAGTTCTCATCCTAAAGAGTCAATCATTGGAGAAACCTCAGAAGGTGTACGAACAAGGTCCAAGTTCAGAAGAGAAGCCAACGTAGCATTTATATCTGAAGTAGAACCTAAGAAGATTGATGAAGCTCTAAAAGATGAAGCATGGATACTAGCTATGCAAGAGGAGTTGAATCAATTCTATAGGAATAAAGTTTGGTCCTTAGTTCCTAAACCTGAAAAGAAATCCATTATTGGTACTAGATGGGTATTCAAGAATAAACTAGGCGAATCAGAAAGTAAGTCGCAACAAGGCAAGATTAGTAGCACAAGGCTATAATCGCAAGAAGGAATAGACTACAATGAGACATATGCTCGATAGCAAGACTTGAAGCAATAAGGATCTTCTTGCATATGCGATTTGCCATGACATAAAGCTTTTCAGATGGATGTAAAAGTGCATTTCTGAATGGTTTTATAGATGAAGAAGTCTATGTTAAGCAACCTCCGGTTTGAGGACATAAAGTATCCAGATCATGTCTAGACTTCATAAAGCCTTATATGGATGAAACAAGCCCCTAGAGCATGGTATGATCGTCTGCAGTTCATTTCTTATAAAAATGGATTTACTAGAGGTAAAGTAGACAAAACTCTTTTAGGAAGAACTTGAGTAATGATTTCATTATTGTGCAAATTTATGTTGATGATATTATTTTGGTGCATCTTCTAGAAGGTTATGCATGATTTTGAAAATCGATGAAAATAAATTTGAGATGAGCATGATGGGTGAGTTAAAATTCTTTCTTGGATTGCAAGTAAAGCAAACTAAGGATAAGATTTTTATCCATCAACAAAAATATCTTAAAGAATTGTTGTCTAAGTTTGATATGTGCGATGTTAAACATATGTTTACCCGATGCATCCTTCAAACTTGTTGTCAAAAGACGAAAGTGGTAAGAAGGTGGATCAAACCCTATTTAGAGGGATGATTGGTTCTTTGCTTTATCTTACTGACAAGTAGACTGACATTCTATTCAAGTGTATGCTTGTGTGCAAGGTTTCAGCCGATCTAGAGAATCTCATTATATTCTTTGTAAAATAAATTTTGAGATATCTCGCAGTACTACTGATCTTTGCTTAATGTATGAGAAAGGTAAAAATTTCAGGATGAATGGATATTGCGATGCGGACTATGTTGGTGATAGGATCGAAAGGAAGAGCACGAGTGGTGGCTGTCACTTTCTTGGACCAAACCTGGTGTCATGGTCAAGTAAGAGACAAAGCTCGATTGCATTATCAATTGTCGGTTGAATATATATACCGCATGAAGTTGTTGTTCACAAGTATTGTGGATCAAGTATCAATTGGAGGACTACTCAATACAAGAAGAAGAGATTCCAATATACTGCGACAACACCAGTGCCATCAGCTTGTCAATGAATCCAATTCAACATTCAAGGGTGAAGCACATAGAAGTCAGACATCATTTCTTGAGAGATTACGTTCGAAGAAAGTCGTCTACCTACAATTCGTAGAAACAAAATATCGATGGTGGATATCTTCACAAAACCACTAAGTGAAGATCGCTTTAAAGAAATCAGACGCAACCTCAATATGGTGATGTTAACGGACCATTCATCTGGTTTTTCATAAAGACAAGACAGACATACGGAGGAGTTAACGGACCATTCATCTGGTTTTTCATAAAGATAAGACAGACAGACGGAGGAGTTAACGGACCATTCATCTGGTTTTTCATAAAGACAAAATAGACAGACGGAGGAGTTAACGGATCATTCATCTGGTTTTCCAAAAAGACAAGACAGATAGACGGTGGAGTTAACGGTTTGATCATCGATTTTCAAAAGAAAAGACGGTGGAACAATGGAGTTAATGGCGTTAGACGGTTTGGATATAAAACTTCTTTCACAAGAAAAAGTTTTAGAGGAAAAAACTGTCGATCATCGAGAAGTACAATCGTTCTAGAATTCGCTATAATATCCCTAAAAGCGACTTTTGGGATTTACGCGAATTCGAAAATTGCTAGTTCTCTTAAAATCTCTCTGAAATTTCTTCAAGCAAGTTCCTACTCATTCGAATCAGCAAGATGAATGTCAAGCCTATTTTATGAGTTGATCGAGGATCAGTTTGGGAAGATTGGCAAACTTCAAGAACTAAGAAAAAATAGATGGATATAGAGTTGGAGATAATGGCGGCGGGATGGAGAAACTTCTTTCAAATACGAGATGAAGTCTATCTACATGAAGTTTATGAGTTACGGAAGAATACTAAATCAATGAGCGATAAAATCGTGTCGTATGTAGACACACATTACATTATAATGTGAAGGAGTTCTTTGGAAAAAGTCACCGAATGTCGATGGATGGAGTTCAACCCACTAATATGGCGAAATGGATGACTAAGCTTAAGATGAGCGAAGATGAAGTTAGTCGTCAACTTTATGGACAAAATAACCTAATCGAAAGGAGAGCCTCTTGGCTGGTACCAAAGGCAAGGGTATTGTTCATGGTTACATGTGGTGTGTTTTACCAAGAATAGGTTCACGACATCGGTCACTATCTGGATGAACAATGTATTCTTCATCTTCTGAATCATCACCCAATAGATTTACCATTTTTGATTTATCAGTACATGGTAAAATCAATAAAGGATACAAACACTTGTCCTTATGGGATGTTGTTGACAAGAGTGTTCAGAGAATCTGGCATCAGATTGGAAAGGGAATCGAACGTAAGATATCATTAAAAGCTATATAGATTCAACACCTATTGCTAAAATGGGTCCGAGATTTTCGACGAAAAGGAGCGATTTGGCAAGAAAAGCAACAATTGAGGGGAGCGCCTTCAAGAAATCTTCTATGAAGGAAACAAGATCACATTCTCAGGAATTAAAGTCGAGAAGTGTTCGATTTTTTGAATCAGGTGACTTGAAGCGTAAAGGGGAACCACTACTGAGTGACATTCCAAAGCAAGCAAGAAGGTCACCCAGAGCGAAAACTGTGCAACAGAAAGAAGCCAGTCAATCCAGAGAATCAAGCCAATCAAAGCATTCTGAACTGCAAGGATCAAGAGCTACAAAGTCGTTGACATCAATCCTTGAAAAAGATTCAGAAACTCAGTCTCAAGGAAGTGGAGGAAAAAGGAAAGAAGAACCTGAAAAGCAAAAAACGCAACCTAAAAAGTCACCAAGGGGAAAGAAAATAAGTGCGACAAAAGAAGGAAGTTCAACAATGAAACAAAGTCTAAGAAGGTGCAGCAAGAAAAAATCATTGTTGATACTACGAAAAAGTCTGTTCTTGATACGGTTGATATTCTTGAAGTTAATGTGGAAGTCATTCATCGGTAATCTTAAGGATACTCACAATGTCCTTGATAATCCAATGTTTGAAGAAGTAGTTTCTACTATTTTTCGTCTTCACTTGTTCTCAAACAGTTGCTACACATGTTATGGGACAAAAGGTTAGTCAAAAGTCTTGAGTGTGATGACTAATGTTCCATCCAAATATTTACCTTTTCAAAGAGAAAATTGGGAACACAGATTGGTTGTCACAGAGGAGAAGAAGACCAAATCTGTCATCATCCGAGACAAACCAAAGAGATTTGTGAAAGCCTTCTTCAAATCGAGTTAAATTTGATAACACATTCTACATCCATTGGATAGGGGTTATAAAATTTCTATGATCAATCAAGAGAGTTGGAAGAGAACCATATCCACGAGCCATTTGGAGAGCGTCTTACTTTTATCAATCTTGAGCGATCTAAAGAATCAAGGTGGTACCGATTTACAACTACCAAATTTTGTTGAGCATAAGTGTGAAGAGAAGCTGAAGGAAAGTTCAACCGAACCGATTTTGGATGACATGACTTCGATCGATTGCGAAGCGGTCAATTGATTGATGAAACATGTGAAGAGAAAAGAAGTGGAAGTTCTATCTACATTTATCAAGATCCAGGAACAAGCTAAACTAAGGCTACAGCAGATGATCCACAGGGAGGCACTATCGAAAAGGGATGATCGTTCTTTTTATTGGAAACTTAAAATGTTCTTATAGTATTTTACGAAACATTACGTAAAATCGACCTCTGGGAGATCAACTCGATTCTGAAGCTATGCCTTGGCTTGGAAGCACATTACAGCGTATACTTGATTCCTATGATCTTGATATTCTGATTAAAAGTATATGTTCCTCCGCCTCTCCTCCAAATTATTGAACCACATGTCTCAAACGTGGAAGCTTATACAACAACAGTTGCTATTGTTGAAAAACAAGTTGTTGAGATGAATCTTCGATCGTCTGAATCATTGACTTTAAAGAAACAAGTTCGAAACTTGATAAGGATATGAAGAAGATTAAGAAGATCTTTAAACGATTGGTGAAACATTTGGGAAATAATTCTTTTGATTAATAACGAGATAGGGGAGAAGGAAGAATGAGAAGGAGAAGGAAGAATGAGAAGGAGAATCATTTGAAAGGAAAAGACGAAGAAATTTTGAAAGCGTAAGCGCGAAGTTATTTTGATCTATTAATACTTACAGATATGTGATACTTTTCATAATTTGATACCTTTCATATTTCTCTATTTCACAATATTTGTTATCATCAAAAGGGGAGAATGTTAAGTCAAATCAGACTTCACGTATTAAATAATTTTGATGACAAACAAAGAGAAATATACAAATGAAAAGTAGATGGACGATGCGAAGTAAAAAGCAATTTGAAGGAGAAAAATCAGTGAAGTAAAAAACAATTTGAAGGAGAAAATCAATTTGAAAGGCATTTAAAGCTTTAAGTTTAAAAGGCATTTAAAGCTTTACAAGCAAAAGGCATTTAAAGCTTTATAAGAAAAAGCGATTTAAAGCGTCACAAGAGAAAAGCGGTAGATACAAAAATCGACGGAAGCTTTACAAGAGAAGCGGTGATGATAAAGAAAAGGTATTTGAAGCTTTACAAGAGAAAAGCGGCGATACAAAAATCGACGGAAGCTTTACAAGAGAAAAGCAAATGATACAAGAAAAGGATTAAGCTTTACAAGAGAAAAGCGGCCGATACAAAAATCGACGGAAGAAAAAACATCGGTTTGAGTTAGTTCTGAGTCAAAGCTGAATAACCGTTTCTTTCAAGAATCAAGAAGCGGATATTCAAAAAGCGATTGAAGACCCGACTATAAATAAGAGTCGAGATTGAAGAAGAAACAACTTTATGCAACTTTATGAAACTTCATGAAACTCGAGTATTCAACTTTTGATTTTCGGATTATCGAGAGAAAAATTGTGAGCGATATTTCGAGTGAGCAATGTTAAGAGTATTTCTATTGTAACAAGCTCTTTACTATTCTTTCAATTAGAAAGTGTTACAGATAGCCCAAGAGGCTAAGAGTAAAATAATACTTCTTTGTAAAGAGACACGGAGAGGCTCGATCGAAAGAATACTTGTAAACAATTCGAGAGATAGTGAAATCTCGAGAAGGATATCGAGGATGGGCGTAGCCCACGGTTTGGGGTGAACCAGGATAAACCTAACATGTTTCTCTCTACTCTCATATTACTTATATCGTATTCTTCAAAATTAACAAAGTTTTTCAAACTAGTTACGAATTGATTTACGATAAGTTTTCGAAAGAACAAGTAATTTTTTTAAGGGGATTAAGAAAAAGCTTATCACAATTCAACCCCCCCTTCTTTTGTATCTTGATCATATTATTGTTCAATATATTAACGTGTGATTCACTTCACTTGTATGGCCTAATATTATTATTTTCATTATATCTTATTCCAACCTTATCAAAAAGAATTTTACCATTCCTAGTTAATGCATCAGGACTGTTCCTTCCATTAACAAAATTGGCAAGATCTTTTTCTAGAAAAACAACTTTTTCTTCTAACTGTTTTACCTTAACAAAATCCTTTTCAAGCAATGCATTCTCTAACTGACTTATCTTTTGTTTCAAGAATTCCTTTTCAGAGAATTTTTGCTTATTGTCATTTTCAAGGGACATAATTCTATACAACAAATTATTACTCTCATATTCTAGTGATTTAATCTTATTCGTCAAGGTTTTGGACTTCTCAACCTTTTTGAAATACTGCATTGTTAATTTTTTATACTAATCATAAAGTTCATGATATGCATCTCTTAATTCATCAATTTCAATATCAATGTCAGAATAATATACCTCATCATCTCCTAATTTATCCATAAAACAAACATTACTAACTTCTTTAGGCGCTTCTTCTTCAAACTTTTCAAAATCTTCATCTGACCAGGCTGCAGTCATAACATGCTTTTTGGGTTTTCTATTTTATGTTTTATCTTTTTGAAGAAGAGGACATTATGGTCTTGTGTGTCCACACGTCCTGCAGTGATAACATATGATTTGATTGTTTTGTGTATTACTATTGCTGCTATTGCCTTTTGATAGAAACTTGTTATTTCCAATTTTCTTGTTTCCTTCTCTTGTCTTCATTAGTTTCTTTTTGTAGAAGCGTGCATATTTTCTAACCATGAAATTGAATTCATTATCTCTATCTATTTGTAACTCAGTGTTGCTTTCATCACCATTTGATAGATTTGATTCATCAGATGCTTTTAGTGCCATTCCTCTTCTATATGAAGATCCTTAATCTCGGTTAAGCTTGACTTCATGGATCATCAAATTTCCTCTTAACAAGTCGAATGAAATAGTGTTGATGTAGCGCCCCCTCATCGTAGGATACACATCGGGAAACCCGAAGGTCGCTCCGATACAAATCCCACGATGAAGGTGCACCACCAGAATATTTCCCATTAATATCCACATGGCATCGCAATAATTTAAAACCATAACATAACACAATATCAGAAACAAATTTTAAAATCATAATATCAATCGACATCATCCAAAGAATGAATAGACAAGTCTATCAGTCCCCTAAACAAAACCAAAAAGGAAACTGATACAAACATCTATCCTAAGTCATCCTCAAAATCCAACCCAGCTGACCGACCTGTGTGCCATCGCTTCTCTTGCCAGCACGCTCGCACGGTAGGAAAAGGCTATCTCCGGAGCTAAGGGTCTATTCTATCAGTCCTGAAAAATAGGTTGCAATTTTGGGTGAGTTTGCGAACTCAGTGAGAAACCATCATCGATGGTTCACTCAAATCATGCATTACGCAGATTGCGTACAGCATGGCACAGTAATATTCAATTAACAACATTATATAACAATTTACAATAGCATAGAACAGTTCACAGTGTCACATCACAATTTACAACAAATCATGGCATCACGCAGTTCAGTAATCGTCACACAATTTGGCAATTCAATCAGTCATGTATATAATGTATATGAGACTCTTTCCAGTTATTCAGTATTGTGCCCAAGTGCTCAGTCAGTAAACAGTAGGGACGCGTCAGGGATTTCTCCCCTCGGGCTAAACCCGGTCAGTACAGTGTTCGAGCTCTAGGCTCTTTTCAGTGATATTAGCAACTTGGGACACGTCCATTATCGATCATGCATTTATACATGCGATGCGTTGTTCGATAATTCTGATGTATGGCTATAAGCCCGATATTGCGAGATTCATGAATCGCTATGATATGGCTATAAAGCCCGATATTCGATCTCGGATCACGTAATGATGCAGTTGATTCGGTAAAAGCATGCAATTCAATCCAATACATGCCAGTAATCATACAGTAGTCATACAATTCATCTTTGCATGTAATTCATGTAGAGCATGTAAGCAATCGGGGATTTGAGAAACCAACTAGGTTACTCACCTGTAACTTCCGAGTTACTGCCTGGAAGTTCCAGCAATGTCCGTGTAACGACGATCCAACGAAGCCTCTATAACAGTAAAAATACAGTCCCATTACTAGATGCTCAATTAAACCATTCAGTAATGCATATGTCTCAGTGAGATGATGTACAATGCATGTTCACGATTTTCCCGGCGCTAAAACCCAATTTATAACTCTTATATCCCAATCTAACTCTTCGCTCAATTGGTCAATAATAATTGATCCAATCCTATAATTCGGTTCAATTTCCTCAATTCATAATCCCCATAGAAATTTCCTATCCATCGGGTCAAAACTTCTATTGAAAATCCCAATTAAACTCCAATTGTCTCAATTCAATATTTAGGTCACACTATGAACCATAATCGACCTTATTCTCTATAAATCAATGTCACTTAAATCAATTCTAATTCCTATAATTATCCTCAATTGTAGACCTCTTTCTCTAGTTCATAACGAATCAGGAATCACCTCAATCGGAGGTCTATACCATAAATTATGCCCAATATACTAACAATCATCCCTTCAGAATTGCCATCTTCGCCGTGACCTATGTCCGCTCGTCGCGACGTGAAGCACGTTCGCCGCAGCGTGCGTCCTCTTCGCCGCTCGTCGCGACGCAAGCCAGAAGGCTCGTCGCGACGTATCTCCAGGTGCTCGTCGCCGCGACACTAAATTTATTCGCCGCGGCGAGGCATGCCAGACGTCGCGACGTGCGACCGCGCCACCTTCTTCTCCGATCGATTTTCTGCCATTAATGCTATTTAAAACCTCCATTAACACTCTAACCACTCAATCTAACCCAATAAATGCCATAAATACTTGAAACAACTACTAATAAAAACTTTAAAACCATAACCGCTTACCAATCACGCCAAATCCACAAATCTCTAAGAATTGCAGTAAACCTAAAACTTTCTCAAACCAGCGATAACTCACTCCAATCCTTCTCAACCTTCATCAATCACAATAAATCAGTTAGGCTAGCACAATAGGAAGAAAACCATAGAGGAAAGATTGAAGAATCCTTACCTATGGAGGAAATCGAAATCACCGTGGAGAAGAGGAAGAAGAAAACGTTAATGCCTTAGGTAACTTTCCCAAATCTCAAACCTAGGCTATATATATAGACTAAGTCTTCAAATCAGTCCAAATTTCAGTCTCTAAATTTCAATGGCTCACATTTTAATTCCCTAACAAGATAACCCTAATATTTCCTTTACCATTGGACAATTATTTGATTATCTGATCAATCGATCATCACTCCAAAATTTCCGGTCCGCATTATCTCCGAATTTCCGAATATT
This sequence comes from Erythroxylum novogranatense, assembly GCA_029891385.1. Taxonomy (NCBI): domain Eukaryota; kingdom Viridiplantae; phylum Streptophyta; class Magnoliopsida; order Malpighiales; family Erythroxylaceae; genus Erythroxylum; species Erythroxylum novogranatense. The sequence continues at coordinate 91,556,574 of CM057230.1, forward strand.
TCTCATAGACCACTATCGCCACCAATCACTCTTAGACTATTCTAAATCAGTCATTCGGGCTCACTTACTCTTAATTCCTCAATCAATTACAATCCAGTCAGTTCACAATCCGATCAGTTCTTACTCACAATTAAGTGCCGGAAAATCATGAATGCATGTACCTATGTATAAATGCATATGCAATAAACCTATTCCTCTATAATCAGAGGCCAGTAACATGCTCAATCGGTGAATGCAATGAAGCCTATCAGTCTGACCCATAATTACCAAAATGTCCTTGCTAACAGTAACGGGATGTTACAATTCACCCCTCCTAATTAAAATTTCGTCCTCGAAATTTAATACCTGTCCCATCGAATAAATGAGGATACTGGCTCCTCATATGCTCCTCAGTCTCCCATGTAGCTTCCTCAGTAGAGTGGTTCTTCCAAAGGACTTTCACCAATGGAATTACCACATTCCTCGGTTGCTTGACCGTGATCCAATAATCTCTGGCTCCTCAACATAGGTCAAATCACTGGCTACCTCAATCTCCTGAGCCGGGATCACATGCATCGGGTCTGAACGGTACCGTCGGAGCATACTAACATGAAACACGTCATGCATCTGGGACATCTCACTCGGTAATGCCAGTCTGTAAGCCAACGGTCCTATCCTCTCAAGGATCTCATACGGACCGATATATCGAGGGCTCAACTTGCCCTTACGGCCAAACCTCAGTACTCCTTTCCAAGGAGACACTCGGAGAAACACTCTGTCCCCTACACTGTACTCTATATCTCGCCGATGCTGATCCACATAGCTCTTTTGTCTGTCCTGAGCCGCCTTGATGCGACTCCGGATCAACTGTACTTTATCCATCAGTCTCGAATCACTCGGGACCTCAAACGATCTCATACCCTCTTCATCCCAATACATGGCGTCGACGGCCTCCCATACAAGGCCTCATACGGTGCCATCCCAATACTACTCTGATACTGGTTGTTGTAGGAAAACTCAATCAGTGCCAAATACTGATCCCATGATCCTCTGAACTCCAATACACACGCTCGAAGCATGTCCTCAACAGTCTTAATCGTCCTCTCGCTCTCGTCCATCCATGCGAGGATGAAATGCGATCTCAAGTTCAACCTCGTACCCATAGCAGTCTGTAGGCTCTTCCAGAACCTCGAGGTGAACCTGGGATCCCTGTTTGAGACTATCGATAACGGAACCCCATGCAACCGTACAATCTCTGCCACATACTTACGGGCTAATCGATCGAGAGTATTGCTCTCCTCATCGGTAAGAAGTGAGCCGATTTAATCAATCGGTCCACTATGACCCAGATAGCATCATGCTGCCTCGAAGTCCTAGGCAATCCCATCACAAAGTCCATAGTAATTCGCTCCCATTTCCACTCCGGAATGGGCAACGAATGCAACTTACCCATGGAGCTCGGTGCTCACCTTGACTTCTTGGGCACGCCGGACACTGGACACAAACTCGCCACTTGCCTCTTCATACCAGCCACCGAAATCTTTGTCTCGTCGATACATCTTGGTCGTACCAGGATGCATCGCATAGGCAGCTACATGTGCCTCCTCAAGGATCTCCTGTCTCAAATCATCAATATCAGGCACACACAGTCTCTAACCCATCCATAAAGTCCCATCTCTCAACTCAAACTCTGAATCAGTACCGGCCTGGAATCTCTCAATCAGTCTCACTAACACTGGGTCTTGATCCTGAACTCTTCGGATCCTATCATACAACATTGGCCTTAGCCTCAGAGTAGCAATCAGAGCTCCATCCTGACCCATATCCATCTGAACATTAAGAGCTCTCAACTGAATCAGACCAGGTAACCTAGAAACCTGAACCTGAGCTGCACTACCATGCGATCTCCTACTCAGTGCATCGACCACCACATTGGCCTTCCCTGGATGATACTCAATCGTGCAGTCATAGTCCTTCAGTAACTCTATCCATCTCCTCTGCCTCGATTGAGCTCTCTCGACTCAATAGATATCTCGAGACTCTTATGATCGATGAAGATCCGAACGTCTCCCATACGATAATGTCTCCAGATCTTGAGCAAATCGATCGCGCCAACTCTAAGTCATGCACTGGATAATTCACCTCGTGAGACCTCAACTGTCTCGAGGCATACGCTATCACTCGACCATGCTGCATCAATACACATCCCAGTTCCTGATGCGAGGCATCACTGTAAACCACAAAGCCTCCAGTACCAGAAGGAAGGCTTAACACCGGTGCAGTAGTCAACCGATGTTTCAACTCCTCAAAGCACTTCTGGCACTCCTCAGACCATCTAAACGACACATTCTTCCTCAGTAGCTTCATCAAAGGGGCGGAGATCAACGAAAACCCCTCGACGAATCTCCGGTAATATCCGGCTAGTCCTAAGAAACTCCGCAACTCGGGCACACTCCTCGGAATCTCCCAACTCATAACTGCCTCTATCTTGTGAGGATCCACCTGGATACCCTCACCGGACACTACGTGCCCCAGAAATACAATCTCATCAAGCCAGAATTCACACTTAGTGAATTTGGCGAACAACTGCCTCTCTCTCATGACCTGCAGAATAATCCTCAGGTGCTCAGCGTGCTCCTGTCTACTCCTCGAATAAATCAGTATGTCATCAATAAATACTGTCACGAACCGGTCCAGGTAGGGCTGAAAAATTCTATTTATCAAAGCCATGAAGGTTGTCGGGGCATTAGTCAACCCAAACGGCATCACTAGGAACTCGAAATACCCGTACCTGCTCCTGAAGGCACTCTTAGGCACATCGGCCTCTGCAATCCTCAACTGATAGTAACCAGATCGCAGGTCTAACTTAGTAAACACCTGAGCTCCCTGCAACTGATCAAATAGATCATCAATCCTAGGCAGTGGATACTTATTCTTCACCGTCACCCGATTCAACTGCCTATAATCAATACACAGTCTCAGCGTCCCGTCCTTCTTCTTTACAAACAGTACCAAAACTCCCCATGGTGAAACACTCAGTCTGATAAATCCTTTATCCAGTAGCTCCTGTAACTGAGCCTTAAGCTCTCTCAGTTCCACCAGTGCCATCCTATACGGAGGGATCGATATAGGAGCGGTACCAGGAACGAGATCAATCTCAAACTCTATCTCCCGCTCTAGTGGCAATCTCGGTAACTCCTCGGGAAATACATCCGGAAATTCTCTGATCACGGGAATATCCTCCAATCTCTTCTCAACTCGGGAATCCACTACGTGAGCCAGATAGGCCTCACAACCTCCCTGCATCAATCTCAGGGCACTCAGGAAGGAAATCATCCTCGCTGGCACTGCCTGACTAACTCCTCGAAACACCACTCTGGGCTGACCAGGAGATTCCAATACAACCTCCTTGGTGTAACAGTCCATGACCGCCCTATGTACAGTCAACCAATCCATCCCCAATATCATGTCAATCTCCCTCAGAGCTAAAACGATCAGATCGGCACTCAAAACTGCTCGATCGATCTGAACCTGACATCCCATACAGACCTCTCCCAATACAGTCGTACTACCTAGAGGTGTACTCACCTCTAACCCACACTGTAACCTCTGCCTATCCCCATGCAGTCTACATGCTAGATGCGGTGCAATGAAAGAATGGGTGGATCCAGGATCCAACAATGCATATGCCTCAATACCAGAAATAAGAAGCATACCCGCAACAACATCCGGGGAATCCTGGGCCTCCTGCCGAGTCATGGCATAGACCCTAACTGCGATTCTTTGTCACTTTCGGTCCCTCTGACCTCACTGCGGACCCCTCTGCTCGACCTCGGCCTCGACCTCGGCCTCTCCATCCCGATCCATCACTACGACTCTGCTGGATCGTGGTATTGCTGCCTGATCTTCCAGTCATAGTAGACTGGGCTCCCAAAGTCTCTGGGCAGCTCCTCACTAGGTGGTCCATCGAACCACACCTCAAACAGCTCAGACACCATCGACACTCTCCATCGTGTCTCTTGCCACAATGCTCACAAAAAGGAGCAGACTGCCCTGAAAATCTGGCACTGTCGCCACCACTAACAGTCTGTACAAATCTACCCCTCTGCCCATGACCAGTTTGTCTAGCCCCTCCTGCAGATCTGAAGGGCCTACTCGTCGCCTTCGAACCCTCTCACACACTACTACAGGCATCCTTTGGATCTCTTATGCGGGCCCCCGATCGATTTTCAACATCTGTTGTCTCTCAAAGAATGCTTCTATCCTCATCCGCTGCGACCCTCGATTCAATAAAGCGCCCATATAAGATCTAGCTAATAGTGTACGGATCTCCAGATTGAGTCCGCCCTCAAAACGCCGACACTTGTCAGCCTCAGAAGCCACCAGTGAAGAAGCATATACCACTAACTCGTTGAACCGCACCTCATAGTCGGCCACGGTCAACTGCCCCTATCTCAGCTCTAGGAACTCCTGTAACTTCATTTCCAGATAAATCTTGGGCATGAAGTTGTCCTTGAATGCCCTCAAAAAATCATCCTATGTCGAATGCGGGGCTGGTGGTAACGCTTGCCGAATAGCCCTCCACCACCGATATGCGTAACCTCAGAGCGGAGAAACCGCGTAGTCGAAACGCTCATCCGGTTCACAGTCCATCTGATCGAGGACTCTCTCTGTCCTCTCTAACCATCCCTCAGCCTCCGCAGGGTCGGTGCTACCATAGAAGTCAACCGCCCCCTGCTTGCGCAGTTGATCATATCTCCGTTCCCGTCTCACAGGAACTCGAGGAGGCAACTCCTCTGAATGAGGCACAGGAGACTCCCTACTAGCTCCTACCGATTCCAGGTCAGCTGGTTGTTCCACTCGATCTCCCAGTACGGATGACCTAAAACAGACAAGAAATTCCGATCAGTTTTGCTATTCTTACAGTAATTCAAGCCTAAATTACACTATGCCCAAAAGATGCCAAACCATGCTCTGATACCACTTAATGTAACGCCCCCTCATCGTAGGATACACATCGGGAAACTCGAAGGTCGCTCCGATACAAATCCCACGATGAAGGTGCACCACCAGAACATTTCCCAATAATATCCACATGGCATCGCAATAATTTAAAACCATAACATAACATAATATCAGAAACCGTTAAATTTTAAAATCATAATATCAATCTGATACAGTCATCCAGCAACTGAATAGACAAGTCTATCAGTCCCCTAAACAAAACAAAAAAGTAAACTGCTACAAACATCTATCCTAAGTCATCCTCAAAATCCAACCCAGCTGACCGACCTGTGTGCCATCGCTTCTCCTGCCAGCACGCTCGCACGGTAGGAAAAGGCTATCTCCGGAGCTAGAGGTCTATTCTATCAGTCCTGAAAAATAGGTTGCAATTTTGGGTGAGTTTGCGAACTTAGTGAGAAACCATCATCGATGGTTCACTCAAATCATGCATTACGCAGATTAAATGCATGCGTAACACAAAGAATATTCAATTAACAGTATTATATAACAATTTACAATAGCATAGAACAGTTCACAGTGTCACATCACAATTTACAGCAAATCAAGGCATCACGCAGTTCAGTAATCGTCACACAATTTGGCAATTCAATCAGTCATGTATATAATGCATATGAGACTCTTTCCGATTATTCATATTGTGCCCAAGTGCTCGATCGAGAAAAGTAGGGGCGCGTCGAGGATTTCTCCCTCGGCTAAACACAGTCGATGCAAAGGTTCGAGTTCTAGGCTCTTTTCAGTGATATTAGCAACTTGGGACACGTCCATTATCTGATCATGCATTTATGCATGCAGTGCAGTGTTCAGTAATTTACAGTGTATGGCTATAAGCCCAGTATTGCAGTATTCAGTAATCGCTATGATATGACTATAAAAGCCCAGTATTCAGTCTCAGTATCACGTAACAGTACGGTTCAGTTCAGTAAAAGCATGCAATTCAATCCAATACATGCCAGTAATCATACAATAGTCATACAATTCATCTTTGCATGTAATTCATGTAGAGCATGTAAGCAATCGGGGATTTGAGAAACCAACTAGGTTACTCACCTGTAACTTCCGAGTTACTGCCTGGAAGTTCCAGCAATGTCCGTGGAACGACGATCCAACGACGCCTCTATAACAGTAAAAATACAGTCCCATTACTAGATGCTCAATTAAACCATTCAGTAATGCATATGTCTCAGTGAGATGATGTACAATGCATGTTCACAATTTTCCTGGCGCTAAAATCCAATTTATAACTCTTATATCCCAATCTAACTCTTCGCTCAATTGGTCAATAATAATTGATCCAATCCTATAATTCGGTTCAATTTCCTCAATTCATAATCCCCATAGAAATTTCCTATCCATCGGGTCAAAACCTCTATTGAAAATCCCAATTAAACCCCAATTGTCTCAATTCAGTATTTAGGTCACACTATGAACCATAATCGACCTTATTCTCTATAAATCAATGTCACTTAAATCAATTCTAATTCCTATAATTATCCTCAATTGTAGACCTCTTTCTCTAGTTCATAACGAATCAGGAATCACCTCAATCGGAGGTCTATACCATAAATTATGCCCAATATACTAACAATCATCCCTTCATAATTGCCATCTTCGCCGCGACCTATGTCCGCTCGTCACGACATATACGGGTCGCTTCGCTCACAGGCGTGAAACACGCTTCGCCATGGCGTCGTCCTCTTCGCCGCTTCGTTCTGCGCATAAGCGAAGGCTCGTCGCGACGTATCTCCAGGTGCTCGCCGCCGCGACACTAAATTTATTCGCCGCGGCGAGGCACGCCAGACGTCGCGACGTGCGACCGCGCCACCTTCTTCTCCGATCGATTTTCCGCCATTAATGCTATTTAAAACCTCCATTAACACTCTAACCACTCAATCTAACCCAATAAATTCCATAAATACTTGAAACAACTACTAATAAAAACTTTTAAACCATAACCACTTACCAATCACGCTCAAATCCACAAATCTCTAAGAATTGCCGTAAACCCTAAAACTTTCTCAAACCAACGATAACTCACTCCAATCCTTCTCAACCTTCATCAATCACAATAAATCAGTTAGGCTAGCACAATAGGAAGAAAACCATAGAGGAAAGATTGAAGAATCCTTACCTATGGAGGAAATCGAAATCACCGTGGAGAAGAGGAAGAAGAAAAACGTTAATGCCTTAGGTAACTTTCCCAAATCTCAAACCTAGGCTATATATATAGACCTAAGTCTTCAAATCAGTCCAAATTTCAGTCTCTAAATTTCAATGGCTCACATTTTAATTCCCTAACAGTATAACCCTAATATTTCCTTTGCCATTGGACAATTATTTGATCTTATCTGATCAATCGATCATCACTCCAAAATTTCCGGTCCGGGCATTTTCTCCCGAATTTCCTGAATATTTCTCATAGACCACTATCAGTTGCCAATCACTCTTAGACTATTCTAAATCAGTCATTCGGGCTCACTTACTCTTAATTCCTCAATCAATTACAATCCAGTCAGTCCAGTCAATTCACAATCCAATCAGTTCTTACTCACAATTAAGTGCCGGAAAATCATGAATGCATGTACCTATGTATAAATGCATATGCAATAAACATGTTCCTCTATAATCAGAGGCCAGTAACATGCTCAATCGGTGAATGCAATGAAAACTATCAGTCTGACCCATAATTACCAAAATGCCCTTGCTAACAGTAACGGGATGTTACAGTTGAGATCCTTTGTAGTTTCTAGAGTTGTCACCTTAGGTCTCCATTCTTTCGGCAGTGACCTTAGAATCTTTGTTACAAACTCATCATTGGGATATACTGTTCCCAAGTTCTTTAAGGCTATGATGACATTATTGAAATGTCCAAAGAATTAATCTATAGTTTCTCCCTGTTTCATGCAAATAGTTTCATATTGATGCATTAAAAGACTTATTTTATGTTTCTTTACCTCATTTGTTCCTTCAAAAGTAACTTGGAGTTTATCCCACATTTCTTTTGTTGTAGAACAGTAGGATATCTTTTCATACTCTTATGGAGATAGTGCATAGATTAGATAATGTCTTGCTTTGGCATTTAGTTGTGCATTTTTTCTATCAGCATCAGTTCACACTTCTACGTTATTAGTAGCAGGAGGCGTGGCTCTAACTTTGATAGCTTGCCAGATTTTGATATTTATAGATTGAAGATAAATGGTCATTTTCTCTTTATAATAAGAATATTTATTTCTATTGAAATAAAGAGACTTTGAAACAGATTGTCTTTTAAGGCTTATCAAATTGTTTGCCATAATCTATTATGTGCTATAAAACACAATAAATGTGAAAACTTTCTCCGATACCAATTGATAAAGCAAACACATGCAGAAAGGGGGGTTTATTATATGTAAAAAAATTACACGGTACTTTCAAATTGATAATATCCTGCTAAACAAAATAAGTCTATCAACTTTCGAAAAGATCCTGTTAATGTTGAAAACAAATGGATCATATTAATTGAAAGGAGCTACTAGCGCTCAAAAGGGAAGGAGCCTGTGAATTGATAGGAGCCTACTAGTACTAAAAAAGAAAAGAGTCTTTTAATCGATAGGTACCTGTTAATGCTTAAAATGAAAGGAGCCTGTTAATTGTTTCGAAAATGAAAGGAACCTCTTGGGATATAAAAATAGAAGGAGCATATTGTAAAACTGAAGGAGCTCCTTGAAATCACAAACTTATAATACGAAAATTTAAAAGTTAGGATGAGAGAAAGAATGACACAATCGATTTATAATGGTTCAGCTAATAACGAAGCCTAGTTTCAGTCTCCAAGTATCCAACTTAAGTATTTCACTATAAGAATCCAAGTATTAAATGTGACGAGCCTCTCCAAGCTCAGAAATACATTTTTTAAAAGGTTTTTCAACCTTCCACACTCGTAGTGTTTAACAAATCTTTACAAGCTCTCAACAAAAGTGTATAAAGGGTTTAATAGTCTCTCTCAATATAGTGATTTCACTTCCTAAGATATAAGGAGTTTCAAGAATATTGATGTTGTTGAAGTATTTCACAAGTGAGTGTGTCTTGCGCAAATGCAGTGACTCTTCCTTAAGTAGACATTTTCTTTAACTAGTCTTTGCTTCATTTTAATTTTGAGTTGACTTTGTATCTAATGAATCTTTGATATCATCTTTGCTGAAATCTTCCAATATTTAGAGATTAAGAGAAAAGCTTTGTCAAAAATTCTAAAGCTAATTATTCGAATTAGTAAGATCTTTTAGGATGTTGTGAAATCATTTCTAAAAAGATAAGTTCATTAAAAAAACCTCCTTCAAGAAAGAAGACATTTTTGAAGAATTATGTCCTTTTAAGAATTATGTTGTTACCAATAAAAGAAATAACTCTTACTTGAATTTGAAATATTATATAGTTATCATCAAAATTATTAATAATAAACCTTGAGCTAACATCCTTAAGATGCTTTTAAATAATTTTAAATAAATAAAATCGTAAATAAGAATCGTATCTTTCCTAATATTTAAATCCTCGGTCATTCTAATAAAATGATAAGGTTAAGTTGTATGAATTCAAAGAAAAAAAAACATAATACCTAAATTGTTCATTTGTAAGCATTCTAAATTAACACGCACATTCCATCGCACTTGTCTAATTAGCAGTGATTTCTTTATATAACCATCCTGACAAGAAATGAGATGTGACTTCTAGCATCTTTGTCCACGAGTAGTGATACAAAACTAAGTTATGTTCTAGGATAGGGTTTAACTTCGACCTCATTTCTTATATACAAAGGATTGGCCTAAGTGGTGTAAACTCCTCACTTAAGGCTCTCATTTGTAGGAGGTTTTGAGTTCGAGTCACTAAAAAGGAGGGAAAAGGAGAATTTTCCTGTTGATGATTCTTTAGCCCCCTAGACAAGCTCTTTCATTAGATCAATTATGGATATCTCGTTCTAGCGGTAGTGTGAGAGTTGGGAAATCTGATGCTGAGCAAGACCGGTGATCAATCAACAGTTGACCTATCAAATATGTGATGACTCCTTGTGCATTAGAATACCTAATGTAAATATTAAAAAAAACTAAGTTATGTTCTAGGATAGGGTTTAATTGTTTTATCAACTTGTTTACAATAATTAAATAATAAATCGGAACAACAAGTTAGACACAATCATAATAATGAGATCTTAAAATTAGATCAATTACGGACATCTCGCTTTCAATGGTAGTGTAGGAGTTGGGGAATTTGATGCTGAGTAGAACCGGTGATCAATCAGTAGCTAACCTATCAAGTATGCGACGACTTCTTGTGCATTAGGATACCTAATGTAAATATTTTAAAAAAACTCAATTATGTTCTAGGATAGGGTTTAATTGTTTTACCAACTTGTTTACAACAATTAAATAATAAATCGAACAACAGTTTAGACACAATCATAATAATGAGATCTTAATAATGGATGTCCTATATCTAGCTGGGGTTTCATGTTAATTACGGCAGATAAGTTCCTTGATTAGATCAATTACGGATGTCTTGTTTCTAGAGGTAGTGTAGGAGTTGGGGAACTTGATGCTGAGCAGGATCGGTGATCAATCAACAGCTAACCTATCAAGTATGTAACGATTCCTTGTGCATTAGGATACCTAAAGTAAATTTAAAAAAAAAACTCAGTTATGTTCTAGGATAGGGTTTAATTGTTTTACCAACTTGTTTACAACAATTACAAAATAAATCGGAACAACAGTTTAGACACAATCATAATAATGAGATCTTAAAATCGCAATTTAAAAGCCTGCTACTAGTTAACATGGAACCCAAGCTAGACACAGGACATCCATTTTCCTGTATTAAATGACTAAATGGATCCCAAACCCTCCGCTTCTTCAGCTTTGAGACTACAAGATCAGAACCCAAGGATTAACTATACATGTATCGTCACACACGTCAACGTCTATATATATTCACCTCAGTTCATAACGAGTTAAACCCACAAAAGGTTCAAACGTTTCTTTCTATTTCCTCCATATCATACAAAGATGAGGAACAATCATTTTGAAAGCTTCCTCATGTTCATTTTCTTTGTCTCCCTGTCCATGAAAACGGCCATAGCGCAGAATAGCACAACAATTCCGGTGAATGTAGGAGTCATTCTGAACCTTGACGTTGGATTCGATAAGATGGTGTTGAGCTGTATTAAGATGTCTATTTCTGACTTCTACTCCGTTCATGGTGATCGATATAAAACCAGGTTGGTTCTCGCCGCCAGAAACTCCAGGCAGGATGTTGTCGGAGCAGCTGCCGCAGGTTTAACTCCATTCTGACTCTTTTCCATTGCTACCATTATCCGTTTGTTCTTGCTTTTTTGCTCATTTTCGTTTGGTAAAATAGCTTTTTTGCTTTTTTGGTAATATAGCTTTGATGCAAACAATAATTGGCAGTCGTTTTGTGTTGGACATTTTGCAGAAGGAGCCTGATGAATTATCTGAACATATAATTTGTTTGACGACTTTATGTTTCTTCTGTTTAAACAATATCATCTTCTAAACGTCTTTTTGTTTAGATACAAAAGCTTCTTTTTGTTTAAATACAAAAGCTTACTTACCTCTGTGAAAAGCATGACCAACCTAGCCAGTATAGCAAAATACCTTTTACTGTTCATCATCGTTGTAGGTTCTCCAGGGTTGATCGTGACTTCACATACCTCGCCGTTTAGCGTAGGTAATGAATTAGCCAGAGGAATAACTCTTCGAAACCTCAATATGAAAACAGTAGTGAACATGGTATGGCTTTTTTGTTAGAGCTTGTATAGCATTTTAATATCTATGATAATATAACTAAATGTAGGAAAGATTGCGCAATTTTCAATTAATATTTTTTAAAAAAGTAGTTTCATTTAAGATATTTAATGTACAAGGGGGTGAATAATAGAATGGTTGCTTGGTCAACTATATCTTCTAGTAAAACTGTATCAAGTTCGCAACCTTGAATTGTAAGTTTTCTATTTGACTTCTTAAATTCAATATAGACATATCTTCATTCTTTCTTTCAGAAAGAAAATTAAAATATAGCAACTTTTGAGTTCCAACTGAACAATTTGGTAACCGCAACAAAGAAAGAAAACTGAATAAATTTTTATTAATTCAGTTGTTGTGTATATATACATCATCATTCTTCAGCTAGCTTATCTATCTAACTTCAGCTAACTGTACAACTAACTGTATACAACTAACATATTTACAGCTAATTAACTAACTACCTTTTACACATCCCAACTTAACACTAATGTTCTTGAACTGAGGAGCTGCTAATGATTTAGTAAAAACATCAGCAACTTGCTCATACGTTGGAACATATCTAGGAGTAATAAATCTTTCCTTAAACTTTTGTAATCAGTCTCTAGGTGCTTAGTCCTTTCATGAAACACTGGGTTGACTGTGATATGAAGAACATACTGGTCATCACACCAAAGATCAATCAGAAGTTGGATGGTTATTCTAAAATCCTTGAGCAAATAAACAAGCCATTGAAACTCACACAGTAGTACCATACATCTATGTTATGTCTCACAACTAGACTTTGACACAGTATTTTGTTTTTACTCTTCCAACTGATCAAAGAACTCCCCAAAAACACACAATAGCCACTCACTGATTTCTTAGAAATTGGACAAGATGCCTAATCACTGTCACAGTATCCTATCATCTGCAAACTACTATCACTTCTGTAGAACAATCCTGTCTCTTTAGTTCCAGCAAGAAATTACAAGACATGCATGGCCCCGTCCTAGTGAGCTTGTGTTGGAGAAGCTGCAAACTAAATGAGTTGTTGCACACTAAAAGTTATGTCTGGTCTAGTCATGTTCAGATATAACAACCTCCCAACTAGCCTTCTGTATTTGTCTGCATCCTGGAACATCTCACTTTTCTCAACAAACTTATGATTTCGAGGTAGTGGAGTTACAATAGTAGTAGAGTCAACAAGTCCACAATCAACTAGAATATCCATTAAGTACTTTCTCTGAGAAACAAAAGTACCTTCAAGATTTCTAGTGGTTTCAATACTTAAGAAATACTTAGCATCTTCCAGATCTTTAATGGTAAAGATGGAGTGTAGAAATTTCTTCACAGCAATTATGTCTTCTTCACAAGTGCTTTCGATTAACATGTCATCAACATAGACCAAGAGAGTAATAAATCCACCTTTATTTTCCTTAGTGAACAAGCAATGATCATTCACTGATTGAGAGAATCCATATTGCAAAATCTGAGCAGTAAACTCTGAGTTCCATTCCCTAGAGGCTTGCTTCAAACCGTACAAGGACCTCTTTAATCTACATACTTCTCCTTCTCTTGCTTTTGTGTAACCTTCTGATGGAGTCAAATAAACCTCTTCCTTCAGATATCCATGCAAGAAGGCATTATTAATGTCTAACTGATGAACATACCAGTTTTTCAAAGTTGCTAAAACAAGAAATGTTCTTACTGTGACTAACTTAGCAACAGGTGAGAAGCTGTCAAAGAAATCAACACCAGTTGTTTGATTGTATCCCTTTGTCACTAATCTAGCCTTGTACATCTCCACAGTCCCATTGGAATTAAACTTTACCTTGTAAACCCATTTTAATCCGATGGCCTTCTTCCCTTTTGGCAGCTTAGTTATCTCCCATGTCTTTTTTTTTCAAGAGCTGGTAATTCCTTATTTATAGCTTCTATCGATTTTGTGTACTGTATAACTTGGTTATAAGATTGTGGTTCTACAATTCTGTTGATATTAGCCATAAAAGCTGCATAGCTTGGAGAAACTCCATAACCATCATCAGAAGTATTGCAATTTACATAGTCTTTCATCCATATTGGTAATCTCCTCTGCCTTGAGCTCATTCTGAGTTATTGTTCAAGCACAATTTCTTCATGCATAGTCTCTACTGCTTCTTCAGTCATCTCTGGTTCATGTTCTGCACGTTCTTCTGCCAAATCAACTGAAACTTCATGAACATGTCTATCCCCATCTTCCCCTACGTGACCAAGAGTCTCAGCATATCAATTCATCTCCAAGTTGACATGATCAGCATCCTGCAAACTCAAAACTGGATCTGAAATGTCAGTAGCATTGTATCTACTTTGTTCTGTTTCAACAAAAGGAAACATCTTCTTATGAAAGACCACATCCCTTGAGCTAAACACCATATGATTTTCCAAGTCATACACGCTATATGCCTTTTGTCCTATAGCATATCCCACCATTACACATTTTTGTGCTCTTACGTCAAGTTTGTCTTTCTTCGGAGTAGTGTTTGTAGCATAACACAGGCAATAATGCTTACACTCTAGCAACCTACAACAGATTAAAATATAGTAACTTTTGTGTTCCAACTAAACAATTTGGTAACCATAAGAAAGAAGGAAAACCGAATAAATTTTTATTAATTCAGTTGTTGCGTATATATACATCATAATTCTTCAGCTAGCTCATCTATCTATCTTCAGCTAGCTCATCTATCTAACTTCAGCTAACTATACAACTAACTAACTGTATACAACTAACATATTTACAGCTAATTAACTAGCTATCTTTCACACCAACTAGTTGCATGCTTAGTGGTCCAAAGAAGATAACTCCTAAAATTGTTGCCTCATGTTTTGAACAAAGTAATTTTTGGATTAACTACTAGTGGTGCTAAGAGATCGTTGCATAGTGATTAGAAAGAGGAATTAGGTTCAATTTTGCGCTTACCTACCAAGCTCTTAGAAATAGCAGGCTATACGAGTTGTAGAATGGAAATGATTGGATGCAAACAAAATGTTGACTTCAGATTGCCACCATGATATGTAGGACAAAGTATAAACTGTTAGGTACAGTGGGTGTATTTTGTGAAAAGGAAAAATAAAATGAGCAAAATGGACACAGAATATTTAACGTGGTTCACCCTTAACTTTGGGCTACGTCCACGGGCAAAACTCAGAATATTTCTTCCACTATTACAAATCATAGGTATACAGAGATAAAACCAAAATAGTAGCTCATAAGGTGTTTTCCAACCTAAAAATACTAACCTCTCACCAACCCTTTAGGAATATATTTCCTTACTTTAGAGCGTTTTTTTTCTCTGACTTTCCTTTCTATTTTTCTGTCTATTTTTCTAAAGTAGGGAGTGTCTTATATAGGCACTTCACCATGTGAAACAGCTGCAAAGCAGCTATCTGCTTTCATTTATTCAACAAAAGCAGAATGCGACATCGATTTTGGTGTTGCAATATTAGAATATGGAGTCCCTCTATGTAAGAGGGACCCATAGCTAACAAATCTTCCCCTCCCGATTACATGGAGGGATCTATCAAGCCTGCTATTGATCGACAATACTTGAACTTGTTTTTTGGTAGAATCTTGGTTAATATATCTGAACGAGGCACTCTTAGCAAGGTCAATAGCACTCTGACTGTCACAAAACAGTTGATACTGTTCTTGCTTAATATTAAGCTCATTAAAGAACTTCTTCATCCATAGAAACTCCTTACAGACTTCCGTTGCTACAATAAACTCTGCTTTAGTTGTAAAAAGTGGAACACACTTTTGTAACTTTGACTGTCATGCCACAGCTCTCCCTGTAAAAATAATCAAGTAACCTGATGTAGACTTTCTCGAGTCAACATCTTCAGTCGTATCTGCATCTGAACTAGCTAACACAGGTTCTGCTCTTCCAAAACATAAGCATATTTTGGATGACCCTCGACGACACTTGAGAATCTACTTGACTGCAACCTAATGTTCCTTTCCAGGATTTGAAAGGAAACGACTCACAACTCCAACTACATGAGCAATATCTGGTCGTGTACAAACCATATCATACATCAAACTTGCAACTGCTGAAGCATATGGAATTCTGGATATTTCTTCCTTCTCTTCATCTATAGAAGGGCACTCTCTGGAACTCAATTTAAAGTGATTAGCAAGAGAACAATTAACCGCTTTAGCTTTGTCCAGTTTGAATCTCTAAAGTACTTTATCAATGTACTTCTCTTGTGATAACCATAGTTTCTTGGCGCTTCTATCTTTGATAATCTGCATGTTAAGAATATGTTTTGCTGATCCCAAGTCTTTCATGACAAAAGACTTATCCAATTTTTTCTTCAGATTGTTGATTCTATAAACTTTCTTCCCAACAATCAACATATCATCCACATAGAGCAATAAAATAATGAAATCATCGTCAGAGAATTTCTTCACAAAGATACAGTAATATGAAGTAGTCTTCTTGTAGCCTTGCTCCCCCATAACAGGCTCGAACTTCTTATACCACCGCCTTGGTGCCTGTTTTAGACCATATAGACTCTTCTTTAGTCTACAAACATAGTCTTCTTTACCCGTTTTCACGAAACCCTCTGGCTGCTCCATATATATCTCTTCTTCCAAATCCCCATGTAGCAATGCAGTTTTGACATCCATTTGATCAACCTCCAAATTAAAACTTGCAGCTAGCCTTAGCACTGTACGTATGAATGTCATTTTCACCACCGGTAAAAATATCTCGTCAAAGTTAATACCCTTCTATTGGCTGAATCCTTTGACCACTAATCTTGCTTTAAATCGAGGATGGCTGTTCTTTTCTTCATGCTTGATTTTGAACACCCATTTATTCTTCAATGCTCTTTTGCCTTCTGGTAACTTCACTAGCTCGAATGTTTTATTCTCATGCAAGGATTTCATCTCGTCTTGCATGGCTTCTTTCCATTTCTTCTTGTGTTCATCATTCATGGCTTCATCAAAGCTTTCTGGTCTCTCTCGTCAGTCAGTATTACAAACTAATCAACTGGATATCTAGTAGATGGTTGTCTATTTCTACTAGATCTTCATAATGGGACTGGAGAATCTTCAAGTGCTGGTGGTTGAATGTGAACACCATCATCATCCTCTGGTTCAACTTCATTGGAGAAATCTGCATTATCAGCTTCTAGCTGATCATTATGCACTTCATCTCTAACTTGTCTCGGCACCACTGTTGGAGTATTCAATCGGAAACTTGTTGAGTCATCGTCGGAGCTTGGAACTTCCTTCTCCGCCTTGTTGATATCTTCAATAGTTTGATCTTCAATAAACATAGCGTCACGACTCCTGATAAGTCTTTTCTACACCGGATAATAAAACCTATAGCTAAATTGATCTTGACCATAGCCAATGAATACACACTGTCGTGTCTTGACATCAAGCTTTTTCCTTTCATCTTTAGGAATATGGACAAAGGCCTTGCAACCATAGACCAGCAAATGATCATAGGAAACATCATTTCCTGACCACACTTTTTCTGGAACTTCATACTGGAGAGGAACACACGGTGAACGATTTAATACATACACAACTGCAAGTAAAGCTTTACCCCAAAATGCCTTAGGCAACTTTGAATGTGAAAGTAGACATCTAACTCTTTCTATCAAAGTCCTGTTCATCCTCTCAGCTACGTCATTCAATTGCGGTGTTTTTGGTGGTGTCATTTGATGTCGAATACCATGCTCTTTACAATAAGCATCAAATAATTCGATATACTCTCCACCATTGTCTGTTCGAATACACTTCAGCTTCTTCCCAGTTTGTCTCTCAACTGAGGCATGAACACATCTAGCACTTGATCTTTAGTCTTCAGAGTATAGGCCCACGTTTTCCTAGAATGATCATAAAAAAGTCACAAAATACTGTGCATTACTGAGTGACTTTGGCAATGGTCTGCACAAATCTGAGTGAATCAGATTTAGAACTTTCTTCATTCTGGATGGAGGAGAACTCTGGAAAGAAACCCTGTTTTGCTTCCCTACTAGACAATCTGCACATTTCTTGTGATGTATCTGATTTAGACCAAATAGCCTATTCCTTTTTACAAGCTGAGTCATCCTTTTCTCACTAATGTGGCCTAGTCTTTTATGCCATAAATTAACTGTATTATCATTCTCCACTATATTGACAACATCACTAGAGAGCTTTGCCTGCGTCATATACAATCTTAAATGCTTCTGACCTCTGGCCACTACTAAGGAGCCTTTAGTAAGCTTCCATTTTTCGTTTCCAAAAGTTTTTTGGAAACCTTTATCATCTAGCCTGTTTACATAAATCAAATTCAGACGCATATCAGGAATGTACCTGACATCTTTCAGCAATAGTCTTGAACCATTCGCTGTCTCTAAAGAAACATATCCGTTGCCAACAACATTTGACAGATTTCCGTTTGCCATCTTAATAACGCCATAATTCCCAGGTGTATAGGATGAGAAAAATTGTCTGTGAGATGTAACATGAACAGTAGCTCCACTATCAACTATCCAACTTGTTTCTTGTAACACCAGGCTGACTATCTCTATATCAATAACAAGGTTGAATATATCAACAATGTTACTTTGTTCATCATCGCTACTTTCATCTTTCTTCACATCTTTGCCTTTTTCCTTCTTCAACTTTCGGCAAAATTTCATGATGTGGCCCTTCTTCTTGCAGTAATGGTATTTCACATTTGCATATCTGTTTGACTTTCCTTTGCTCTTGTCTTTGGACTTTGGACCTCTGGATTGACTCCTTTCTCTATTTTCTGCAAGTAGAATATCTAAATGTGATGAAGAGGTTGCATGTTGTGATTTACGTCTCATCTCTTTATTTAGTATATTGCTTTTAATAGACTCCGTATTTAATATGTCATTTGGTGTAATATTTGTCAAAGACACCTTCAATGTCTCCCAAGACTCTGGTAATGAAGCTAGCACCATTAGAGCAATCATCTTGTCGTTAAACTTTATGCCCATCTTTGATAACTGATCAACCATCCCTTCCATATTGTTTAAATGATCAGCTATAGAAATACCCTCTTGGTATTTTACCTACATCAATTTTGTCAAATAAAATAATTTGTTGTTGCTGGTCTTTGAAGCATACAGTTGCTCCAGCTTATTCCACAACGTTCTTGCATGAGTCTCGTTACAAATGTGATTGTATACATTATCATCGACAAATTGTTGAATATAACCACACGGTCGTTCATGCTCATACTCTCAATCTTCGTTAGACATCTCCTCCTGTTTAGTTGTCAAAAATACTGACAAATGCATCTTTGTAATCATCAAGAGATCCTTCATCTTGGTTCGCAATATACGGTGGTTAATACTGTTGGAATTTTGAAGAAAAGAAGAGAAGATGAAAGGATGGGATAAGAAAAAGTTTTAAACAATAATTAACACTCCCATACAATTTATTATTGAACTTGGTTGCCTTACATAGGCAAATTTCAAACAACTAAATAAAATTTTCAGCTACCAAATCTAATTTAAAAGATAACATTTGATATAATCTAAGACTTATTCTAAGATAATCTAAGACCTATTCTAAAGGAATTTAAACAACTCTAAAAATTTGAATTTATTTCCAACATTCCCTCTTAATTCAAATTTTTTGAATGGAGCACTTCTCTCCATTTTCAGAATATTCTGCGAAGCACTTCTCTTCACCTATTGATGCACTTCTCATCAACCTGCAATGATTATGTGAAGCACTTCTCTTCACCAATTTATCGTTGATGCACTTCTCACCAACATACAATCATTGGAGCACATCTCTCCAAAAACATCTTGGTGCACTTCTCACCAATTTTCAAAAAAGAGTTTCTTCGTCAACCAACTCCACCATATTTGCTTGCTCCTTTTTTAATCTGCAATCTTTCTGTAGGTGTCCAAATCTTTTACAATTGAAACATTGAACTTTTCCCTTATGCCAACAATCTATCTCTTCATGCCCCGGTTTCTTGCAATCATCACATTGAGGAATTTTACGTTTTCCTTTTGACGATTTGGCAAGTAGAGCTCTTTCATTGATTTGCTCAGTTTCAACTTTCCGCATAGCCCTTCTTTGCTCCTGTGCCTGCAAAGCATTAAGCAAATCGAATAAAGTTAAATCATTAATATCTCGTGAATCTTCAAGAGATGAAAGTTTCACCTCAAACTTTTCGGGCAAACTTATGAAAATCTTTTCTACAATTTTGCTCTCGGATAGATCCTCCCCCAATAGCCGTATTTTGTTCACCAAAGTCATCAATCGATCAGAATATTCTTGTATGCTCTAGTGTTCTTCCATGCTCAAAGCTGCAAAATCTCTTTTGAGGTTTAAAACTTGCATCTTTTTCATTCTTTCATTGCCTTGATATAATTCTTTCAACATATCCCAAGCGCTTTTAGCTGTTTCACAAGTCATAATTCTTGTAAAAACTGATTCTGAAACTGCAGAAAAAATGATAGATAACACTCTTGGGCCTTTTGCTGCTTCTTCTTCATTAGCTCTTATTTGATTTAACGTTAGATTATTTCCCAATGATGGTAATTCCCTTTCTTCTTCCACCCATTGCCACAAGCCGAGGCCTCGTAAATGAGCTTTCATCTTGACAACCCATACTTGATAGTTTTCACCATTGAAATTTGGGGGTAGGAGAGTAGCTGAATTGTTAGTAACCATTGGAAGACTTTTTTTTTTACTCAATCTCACAGTCCCTCAAGGATCTATGGCTCTGATACCATGTTGGAATTTTGAAGAAAAGAAGAGAAGATGAAAGGATGGGATAAGAAAAAGTTTTAAACAATAATTAACACTCCCATACAATTTATTATTGAACTTGGTTGCCTTATATAGGCAAATTTCAAACAACTAAATAAAATTTTCAGCTACCAAATCTAATTTAAAAGATAACATTTGATATAATCTAAGACTTATTCTAAGATAATCTAAGACCTATTCTAAAGGAATTTAAACAAATCTAAAACTTTGAATTTATTTCCAACAAATACCATTTAAATTGATCATTTTGCTCATTTTCACCTCCATTTTCTAAATTAAGCCAAATTTGAAAAAATCGACCTAAAATATGGAAGCAGGATGTCAAAATTTGGCAGAAAAGATATCTTCTAAATTTTTATCACGGAATCGGAATAGTATCATCGGACCCCACTGGAATAGTACCGTAGAACCCGGTAAATAGTAACTTGTGAACAATGCTCACCGAAATAGTATCGTCGGATCCCATTAAAATAGTGTCGCGAGACTTGTAAATAGTAACTTGTGAATAGTACCACTAATAGTATTGCAGGACCCAGTTACTATTGTTGCACAGTGTCGTCACCTTGTAAATTTATTAAAACAACATAAGAGTACTATTCATCAACTTTGTCATTTTATGTCAATTTTTTGAACGGATCACGTCAAAAAATTCGTTGTAATTTTGTCTTTCCGATGACGTGCTTCTTTTCAAAAAATACTTTCAATGAAAACACATCTCTGATACCACATGTTGGACGCAGCGGGTATATTTTGTGAAAAAGAAAAATAAATTGAATAAAATGGACACAGAATATTTAACGTTGTTCACCAGCAACTTTGGGTTACGTTCACGGACAAAACTTAAAATATTTCTTTCACTATTACAAATAGTAGGTATATAGAGATAAAACCAAAATAGTAGCTCACAAGGTATTTCCCAACCTAAAAATATTAACCTCACTATTTTGTCACTCACCAACCCTTTAGGAATATATTTCATAACTTCAGAGAGTTTGATTTACTCTGATTTTTCTTTCTATTTTTCTAAAGCAGGGAGTGCCTTATATAGGCACTCCACCGCGTGTCTATTTTCATTTATTCAACAAAACCAAAATGCGGCACCAAATTAGAATATGAAGTCCCCCCATGTGAGAGGGATGTTTTTTCTATAGAAAAACACGGCATTATTTGATGATCAACAATTTCTTTTCATAATTAACGGATAACACTTCATATGAGTCATTAGAATGTCATAGATAAGTTACCTAGAGGCATCAAATTAATTTTGCAAGAGAATTATGAAATGATATATTTATGACATAAAAGTTAAAAAAGTTCCCTTACATTTACATTTCAAGCATCAATTACTTGTTAATTTAGCATTTTGCTAAAGACTAACATATTCTAAATTCGACAAATTCCTACGTTAAACAGGTTTACTTATTAACTTGAAGCTATTTAAGAGTTAAAAATCACATTGCAAAGTTGTTAATGACAGGCCTAGATTTGATAAAAAATGTGGAAGTGGAGGCAATCCTAGGGCCACCAACATCTATGCAGGCCAATTTTGTAATTGACATGGGAGCAAAAGCTCAGGTCCCCATTATTTCATTTACTGCTTCAAGTCCTTCGCTGAGCTCTCTCAGGAGTCCCTTTTTTTTTCAAGCCACACAGAACGATGCAACTCAAGTGAAAGCAATACGTGACATAGTCAAAGCTTTTCGATGGAGAGAAGTAGTACCTGTGTACGTTGACAATGAATTTGGTGGTGGAATCATACCTTTTTTAACTGATGCTTTGCAAGCAGTTGATGTTCGTGTCCCTTACCGAAGTGCCATTTCTTCGACGGCTACTGACGATGAACTTGGTGAAGAGCTTTATAAGTTAATGGCTATGCAGACTAGAGTTTTTATTGTGCACATGTCACCGTCTCTTGGTTCTCGTCTTTTCATCAAAGCTGATGAAGTTGGAATGATGGGTCCTGGATGTGTTTGGATTATCACTGATGGGTTGGCTGATTTTTGGAGTTCCATGAATTCTTCAGTAGTTGATTCCATGCAAGGTGCGTTAGGAGTGCAACCTTACGTTCCCAAAACGAAAGAGTTAACAAGTTTTCGGAATCGGTTTAAAAGGAAATTCGTGCATGATAATCCTAATATAGTGGATGCTGATTTAAATGTTTATGGTTTATGGGCCTATGATGCTATAACTGCATTGGCAATGGCTGTTGAGAAAGCTGGAACTACTAACTTAGGCTTCCAAAAGCCAAATGTTTCCAGTAATTCAACTGATCTTGAAAATTTTGGGCTCTCTCTGTCCGGTCTGAACCTTCTTCAAGCATTGTCAGATACTAGTTTCAAAGGCCTCTCAGGAAATTTCAGCTTCGTCAATGGACAGCTAAAGCCATCGCCTTACGAGATAATCAATGTGAATGGAGATGGAGCTAGAGGGATTGGATTTTGGACAGCAGAAAATGGACTTATCAGAAAGTTGAATACACCAACAAACAACACTACAAGTACATATTCTACATCCAATTCCAGTCTTGCTCCTATCATGTGGCCAGGAGAAACAACTTATATACCCAAGGGTTGGGAAATTCCCACAAATGGGAAAAGGTTAAGAATAGGAGTGCCCGTGGATAGTGACTTCGCTGAATTTGTAAAGGTGAGAAAAGACCCTACTACCAACTCCTCCATTGTTGAAGGTTACTGCATCGATGTTTTTGAAGCTGCAGTGAAATTGCTGCCTTATGCTTTGCCATTCGACTACTTCCCTTTCGAGCTCCCTGATGGTAGAAGTGCTGGAACTTACAATGATCTGGTGTATCAAGTATACTTAGGGGTAAAGCACTAGAACTCCATAATATTTTATTTTAATATTTAATTAAAATGTCAAATATTTAGGCTTTAGCTACATATTTCATTTCTTTCTCTAACAGCATTTTTGACGTTTGAGTGTTACCAACAGAATTATGATGCTGTAGTGGGAGATACAACAATCAGATTAAACAGGTCCAATTATGTCGACTTTACACTCCCATACACAGAGTCTGGAGTATCAATGGTCGTGCCAGTCAAAGATATTAACAATAAAAATGCATGGATTTTCTTAAAGCCTTTGACTTGGGATCTTTGGTTCGCTTGCTTTTGCTTCTTTGTGTTCATTGGATTCGTGATTTGGGTTCTTGAACACAGAATTAATGAAGAATTTCGAGGGCCATTTTTTTTTCAAGTGGGCACTAGTTTCTGGTTTTCCTTCTCCACCATGGTTTTCGCGCCCAGTAATGTCCTTAAATCTTTGAGATAATTTTAAAATTATAGAAAAATTAATGCTGTTTATCTTAACTTATTTATCAGTCCTCCCATCGAAGTATTATATAATAATATCTTGAGCTTTGTCATTTCCGGTTGTTATACAGGGGAGAGACTCGTTAGCAATTTGGCGAGATTCGTGATAGTAATATGGTGTTTCGTTGTGTTGATTTTGACACAAAGTTACACAGCCAGTTTAACAAGTCTTCTAACAGTCCAAAAGCTCCAGCCCACAGTTACTGATGTGAAGGAGCTTATCAGGACTGGTGCTTATGTTGGCTACCTGCAGGGCTCATTTGTTTTGGGACTCTTGAAAAACCTAGGTTTCGATGAATCCAAACTCTTGGTTTACAGAACTCTGGAGGAATGGGACGCATTGTTTACCAAAGGAAGTGGCAATGGTGGTATAGCTGCAGCATTCGACGAAGTACCGTACATAAATTTGTTTCTAGCAAAGTATTGTTCCAAATATACCACCGTTGAGCCTACATTTAAAACCGATGGTTTTGGCTTTGTAAGTTCAATTCGCTCTCTTATGTGCTTATTTTGTGATATGGGTTTGGTTTGCTTTTTGAGCTACATATCATTATTTCAGGTGTTCCCTAAGGATTCCCCACTAGTAAGTGATGTTTCTAGGGCAATTTTAGGTGTGACCGAAGGAGAAACAATGAAGAAAATAGAAGAGGAATGGTTTGGCAAAGAAGCAAGTTGTCCTGATCCAGGCACCTCTCTTTCTTCCAAGAGCCTCGGTATCGAAAGTTTTTGGGGTCTTTTCTTGATTACTGGAGGAGTTTCAGTTTTAGCTCTGATAATATACTTGGTCGTGTTTATCCACGAACAATGGGATGTTATAACATCACCCGATTACAAGTCATTAAGACAAAGAGCTGTTGCATTGTTCTGGAACTTCTACAACAGGGACTTCTCTGCGCATACTATAAGAAGAAATGAAGTGAATGATCAACAAATTCAACTTAATGAAACTGTAGTTGGTGAACCAAGTCCATCAGCATATTCTGTCCAAACAGAATTTCTTGGTGAGCAGGATAGAGTTTCTTCAGAGAACGACGATCGGAATTCAAATGATCAACAACAACTTCAAGAGACATTATTGAACTCGCCGGCCATTCAAAATCATGAAAGACCAAGAGTTACTGAAATAATGCAAGATTGAATACTGCTTTGGATTACACCATACAGGACGTCCATAGCATTAAACTTTACATAGGAGTTGATGACCTTATAATGATGATGTTCATTTGATTAATATATTTATTTTAGTAAAGTTTATGATACCTGTATTTGCTTAAACTGGTCCTGACGAAAGTAGAAAGGATGTTAAACACGTGACTTTGAAGCCCTCAAACTAGCTGTTACTGAAGTTAGAAACAACCTAACTAGTAGATTTTCTAAGTTAGTGCTTAGCTGATTTTCAGCAAAGTTGTTGCTTTGTTTTAACAAGTTGTTGCAGATTTTTTACTTTGACAGTGAAGACTCCTACATGTATAAATTAAGTCAATTGCTTCCCGATAAAATATACAAGTTCCAGCCCTTCTTACTTCTACTCTTTGCTTAAATTCTAAAACCAACATATTGGTATCAAAGCTTTCTTCTTGAGAGACCTGTGGCCTGTATAGCCCTATCCTACCTTACAAAAGCCAGAAAAAAAAACTCATAGTCTATCCTACATGGATTCAGAAATTTCGTTCACTGCACTTGTGCCACCAATGCTAGACGGGACAAACTTTCAAGCATGCGCTGTTAGAATACGGGCATACCTTGAAGCAAATGACATGTGGGAAGCTGTTGAAGAAGATTATGTAGTTCCTCCATTATTATACAACCCAACAATGGCACAAATCAAGAGTCACAAAGACAAGAAGTAGAGAAAAACAAAAGCCAAAGCAACCTTGTTTGTAGCCGTGTCTTCTACCATCTTCAACAGAATTATGGCTCTAAAAAAAACCTAGAAAATCTGGGATTTTCTGAAGCTAAGAGTATGAAGGCAATAAAAGGATCAAAGGGATGCATGTGTTGAACTTGATCCGAGAATTTGAGATGAAAAAGATGAAAGATTCAAAAACCATTAAAGCCTGCTATGAGAGACTCCTCAATATCACAAACAAAGTAAGACTTCTTGGTTCTAATCTTGATGATTCTAGAATAGTTTAAAAAAATTGGGTTACAATAATCCCTGAAAGATTTGAGGGTACCATCTCCTCATTAGAAAATACAAAGGATTAGTCAACTATTACTTTTGCAGAATTACTAAGGTGGCGTTTGATTTGAGGGTTTGGGAATGAAGGAATGGAATGATTGTAAAAAATAGTGTTTGCTTTATGGTTTTCAATTACAAGGGAATGGATTTATTCCATTAAGTTTGGGAATCTACTAAACCCTCCAAATAAGGTGGGTATCAAGTTTTCATTCTACAATCTAGTAGTTACTATTTACACCCCTCTTCCACATAAGCAATTTTTATTCTTAATTATATTACTCATCACTTGTCATCATCATTTTCACTATTATTATTATTATTATTATTATTATTATTATTATTATTATTATTATTATTATTATTATTATTATTATTATTATTATTATTATTATTATTATTATTATTATTTATAAATTTTAAATAATTATTGTTGTTGTTGTTGTTGTTATTATTATTATTATTATTATTATTATTATTATTATTATTATTATAAATTTTAAACTTCTTAATAATAATAATAATAATAATATTATTAATTATTAATTATTGTTCTTATTATTATTATTTATTCTTATAAATTTTAAACTTATTATTATTATTATTATCCTTATTATTATTATTCTTATTATTATTATTATTATTATTATTATTATTATTATTATAAATTTTAAACTTCTTAATAATAATAATAATATTATTATTATTATTAATTATTGTTCTTATTATTATTATTTATATTATAAATTTTAAACTTATTATTATTATTATTATCCTTATTATTATTATTATTATTATTATTATTATACTAAATTAATTATCTTATTATTTATTATTATTATTATTATTATTATTATTATATGAAATTAATTATCTTATTATTATTATTATTAATTTTATTATTAATTTTATTATAGGAAATTAATTATCTTATTATTATTATTATTATAAATTTTGTAATAATAATAATAAATATGATATGAAAATATTATATGAAAATGGTATTATATTATCTTTCATTCCCATTAATGCAACAAAACCAAACAATATTATTGGTATTAATACAGAAACCCAAGTTACAAACCAAACATCATTTTTTATTTTTCATACCCATTCTCATTCCCTTCTACTATTATACCCATATCCATACCCAACTCTGTGCTCAAACCAAACGCCCCCTAAGTACCTTGTAGGCACAAGAGTAAAGGAGGCTTATCAGGCAAGATACATACATGGAAGGTGTTTTCAACCCAAGTCACGACAAAATAGTGGTGACAAAAACAAAAACAAGAAACAAAACTACAAGCCTAGTATTATGAGTAGCATTAGCAAAACAAACAGCAACAACAAAGCTGAGATGTTTCCACTTTGTTCCTATTGCAGAAAGACAAATCATTCACAAAATAAGTGGAAATCAGATACAAGATGTCACAAATGTGGCCAACTAGGACACGTGGAGAAGATATGTAAGTCTCAACAACACCAAGGAGAAGCCAAAACTGTAGCACCCCACTCCCGCAAGGCATGTGTCCAACATCTAGCATGCCACCCTCGCGAGACATGGACTTGGGTATCACCTAAGATGTCAAGCACGTGTCTTGCAGGAGTGGAGTGCTGCACAAATGATCTTACCTTGATTCTTCATCGAATGAAAAGATCTTTGGCTTAATTTGAAGCTCTTCTCTCCCTCTTTCTTTTTCTCTTCTTAACCTACTTCAAAATCTCTCTCAAGACTAAGAAGTGCTAAAACCCTAACTTAACTCTTTTCTTTCTCTCAACCACTGAAATTCTCTTCTTTTTTCTTTCTTAACTTCTCTTTCTCCCTCTCAATTCATGTTTCTCCCTTCTTATAAAGCAAGACTACATTTTTTTCTTCCATTTCTACCCTTAATGAGCCCAAAAAGCCCCTTTTACCCTTCCTTATAGGCTTATGTTCTTTTTAGCCTTAAATGTCTTGATAAAAACACCCTTTGAACATTCTTATAACCTTTATACTTTATTCCAGTAAGCCTATATCATATAATCTTTCTAAGATCAACTTTTTTTTTGAAGAAACTTTCTAACATCAACATAGTAATTACTTTCTACAAAATTTCATAAGGACCTCATAATGAATGCAAATCATACTTATTCATCAAGAGTAAATTCTTGGGGCTAACATTTCTCAATATACTCACATTTATAAACAATTATACTCAAAAAATCAATGAATGCATGTACAGTCATTTTCATATGCAACGATTCAATATTCACGTGCATGAGTATATCACATAATGCATGAGCATGAAACACATTTCTAATCTCTTAGTGAATCTCTCACATTTACAATCTTAACCTTAACATGGGTAACAAGATGCTACAATTTGAATCCTTTGGAATTTTTGGAAGAGTTTTAGATTATAGCGTTAGGAAATAAATGAGTTTAAGTATTCTAGAACCAGTATTAGTGATTGGGCATTGTGGGATTTTCATTTTTGAAAACCTTATTGAGTTGATTTTTCAGATTTGAATGAAGTCAAATTGGTAACTGATTGGTTATACTAAGGATTTTCCAAATTTGCTCAGTGCAAAATTTCAAGTCTTCTATAGGGGTAAATTTTGTGTTCTAATTTCAGGGCAAATTTTGGTTTAATCTAGGCTAAATTAGATAAAGTTGTCTTTGGAAAGTTGTAGTTTATTTTCCTAACTTTTCAACGGTATATAATATGAAATTTTTGGACATTGAAGTCAAAAGTTATGGTCTTTATGAATGGAGCTGCTCAGGAGTGTAATCTGCTTCGTCTTAAGAGTCACTTCATCTTAAGTTGACTCTACTTCGTCTTAAGTTGACTCTGCTTCATATTAAGAGTCGTTTCGTCTTAAGTTGACTCTATTTCGTCTTAAGTTGACTTTGTTTCATCTTAAGAGTTGCTTCGTCTTAAGTTGACTATACTTCGTCTTAAATTGACTTTGCTTCATCTTAAGAGTCGCTTCGTCTTAAGTTGACTCTACTTAATCTTAAGTTGACTCTATTTCGTCTTAAGAGTCACTTCGTCTTAAGTTGACTCTACTTCGTCTTAAGTTGACTCTTGCTTCGTCTTAAAAGTCACTTCATCTTAGGTTGACTCTGCTTCGTCTTAAGTTGACCATCTATTTCTTCTTAGGTTGACTTTCTGCTTCGTCTTGTGTTGACTAAAACTTTTCCTGGTCCAATTTTGATCCCTTATATGATAGAATTTGTCTTCTAGGTATCATGAAAGTTGTAGATCTCAAAGTCCTCTTCAAACTCATCCAAAGAACACCTTGATCCGATACCTATAGCGAAAGTTATGCTAGTTGCCCCGAAATAGATTCAATATAATTGAGGACAGAACCTTGTTTGATTCTTTCAACCATAACTCTGTCATCCGATCTCCTAATGGACTGATTCTTAGACCAATAGATTTCTAACACATATTTCTATCTCTCCAAGAAAATTAGTAGCATTTTGAATTGATTTGAAAAAGGTTGATTGAAGGAAAGTGAGGGAATCTGTTGGAATAATATAAACTGGTATGATTTCACTGAACATGCTCGGGTATTTTAGTTATGTCCTGATCTGTGGACATCCAAATGAGATGATCTTTGATTTGGAATAAACTAAATATATAAAACTACAAATCATATGAAAAAGTGGAACTGTGATTCAGTCTCAAAGATGTTTAATTTCTAGAAGGAAGTTGTGTATAATATACTATTTTGGATAAGAGCAGTATGAAAATGTTTAAGGCATATCTTCCAAATTATTGAACCAAATTGAGGGATTTTGGTGTCAATGGAAAGATAAGACATAAAGGAACACTTTTCTAGAAGAGAGTGTGATCAAATTACATCATTTTCACTTTCTAATTGAATGTGAATAGTAGACCCGAAAGTGTGACTTGGAAAAATTCTGAAGTGAGTCAATGAGAAATGAATGGAGATTTTAATGGTTTTAGTGAGGAATAAACCTAAGTAAAAATTATAATTATATGAGTTTTGATATGACAATGACTTTGTGATGAAATTAATGGTAAAATACTTGGGACTGTCATGAACATGCATTGTACATATTTTATTTCAGGCATGTGCATTATTAAACACTTATGATTGTACAAATTGTGATGTATGTGTATCTTGCATAAATGGGTTGTGCAAGTTAAATGTCTGCATTCAGGCATTCCTAAAATTTGAATGCTAATCTGGAACGTACTGTGAGTAGACTAAAGTGGTCTCATTTCATTGTTTATTTTGTTTTGAATTTTGTATTGATTGACTATTGAAATGCTACTTGTATGTGAATGAGATGAAATAAGTGTGCATAATATGATTGTTAAATGCTGGACCTTGGTCTGATGACAAATGTGTTTTGAATGTGCATTTGCATGTAAATGAAAAGTGATACTCAACTCTAATGTTGAATGTCGAACTACAGTCCAATGATATGTGAATGTGAGTGAATGTGGATCATGTAAATGTGACTGAAGCATTTAATTTCATGAATGCATGAAATATAATGACAGTTGTTGGACCCCGAACCTTGAGTGACAATTTGACTTAGTCATAAGAATGATCAAGTGGATGAATTAATTGAAATAGAGTTAAAAATCAAGAAGTAAAAAGAAAAAGTGTGAAAATTTGAAGAATTTAGCAAGTTTGACTTTTTGGCCTTTGTGAGTTGACTTTTGATTTAGGCAAAATTGGATAAAATGGTCTACATGAAACTTGTAGATGATATTAAGAGCTTTCTATGACCATAAAGTTTGTAATATTTCGATATCGGGAGTGAAAGTTATGCTAGGTCAAAGTTTATGTATGACAAGTTGACTTTTGACTTTTATTATGGCTGAAAGTTTGACTGAGAATTCGACCTAATTAGAAGTTCATTTAGCTTTGAAGTTATTCATGAAAATTGAAGTATTTGTTTTGATCTTTATTTTGATATAAAGTATAGAATTTTTCGATTAAGGAATAATAAGTTATGATTTTTACAGTATTCGGTTATGATTTTAGCATGAATATTAGAGGTCAGAATCTTTGACCGGAAAATAGATTCGTTTAGGAGTCAAATTGATTTTTATGTCCTTTATGGAAGTTGAAGACGACTTTCTGGTCTTCGCATCGATATAAAGTATGACATGATTGAACTTTAGAATTGAAAGATAGAAATTTCCAAAGTTGAGTCCTTGTTTAGGGATTTATTAAATAGGCAAAAGCTTTGATTAGAAATTTGATCACATTAGAGACTGAATTAGTTGTGGAGTTTTACATGGAAGTTGTAGAAAGTCCTTTAAGCTTTTTATTGATACCATTTGGAGGTCGGGAGCAAAAGATATGATTTGAAAATTTTGAAAGTTTCCTACATGTCTAGTCTCTAAGTTTCTTAGACGTGCCCACGTCTAGTCGCTAAATTCGCTCTTTTGCTTATAACTTTTTCGTTTGATATCCGATTGACTTAATTCTCGAAGTGTTGGATTCCTAAGACAATGAATTCCATTCTATGGAACAATTTGTGAACTTTATGAGATTAAGGGCGATTAAATTAATCAAAGTGAGTCGGGAAATTTTCTGAATATAGTTAGTATTTTGAGAATTTCGGGATCTGTAGAGATCCGATTGAAGTGATTCTTGAGGCGAAATAAAGTTAAGACATGGAGCTACAAGTCATATGAAGAAATGAAATGTCAATATTGCCCCTAAGACCCGCAAATTATGAATGGAAGTTCAAATTCGTGTGCAGTTTTTGGATTTTGAACATCTGAGAGTAATTTGAGCATAACTTTTGATCTGGGAATCGAAATGAGACGATTCTTGATTCGAATTAAACTAGAGACATAAGGCTACAATTGTTATGAATACATTGAATTTCAATTCTGGGATTAAGAATATGAATATTTGGACGAAAGAAATCGTATATGGAAAATTTGTTAAAATATAGATATACCCGAACTGTTTTGCGTATAACTTTTGGTATAGTGATCCGAATTGAGCGCGGTTGGTGGCGTTGGTTTCGTATGATTGAGAGGAACATTTCTCTAGAAGGAAGTTTGGACAAATTCCTTCAACTCGATAGTGCGAATCAAACCGCAAGTAAGCATGACTTTAAGCTTTGAATGGAGGGGTAATATGGTCATTTGACCTTTCAGCAATCATATACATACATATATATATATATATATATAATTAATTGGGAATTAATTAATGAATATATATATATATATATATGCGTGGATCATGTTAATAAGCATAAAGAAGCTAAATTGACTTAGTCAAATGTCATGATTTAAGTAACTTTTTAATGGTTTTTAGCCTACCAACGTGGAAGCTTCCTATGGCATCTTGAAAAGTTACAAATGTATATATAAGAGACAAGATAAAAGTAAGTAGTCGTATGGGTGAGTGAAAGT
Organism: Erythroxylum novogranatense; assembly: GCA_029891385.1. NCBI lineage: Eukaryota > Viridiplantae > Streptophyta > Magnoliopsida > Malpighiales > Erythroxylaceae > Erythroxylum > Erythroxylum novogranatense. The sequence goes on from CM057230.1 coordinate 91,589,057, forward strand.
GGACGAAAATTCTAGAGAAAAATAAGAAGAGAAATAAGAAGAGTGTAGAGAGAGCTTGGAGATGGCGATGGAGAAGAGAAAAGTAAGGGTTTTTGATATTTTTTTTAAGGTTTTAGCTTATGTTTTGCTTGGTTTCAAAGGAAAAAGAGTGGAAAAGCTTGAAAGCTTCCTTGGACTTGCAAAATCCGAAAAAGAAGAGAAAAGAGGTGAGAAAAAATGTTTAAGTTTTGAATTTTCTTGAATTTTGGTTTGGAAATAGGTAAAATGACATGGGTATGTTATATATGAAGCTACTTGTGATGTATTTGCCTTAGGTAATGTTTAAATATTGAATGGAAATTAATTAAGGTTTAGGCTTAAGTTTATGTTTAAGGATTTTGTGAATAATTGACATAGAATTATAGAGAATGTGATGGATTAGTGAATTATGATATCAAATGTTAAGGATTATGAAATTTATGATATGGAATTTGGATAAGTTAGTTTAGGCCAATTTTGAGAATTTGAGGTTTTAGAAATTGATGGTTTAGAAAATTTGGAAAAAATGAAGATTATGAATTTCCTATAGTTAAGTGTGAAAATTATGCAAATTATGATGATGAATTTGGATATTTATGGCTTAGGAATTTTAGGTTGAGGAAAGAAGAAGGAATTTGGAGAATTGACGATTTGGACAAACTTCCGCATCATTTCGAGGTGGGTAGCATATTTATATTTTGATTTGTAAGCTATATGTGAATTTTGAAAAATTAAAGAAAGCAATTTGAAAAAATAAAGAGAGCAAAATTGGATTTTGATAGATTATTGTTTTGTAAATATTTGAAATAAAGATGATTAATGTTTGAAATTATGATTTGAATGATTTCGAAAAATTATTACAAGTTTAAATTCATTGTTTCAAATGATATATAAATCGATAGAAATTTCGAAAATTCATTTGTTGTGTATGCATTGATAAATATGCAAATTGTTGAATTGATTGAATGGATTGACTTATTTGCATTGTGTGTATTATGTGACTGTGTGGCAAAGCAAGATTTTTGAAAAATGCCTTCGGGTAATTCGAATTTCTGTTTTCGTTTATGTGCAATATGGGTTTGGTAAGGTCCTTTGTGAGTCAGCGCTGTCTCTATGTGTATAGCCTTCGCCCGGCTGCCCGCTAGTGACACGGAGCTCCGATTTCGGAATCCTTTCACGACTACACTGGACCGCTTTGCTGGAAAGTGTAGTACGTTACATTCACGGTGCAGGACCGCTATCTTGAGAATGTGCGACGCGTTCTGTTTGGACCTAGCCAGACCATTATGATATGTTATGTGTTTTCAATTTTGTTTCTGAATGTTGCATTCATATTTATGAAAATTCGAGAATGTTTGAAAAATAAGAAAAAGTGAGATTACTATGAAAAGTTTGAAAAAATTAAAATTATAAAGTTTGAAAATTTAGCCCTTTTGGCAAAAGATTATTAAAATGTTTTCACTTATTTATCGGTTTATAAATGTGTTATCCACGAGTGTGTAGCTACCCCCTTTCATCCCCATCTCCAAGTTTGACGGAGATCGGATGAAAGTATGTCAAGACGTTTGGTTTGATTTTGTATCATTTGGATTCGTGAGTTGATGTGTATATGAGTTAGATAAGTTTGGATAAGTATATTTGCGTAGAAAGATGAGTATGGTGTATGTACATAAATGATTGGGTTGCGTTTAGATTGAATTAAAGCATTGTATCTGGTATAAGAATAAATGTGAATGAGTTTTGAATATTAAATTGCGTTATGAATGTATATTGAGATTTATGGAAGTGTTAAATTTAGGTTTGCGTTTTGCTGGTGTTTGGATTCCGGACGGGAGTGTCCGATGATTCTGAGATCTGTTTGGGATTATAAAAGTGGTTAATTACCTTTGCAGGTTTTGGATTAGGATAAATGCAGCCATTATGCTGCCGAAATTTCGTTAGAAAATAAAGTGAAAATGAAGAAAAATAAGATTTAGATATATGGAAGATGGATTTATGAGATTGGTATAAATGTAAAGAAATTTGTTATAATTTGAGTGGGATGATGAAATTGATAAATATTGCTTTGTATGGGTTTGAGTAAAAATGGTTATAAGAGATGGAATAGAAAAAGAAAAAGAAAATTATACCGGATTTTCACATCAGATTAGTCTAAGGAATTCCAACGCAATTATGTTCATTCGATCGTTTGCTTTGATTTTTGTGCTCGGATGTCGGATCTGTTCTACTTGATTTCGTTTCGCTTTGAAATCTATTTGTTAGGTTCTATACGACATCGATTTGTTTTGTTACGAATTGATTCGGAATTCTGCCTTTCGAGTTTCTCCGCTTTGTTATTCGTATTTCCGATGCACAATTTTCCGAGTATTCGTTTCGCTCCGATGATGCAATTTGTATTCCGATTAGCGATTTCTCGCTTTTCGATTTTCCGTCTTTCCGTTCCGTTTTTCTGTTGGGATCCGGTTCCCGGATCGGGTCCTAACATTTATGGTATCAGAGCCCAGTATTATGAACTTGGGCGATATGTTTGTTTCATGGGCAATCTTCGGATAAGTGTCAGAGCCCAGTATTATGATCATACTTGGGCAATATGTTTAGTAAGATTGAAATTGTGAGAATTTGATGAACATGGAAAGGTATTCCCATGACTTATGTGAAGAGTAAAGTGACTGCTGATTGAGGTTAAGAAATTTGATTGATTTTAGGTTGTGTTAATGAAATTGGGATTTGAAGTTTATGATGGTGATTTGATTTTGTATATGCAATCATGAAATGAGATTGAAAATAGGTCGATTTTAAATGATGATTGGTACGTATTGGGGGTTCCTTAAGAAATGAGACCCTTGACTGGTGATAATGTGTTAAGAAAGATTGATTTGTAGATAGAGTGATTGTTTTGATATAAATGGTATTGGGTATAAGAGGTGAAAACATTATAACCATATGTAATAAGAAATTTAGGTATGTAATTCAGAATTGAGAATAATTTTAGAATAAGTATGATGAGAGAGTAGATAAGAAAGTGTTTGATAATCTTTGTTTAGATAAGAAACTATATGTAAGAATGTCTATCGGAGAGTTATTGTAAGTATGAATTTCGAGGACGAAATTCTTTTAAGAGGGGGAGAAATGTTGGACCCCGAACCTTGAGTGACAATTTGACTTAGTCATAAGAATGATCAAGTGGATGAGTTAATTGAAATAGAGTTAAAAATCAAGAAGTAAAAAGAAAAAGTGTTAAAATTTGAAGAATTTAGCAAGTTTGACTTTTTGGCCTTTATGAGTTGACTTTTGATTTAGGCAAAATTGGATAAAATGGTCTACATGAAACTTGTAGATGATGTTAAGAGCTTTCTGTGACCATAAAGTTTGTAATATTTCGATATCGGGAGTGAAAGTTATGCTAGGTCAAAGTTTATGTATGACAAGTTGACTTTTGACTTTTATTATAGCTGAAAGTTTGACTGAGAATTCGACCTAATTAGAAGTTCATTTAGCTTTGAAGTTATTCATGAAAATTGAAGGATTTGTTTTGATCTTTATTTTGATATAAAGTATATAATTTTTCGATTAAGGAATAATAAGTTATGATTTTTACAGTATTCGGTTATGATTTTAGCATGAATATTAGAGGTCAGAATCTTTGACCGAAAAATAGACTCGTTTAGGAGTCAAATTGATTTTTATGTCCTTTATGGAAGTTGAAGGCGACTTTCTGGTCTTCGCATCGATATAAAGTATGACATGATTGAACTTTGGAGTTGAAAGATAGAAATTTCCAAAGTTGAGTCCTTGTTTAGGGATTTATTAAATGGGCAAAAGCTTTGATTAGAAATTTGATCACATTAGAGACTGAATTAGTTGTGGAGTTCTACATGGAAGTTGTAGAAAGTCCTTTAAGTTTTTTATTGATACCATTTGGAGGTCGGGAGAAAAAGATATGATTTGAAAATTTTGAAAGTTTCCTACATGTCTAGTCTCTAAGTTTCTTAGACGTGCCCACGTCTAGTCGCTAAATTCGCTCTTTTGCTTATAACTTTTTCGTTTGATATCCGATTGACTTAATTCTCGAAGCGTTGGATTCCTAAGACAATGAATTCCATTCTATGGAACAATTTGTGAACTTTATGAGATTAAGGGCGAATAAATTAATCAAAGTGAGTCGGGAAATTTTCTGAACATAGTTAGTATTTTGAGAATTTCGAGATCTGTAGAGATCCGATTGAAGTGATTCTTGAGGCGAAATAAAGTTAAGACATGGAGCTACAAGTCATATGAAGAAATGAAATGTCAATATTGCCCTAAGACCAAAATTATGAATGGAAGTTCAAATTGTGTGCAGTTTTGGATTTTGAACATCTGAGAGTAATTTGAGCATAACTTTTGATCTGGGAATCGAAATGAGACGATTCTTGATTCGAATTAAACTAGAGACATAAGGCTACAATTGTTATGAAGACATTGAATTTCGATTCTGGGATTAAGAATATGAATATTTGGACGAAAGAAATCGTATATGGAAAATTTGTTAGAATATAGATATACCCGAACTGTGTAGTGATCCGAATTGAGCGCGTTTGGTGGAGTTGGTTTCGTATGATTAAGAGGAACATTTCTCTAGAAGGAAGTTTGGACAAATTCCTTCAACTCGATAGTGCGAATCAAACCGCAAGTAAGCATGACTTTAAGCTTTGAATGGAGGGTAATATGGTCATTTGACCTTTCAAAGAATCATATACATATATATATATATATATATAATTAATTGGGAATTAATTAATGAATATATATATATATATATATGCGTGGATCATGTTAATAAGCATAAAGAAGCTAAATTGACTTAGTCAAATGTCATGATTTAAGTAACTTTTTAATGGTTTTTAGCCTACCAACGTGGAAGCTTCCTATGGCATCTTGAAAAGTTACAAATATATATATAAGAGACAAGATAAAAGTGAGTAGTCGTATGGGTGAGTGAAAGTGGACGAAAATTCTAGAGAAAAATAAGAAGAGAAATAAGAAGAGTGTAGAGAGAGCTTGGAGATGGCGATGGAGAAGAGAAAAGTAAGGGTTTTTGATATTTTTTTTAAAAGGTTTTAGCTTATGTTTTGCTTGGTTTCAAAGGAAAAAGAGTGGAAAAGCTTGAAAGCTTCCCTTGGACTTGCAAAAATCCGAAAAAAGAAGAGAAAAGAGGTGAGAAAAAAATGTTTAAGTTTTGAATTTTCTTGAATTTTTGGTTTGGAAATAGGTAAAATGACATGGGTATGTTATATATGAAGCTACTTGTGATGTATTTGCCTTAGGTAATGTTTAAATATTGAATGGAAATTAATTAAGGTTTAGGCTTAAGTTTATGTTTAAGGATTTTGTGAATAATTGACTTAGAATTATAGAGAATGTGATGGATTAGTGAATTATGATATCAAATGTTAAGGATTATGAAATTTATGATATGGAATTTGGATAAGTTGGTTTAGGCCAATTTTGAGAATTTGAGGTTTTAGAAATTGATGGTTTAGAAAATTTGGAAAAAATGAAGATTATGAATTTCCTATAGTTAAGTGTGAAAATTATGCAAATTATGATGATGAATTTGGATATTTATGGCTTAGGAAATTTTAGGTTGAGGAAAGAAGAAGGAATTTGGAGAATTGACGATTTGGACAAACTTCCGCATCATTTCGAGGTGGGTAGCATATTTATATTTTGATTTGTAAACTATATGTGAATTTTGAAAAATTAAAGAAAGCAATTTGAAAAATAAAGAGAGCAAAATTGGATTTTGATAGATTATTGTTTTGTAAATATTTGAAATAAAGATGATTAATGTTTGAAATTATGATTTCGAATGATTTCTGAAAATTATTACAAGTTTAAATTCATTGTTTCAAATGATATATAAATCGATAGAAATTTCGAAAATTCATTTGTTGTGTATGCATTGATAAATATGCAAATTGTTGAATTGATTGAATGGATTGACTTATTTGAATTGTGTGTATTATGTGACTGTGTGGCAAAGCAAGATTTTTGAAAAATGCCTTCGGGTAATTCGAACTTCTGTTTTCGTTTATGTGCAATATGGGTTTAGTAAGGTCTTTTGTGAGTCAGCGCTGTCTCTATGTGTATAGCCTTCGCCCGGCTGCCCGCTAGTGGCACGGAACTCCGATTTCGGACTCCTTTCACGACTACACTGGACCGCTTTGCGGGAAAGTGTAGTACGTTATGTTCACAGCTGCACAGGACCTCTATGCGGGAATGTGCGATGCGCTTCTGCTTGGACCTAGCTGCACCATTCGATATGTTATGTGTTTTCAATTTTGTTTCTGAATGTTGCATTCATATTTATGAAAATTCGAGAATGTTTGAAAAATAAGAAAAAGTGAGATTACTATGAAAAGTTTGAAAAAAAAAATTAAAATTATAAAGTTTGAAAAATTCAGCCTTTTTGGCAAAAGATTATTAAAATGATTTGACTTATTTATCGGTTTATAAATGTGTTATCCACGAGTGTGTAGCTCACCCCTTTCATCCCCATCTCCGTGTTTGAGGTGAGATCGGATGAAAGTATGTCAAGACGTTTGGTTTGATTTTGTATCATTTGGATTCGTGAGTTGATGTGTATATGAGTTAGATAAGTTTGGATAAGTATATTTATGAGAAAGATGAGTATGGTGTATGTACATAAATGATTGGGTTGTGTTTAGATTGAATTAAAGCATTGTATCCGTATAAGAATAAATGTGAATGAGTTTTGGATATTAAATTGCGTTATGAATGTATATTGAGATTTATGGAAGTGTTAAATTTAGGTTTATGTTTTCTTTGGTGTTTGGATTTGGACAGAGTGTCCGATAATTCGAGATCTGTTGGGATTATAAGTGGTTAATTACCTTTGCGGGTTTTGGGTTAGGATAAATGCACCGTTATCTTTTAAAATTTCGTTAGAAAATAAAGTGAAAATGAAGAAAATAAGATTTAGATATATGGAAGATGGATTTATGAGATTGGTATAAATGTAAAGAAATTTGTTATAATTTGAGTGGGATGATGAAATTGATAAATATTGCTTTGTATGGGTTTGAGTAAAAATGGTCATAAGAGATGGAATAGATAAAGAAAAGAAAAAAAAAATTATACCGGATTTTCACATCGGATTAGTATAAGGAATTCCAACGCAATTATGTTCATTCGATCGTTTGCTTTGATTTTTGTGCTCGGATGTCGGATCTGTTCTACTTGATTTCGTTTCGCTTTAAAATCTATTCGTTAGGTTCTATACGACTTCGATTTGTTTTGTTACGAATTGATTCGGAATTCTGCCTTTCGAGTTTCTCTGGTTTGTTATTCGTATTTCTGATGCACAATTTTTCGAGTATTCGTTTCACTCTGATGATGCAATTTGTATTCCGATTAGCGATTTCTCGCTTTTCGATTTTTTGTCTTTCCGTTCCGTTTTTCGGTTAGGATCTGGTTCTCGGATCGGGTCCCAACAACAGTTGTGACCAGAGTAGCGACCGATTAGAGCTTAAAGCTCAACGAGTGAAAATGAGCCTCGAGCTTGAAAGTGATTAAGAGCCTAAGACTTACTATGTAAAATGAGCCTTGTATCACCCAAGCAGATAAGGGACAGTTAGTAATGAGCTCAGTATCCATTGGATAAGGGATAGTTTAGTCACTCGGTCACAACAAAGTAATAAATGAAAAGTGGGTCTCATGTGCATTACATATGCATTGAGTGATTAAATTGTATTGAATGTGAAATTGTGAAATGATGTGAATTATGTGTTATGTGACTGGGTGAGCCATCGATGATGTTCATTCATTGAGTTCGCAAAACTCACCCAAAATTTGCAAATATTTTTCAGGCTTAGAAGAATACCCCGTTAAGCAAACGGGAGTATACCTATAGCATACAAGTAAAGGACAGAGGTTGGGATCAATTCGCATCTGCATTGTACTTTTTCCTTTTTGTATTGAATTGTATAATTTCTATAATTTTTGTATCAAATAATGAATTCAGAAACTTTTGCACAATGTGTATACAAATGTATTTATGTTGTAATGTAAAGACGTTATGACTAAAGTGTTTTGTAATTATAATGTGTAACATCCCACCCCTGACAGGAAGCGTAAAATAGTAAATTGTCATAGGATGAGATTGATAGGGATTAATTAGTATTGTTCATGCATACTAGTATTAGTAAACAGTGAAATTGTGCACATGCAAATTTCGGTACATGCATACATGACATTCCGGTTAGATGCGCCTACTGCAATTTTATTGTGATTAACGTGGTTATTGGGTTTGAAAAATTATTCTGAGTGCGCCATTGAGTGTTTTATATTTTAAGGGATTTTTAGGAATTTTTCTGGAATTTTCTGAAGAAAATTCCTAGATCGGAAAAAATCGCCAAGTGGCGAACCGGTTCATTTTCGGTAGCGAAAATTGCTATCCAATGGCACTGTAATATTGGGTATATTATTTTGGGATTGGAATTAGGGCCATTGGACTTGAATGAGTCAAATTTCATTAGGGTTTTTATAATAAATCCATTACATGTTTTTGTCTTATCTTTATTTTGTCTTTTTCCTCAAATGCCAAGTGTCCTACCTATTTAATGCTTTTGTCTTCTTCCTCTCCTTGTATTTTCGGTGGTTTCACATAAAAGGGGTAAAAAAAAGAAGAGTTTTGCTCATTTCTCCTTCCCCATCCGAAAATCTTCCTTTCCTTTCTCATCTCCATCAATTTCTTCTCCTTCTTTAAGTTACTTCTTCCTACCTTAAGAGCTTCTTCTTGTAAACAAGCTATTTTCTTGCCATGGAGAACTCACCCTTGCATGGTGTTAGAAGAAGTTTGATGGCGTGTCAAACCAACAAAAATAAATTCCTACTCTAGAACACTTAAGCGAGTAAAGTGGTGAATATGGTCGAACCACAGAGACCAATGTAGTAATTGTTTATTTGTGCGAACTCGAAAATAAAAATAAAATATAAATATAAAGAAAGTTGATTTGGGGATGATTAATTTTAAAACATGAAATCACACAGGAAGAAATTAAAAATAAGATTGAAAATAATATGAATAAAAGCCTAGCTAAGGTACTCTCTCATTTGATACTGTAATTCGATCATAGACTCAAAAATATAAATTTCGTTCATTCCTATGGACAAAGTAATAGCAGACCGTGAACAACACAAATCTACCAATCTATTCATAATTATTCGATAACCTCGAGTAAAGCTCCGCAGATTATTACCATAACCAATTAGACTATTCCCGAGTAAAGCTCCGCGGAATATAATCTATAGCAGCAATAAATTCTAATGGACCCTCGTCTTAGCCAACAGAATCAGAACAACCGCAATCTATTTAGAACAAATTATTTAATCTCATTAATTTCTTAATTAAAATTAATTCGCCACTCGATAGACAACAATCACAGATTAACTAATCTATTCGGCAATTTATCATCGAGTCGATCAATTAACAGGCCTCATTAATCAACAAACTCAACAATAATAAATCAATTAAGCGCAGAGATTAAATAAACATAAGAAATTCACGAAAACAATTAAACCACGAGAGTCTCACGAACTACATGCGTCAAACATCAAGTACCTTGTCTAGATTAAAAAATTAGCCACACATAATATTAGTCTCTAAATAATTAAAACTGAAATTGACAAATAAAAATGGAGTTCAACCTTCTGTAAATTCCTAATTCACCGAATAAAGTTTCAGCTCAGCTTAAATGCCGCAATCCCTCCTTAAGGTTGCTGTCCACGCCTCTGTTCCTCGTGCCTCACGTTCTTCTCCAGCTGATTGTAAAACACGTTACTCCTCTCTTCAAGTCTTGTTGCCTGCTGTCTTGTCAAATGAGTCTCGAATCCTTCCCATAAACACGTCTCTCCTTTTAAATCTCTAAGTCCCTCTTAAAGTCAAGTTGTTAAAAACCTGCCCTCTCTTTGCTGCTTTTCGTCCCTGTAGCAAGAAATTCCCAAGATAAAAAGTTTGAGTGTAAACTTCCCTCTGTCGGTACTCTTCACTCTATTATTGCTACATGATTTGACAATTAAGTTTTTGTCAAGTTAGAAGAAAATGCTCCTTGCTCCACGTTGTCCCCTCTTTTTAATGCTCTCTACTGTTACTTGATGGGACAAATAAAAGTCCACCTCAATTAAAACCTTTTGCTCCTCTCTTGTGGCTAGCTGCGTGCGCTGTCCTCTTTGGTGGGTCTCCCTTCTTCTCTTCTTTCCAAGTGTCGCACCTCACTATCAGCTGCTCTCCCCTTTATTTCTGTTTGCCTCTTCACTCTTTAATGACCTCACTATTTGATGATGTGACAATTAAATTTCACTCCACTTAAAACACTTGCTCCTTGTTTCTCCTCCGTTTACTCTTCTCACTTTCCTTCAGACAACGCAATTCATGTTCTTCCCTTTTGATTTTTTTCTTAGTTCACGCACACCACTCTTTAGCTCTTCTCTTCTTTTCAGTCCTCCCTCAACTCTCCTCCAGACCACGCACCAGCTCTCTTCTTTTGTTATTTTAACGCACAATCCACTCATTTAAGGCACAACCTTCCTCTTCTTTTTCCTGGTGGAGCCTCATTTTCCTTCTCCTTTCCAGCCATCCTCCTTCTGTTTTTACGTGTGTTGTCTACTGTTGTTCCATGCTTGATGCATTGCCAAGGTGGGTCTCTCCTCCCAGCAGCTCACGTCTTCTGTTGGTGGTATCTGCTTGGGTGTTTCCTATCTTTTTTTTCTAGCTAGCTGCGTCGTTAAGGTGCTCCATCCTTTGTTATCTCCACTTATTTGTTTCTTCTGCTGGTGGTCTCCTCTCCAACAGGTGGGTCTTGATGCTTGTAGGTGGAGGAATGACAAGTGGGGTTGGACAATTAAGCATGGGTGTTTCCAGTGCTGGTGGTCTCCTCTCACTGTGCTTGTGGCTCTTCTGCGTATGAACATGCCTCTCCTTGGGTTCACGCTACTCACCTTCAGCTCTTCTTCCTCTCCTTGGGTTTGCGTGTTCTGTCCTCTACAGATTGGACAAATAAGAGTCTCCTCACTTAAAACCTGCTGCTTGCATCGTGCCCTCCACGTGAAGCTCTCCTACACATGACTTATTTATTCCTCTCCTGTAGATTGATAAGACAAATAAGTTTGCAACTCTTTTAAACCATCAGCTGTTCACACCTCTCTTGGTATCACGTTGGACTGTTGGACTATTGGACTGTCGTTTTGCCACTGATTGTTGCTCCTTGTGCGTGGTCGTTCTCTTGCTGATTTATTCCTCTTTACTGTGCTTGTGATGGGACAATTAAGTTTTGCAAGCTCTAAAACCTTCACGCCCCTTCCTTGCGTCACATGTGTTCCTAACTGTTGCGTTTTATGCCTAGGTCCTGTAGCGTTTAATTTGGTCTGATAATTTGATGCCTCCTGCCTCTCTACATGTGACATACATTAATTGCAGCTTAAATCTTCACGCTGGTCCTCCTTTCTTGTTGTGCGTCCCTTTTCCTCATGCTTGTGGACTTATTTACGTCAGTTTTCACAAATTTACTGCTCTAAAATGACAGCTCCAAAAATTCTGAAACTTGGTAGAAACATTCTTCAATGAGTCAAGATTATGCCTGCCAAGTCTTAGAAATTTCTAATAAACCAATCCGAGATACAAATTTCCAAAGATCCACAGTCAAATCTGCCAAAATTCAAAAGCAAGTTAATTTCAACATATTAAGGACTTGTTGTATTTTATGTGTCTAAAGCTCTAATAATTATAAAACATGATGAAAAAGGCCATAGACATCCATAAAACACATGCAAAATGTTAAATATAAGGTTCTAAAAACATATAAAAATATGATTGCATCAAAATCCCCCACACTTAGCTCTTGTTCGTCCTCGAGGAAGGTTAAAAACATAAAATTTGAAAGCCTAAGAAAACCGAGAATGCAGAAACTAAGTATGGATGCAAAAACAAAAAGAAATAAATATGCAAATGCAGGGGACATTTTTTTTTAACCTCCCAACAACATCAAAGACATACAAGGATTATAAACAAGAAGTAACCCGCGACATTTAATCCATAAAAGTAATGAACTCATTTTAAATGCAAGAACCAAGTAAGATAGCACAATAGACTTAAAGGAAATCTGCACCATGTCAAAATAATAGGTCCTCTCATTGTTATACACTCCAACACTCAAGTGTTTATGGCTCAAATGTGTTTTAACTCTCATAAATTCAAACAATGCAGTGCTCTACCATAGGCTTGCTCTTCAATCTTGAATACACTACTAAGTATTACATGCACAACATAAATCAAAAGGTCTTAAATAAGGATGTAACTTGGTTGGGTTAGGGGTAAGATAAAAGAAAGGTAAGAAAAGGCTAAGTATCAAAGTGAGTAGAGCGTAATGGATAATCAATAACACATGTGCTCATCCTGCATATCATCAAACAATTAAGCACCTTTCTCTCTATTTTCTTTTCTTTGAACTTTCATTCGTCAAACATTTATCAATCAAGCACATGGGGAATCCTTTTCTTTCTTTTCTCTTCTTGGCCTCAAAATTTTTAATTTTTCTCTTTTTTTTTCTTTTTTTTTTCGATTCCTTCCCTATTGACAACAAGTACAATACAAGTCATATACCACTGATATTCCTATATGTGCAACCTTCGTAAGTTTAACTCAACAAGCACACTCTACTAACCATGTTAAGGGTTAGACAGATAAATTAATTAAGAAAAGGTTAAGTTAAACATGGTAAAGCAAAGAACAAATATAAGCTCAAATGGGCTCACTAGTGGATAACATGCTTTGGGTTGGCTTTTTGGTCAAGTGGTTAAAATCCTAAGTGTCTTTATCATCTTCATGCATGCATGTAAAAGTGTAGTCTCAACAAGATATAAAGCAAGTTCTAGAGATACAAAGCATTGAATGAACACACATCAAAGAATTGTGTTGAAGGTTCAAAAGCTCACATGGGACAATCATCTATTAAGTTAACACAATGTAGTTTCAAAATCAATCCAAAAGCTATCAAGCTTAAAACTCACATAAAAACTCATTCATCAAGTTCATGATTCAAATATCACAGATTAACTCTCACCTATAATACTCATATTCTTATCAATCATTGGGAGATCAAAAGACAAAACTAAACACTTAAGGTGCAAAAGCATGCAAAAACGAAAAAAAACTCTTTTTGTGTTTTTCAAAAGTTTTTTTTTTCAATATTTTTTTTTCAATATTTGTAGGTTTTTTGAACTAAAACATGCAAGTATAAATGAAAATCTTCAAGTTCAAGCAAGAGCAAAGGTGGGACACTGAAGCACAAAAACCAAGAAAGATCTGAATCCTGCATCCACTAAAACCTGAAATTTTTCATATCCTTCCCCCACACTTTAGACCAAACATTGTCCTCAATGTTAGCAAATGAAAGACAAGAACAGTAAAAAGGTAAAGATTGAGAGAAAGCTTCTCTAAGGTGATGTGCCAAGGTAATGGTGGAGCTGCGAGGTGATGCGCCCATATTATCCTGCAAAACAATAAAAACCTTGCGACCAAGTGACATCCAACAACAGCACAAAATATTAGAAGAAAATTTAAAAGGAAAATGTCGAGAAACAGGAGCTTGACAGAATTATGAACAAATAAAAATTAAAAGATGAAAAATAAATTGGAATCAAACCTTGGGTTGCCTCCCAAGAAGCGCATTTGTTTAACGTCGTTAGCTCGACACGAGCCCCATTCAGTTATAGAAAGGTTCATTCAAAGAATTAACTTCGACGGATTGGGGCTGAAATCCTTCATAAAATGACTTCAAACGATGGCCATTCACCTTGAAAATTTTTCCTGTTTCCATGCTTTGAATATCCACAGCACCGTACGGATAGATCTTTGTGACCATGAAAGGCCCAATCCACTTGGATCGCAATTTCCCTGCAAAAAGTTTCAAAGTCGAATTAAATAAAAGTACCTTTTGTCCGACTTTAAACTTCTTCTCAGCAAGCTGCTTGTCGTGAAAAGCTTTAGTTTTGGCCTTGTATGTAACTGCGCTGTCGAAAGCATGGTTCCGTAGTTCTTCCAATTCTTGAATCTGTAACTTCCTTTGTTCCCCCGCAGCATCAAAATTCATGTTGCACTGCTTCACGGCCCAAAACGCTCTTCCACTGGCAGATGACAGGCCTTGCCATAAACAAGTCTGTAAGGAGACATATTTAATGGCGTTTTATAGGCAGTGCGGTAAGCCCAAAGAGCATCGTCCAAGTGCCAGCTCCAATCTTTCCTACTAAAGTTCACAGTCTTCTCCAAAATACTCTTTACCTCTCGATTGGACAATTCTGCCAACCCATTGGTTTGAGGATGGTAGGCTGTGGAGGTCCTGTGCACAACTCCATATTTTTTCAGCAATGTAGCAAACACTCTGTTGCAGAAATGAGTCCCACAATCACTAATGATTGCTTTTGGAGTGCCGAACCTGACAAAGATATTAGCCTTCACAAAATCGACAACAACCTTAGAATCATTAGTTCGAGTAACTTTTGCTTCTACCCATTTCGAAACATAATCGACAACTAACAAAATGTATTGGAAACCAAATGATGATGGAAAAGGACCCATGAAATCAATACCCCACACATCAAATATTTCACAAATAATAACCGGGGTCTGAGGCATTTCATTTCTTCGGCCTATGTTGCCAGTCATTTGACACCTGTCACATGCTTTACAAAATGCATAAGAATCTCGAAAAATGTCAGGCCAGTAAAAACCAGATTCAAGCACTTTCCTAGCTGTCCTATTATGGCCGAAATGACCACCACAAGCAGATGCATGACAAAATTGCAATATAGAAGAAATTTCAGATTTAGGTACGCACCTTCGCACAATCTGATCAGAACACATTTTTCATAAATATGGATCATCCCAAATATAATACCTGGCATCATTCTTCAATTTATGGTGCTGGGCAGATGTGATACCAACTGGATAGCCATTCTGGGTGATAAAATTGACCAGATCCGCGTACCATGGGTTTCGACATGGCCATGTTGAAGATACTGTGAATAACTGTTCATCGGGAAATTCCTCAAGAATCACGGATCCTCTCCAGAAGTGTTTTGCAGCCTACTTAGGTGATCTGCGACCAGGTTTTCTGCTCCTCTTTTATCTCGGACCTCAATGTCAAATTCTTGTAGCAAAAGAACCTCTCGGATAAGTCTTGGCTTCGCATCCTTTTTGCTCATTAGGTACCGAAGAGCAGCATGGTCTGAATACACTATCACCTTCGTACCAAGCAAGTATGATCGGAATTTCTCTAATGCGAAGACCACAGCAAACATCTCCTTCTCCGTGGTTGAATAGTTTTGTTGAGCACTATCTAACGTCTTTGATGCATAATAGATCACATGAGGGTCACGACCTACCCTCTGTCCAAGAACTGCTCCTACAGCGTAGTTACTGGCATCACACATGAGCTCGAAAGGGAGGTTCCAATCTGGTGGTTTGATGATAGGTGCGGTAACCAGCTTTTCCTTCAAGATGTCAAACGCCTTTTTGCAGTCTTCATTGAATTCAAACGGCACATCTTTTTATAGAAGGTTGCTCAGATGATGAGCTATCTTCGAAAAATCTTTGATGAACTGCCTGTAAAAACCTGCATGACCAAGAAAGGAGCGTACTTCCCGCACATTTGTGGGGTAAGGCAGCGAGTTAATCACATCAATTTTTGATTTATCCACTTCGATGCCCCTAGCCGAAACTATATGTCCCAATATGATGCCTTGATTAACCATGAAATGACACTTTTCATAATTAAGCACAAGATTTTTTTCAATGCATCTTTTTAACACCTTCCTCAAATTTTCTAAACAAGATGTAAAGGAATCTCCATACACAGTAAAGTCATCCATGAAGACTTCAATAATTTCCTCTACATAGTCAGAAAAGATACTTACCATACATCTCTGAAATGTCGCTGGAGCGTTGCAAAGACCAAATGGCATGCGTTTGTAGGCAAAAGTGCCAAATGGACAAGTAAACGTCGTCTTTTCCTGATCTTCAGGCGCTACATGAATCTGGTGAAAGTTTGAATAACCGTCTAAACAGCAATAATGAGAACGACCTGCAAGTCTCTCAAGCATCTGATCAATAAACGGTAAAGGAAAATGATCTTTACGGGTAGCAGCATTTAACTTCCTAAAATCAATACACACACGCCACCCGTTTTGAACTCTAGTGGGTACTAATTCACCTTTTTCATTCTCAACAACAGTAATGCCAGTTTTTTTAGGAACTACCTGTGTTGGACTTACCCACTTGCTATCTGAAATAGCATAGATCACGTCCATGACCAATAATTTCAGTATCTCCTTTTTTACAACCTCCATCATTGGTGGATTCAATCGACGCTGAGGTTGCCTGCTGGGTTTGCAATCATCCTCCAACAGGATTCGATGCATGCAAATGGTAGGGCTGATTCCCTTGATGTCTGCAATCGACCATCCAATAGCTTCTTTATTCTCCCTGAGTACACGGATAAGCCTCTCCTCCTCCAGATCACTCAACTGATTGGAAACAATCACAGGTAATGTTTCGGCCTCCCCCAAGAAGATATACTTGAGGTGCGAAGGTAATGCCTTAAGCTCCAATGTTGGCGGCTGAAGAATGGATGGGAGCAATTTATTGTCACAATCTTCGTGGTTCTTGTAGCATGTCGATGCAACTCAGAATGCTGCAAATCTTGTACTGCATGGACCATACCTCGCGGCACTACCCATTCAGTCTCGATCTCTGATAGCTTCGCAGGAGTAATGTTGTCAGTTATCGCAGCCTGCAAAAAATCATCAACACACAACGAGGACTTTCTCGGTTAAGGGGTTAATACAGTCAACAACAAAAGCTGTACAATAATCAACAGGATGCTTAATGGTGTTATTAATATTGAATGTAACTTTGGCACCATCAAACTCCATAGTTAAATTCCCCCTGTGAACATCAATTTTTTTCCTAGAAGTGCTAAAAAATGGGCGTCCTAATAACATCATTCTAGACGCAGGTGACCCCTCATCCTCCATTCTCATCACATAAAAATCTGCAGGAAATACCAAATCATCCACCTGCACTAAAACATCCTCTAACAATCCTTCGGGGTACCTAGTGGTGCGATCAGCCAGTGTTAAAATCACACCATCTTGCTTCAATGGACCAGCATTCAATGTAGTATAAATGGACAATGACATAAGATTTATAGAAGCTCCTAAATCTAGCATAGCCCGTTCTATACCAACATTGCCAATTTTACAAGGAATGGTAAACATACCTGGGTCCTTCTCTTTTATCGGTAACTTACCCTGCAACACTGCTGAGACGTTCTCACTCATCACCACACGCTGATTGCCTCTCATCTTGGTCATGCTAGTGACCAAGTCTTTCAGAAATTTGCAGTACCTTGGTGTTTGTCTAAGCAATGTGAGAAGGGGGATATTGATCTCCACTTTCTAAAAAATCTTTAAGATCTCCTCTTCATTCTGCAATTTCTTCTTTTTAGCTAACCTGTGTGGGAATGGTGGCCTTTCTAGATTAGCTTTCACGATTGCCTCGGTTTCTGCTTCTTTTTCTGACTCAACAGTTTCAACATGGTCATGTTGAAGTTTCTGCGATCCTCCAGCACTTTCAATTTCTTTTCCGCTACGCAAGGTAATAGCACTGATATTCTGCCTAGGATTGACAGTAGGCTGAGAGGGCAATTTCCCCTGATTCTGTGCAGCGGCCAATTGACTGATTTGCTCCCTCAGTTCTTGAAAATTTTTATTCGTCTGAGCCTAGAATTGTGCTGAATCAGTCTGAAATTGAACCAAACTCTGCAGTTGTGTATGGGTGGTCATTTGAGCAGTAGTCAACTGTGCCATGAGATCCTCCAAAGTGGAAATTCGATCGCCGTAATTAGGCCTCGGATATTGCTGTTGTTGCTGCTGCTGAGGCTGAGGCTGAGGTTGACGCTGCTGACTACTCTGTCCTTGCTGCCCATTCCCATATCTCAGATTAGGATGATCCCTCCATCCTGGGTTAAAAGTATTCGAATAGGGATCATATTTCCTTTGAGGCTGATAATTGTCATTGATCGCCTTAACTTCAGCTTCCACAGTACCATCTTGCAGAGTCGGACAAGCATCGGTAAAATGACCCTGAAATCCACAAATTTGACAAATAGGGACTTGTGGTCCTTTGGTTACAGCATTTGCAGTGACATTATTGGCATTGGAAGAATTAATAACTTGCCTCTCTAACAAATCAGCAATCTTGTCAAGTCTACTTTCAAGTCTAGAATTACTTAGCTCATGGACACCTCGAGTCTGTGTGTCCGAACGATACCCGAATTGCTGAAGATTTGCAGCCATTGCTGCAATTAAGTTTCTGGCCTCCTGAGGTGTCTTGTTCACTATGGCTCCCCCACTAGCAGCATCAAGAATCTTCCTATCATTTAGTAACATCCCATCATAGAAGTACTGAATAAGGAGTTGCTCTGTAATTCCATGCTGAGGACAACTTGCGCAAAGCCTCTTGAATCTCTCATAATATTCATACATGTTTTCTGTATCTCTCTGTCTGATGCCACAAATTTCTCTCAGGCAAATTAGCGCCTCTGGATCTTTGGAAGTATTTTTTCCAAAAACAATCTCGCCATATCGGGCCATGTATCCACTGTCCCAGGTGGAAGATAGTATAACCAATCTCTGGCTGCGCCCTCTAGAGAAAAAGGGAAAGCACACAGCTTCAACTGATCCTCATTTATTCCTCTTGGTTTGAATCCAGAACAAACCACATGAAAATCCTTAAGATGCCTGTTCGGGTCGTCAGAAGGTAACCCATGAAATTTTGACAACGCCTGAATCAACCCAGCCTTTAACTCGAACCCATCATCTGCAGCCCGATACTGTATACATAGAGGTTGATCCTCTACTGGTGGAGCAAGCATATCCCTCATAGTTGCAGGAGCTCGATTTTTGACTGGTTGCGCAGGTGGAAAAGGTTGCTGATCTGCCATCTCTGCTTCTTCAAAATCGTCCACTGACTCGGTCTCAAAGGCAGGCAAATTCTCAGTTTGATCAGGCAAGACTTGTGCAGAAGCAGAAGCTTGTCCCTTACGCAATTTAGTAGCTTTCCTCAGTTGTTTTGCAGTCTTCTCTATCTCCAGATCGAACAATAAATCACTTGCAGAAACACAATGCCGCATGCAAACAACTAGAAAGAAAAAAAATTATTAGCAACACAAACAAACAAAAACTTAAGCACCGGTCCCCGGCAACGGCGCCAAAATTTGATGGCGTGTCAAACCAACAAAAATAAATTCCTACTTTATAACACTTAAGCGAGTAAAGTGGTGAATAGGGTCGAACCACAAAGACCAATGTAGTAATTGTTTATTTGTTCGAACTCGAAAATAAAAATAAAATAAAAATATAAAGAAAGTTGATTTGGGGATGATTAATTTTAAAACACGAAATCACACCGGAAGAAATTAAAAACAAAATTGAAAATAATATGAATAAAAGCCTAGCCAAGGTACTCTCTCATTTGATACTGTAATTCGATCATAGACTCAAAAATATAAATTTCGTTCATTCCTATGGACAAAGTTATAGCAGACCGTGAACAGCACAAATCTACCAATCTATTCATAATTATTCGATAACCTCGAGTAAAGCTCCGCAGATTATTACCCTAACCAATTAGACTATTCCCGAGTAAAGCTCCACGAAATATAATCTATGGCAGCAATAAATTCTAATGGACCCTCGTCTTAGCCAACAGAATCGGAACAGCCGCAATCTATTTAGACCAAATTATTTAATCTCATTAATTTCTTAATTAAAATTAATTCGCCACTCGATAGACAACAATCACAGATTAACTAATCTATTCAGCAATTTATCATCGAGTCGATCAATTAACAGGCCTCATTAATCAACAAACTCAACAATAATAAATCAATTAAGCGCAGAGATTAAATAAACATAAGAAATTCACGAAAACAATTAAACCACGAGAGTCTCACGAACTACATGCGTCAAACATCAAGTACCTTGTCTAGATTAAAAAATTAGCCACACATAATATTAGTCTCTAAATAATTAAAACTGAAATTGACAAATAAAAATGGAGTTCAACCTTCTGTAAATTCCTAATTCACCGAATAAAGTTTCACTTCGAACTTAAATACCGCAATCCCTCCTCAAGGTTCTTGTCCACGCCTCTGCTCCTCGTGCCTCACGTTCTTCTCCAGCTGATTGTAAAACACGTTACTCCTCTCTTCAAGTCTTGTTGCCTGCTGTCTTGTCAAATGAGTCTCGAATCCTTCCCATAAACACGTCTCTCCTTTTAAATCTCTAAGTCCCTCTTAAAGTCAAGTTGTTAAAACCCGCCTCTCTTTCTTTGCTTTTAGTCCACAGAGCAAGAAATTCCCAAGATAAAAAGTTTGAGTGTAAACTTCCCTCTGTCGGTACTCTTCACTCTATTATTGCTACATGATTTGACAATTAAGTTTTTGTCAAGTTAGAAGAAAATGCTCCTTGCTCCACGTTGTCCCCTCTTTTTAATGCTCTCTTCTGTTACTTGATGGGACAAATAAAAGTCCACCTTAATTAAAACCTTTTGCTCCTCTCTTGTGGCTAGCTGCGTGCGCTGTCCTCTTTGGTGGATCTCCCTTCTTCTCTTCTTTCCAAGTGCCGCACCTCACTATCAGCTGCTCTCCCCTTTATTTCTGTTTGCCTCTTCAGTCTTTAATGACCTCACTATTTGATGATGTGACAATTAAATTTCACTCCACTTAAAACACTTGCTCCTTGTTTCTCCTCCGTTTACTCTTCTCACTTTCCTTCAGACAACGCAATTCATGTTCTTCCCTTTTGATTTTTTCTTAGTTCACGCACACCACTCTTTAGCTCTTCTCTTCTTTTCAGTCCTCCCTCAACTCTCCTCCAGACCACGCACTAGCTCTCTTCTTTTGTTATTTTAACGCACAATCCACTCATTTAAGGCACAACCTTCCTCTTCTTTTTCCTGGTGGAGCCTCATTTTCCTTCTCCATTCCAGCCATCCTCCTTCTGTTTTTACGTGTGTTGTCTGCTGTTGCTCCATGCTTGATGCATTGCCAAGGTGGGTCTCTCCTCCCAGCAGCTCACGTCTTCTGTTGGTGGTATCTGCTTGGGTGTTTCCTATCTTTTTTTTCTAGCCAGCTGCGTCGTTAAGGTGCTCCATCCTTTGTTATCTCCACTTATTTGTTTCTTCTTTGGTGGTCTCCTCTCCAACAGTGGGTCTTGATGCTTGTATGTGGAGGAATGGCAAGTGGGGTTGGACAATTAAGCATGGGTGTTTCCAATCTTTGGTGGTCTCCTCTCACTGTGCTTGTGGCTCTTCTGCGTATGAACATGCCTCTCCTTGGGTTCACGCTTACTCACCTTCAGCTCTTCTTCCTCTCCTTGGGTTTATGTGTTACATCCTCTACAGATTGGACAAATAAGAGTCTCCTCACTTAAAACACTGTTGCTTGCATCGTGCCCTCCACGTGAAGCTCTCCTACACATGACTTATTTATTCCTCTCCTGTAGATTGATAAGACAAATAAGTTTGCAACTCTTTTAAACCATCAGCTGTTCACGCCTCTCTTGGTATCACGTTGGACTGTCGTTTTGCCACTGATTGTTGCTCCTTGTGCGTGGTCGTTCTCTAGCTGATTTATTCCTCTTTACTGTGCTTGTGATGGGACAATTAAGTTTTGCAAGCTCTAAAACCTTCACGCCCCTTCCTTGCGTCACATGTGTTCCTAACTGTTGCGTTTTATGCCTAGGTCCTGTAGCGTTTAATTTGGTATGATAATTTGATGCCTCCTGCCTCTCTACATGTGACATACATTAATTGCAGCTTAAATCTTCACGCTGGTCCTCCTTTCTTGTTGTGCGTCGCTTTTCCTCATGCTTGTGGACTTATTTACGTCAGTTTTCACAAATTTACTGCTCTCAAATGACAGCTCCAAAAATTCTGAAACTTGGTAGAAACATTCTTCAATGAGTCAAGATTATGCCTGCCAAATCTTAGAAATTTCTAATAAACCAATCCCGAGATACAAATTTCCAAAGATCCACAGGTCAAATCTGCCAAAAATTCAAAAGCAGTGTTAATTTCAACATATTAAGGACTTGTTGTATTTTATGTGTCTAAAGCTCTAATAATTATAAAACATGATGAAAAAGGCCATAGACATCCATAAAACACATGCAAAATGTTAAATATAAGGTTCTAAAAACATATAAAAATATGATTGCATCAAAGTTGTTAGTGAAAGTATCAAAGAAAGAATTGAAAGGAATTGAAGATTGGAAGCTAATTAGGTAAGTTATATTGTTAAGCTTTAATGATGTTTTAATTATGAATTTAATGACTTGGTAGTTAGATGCATGCAATGGGAATTATGGAGCATTTATTGTGCTTATTGATGCCTTAATTTAATGAAAAGTATTGGTGGAATTGGTGGGTAGAAGGTGAGGTTTGAGTATGGTTGGATGTAGTAGTATAAGTGAAGGGTTGTAGCTTGATTTTTGAATTGAATATTAATGATTAATCTTGTATGGAATTTAAGAGGTAGGTGCTGCCAAATTGAGATAGGTATTCCTAGTGAATGTATGATTGATATAGGGACTGATTTTGTGTCCCATTGAGATGCTTATGGTAGTAGAAGTTCAATTGGCATGATAGGAGTTGTGATTGAGTAGTAAAGCTGAAAATGTGAGTTTGACCTACTGTATTGTTTTGAGCATAACTCATTTTGTAGTTATGTAAATGAGGTGAGGTTTGTGCCGAATGAAACTTTCGTTTGTTGACTACAATTTTGTGTGAAATAGGTGTTGTCTAATTTTAGCATTAAGAGGTTGAAATTTGGCTTGGAAAGTTACTGCTGGGACTTATGTGAACAGTATCCGGATTGATGACCTGATTGTGTTGATGATTTTTCTAAATTAATTGAGAAGGAATTAGGGCAAATGGTCTAAATGAAAGTTGAATCCTGTATTGTTAGCTTTCCAATGCCAGTAATTTTGCAATTTTTCGATATGTATATTGGGAGATATGCATTGATGACTATTGGCTGGTAAAATGCATTTTAGTGAAACCTAGCTGAAATGTCAGTTTTGTTAGCATTCTGATTGGAAGCAATTTTAGCAATTTTTGTGAATTGAATTGGCTTTATTGATCTTCTGAAGAGTTGTAGAGGAAACATTGATCTTGAAAATGGTATTTAGCATGCAATTTTTGGAGATCAGATTTGGGAGTTATGAGTTTTCAAAAATGGAACCTGCATTAGGTTTTTAACTGCTTCCCTGATCAGTCACTTGTTTGGCAGTTTGAATTGGTTAGAGATGGAATTGGCTTTTAAGCTCTTCATGAAACTTAAAGTATGTGGTTTCATCTTTCCAATGATATAAGGTAGTGATTTTTTTGACTTGTGTACAGGGATTTATGCTTGATAGAACATTACTGTCCAGATTGGGTGATTTCTGGGGCAGCATCATTGATTGAATTATTTGACCTAGTTAACCATTGAATTTGATTTCATATTGTTCATGAAAGTTGTAGATCACATTGTGATCTTTTTGAGAATATTTATTGTGTAATTTCTGACTGAAGAGAATGGGAGTTACTGAATTTACCAAGTACCACTCTGTTTTAATAGGTTTTGAATTGGCAGAAGTTTCAATTGAATTTTGACACCCTTAGGGATAAATGTGATTTTTATGGTTTTCATGAAACTTGTAGAGGGTTTCATGATCTTTCCAAAGAGGTATGGTTTGTAAATTTCTGAATTGTGTGTAAAGAGATATGCTAGTTAGAATGTCAGACAGGAAAAAGGGAAAAAAATAGAAGGAAATAAGGGCTTATATATATATATATATATATGAATTGTTTTAATTGCTTTTTATGTTCTTTTGGGAATAACTTTTCCGTCCGACATCCGATTGACCTGATTCTTGAGGCATCGGATTCATGGAATATTTAAGATTGAGAATTTTTGGACGAAAAATTGACAGGTATCCGGGAAATGGGTATTTCATCACTATTTTATTTAATTGGAGATCTATAGAGGTCCAAATTGAGCGCCGTCAGCGCTATTGGATTTTTAATTTTTAAACGGATTTTTCTGGTGGAAAAAATGAGATTAGAGTCGGGAATGCATGAACATGCATTATACACCTACATGTGCATCGTTAACAAATTCAGATTGGATAATTAGTGATCGTTTTCTTCTCTGATTCTTATAGAGGCTCAATTGGAGCGTCGTTCGACCGACGTGGCAGAGACTTCCCGGCATTAGCTCGGAAGTGATAGGTGAGTAACCTAGTTGGTTTCTCAATCTATTTGTGTGTTTAATATTACGCATTGATGCCATGTGGAGTTGAGGAAGGATCTGTGTGTTTGATTTTGATTGATTTCGGACCTGGGGTGTCCGAAATGTTAGAAATGTGATATAGAAGTGCTAATGTGTGTAAATGACTGTGAATGCATCAATGCAATAAATTGAAAATGTATATGATTGAAATACTAGACCGAAAGTCCGAAGAAATGACAAATAGCATTGACATGTAAATGGAAATTGGAACATGTACATTGCATGCATAAAAGTATGATCAAATAAAGGCAGTTGTGATCGGAGCAACCACCGTATCAGGGCATATCACGCCCAACGTATATGAGAGCTTTCAGCTCAACGCACAGGACCTCAGGTCCAACGTATTCAGAGCCTCAGGCTCAATGTATCAGGGCTTCAAGCCCAATGTTTTCAGAGCCACTGGCTCAACGCAATGTGCCCATCATTGGGACAGTTTTAGGCGCACGGTCACAACAACGAAATGAAAATGAAAAGTGTCACATGTGTATTGCATCTATAAATGATTGAATATGAATTGTGTTAAAGGCGAAACACATTACATTTGAGAAATGTGATTGGTAAATTGATTGAATATGCATGAATTGAGTGAACCATCGATGATGGTTTCTCATTGAGTTCGCAAACTCACCCAACATTGCAACTATTTTTCAGGAATTGAAGAGTACCCCGTTAGTGAAACAGGAGTATGATTACTGCAAGAGAGTCAGTGTTTGAAGTTGGGATCAGTTCACGTCTACATTTGTGTCATTTTGAATTATGTGTAAATTTATATTCCGCAAAAATAGTACTGAATTGTTTGAGGGCCCTAATTGATAAATATTATTTTGAAATGTGATCTTTGATAAAGTGTATGACTGAAAAGGATTTTCGTATCACGGGCCTGAATCGTTTATTATTTCAGCGACGCTTGTCGTTTTCAAAAGAAAATATCATAATGAGTTTTTTTAAAACTGCATTGACTGCTCTAGCATACCACCCTCGCGAGTCACGGGCTCGGATATCACCATCGATATCGGGTTTGGGTCTTGCGGGAGTGGGATGTTACATTTGTGGTATCATAGCCCAGAAGTACGAATGTATCTGGGCACAGTCTAAAACATAGGTTAAGGTTGCATGCATTTGAGTCGTGTCGCTAGCGTGCATCGTGACAAGCGATCCCGATCACGAGTCGCACGAGTAGAAATCCTACGTGTGCATACGTGTTAAGTGACTATGTGAGAGAAAAGTGAGACCGTATTTGAATGTGAGCCCATGAATGTGTATGGGCAATGAGGAATGGGAAAAAGGAAACATCAATAATGAGAATTATAATGTACTGTGGTTAGAATGACTATGTTGGCTTAGACTGATTAAGGAAAGAAGTGATATCACAATGAATTCCTGGATTAAAGTGGCAATATGACGGCGACAGAAAACGAATAGGTCCCCTAGAGATATGAGAAGCATACTGGTTATAGTAGGCCAATGTGAAATTAAATGATGAGGTAATTAGAGTTCTGACTTGTATCTTCGCCGAAATGGGAACTAGAAATGAGCAAAGAGTATATGGTTCGATCAGGCAGATATGAATTCACTACATTTGTGTTAGTGGATATCATAGATGATGATAGTGAGATTGTATTGAGATCGATATTGTATTGTAACGGTCTACAAAGAACTGAAAGAGTAAAGTGCCTAGTCGGGTAAGAAAAAGTAGAAATGGTGAGACAAAAGTGAACAGATAAACTGAAAAGAACTCGTGAAACGGTTATGATCCTGAGCGCATAAGCTTGAGACTGAAATGGGTATGAGAATATTGTGCTAAGAGTTTGGAAATCAGTATAATAAGATCGTAAGGGAAAGAGACAGATTGACACTTTTCTACCGATTGTGTATCGGGAAATTCTGAATTGGTTGAAAAGATGTATATGGACACAGAAATGGTAAATGGATGGGTAAATAGATAGAGATACAATGGAATTGCATCAACGATTTTGTCATGTTTTGGGGACTGTGAATACCCTATTATAGATTGTTTGAGGATACTAAAGAGATACGTAGTAATAATGAGATGACATTGTATAAGCCAAGTGGATATGACCTTAAAAAGATCAAGCTGACACATGAATGATATGGAAATGAAACTAGGGAAATGAAAAAAAAATGAAAAAAACAATGATAGTGATATATGAAAAGAGTTGTCGCATTAAAGTTGATCATGATTAATGAAACGTATGTGAAAGATACATGGAAACAAGAGAGGAAATGATCGGTGAAGGGCTATAAGTGTAAAGTTCATAATGGGTTAAAGTTAGACATAGGAGGACTGAATGTACCTGTATGAGAGGAAATAAAGAATGATTATGACATAAGTCCTTTATTCGAGGATTAGCATAAACGGAAAGGATTTTAAAATTGTTCTGACTGAGATAGTGCGTATAGTTGAGAATGATTGAAAAGTAATTAGAGACACTAATTGGCTGATGAGACTTTCGTGAACAGTATAAAGATGGTAGCAAGATCTATGGTCAAACGAAAAGAAGTGTGGACGAAATCAAAAGTGAAATTGAGGTTATCTGCACTGTGTGTACGAAAATGTAAAGTATCCAACAACATGAGTGGAATTTTAATTTAAGGTGATCCTATTGCAATGTGAAGTGAATAGAGCTCCATATGTGATGCAAAACTGTTGGGGAATCTAGATTTGAAACTAGGAATAAAATAGTCCCGAACTGTGAAGTGGAATACTCAAATGAAGTGGAATTGATGGAAGTCCAAGTACGGATGACTAGGTATTGGCATACATCGATGTGAATGACAGGAAATCAATTGAAAGGAGAAAATGAATAAAGACAAGAAGTCCTAAAGGAAAACTGACAATGACGTGATGTAGTGTTATCTTCATAAAGGGATTGTAAATACACTAATTGTGGACTGAATGAATTGAATGATGTTTGGTGATGTATGGGAAAGTTCAAGAGGGAATGATGCGAAGTAAGCAAATGGTAGTGACTATGATTATCGACGGAATCGTTTGAAAGTGTTTAACGGTGAAAAGTAAAAGAATAATGGAGGAATTTGATATCGATGATGAGCATACCCTTGGAGAGGCGGTGTGAGATGAACGAGACATTATGTTCAAACAATTAGATAAATTGAATTGACTTTGATAAATGGTATTGGTGTTATGATCGAAATTGTTTAAAGCCTTGGAGACTTTAGATTCCTATAAGGATACATCGTGCTTATTCGAGGAAAAGACGGGCATAAATGACTCTTGAAATAAATGACAATTCTGACTACTAAGCTCAAATAGTGAACGAATAATGCTGCAATCAATAGACCAATTACAGATATTGGGATTTTAAAAAAAAATGTCAAGTAGATTATGGGTAATTGTGAAGTGTTTCTGGAAAATTGCGATACTAGATAACGGTAAGAAATGTTAAGAGTGCAGGAGTTAAAGTGGTGAGTCCTATGATGAGTCTGAATATGCGAGTGAAATCGAAAAAAAAACAATATTGAATGATTCAAAGAAAAAGTATGCGTACCCGATAGAAAGTGATAGAACAAGAAAGTGTACAGTCGAAGCTAGACATTCTATTAAGTAGATGCGAAAGGTGAAATTGAATAACTATGGGTATAGAACGAAATGATTATAGATTCAAGTGCGTAGAGGTTTGAATGTTCAATCGGAAAAGTGCTTAAGTGTTTGGACTGTAGAGGATTATGACCTCATTATATAGTTTTGACTGAATGATTATCGAGCTAATGGTGATCACAAGATGGAATGGTACACACTTGTATTACACAGAAAAGTGCATCATTGAGTCGAGATACTTGTGATGTAATGAGTGACCTAAAGGAAAGTGACCTAGGAAGGTTGCATGGGTTAGTGCGGTGAATCAGAATCGGACAAATGAAACAGAATTATGTAACATCCCGTTACTGTTAGCAAGGGTATTTTGGTATTTATGAGCCATACTGATAGGTTTCACTGCATTCACTGACTGAGCATGATCCTGGCCTCTAATTATAGAGGAGCAGCTTATTGCATATGCATTTATTCTTAGATCGTGCATTCATGATTTTCGAGATTTGATTGTGACTATGGGTACCGGGTGATTGGATTGGGAGTTAATTGAGAAATTAGAGTAATTAAGTTCAATGGTGATTTATCTTGTTTATGGGTGATTGGTAATTTATAGAGACTTTTAGAAAATTTTGGAAATTGGGAGAAAATACGGATGGAAATATTTGAGTGATCAATGGATCGATCAGTATAGTATTGAAAGGGCTGTCCAATGGCAATGGAAAATTAGAATTTTTCGATAGAAAATTTATGTGTTAAGCCATTGAAATTGAGACCGAAATTTGGACCGATTTGGAGAGTTGGGCCTATAAATACTAGGGTTGAAAGAAATTTGGGAAAAGTTTGCTAAGGCATTTTCCAGTTTTCTTCTTTCCCTTTACGGTGATTTCGATTCCTCCCAACGGTGAGAGATCCTTTGATTTCTTTTGGCTTCTTTCTTATGGTAATTAGTCTAATATGTCTCTCTTGATTGATAAAGGTTGGAAGCCTTGAGATTGGTAGATCGAGGATTTTGAAGGATTTCTAGGGTTTGGTGATTTTGAGAGATCTGTGGATTCGATCTGTGATTGGTAAGTTTTATGGTTTTAATGTTGTCATTAATGGTTTCTCTGCATTTATGGCATTTATTATGTCCGATTGGGTGGTTGAGAGTATTCTTGATAGGTTCTACTGGGTGTTATCGTGAGTGTGTAAGAGTTAAGGGATTGGTGATCGTTGTAGCTTGAGGCTTTCATCAAGAAAGTTTGCTTCTTTCTTGCCTTAGATAGTACGATTAGTTGGTGATTGAGTTATATTGATGATTGGTTTAGATATTTGATGATTATATATATATTAAGGTTTAAACGATGAAATTGATGAGTTATGTGTGTTGATAAATTAAGGAAATGGTTCTTGGAAAGAA
This sequence comes from Erythroxylum novogranatense, assembly GCA_029891385.1. Lineage (NCBI taxonomy): Eukaryota > Viridiplantae > Streptophyta > Magnoliopsida > Malpighiales > Erythroxylaceae > Erythroxylum > Erythroxylum novogranatense. The sequence continues at coordinate 91,618,503 of CM057230.1, forward strand.
TAGAAGCTAAGGATTTGTTGTATTTTGTGTATCGAATTAATTGAGAGTTGTTCACAGAGGAAAATTTGGGTTAGAGTTTGAGTGGGGATCTGGAACCTTTGGAATTGTGTTTAAGGATGTGTTGGGAAGAAGGAGAACTGGTAGAGGAGCGAGAGCTCGGTGACAGGCAGAACTGGTAGAGGAGCGAGAGCTCGGTGAGACAAGCGAGAACTGGTAGAGGAGCGAGAGCTCGGTGAGACAAGCGAGAACTGGTAGAGGAGCGAGAGCTCGGTGACAAGCGAGAACTGGTAGAGAGCGAGAGCTCGGTGAGACGGACGAGAATCTGGTAGAGGAGCGAGAGCTCGGTGAGCCAGCGAGAACTGGTAGAGGAGCGAGAGCTCGGTGAGCGGGCGAGAACTGGTGGAGAGGCGAGAGCTCGGTGGGCGGCGAGAACCGGTAGAGGAGCAATAACTCGAGGCGGCCTATGGGCATCTGGTGAGCACCAGCACCCCGGTCGCGACCTCCACCCTAGTTGTCCAGAAGAGGTGTGTTTGAGGTTTTGGAATTGGGACTTAGAAAATTACAAATTCGATCGACTAAGGATTAAATTCAAATTGGAGTTTTAAATTGGAAATTGCAATAGAGGTTTTGACCGAATGAATAGGAAATGGTTATAGAGAATATGAATTGAGGAAATTGGTGAATTCTAGGAATGGAGCAATTCTTGTCGATCAACTGAACTAAGAGTCGTGAATTGGACCTAAGAGTCCAAAATTGGGTATTAGCACCTAAATCGTGAACATGCATTGTACATCATTTCATTGAGACATATGCATTCTTTATCGCAGTAAATTGAGCATCTAGTAATGGGGTTGTACTTTCTTTATTACAGAGGCACCGCTGGACCGCTGCTTCCACGGACATTCTTTGGGACTTCCAGGCGAGGCTCGGAAGTTACGGTGAGTAACCTAGTTGGTTTCTCAAATTTACGGGTGCTTACATGCTTCTTGTGAATTACATGCAAAGGTGAATTATATGACTACCGTATGACTCTTGGCATGTAATGGATTGAATTGCATGTTTTATGAATTGAATCGCATCTTTATTCGTGATCTTTGGGTGAACACCGGGCTTTATAGCCACACACCGTAAATTATTGAACATGGTACCGCATGCATAAATGCATGATCACATAATGGAATGTGTCCCAGTTGCTATTTTCAATTGAAATGAGCTTTGAGCTCATACATCGCATCTTGACAGGCTTGGCAGGGGAGAAATCACGCGTCCACATCGTGATATCTTGATGAGCACTTGGGCACAAAATGAATAATGGAAAGAGTCACATATGCATTGCATTTATATGATTGATGTGTTGTGACGACTCTTGAAATACGTGATAATATGAAATCTCGTAGATCGTCTTCGTTATTGCAAATTGTTCTAAATTATCGCTTATTGTTACTTATCTTGTAAGTGGCTACCGATCTTCGCAATCGTTATAGATCGTTATATTATATTGGTAATGAATATTCTTGTATATCTTTGTCGCCAGCGCGTAATGCATGATTTGAGCGAACCATCGATGATGGTTTCTCATTTGAGTTCGCAAACTCACCCCAAATTGCAACCTATTTTTTAGGACCGTTAGAGTAGACTCCTAGCTCTGAAGACCTTTCTTTCCTGCCGTGCGAGCTGCTGGCGAGGATCGTGATGGCTCAAAGGTCGGTCAGCTGGGTTAGCATTTTGAGGATGACTTAGGATAGACGCTTGTATCAGTTTTCCCTTTTGATTTTGTTAGGAGACTGATAGATTTGTCTATTCTGGATTGAATGATTGTATTGGATAAATTACATTTTGGATATTAATTTTCTGATTTCTGATTTATTGCAATCATTACTGCGATGCCATGTGGATTTTAGCGAAATTTTCTGGTAGTGAACCTTTATCGTGGGATACGTGTCGGAGCGACCTACGGGTTTCTCGATGTGTACCCTACGATGAGGGGGCGCTACATTAGTGGTATCAGAGCATGGTTTGGCATCTTTTGGGCATAGAGTGTTATTAGGCTGGAATCACTGTGTAAGAATAGCAGAGCTGATCCGAATTTCTTGTCTGTTTTAGGTCATCCGTAATGGGAGATCGAGTAGAGCAACCAACTGACCAAGAATCTGTAGGAGCTAGTAGGGAGTCCCCTATGCCTCTTTCAGAGGAGTTACCTCCTCGAGTTCCTGTGAGACGGGAACGACGGTACGATCGACTGCGCAAGTAGGGGGCAGTTGATTTCTATGGTAGCACTGACCCTGCGGAGGCTGAGGGATGGCTTGAGAGGACTGAGCGAGTCCTCGACCAGATGGACTGCGACCCTGAGGAGAGGTTCGATTACTCTGTCTCCTTGCTTGAGGTCCCGCATATCGGTGGTGGAGGGCTGTCCGGCGTACCACGGGCCTACACTCGACATGGGATGATTTTCGAGGGCCTTGAGGACAATTTCATGCCCAAGGTCTATCTGGAGATGAAGATGCAAGAGTTCTTAGAGTTGAGGCAGGGGACGGATGGTATGGTGACTATGAAGTTCGATTCAACGAGTTGATGGGCTATGCTTCGACCGATTACTCTTGAGGCCGACAGATGCCGGAGATTTGAGGTGGACTCAATTTGAGATTCGCTTTGGTGGCCAGATCGATATGAGCTCATTTACCGAAGTTGAGAGCCGCAATGTCGGATAGAGCATTTACTCTGACGAATCTGTTGAGGCCGGACGGGGACCCGACATAAGAGACTAGTGATAGCTGTGGTAGTCTTGGCAGAGGTTATAATGGCGTCGAGCAGGCCCTTGAGTCCATTGGAGGCCGACACATCTGGTATGGGCAGAGGGCGATCGCCTGACAGATCGCTAGTGGTGGCGATAACGCCAGAGGTCGTGACAGATCGCCCCAGTTGTGAGCACTGTGGCAAGAGGCACATGGAGAGTGCCGATGGTTATCGGGAGCTGCTTGAGATGTGGCTCGATGGAGCACCTAGTGAGGAACCGCCTGAGACTTTGGGAGCCCATCTACTATGACCGGCGGATCGAGTAATAATACCACGGTCCAAATGAAGCGTGGTGGTGGATCGAGATGGAGAGGCCGAGGTCGAGGCCGAGGCCGAGTAGAGGGTTCTATAGTGAGGTCAGGGGTGAGTGGCGGCGTGCAGCAATCACAAAGTAGGGTCTATGCCATGACACGGCGGAGGCCCAGACTCACCGGATGTTGTTCTTGTATGCTTTTATTTCGGCATAGAAGTATATGCATTGTTGGATCTGGATCCACCCATTCCTTTATTGCACCGCATTTAGCATGTAGACCGCATGGGAATAGGCGAGGTTACAGATATGGGTTGGAGGTGAGTACACCTCTGGGTAGTCTGTTGTATTAGGAGAGGTATGTATAGGATGTCCGATCCAGATTGACCGAGCGCTTTGAGTCTTGATTTGATTATATTGCCTCGAGAGAGATTGACGTGATATTGGGGATGGATTGGTTGACCGTGCATAGGGTCATATGGACTATTACGCCAAGGAGGTCGTGTTGGAATCTCCGGCCAGCCAGTGGTGTTTAAAGGAGTCGATCGAGCAAAGGCTCGCGAGGATGATATCCTTTATGGCGCCCGAGATTGATTCGGGGAGGATGTGAGGCCTATTTGGCTCACGTAGTGGATTCTAGAGTGGGCGGAGATTGGAGGAGGTTCCGTAGTGAGGACTTTCCGGATGTATTTCCCGAGGAGTTACCGGTTTGCCGCCAGAGCGAGAGATAGAGTTTGAGATCGATCTGTTCCTGTGCAGCTCCTATATCGATCCCTCCGTATAGGATGGCACCGGTGGGCCGAGAGAGCTTAAGGCTCGATTCTAAGAGCTATTGGACAAGGGTTTATCGGATCGAGTGTTTCGCCATGGGGAGCTCCGTCTTGCTTGTTAAGAAGAAGGATGGGACTACGAGACGTGTATTGACTATAGGCGGTTAGAATCGGGTGACGATGAAGAATAAGTATCCACCGCCTAGGATTGATGATCTATTTGATCGATTCTGAGGAGCTCGGTGTTCACTAAGTTGGACCTTCGATCCGGTTACTATCACCGAGGATTGGAGGCCGATGTGCCCAAGAGTGCTTTCCTGAGTAGGTATGGGCACTTGAGTTCTTAGTGATGCCGTTTGGGTTGACTAATGCCCCGGCAGCCTTTATGGCTTTGATGAATAGGATATTTCAGCCCCACCGGATCGATTTGTGATTGTATTTATTGATGACATCTTGGTTTATTCGAGGGATAGTCGAGAACACGCCGAGCATCCGAGGATTGTCTTGCGCAGTCATGAGAGAGGTAGTTATTCGCCAAATTTGCTAAGTCGAATTTTGGCTTGATGAGATTGTATTTACGGGACACGTGGTGTCCGTGAGGGTATCGGTGGATCCTCACAAGATAGAGGCGATGATGAGCCGGGGAGGCCCCTAGGGTATGCGGAGTTGCGAGTTTTCTAGGATTGGCGGATATTATCGGAGATTAGTCGAGAGGTTTTCGTTGATCTCCGCCTTTGACGGTTATTGAGGAAGAATGTACCGTTCGGATGGACCGAGGAATGCGGAAGAGCTTTGAGGAGTGAAACATCGGTTGTGACCATCGCGCCGGTGTTAGGTATTCCTTCCGGACCGGAGGCTTTGTGGTTTACTGATGATGCCTCGCATCGTGATTGGGATGTGTATTGATGCAGCATGGGAGAGTTATAAGCGTATGCCTCGAGGCGATTGAGGCCTCACGAGGTAAATTATCGATCCATGACTTGGAGTTAGCCTGCGATGGTATTTGCCACGAAGATCTGGAGACATTATTTGTATGGTGAGATGTTCGGATCTTCACCGATCATAAAGTCGAGGTATCTCTCGAGCGAGAGGGATCTCAATCGAGATGAGGAGAGATGGGTAGAGTTCTTGAAGGATTATGATTATGCGATTGAGTACCACCGGAAAGGCCAATGTGGTGGCCGATGCAATCGAGTAGGAGATCTTATGGGAGTGCAAATTCAGATTGAGTTGATAGATTGCCTAGTCGATTCGGTGAGAGCGCAGAATGTCTGATTGGATCTGGGTCGGGATGGAGCACCGATTGCTACTCGAGGCTTAGGCCGATCTTTGCGAACGAGATTCGGAGGGTTCGGGATCGGGACCCTACTAGTGAGACCGATTGATAGAGTTCGATCGGTGTCGATTGAGTTCGAGTTGAGAGATGGGACATTGTGGATGGGACGAGGTCGTGTGTGCGGATATTGATGATCCGAGACAGAGATCCTAGAGGAGGCTCATGTGGCGCGACGCTATGCATCTGGTTCACCAAGATGTATAATACTACGAGGCGGCATTTCGGTGGCTGGTATGAAGAAGCAAGTGGCGAGTGCGTGTCAGATGTCCGATATGTCAACAAGTTAAGGCGAGCATCGGCTCCGATGGGAAAGTTGCATTCGTTGCCCATTCGGAGTGGAAGTGGGGCGAATTACTATGGACTTCGTGGCGTGGTTGCTTAGACACCGAGGCAACATGATGCTATCTGGGTCATAGTGGACCGATTATTCAATCGGCTCACTTTTGCCGATGGGAGAGTAATACTCTCGATCGCTTGGCCCAAGTATGTTGCGAGATTGTGCGGTTGCATGGGGTTCCGTTGTCAATAGTTTCGCGGGGATCCTGTTCACATCGAGGTTCCGGAAGAGCCTCTGATCGCTATGGGTACTAGATCAATTTCAAAGACCGCATTTCATCCTCGAACGGATGGACAGAGTGAGAGGACGATCGGATCGCCGAGGACATGCTTCGGGCATGTGTCTTGGAGTTCGAGGTGCGTGGGATCGATCTTGACATTGATAGAGTTTGCATACAACAACCAAAGATGTCGAGGCGATATTGGGATGGCACCGTATGAGGCCTTGTATGGCGGTAGTGTAGATCACCATTGTATTGGGATGAAGAGGGTCGAGATTGATAGAGGACCCGAGCTGATCCGAGGATCTGATAGATAAGATCTGATTGATTGAGTCGCATCAAGGCGGCTCAAGACAGATGTAAGAGTTATCGGATCGGCATCGGAGATATAGATGCAGTGTGGGTGATCGAGTGTTCCTTGAGTGTCTCCTTGGAAAGGAGTATTGAGATTTGGCCATAAGGGCAAGTTGAGCCCTCGGTATATTGGTCCTATAAGATTCTCGAGAAGATTGGACCACCGCTTCTGATTGGCTTTTACCGGCGAGATGTCCCATTGCATGATGTATTTCATGTAAGTATGCTCCGACGGTACCGATCGGACCCGACACATGTGATTCCGGCTCGGGACATCGAGATAGCCGATGATATGAGTTATGTAGAGGAGCGATGCGGATCATTGAATCACGGGTCAAGCAACCGAGGAACCGTGTGATTCCATTGGTGAAAGTCCTTTGGAAGAACCATTCTTCCGAGGAAGCTACATGGGAGACGGAGGAGCTTATGAGGAGCGATATCCTCATTTATTTGATGGGACGGTATGAAATTTCGAGGACGAAATTTTTATTAGGAGGGTGAATTGTAACATCCTGCTTCTTTATTAGCAGGTATTTTGGTATTTATGAGCCATCTTGATAGGTTTCACCGCATTCATTGACCGAGCATGATCTCGGCCTCTAATTATAGAGGAACAGGCTTATTGCATATGCATTTATTCTTAGGTACGTGCATTCATGATTTTCCGAGTTTGATTGTGACTATGGACCTATTTGACTGATTGGATTGGGAGTTAATTGAGAAATTAGAGTAATTAAGTTCAATGACCGATTTAATCTCGCTTATGGGTGATTGGTAATTTATAGAGACTTTTAGAAAATTTTAGGAAATTCGGGAGAAAATACCGACCGGAAATATTTGAGTGATCAATCGATTGATCAGTATAGTATTGAAAGGGCTGTCGAATGGCAATGGAAAAATTAGAATTTTTCGATAGAAAATTTATGTGTTAAGCCATTGAAATTGAGACCGAAATTTGGACCGATTTGGAGAGTTGGGCTATAAATACTAGGGTTGAAAGAAATTTGGGAAAAGTTTGCTAAGGCATTTTCCGTTTCTCTTCTTTCCCTTTACGGTGATTTCGATTCCTCCCAACGGTGAGAGATCCTTTGATTTCTTTGGCTTCTTCCTTATGGTAATTAGTCTAATATGTCTCTACTGATTGATAAAGGTTGGAAGCCTTGAGATTGGTAGATCGAGGATTTTGAAGGATTTCTAGGGTTTCGGTGATTTTGAGAGATCTGTGGATTCGATCTGTGATTGGTAAGTTTTTATGGTTTTAATGTTGTCATTAATGGTTTCTACTGCATTTATGGCATTTATTATGTCCGATTGGGTGGTTGAGAGTGTTCTTGATGGGTTCTACTCGGTGTTATCGTGAGTGTGTAGAGTTAAAGGATTGGTGATCGTTGTAAGCTTGGAGGCTTTCATCAAGAAAGTTTGCTTCTTTCTTGCCTTAGATAGTACGATTCGTTGACTGATTGAGTTATATTGATGATTGGTTTAGATATTTGATGATTATATATATATTAAGGTTTCCGACGATGAAATTGATGAGTTATGTGTGTTGATAAATTAAGGAAATGGTTCTTGGAAAGAATAAAGCTAAGGATTTGTTGTATTTTGTGTATCGAATTAATTGAGAGTTGTTCACAGAGGAAAATTTGGGTTAGAGTTTGAGTGGGGATCTGGAACACCGGAATTGTGTTTAAGGATGTGTTGGGAAGAAGGAGAACTGGTAGAGGAGCGAGAGCTCGGTGAGGCGGGCGAGAACTGGTAGAGGAGCGAGAGCTCAGTGACGGGCGAGAATCTGGTAGAGGAGCGAGAGCTCGGTGACAAGCGAGAAGCTAGTAGAGGCGAGAGCTCGGTGAGCCAGCGAGAATCGGTAGAGGAGCGAGAGCTCGGTGAGACAGGCGAGAATCGGTAGAGGAGCGAGAGCTCGGTGAGCCAGGCGAGAACTGGTAGAGGCGAGAGCTCGGTGAGACAGGCGAGAATCTGGTAGAGGAGCGAGAGCTCGGTGAGACGGGCGAGAACTGGTGGAGGAGCGAGAGCTCGATGAGACGGTGAGAATCTGGTAGAGGAGCGAGAGCTCGGTGGGCCGGGCGAGAATCGGTAGAGGAGCGAGAGCTCGGTGAGCGGGCGAGAACTGGTGGAGGAGCGAGAGCTCGGTGACGGGCGAGGCTGGTGGAGCGAGAGCTCGGTGGGACAGGCGAGAACTGTGGAGGAGCAATAACTCGAGGCGGCCTATGGGCATACGGGTGAGCACCAGCGCACTCAGTCGCGACCTCCACCCTAGTTGTCCAAGAGGTGTGTTTGAGGTTTTGGAATTGGGACTTAGAAAATTACAAATTCAATCGACTAAGGATTAAATTCAAATTGGAGTTTTAAATTGGAAATTGCAATAGAGGTTTTGACCGAATGAATAGGAAATGGTTATAGAGAATATGAATTGAGGAAATTGGTGAATTCTAGGAATGGAGCAATTATTGTCGATCAATGAACTAAGAGTCGAAATTGGACCTAAGAGTCCAAAATTGGGTATTAGCACCTAAATCGTGAACATGCATTGTACATCATTTCATTGAGACATATGCATTACTGTACGGTAAATTGAGCATCTAGTAATGGGACTGTACTTTACTGTTACAGAGGCACCGTTGGACCGTCGTTCCACGGACATTCTTTGGGACTTCAAGCGATGCTCGGAAGTTACAAAGTAGTAACCTAGTTGGTTTCTCAAATTTACGGTGCTTACATGCTTCTTGTGAATTACATGCAAAGGTGAATTATATGACTACCGTATGACTCTTGGCATGTAATGGATTGAATTGCATGTTTCTTGAATTGAATCGCATCATTACGTGATCTTTGATCAACAACCGGGCTTTATAGCCACACACTGTAAATTACTGAACATGGTACTGCATGCATAAATGCATGATCACATAATGGAATGTGTCCCAAGTTGCTATTTTCACTGAAATGAGCTTTGAGCTCATACATCGTCTTCGACGGGCTTAGCAGGGGAGAAATCACGACGCGTCCACATTGTATCTTGATGAGCACTTGGGCACAAAATCAATAATCGGAAAGAGTCACATATGCATTGCATTTACATGATTGATGTGTTGTGGCGACTCTTCAAATACGTGATAATATGAAATCTTGTAGATATCTCGTTATTGCAAATTGTTCTAAATTATCGCTTATTGTTACTTGTCTTTGTAAGTGGCTACGATCTCGCAAATCGTTATAGATCGTTATATTATATTGGTAATGAATATTCTTGTATATGCAGACGCCAGCGCCGTAATGCATGATTTGAGCGAACCATCGATGATGGTTTCTCATCGAGTTCGCAAACTCACCCGAAATTGCAACCTATTTTTCGGAATTTGTTAGAGTAGACTCTAGCTCAAGACCTTTCTTTCCCGCCAGCGAAGCTGCCAAGAGGATCGTGATGGCTCAAAGGTCGGTCACCGGGTTAGCATTTTGAGGATGACTTAGGATAGACGCTTGTATCGCTTTTCCTTTTGATTTTGTTAGGAGACTGATAGATTTGTCTATTCTGGATTGAATGATTGTATTGGATAAATTACATTTTGGATATTAATTTTCTGATTTCTGATTTATTGCAATCATTACTGCGATGCCATGTGGATTTTAGCGAAATTTTCTGGTAGTGAACCTTTATCGTGGGATACGTGTCGGAGCGACCTACGGGTTTCTCGATGTGTACCCTACGATGAGGGGGCGCTACAATTAAATGTATAAAGAACAGTGAATGTCAAAAGAAAACTAAATCTGGATTAAGAGTCAATGAAATATGAAGGATAAATACGTTAGGTGGATTACCATCGGTTATAGTGAAAAAAAGAGATAAGTATCATTGTGTCGGTACCAAAGGAAAGGGAAGCGTCGCAGACGAGATAAACCATTTTATTGTAAGTATCATAGTGACAAAGTGTACGCAGAATTGGCAAAAAAGGTATTAATGAAGTTATTGAAATGAGTCTATATATTGAGAAAAAGCTATTGGGTGGTATAGTGAGAAAAAGGTATTGGATGGATAAAACGTGATGAGTGAGCAGGTTCGGAAATAATGAACTGAGTCATAGCATCGGAACTAAAGGTAGTAGCTGCTCTGGAAATGACAAGTGAGATAGTTAAAAGAGTGAGATCGTCAACTGACAGCCTTGTTGAATCTGTCTACTGTGATGAGTGATAATGAGTTAGCCAAATAAGTGACTGAACAACTGACTGAGTGTGGTTACTGTGACCTTTCGAAAGATGAATCATTGAGTGGATAGGGTCATTTGATAACTGTCATAATGAACCGTTGATTGAGAATTTTGAGGACGAAATTTTTATAAGGAGGGGGGGAATTGTAACATCCCACCCCTGACAGGAAGCGTAAAATAGTAAATTGTCATAGGATGAGATTGATAGGGATTAATTAGTATTGTTCATGCATACTAGTATTAGTAAATAGTGAAATTGTGCACATGCAAATTTCGGTACATGCATACATGACATTCCTGGTAGATGTGCCTACTGCAATTTTATTGTGATTAACGTGGTTATTGGGTTTGAAAAATTATTCTGAGTGCGCCATTAAGTGTTTTATATTTTAAGGGATTTTTAGAAATTTTTCTGGAATTTTCCGGAGAAAATTCCTAGACCGAAAAAAATCGCCAAGTGACGAACCGGTTGATTTTCGGTAGCAAAAATTGCTATCCAATGACACTGTAATATTGGGTATATTATTTGGGATTGGAATTAGGGCCATTGGACTTGAATGAGTCAAATTTCATTAGGGTTTTTATAATAAATCCATTACATGTTTTTGTCTTATCTTTATTTTGTCTTTTTCCTCAAATGCCAAGTGTCCTACCTATTTAATGCTTTTGTCTTCTTTCTCTCCTTGTATTTTCGGTGGTTTCACATAAAAGGGGTAAAAAAGAAGAAGAGTTTTGCTCATTTCTCCTTCCCCATCCGAAAATCTTCCTTTCCTTTCTCATCTCCATCAATTTCTTCTCCTTCTTTAAGTTACTTCTTCCTACCTTAAGAGCTTCTTCTTGTAAACAAGCTATTTTCTTGCCATGGAGAACTCACCCTTGCATGGTGTTAGAAGAAGTTGTTAGTGAAAGTATCAAAGAAAGAATTGAAAGGAATTGAAGATTGGAAGCTAATTAGGTAAGTTGTATTGTTAAGCTTTAATGATGTTTTAATTATGAATTTAATGACTTGGTAGTTCGATGCATGCAATGGGAATTATGGAGAATTTATTGTGCTTATTGATGCCTTAATTTAATGAAAAGTATAGGTGGAATTGGTGGGTAGAAGGTGAGGTTTGAGTATGGTTGGATGTAGTAGTATAAGTGAAGGGTTGTAGTTTGATTTTTGAATTGAATATTAATGATTAATCTTGTATGGAATTTAAGAGGTAGGTGCTGCCAAATTGAGATAGGTATTCCTAGTGAATGTATGATTGGTATAGGGACTGATTTTGTGTCCCATTGAGATGCTTATGGTAGTAGAAGTTCAATTGGCATGATAGGAGTTGTGATTGAGTAGTAAAGCTGAAAATGTGAGTTTGACCTACTGTATTGTTTTGAACATAACTCATTTTGTAGTTATGCAAATGAGGTGAAGTTTGTTCCGAATGAAACTTTCGTTTGTTGACTACAATTTTGTGTGAAATAGGTGTTGTCTAATTTTAGTATTAAGAGGTTGAAATTTGGCTTGGAAAGTTACTGTTGGGACTTATGTGAACAGTATCCGGATTGATGACCTGATTGTGTTGATGATTTTTCTAAATTAATTGAGAAGGAATTAGGGCAAATGGTCTAAATTAAAGTTGAAGCCTGTATTGTTAGCTTTCCAATTCCACTAATTTTGAAAATTTTCGATATGTATATTGGGAGATATGCATTGATGACTATTGGCTGGTAAAATGCATTTTAGTGAAACCTAGCTGAAATGTCAGTTTTGTTAGCATTTTGATTGAAAGCAATTTTAGCAATTTTTGTGAATTGAATTGGCTTGATTGATCTTCTGAAGAGTTGTAGAGGAAACATTGATCTTGAAAATGGTATTTAGCATGCAATTTTTGGAGATCAGATTTGGGAGTTATGAGTTTTCAAAAATGGAACCTGCATTAGGTTGTTAACTGCTTCCCTGATCAGTCACTTGTTTGGAAGTTTTGAATTGGTTAGAGATGGAATTGGCTTTTAATCTCTTCATGAAACTTGAAGTATGTGGTTTTATCTTTCCAATGATATAAGGTAGTGATTTGTTTGACTTGTGTACTGGGATTTATGCTTGATAGAACATTACTGTCCAGATTGGGTGATTTCTGGGCAGCATCATTGATTGAATTATTTGACCTAGTTAACCATTGAATTTGATTTCATATTGTTCATGAAAGTTGTAGATCACATTGTGATATTTCTGAGAATATTTATTGTGTAATTTCTGACTGAAGAAAATGGGAGTTACTGAATTTACCAAGTACTGCTATGTTTTAATAGGTTTTGAATGGGCAGAAGTTTCAATTGAATTTTGACACCCTTAGGGGTAAATGTGATTTTTATGGTTTTCATGAAATTTGTAGAGGGTTTCATGATCTTTCCAAAGAGGTATGGTTTGTAAATTTCTGAATTGTGTGTAAAGAGATATACTAGTTAGAATGTCGACAGAAAAAGGGAAAAAGAGAATGAAATAAGGGCTTATATATATATATATATATATATATATATATATATATATATATATATATATATATATATATAATTGTTTTAATTGTTTTTGTGTTCTTTTGGGAATAACTTTTCCGTCCGACATCCGATTGATTTGATTCTTGAGGCATCGGATTCATGGAATATTTAAGATTGGGAATTTTTGGACGGGAAATTGATGGGTATCCGGGAAATGGGTATTTCATCACTGTTTTATTTAATTGGAGATCTATAGAGGTCCAAATTGAGCGTCGTCAGTGCCATTGGATTTCTAATTTTTAAATGGATTTTTCTGGTGGAAAAAATGAGATTAGAGCCGGGAATGCATGAACATGCATTATACACCTACATGTGCATCGTTAACGAATTCGGATTGGATAATTAGTGATCATTTTCTTCTATGATTCTTATAGAGACTCAATTGGAGCATCGTTCGACCGACGTGGCAGAGACTTCCCGGCATTAGCTCGGAAGTGATAGGTGAGTAACCTAGTTGGTTTCTCAATCTATGTGTGTGTTTAATATTACGCATTGATGCCATGTGGAGTTGAGGAAGGATCTGTGTGTTTGATTTTGATTGATTTCGGACTTGGGGTGTCCGAAATGTTGGAAATGTGATATAGAAGTGCTAATGTGTGTAAATGATTGTGAATGCATCAATGCAATAAATTGAAAATGTATATGATTGAAATACCGGACCGAAAGTCCGAAGAAATGGAAAATAGCATTGACATGTAAATGGAAATTGGAACATGTACATTACATGCATAAAAGTATGATCAGATGAAGGCATTTGTGACCGGAGCAGCTACCGTATTAGGGCATATCACGCCCAACGTATATGAGAGCTTTCAGCTCAACGCACAGGACCTCAGGTCTAACGTATTCAGAGCCTCAGGCTCAATGTATCAGGGCTTCAAGCCTAATGTTTTCAGAGCCATTGGCTCAACGCAATGTGCCCGTCACTGGGACAATTTCAGGCGCACGGTCACAACAACGAAATGAAAATAAAAAGTGTCACATGTGTATTGCATCTATAAATGATTGAATATGAATTGTGTTAAAGGTGAAACGCCTTACATTTAAGAAATGTGATTTTATGTATTATTTGGTAAATTGATTGAATATGCATGAATTGAGTGAACCATCGATGATGGTTTCTCATTGAGTTCGCAAACTCACCCAACATTGCAACTATTTTTCAGGAATTGAAGAGTACCCCGTTAGTGAAACGGGAGTATGATTACTGCAAGAGAGTCGGTGTTTGAAGTCGGGATCAGTTCACGTCTGCATTTGTGTCATTTTGAATTATGTAAATTTATATTCCATGAAAATAGTATTGAATTGTTTGAGGGCCCTAATTGATAAATATTGTTTTGAAATGTGATCTTTGATAAAGTGTATGACTGAAAAGGGTTTTCGTATCACGGGTCCGAATCGTTTATTATTTCCGAACATGCGACTGTTTTCAAAAAGAAAAATATCATAATGAGTTTTTTTAAAACTGCATTGACTGCTCTAGCATACCACCCTCGCGAGTCACGGGCTCGAATATCACCATCGATATCGGGTTCGAGTCTTGCGGGAGTGGGATGCTACATAATGGGCCTAAGTGGAAAGTGAATTTTCGATGATTTTTGTATTGATTTTTTTGTTATAATTGAAAATGTTAATGAAATAAAGTGGGCCTAATTTGATTATCGATTTCCGCATATTATGTTTATGGTTTCAAAAAAATATTTGTATCGATTTTTGAATGATTGAGTACTCTAGCATGCCACCCTCGCGAGGCACGGACTCGGATATCATCCAAGATGTCGGGCACGTGTCTTGCAGGAGTGGGGTGCTATAAAAACTGCTGAGGATCAATTTTAGGAGGAGCAATTAGATACAACATCATGTCATTCCACCAAAACGTGCACAAAAGTTGGCTCATTAATCGTAGTTGTACAAACCATATGACTTATGATCATGAGCTTTTCAAAAAGCTTAACAAGATTGTTATTTCCAAATTCAGAATTGGAAATGGAGAATATCTAGAATTGAAGGAAAAGGAACGGTAACAATCTAGAGCCAAATAGGTTTGAAATTAATTTCAAATGTGTTATATGTTCTTGAAGTTAATCAGAACCTTCTAAGTGTTTGCTAGTACTAGAAAGAGGCTATAAAGTATCATTTGAAGACAAATTATGCATAATCAAAGATGTAAAAAACAATAAAGTATTCAAATTAAAATTCAATGTAAAAGTTTTTCCTTGGACTTCATGGAAGAGGAGCAAGTTGTTTTCATAAAGAGGAACCAGGTGCTATTTAGTGGCATAAAATATTTGGGCACTTCCACCATACTGCTCTATTATATATAAAGGAAAATAGTTTGGTGGAGGGCTTACCTGAACTTGAGAAGGAGCTTCCTACATATGTTGCCTATCAATATAGGAAACAAATTGGGCTTCCTTTTCCTCAAAATAAATCGTGTAGAGCTGGAAAAGAATTGCAACTAATTTATATCGATATTGTTAGACCTAAAAAAACACCATCTCTGAATGGTAGTAAGTTCTATATTGCTTACATTGATGATCACACAAGAATGTCTTAGATTTATTTTATGAAGCATAAATCTGAAGTTATTGATATCTTTTGGAAGTTTAAAGCTTGGGTGAAAACTTAAAGAGGGTATGAGATATAGGTGATCAAATTTGATAATGGAACTGAATATACTTCAGGAAAGTTCAACAAATTTTATTAAGCTATAGGCATTGAACACCAGCTAACTACACCTTACACTCCCCAATAAAATGGAGTTAGTGAGAAAGAAAAATATAACCATTATGGAGATAACAAGGTGCTTGTTGTATGAAAAAGGATTGCCTAGGAAGTTTTGGGCTGAGGCTATAAGTACAATAGTTTTTTTGTTGAATAGATTACCAATGAAAGCTTTCCAGAAAAAGACTCCATTGGAAGCTTTGTATAGCTACAAACCTAAGTTGTTTAATCTGAAAACTTTTGGTTGTCTTTGTTTCTCTTACATTCCTCGAGTTAAGAGAGAAAAACTTGATAAAAAGGTAAAAATAAGAGTCTTTGTAGGTTATAACTCTATTTTAAAATCCTACAAGATTTGTTTACCATAAAGTAACAAGCTGATTACCAATAGAGATGTCTAATTCTATGAATCAGACAACAGGAGTTGGGAAAATGACAGTAAAGCTAAAATTTAAACTCTATATGAAGATAATAGAGTAGATGATGTTCCTATCAGAGGCACTAGATCACTTGCTGATATTTATGAGAGTTGCAATGTCTTTATATTGGAACCTGTAGGATATAAAGAAGCTACAACAAATAAAAGATAGGTGGTTGCAATGAAGGAGGAGCTTAAGATGATTGAAAAAAATTAGACATGGGTACCAGTAGATAGGCTTGATCACAAGAAAAATATAGGATTCAAATGGGTGTACAGGACTAAGTTTAATCCTGATGGTTTCGTAAACAAGTACAAGAAAAGGCTCATTGTTAAAAGGTACATATAGATATTTGGAGTGGGTTTTTCTCACACATTTGCTCTAGTTGCAAGGCTGGCTACCATAAGATTATTGCAGTCTCTTGCTACACAAAAGAGCTGAATCATATACCAAATGGATGTCAAGTCACCTTTTTTAAATGGACACTTGAAAGAAGGGATCTTTGTCGTGCAATCAGAAGGATTTTTGAGAAAAGCTTTATACGGATTAAAACAGGACCCAAGTGCCTGGTATAGCAGAATTGATGGTTACTTATTGAACTTAGGTTTTAAGAAGGTTGATGATGATTTACTAGTGGTATTTCTATATGTGGATGCTTTACTTGTTACAGGAAGGAAAGAGGGGTTGATCAATAAGTTTAAAGAAAGTATGAAAGACATGTTCAAGAAGACATAGCTTAGAAAGATTTCATTCTTTCTTGGTATGCAAGTGCAACAAAAATAACATGAAATTTTTGTACACCAATAGAAGTATGCCAAATAAATACTCAAAATATTCTGAATGGAGGAGTGCAAGCCAACTACAATTCCAATGAATCAAAGAGAGCAATTTTGTAAAGAAGATGAAGTTGAGAAAGATGATGAAATGTTATACATAAGTCTAATAGGTTGTCTGATATATCTAACTGTAACCAGGCCAAATATTATGTAAGTTGTAAGTCTCTTATTAAGATCCATGCATTGAGCTAGTGAAATTCATTTATGAACAGCATAATTAAAGGATTGTTAGATACATGAGGGGCACAGTTGATAATAACCTAAAGTTCTATCAAGTTAAGAATTTTAGCCTTAAAGCTTATTCGAATAGTGATTGGGCAGGGTGAGTTGATGACATGAGAAGCATTTCTTGTTACTATTTTAGTTTTGGTTCAGCTATTTTTTCTTGGAGTTCTAAGAAGTAGGAAGTTATAACTCAATCCACCATTGAGGCAAAATATGTGGCAGCCATTGTTGCAGTAAATTAGGCCCTATGGATTAGAAAGATCATGACTGAATTGGAAATGAAACATAAATAAGGCATAAAAATTTTTGCAGACAATCAGGTTGCAATTTCAATTGTGAACAACCCAGTGTTTCGTGGAAACATAAAGCATTTCAAGATTAAGCTCTATTTTCTAAGGGAGGTACAAAAGGAAAGAGAAGTGCTTCTAGTTCATTGCAGAATTAAATACTAAACTGATGATATATTAACCAAAGCTTTGTTGAAGTCTCTTTTTGAAGATCTAAGGTTAAAGCTTGGAGTTTGTAGTCTCAAAGCTAAGAAGGAGTGTTAAACATGTGACTTTAAAGCTATCAAACTAGCAATTACTAAAGTTAGAAACATCCTAAGTAGTTGATATTTTCTAAGTTAGTGCTTACCTAATTTTTAGTAATGCTGTTGCTTGATTTTTAGCAAGTTGTTGTAGATTTTTGGCTTTGACAGTTAAGGCTCCTACATGTATAAATTAATTTAATTAATGCTCAATAAAATATACAAGTTCTAGCCCTTCTTAAGTCTACTCTTTGCTTATATTCTAAAACCAACAAGAAAAAAAGACTTTAAGTGTCTCAGTAGAAGAGAGTAGCCTTTGTTAGCTCAAGGTTTTATATTAATGGTTTTGATGATAACATTATAATATTTAAAATTTAAAAATTTAGATTATTTCCTTTTATTTGAAAAGATAACTATATAATTTTTACGTGGATATAAAATCTAGTTATCGTGATAGGATAAATGTTTCCTTTCTCATAGGAAATTTTTTAATGAATTCACTTGATTTATTATAAATGATTCCACAATATTCAAAAGGATCTTATTAATCACATAATTCGATAATCAGCTATGTGATATAGTCAAAAAATTTTAACGTTTGGGTACTGAAAGATTCTATCAAAGATGATATCGAAGATTATTTAGATTCAAAGTCGATCTAATTGATTAAGGATATAAGTAAAGCAACAATTAGTTAAAGAAAATGTCTATTTAAGGAAGAGCCATTGCATTTGCAAATAGGTCAGATTTTTGAAATACATCAATAGCATCAATACTCTCGAAAGTCATATCTTTATCAAATTCCTTGTGCCTTAGAAAGTGAAAATACTCTTTGAGAGAGATCATTAGTCTTTGAAACTTTTATTGAGAAATTTACATTCATTTGTTGAGAGCTTATTGAGGTTAGTTAAATACTACTAGTTTGAAAGGTTGAAGAACCTTGAAAAATATGTACTTGTGAGCTTAAAAAGGCTCGTCAAATTACTACTTGAGATTTTAGTGAAACACTCAAGTAGAATACTTGAGAATTGAACGTAAGCTTAGATTATAAGCTGAACAAGTATAAATTGATGATGATCAATTTTTCTCTCTCCTTAACTTTTAATTTTTCGTGATTATAGTTACTGTTGTTTTGAACTTACAAGAGGATCCTTTTACTTTCAATTTTAACAGCCTCCTTCTATTTGAAATTTTAATAGGATCCTATCAATTGATGGTAACTTTCAAAAATTTTCAAATTGCATAATTCACCCCCTTGTGTGTGTTTGCTTTATCATTTGATATCAAAGCGAGGTTTCCCATTTATTGTTTTTTACAATGATGTGGTACCGCAAGTTCACGGGTCTCAAGTAGTACAGTATAATATCGTCCCACAGGGAGAAATTGTGTAAGTACTAGGCTTGGATCACTCAATTAATTGGACTAATCAATCGTGTAGGATTGGTAAATTAAATTAAAAAAATTTAACTATCAAAATAAATAAATAGATAAAACCGATGGCGATTGTGTAAAAATGGGGAAATAAAATAAGAAAATTAACTGGAAAAAAATAACAAAATCAAGCTAACGAAAATTTGCGAATATTTCTAGGCGTTAATTCGAATGGAATGTGATAAGCTTCAAGGATGGTTCCACTTTTAGCGCTTTTTATGGACTTTACCCGGACCAATTTATTAGGCGAATTTTTGGTTGATAGAAGGTTGAGCCTAGAGTTTCTTAGACCCTTTTTCAAGGTATCAAAGGAGTATTACGCAATAATCCTAGCCTACTATCGTAGCCCTAGCAATCAAGCATAACCCATTATGTTCTTTGCTCGCCTGGTTTTCTCTCATAAATTCAGTTTATGTCTAAATCTGAAATTTATAAGTTCTCTATTTGGAGTTCCGTTATTAATTTTCACCTATCGGTTCTTCAATTAACAACTAGCGTCAAGTAATAGTTGTCCAAACTCAATACCAGCAAAATTAATATCAAAACAGAAAAATCAAACTTGTAAATCCACACTCATAAATCAACCGAAATGCAGTCCACAAAAATTAGCTAAAAGCTTACCCCAACCTTGAAACTTTGAGGAAGCTACTCACTCATGGTAGAATGAAAACCACAAACATTCAAGTCAATAAACATCATATGACACAAAATAATAAACAGAAGATAAATGGGTTTTCGGGTCTCCCTTTCTGCGTTTATTATTTTGCACCTCTCCGTGATGTTGCGTCCCTGCTTTTGTGATTTTTTTTCAGTTGTCGCCTGCGCCGTTGTTGGTGTAATGTTGAGAGAACCAGTCTAGAGTAACGTTTGAAGAGCTGAATATCCTGTGAGTGAGTGGAGAGTTGGTTAGTCCTTGCTTCCTTCTTTTGTCACGTTGGTGGAGCCTAACATTGAGAGCTTCCTTGTCAAATGAGTGGAGAGTAACGTTAGTGGAGCCTCCCCCAAATGTGCAACGTTAGAGCTCCAAAACTGAATGAGTGGAGAGTTGTAAAAATTGGAGAGTATGTGGTGTGGCCCCCTTGCGTCAATTCTCTTTGTGTTCTTTAAAACCCACCAGCTGAAAACGTTCTTCTAAGCCACCTCCTGCTTAGTTCTTTTCCTTTTTATTTTTCTGCTCACTCATTTACACCCTCAGCTACTCTTCTCTCACAGCCCTATTCACTTGTTTACTCACACACACACACTTCACGTTACTCACCTTCTTCATGCACAGCCCACTTATTTTCTCCTTTTAATTTTCTGGTGCTTCCACTCCTCTTCAGTTCACACACAGCCCCTCACTCACGTTCTTCCCTCACTCCACGTTACTCACACACCAGACCACACTCCTTATTTTTTTTCAGTTAGCACACACTCCCCTCACTTTCACGTTAACGCCACCCTCACACACCTCCTCCAGACCACGTTTTTCTCCAGTCCACTCCCTCCCAGTAGCTCTCGTTATTTCCCCTTCTTTTTTCTGTTAACGCACTCTTCTCCCCTTCTTTTTTCTGTTAACGCACTCTTCTCCCCTTTTTATTTTTTTCCCTGGTTCACGCACAGCCAACAACTCACGTTTTGTCCAGCAGCTCACTCACATTACTCACGCACTCAACTCTCCAGACCCATACTTCTTTGTTTTTCCTGGTTTAACGTTATTTTCTTGGATATTTAGAGTGATGGGCCATGGTGGGTCTTCTTCCAGCTCTCCTCTTCTGCTCACCTCTTGTATATAACGCCCACTCCTCTTGGTTTTTGCCCAGCACCTATTTGTAATGCTACTCTTTGTCTCTTTTTTTCTTTTTAGCCAACAGCCCCCATTTGCTTTGCCTCTAGTGTGTGTCTTTTTCAGTGGATCCCCTTGCGTCTGTAGCATGTTTTAACGTCATTCTCCAGCATTATCTTCTTCTCTCTTTTTTTTATTCACCTCCCAAGTTGCTCAAATTCTTTTCCTTGGAGTTGGTGCGTAAGTTCTGCTCCCCTTTTGTAGTCACGCCCCTTCTATTTCCTCTATTTTCTCCCTTTATTTTTCTACTCCTTCAGACAACGCACCAGTTAAACACGTTCCACCCTCTATTTTTTTCCACTTCAACGTGTGTATCCAGAGTCTTTGTGTAATACCCAATGAAAATAGCACAAGTGCTGAAGCCTCTGGTGAGTGGAGAGTCTTGTCCTCTTTGCTTCCAAGTAGCTTCCACCTCTTTTCTGTTTTTAGCCACCACATGTCATGTTCTTTTTGAGTTGGTCCCACGTGAATGATAGAGTTAGTGAGTCCCTCTTTTTTGTGTTGCTTTCATTTTGGTCTGCCTTTTTTTGTATAAATTTTGTGCGTCTTTTTCCTTTTGACATGGGTGCTGGAGCTGCCAATTAGTGCATTAATTTCTTGCCTCCAATTTAATTTCTCGCTCCTATTAAAACTTAGTTGCTTGGTGTTGTCGTTTAATGCTCCTCTCTTCCCTTGTGACAAACATTTGGACTTTTTCTCATGTAATTGTTGTTGTAGTTTTTACAACGAAAATCAAGAGCATTTCTTACAAATTAAACAGAACAATTATAAAATGCAAATTCAAGTGAACCAAGCAATTTAGCAGAAAAATATTAATAAAACCCAATAATTAATCCATAGAAGAAGGAAAAATGCCATTAATTTTAATGAGAAAATGTATCCAACATACAACACATGATAGATTATGGCAAATAATTTGAGAAGTCTTGAAGGACAATCCGTCTCAAAGCCTCCTTATTTCAATGAAAATAACTACTCCTATTGAAAAGAGGGAATGATCGTTTATCTTCAATCTGTAGTTATTGTAGTCTGGCAAGTTATCAAAGTTGGAGCTACACTTCCCATTACTAATGACGTAGAAGTGTGGACTAATGCTGATAGAAAAAATGCATAGCTAAATGCTAAAGTAAAACATCATCTGATCTGTGCACTATCTCTAGAAGAGTATAAAAAGATATCCTACTGATCTGCAATAAAAGAAATGTGAGACAAACTTCAAGTTATCTTTAAAGGAACGAATGAGGTAAAGAAATATAAAATAAGTTTTTTAGTGCATCAATATAAAACTATTGGCATGAATCGGGGGGAGATCATAGACAAATTATTCAGACGCTTCAACAACACCATCACGACCTTAAATAACTTAGGAAAGAATATCCCAATGATGAGCTCATAACAAAGATTCCAAGGTCACTACTAAAGGAATGGAGACCCAAGGTGACAGTTCTAGAAATTACAAAGGATCTAGACACTATTTCACTGGAATAGTTAAGAGGAAATTTGATGATCCATGAAACTGATTTTAGGTGAGATGAAAGATACTCCTATAGACGAGGAATGACACTAAAAGCAGCTGATGAATCAAATGCATCAAATGGTGATGAAAGTGACAATGAGTTGCAGATAGATGTAGATGATGAATTCAATTTCATGGTAAAAAATATGATGCTTCTATATAAAGAAGTTAATAAAGAAAAGAGAAGGAAGCAAGAAAGCTATAAACAACATGTTCCTATCAAAAGGCAGCAACGACAGTAGCATTACACAAAATAATCAAATCATATGTTATCCTTGTAAGAAGCCTGGGCACACTAGACTAGAATGTCCTCTTCTTCAAAAGGATAAAATAGAGTACAAAAAATCTAAAAAGCAAGCTATGACTACAACTTGGTCTAATGAGGATTTTGAAAACTTTAAAGAATAAGTCTTTGAAGAAGTCAACAACTTTTGTCATATGGTTCAATCAGGAGATGATGAGGTATATTATTCTGACTCTGATATTGAAGTTGATGAATTAAGAAATGAATATCATGAATTATATGATCAGTATAAAAAAATTAACAGTGCAGTACTTCAAAGAGATTGAGAAGTCTAAAAACAATGATGCTTCCTTGAAGAATAAGATTAAATCATTATAGTAAGTGAATAAGAATCTGTTGTCCAAAAATACATCTATTAAAAATGATAATAAGAAAAAAGTCTTTGAAAAAGATTTTTTTGAAGAAAAGGTAAGTCAGTTAGAGAATGCATTGCTTGAGAACGATTATGATAAAGTAAGACAATTAGAAGAAAAGTTGTTGTTTTAAAACTTGAGAAAGAGAAATTTGCTGGAAAGATCATATCTTTAGAAAAAGATGATGCTAATTTTTTTGTTAGAAGGTTATTGATGAGCAACTCGAAATTTCATACAAAGCACTTGTAATCATCCTAATTATGATGTTTTTATCTACAAGGCTCACCAATGTCCGAGGTGTGCATGAGCATATCATAAAGATGAGGGACATCGTAGCTTAGTTAAAGAAACTTAAGGTTGAGATATCTAATGCTTTCCTTATGCATTACAATTTGAACACCCTTCCACCACCATACGGACCCCTTAAAATTTCTTATAATAGACATAAGGATAAGTGGTTAATAAATGAACTAATGACTATGTGTATTCAAGAGGAAGGGAGATTGTTGATGGAATAGGGAGAGAGTTCACATAGTGAACATCTTGTTATTCAAGGAAAGAAGAAAAATCAAGTCAACATAGGGGTAAAATCTCAAATATCTACCCAAGTTGACAATAAAAAGGAATCCAAGTGCTTCTTTTAATAGAAAAAATGACAAATGAAGAAGGATTGTGTCAAACGTAAGGAATGGCTTGAAAAAAAGATAATCTAATCACATTAGTTTGTTTTGAATCTAATATGGCTGAAGTTTGTCATGGCACATGGTGGATTAATTCTAGTTGTACAATTCATATTACAAATGAGTTGTTGTTAATGGATATTTTATATTAATTTTTGATACATAATTTACTAAACTTTTGTCCATTTAATGTTTAAATTGCACTAATTAAGAATTATTTGTTTTAATATTAGGTACACATTAGATTTGAAAATTTTAAAAGCCTAAAGCAAGGGAAGCTCTAAAAGGAGGAAAAGGTATTAAAAAAACGTTAATGTTTTGGATGCTAACGTTTTTGGCCAAGGAAAATGAGAGCTTGTGTGTGAAGTAGAGGTTTAAAAATTTGAACCAAGAAGGTGGACCGTAAGGGTTTAATGGAATGAAACAAAGAGAGCTAAAAAAAACAAGAAGTTTGGCTGGGTTTGCGTGAAAGGTGGACCAAACCATAATTTTTATTTGTCACTTCAAGGTATAGTATAGAAGAGTTGAAGCAACTGGTAACGTTAAGCAGTGATGGCGGCAGAGAATGTTGAACAAAAAAGGGAGGTTATGCATGAAACTAGGCGTGAATGAATGAACTAAAAGACAATCAATATATAGAGATAAAGAGAAGTTGGCGGTGCAGAGGGAGAGTAACAACGTGAATGTGTGCTGAAATACATTAAAATGGAAAGAAGACAAAAATAATATAGCTGGAGAAAAGGAGACGATGGCAGCTAGTGGAGACTCACAACGTGGAGAGCTGGAAAAATGTAAAAAAAATGAAGAAACAAAGGAGCAGCAAGTGGCGTGAATAGAGGGAGAGTTGTGTGTTGAATTGAATTGTCTTGTGCAGCCTAAAGTGTTGAAAATGGAGGAACAGTTAGCAATGTTAGTGAAAACTAGAAAGAAAAGAAGGTTGAAAGGTAGGCTGAGGGAGTTCAGGAGCAAATGGAAGTTGAAAATGATGATACTTGGCATAATTCAAGGGTGCATGGATCGAAGGAATGAAGATCAAATTCTGATAAGTGAAATTCAATGCAAAAAGGGAGATGATGTTGGAGCCCGATCCTTCAGTGGAAATTAGAAATATTAAAATGAATTCAATGGGTGTTTTTGGATATGAATTGTGTTATAGAAGTCTCTATGCCTTGAGGAAATTGATGAGAAAAAGAAATTATTGGTTTTGATGACTCTGAAGATTAGTTTTGGTTATGAAAGTTTAAGTGGATGAGATGATTGAAATGGAAGTGAAAGTGTAAAATTTTGAAGAAATTAGAAAATAAAGACAATTTGTTTGGTTGTGAATGTTGTGTTTTAAGTTAGATTATTTTAAGAATAAGATTTCAGTCATATGTGGAGAATGGTGGAGTTTTGTATCTTTTGTATTTGGACTTGGATACTGATGTTGTAATATGGCTTGGAATGCCATTTAATTTTATAAACATTTATCTTATGATGTTAATGAGATGTGGATTTATATATGGATATGAAAGATAAATTGTGTATAGATTTATGTACAGATATGACATGTAAATTGTGTATGAATGGCGTAAGTTATTGAAGTAGAGTATAGTGCTGAAATTTCTGGACTGCTATAGATCGGATGAGATCATTTAGTATTGTTGAGAGTGTTAGACGAGCTGTAGAGCTTTTCCATGATGTGTAATGGGCTATTTTAGGATGTGTTAATCGTAATATGTGAGTTACTAGAGTTAGGTGCAGGTACTGTCTAAATGGCAGATCACAGACAAATCTTTGAGGCCACTTTTGACCTTTATAGAGTTGGAATTGGGGTTGGTGACCTTCATGAAAGTTGTAGATCTTTCTTCAAGCTTTCCATAGACACCAAGTTTGTTAAATTTGGAGTTCTGGATCAAAAGTTATGATGTTTGCAAGTTTTGGTACTGTTGAGAAATTATCGACCAGTCATCTTTGTGTAAACTTTTGATTCCTTTATTGTCTGATCTTGCCTTTGTATCCTTCTTGAAAATGGTAGAGCTATCTCTTAGCTTTCCAATGAAACAAACCGCGACTAATTTGGAGCTCGGAGTCAAAAGTTATGAAGGTTTGAAGTTCGGAGGTCGGAGCGTGACGAGCGACCAGCAAGAAGGCCGAGCGACCTCGCAAGGTCGAAGCTGCCGAGCGACCTCTTGCTGAACGCAAGCCGAGCGACCCGCGTGGTCGCGCAGCTCGGCCATTGTGTCTGATTTTTGACCGACCGACCTCCCTTCCTTATTTTGAGCATAACTTCTTAATCCGACATTCGATCAACCTGATTTTCGAAGTATTGGATTTTTAAGACATTTTTCTATCTTTCCATGCTATATTGATTGGTTTTAGCACTAAATTGAAAAAGGTGCATTGAAACAAAGTATGACGATCAGTTGATTAAGTCTGACTATGCTTCAGTAAATTGAAGATAACTTGAGCTATAGAACTCTGATTGAGCTGATTCTTTTTGATAATTAAACTAGAGACATGGGGCTACAAAAGTTATGAAGGAGCCAATCGACAATTGAGCCTCTAAGACTTCCAAATGTAGGTCGGAAGTTCAGTGTAGTGTTCAGTCTTGGTGTTGTAATGACTGAACAGTGTTTAGTATTATAGGTCGCTAGAGCTCGCTAGAGCTCGGATTGCGTTGAGTCTTTTTGAAAATTAAACTAGAGAGATGGGGCTACAAATGTTATGAAGGAGCCGTTCGACAATGTAGCCTCTAAGACTTCCAAATATGGGTCGGAAGTTAGGTGTAGCGTTCATCCTCGAGTCTGAAGAACAGACTTCAGTATTTTGGAGATATCTTGAATTATAGAGCTCCGAACGACCTGATTCTTGAAGCGATGGATTCGTAAGACATAGAGAGACATTTCTCTAGAAGAGAGTTTTGTCAAATGACTTCAGCTACCTGATCGAAATAATGAGACAAGATGTCAATTCTTAAGAAGGACATTGTTGGAAGATCACTTAAGTGTTAAGTTTTAAAGGCTTACAAGTAAGGACATAAGGGTCTTCTCTCATTCATTAATGGCAAGTTGGTAAATAAGAAGAGTGTGCTTTAGTATAAGAAGGAGCAGTGAGTCACGATTTTGACAGAAACAAAAAAAAAACAAGAGAATAAGAAGAGAGGAGAATGAGAGATTCGGATGGGAGTAAAGGAAAGAGAAAAGGAGAGAAATATTAGGGTTTGAAATTTTGCTACCTTCCAAGGATGATTTCAAGTTTATGCTAAAGGGGAAAGATGAAAGAAGGTGATAGCTCCCATATGGGACAAGGAAAATCCGAAAATGGGGAAAAATAAGGTAAGAGGTGGATTTTTTATTCTTAAGTTTTGAATGAAGTTTTGGTTTAAAAACTTTGCTTATAGTATGGGTTTGTTAATTCTATGCCTAATTTTGGAGATTACATGCTTTAACGGGATCAATTTTGGATGGAAATTAATTAGGGTTTATGCCCAAATTTGGAATTTGGGGATTTTGGCAATTTATAATTTAGAAAGCTTGAATATAGGAGGGATTTATGTTTTCTAAGTTCAATTTGAGTAATTAAGTTAATTATGATGTTGAAATTGGGTGGAATTGCTTTAGGTAAAGTTAAATTGGAAGAAAGATGGAATCAATGGACAAATTGGAGCGAGGAACAAGTTCCTAGCATCGATTCGAGGTGGGTACCTGTTTATAATAGAATTTATAAGCCACTAATGCTTTCTTTAAATAAAGAGATTTTCCGATTTCTATTGCATCATAAATGTTGCATAATTATGTGAATGATTTGAAAAATCATTATGGATTCCATACATGAACTTTTGATGAATTGCAAAATACATTTGTGTTATGCCTCGAAAGATTTCATGGCATTGTGTATATTCGGAAAAGAGTATTTGATTAATTGATTGAGCATGATATGTGCTTGTATGGGCGAGAGAGTAACGGATGGATAGTCACGTGCACGTCGACGTATGGAATAGCCTTCTCCCGGCTGCCCGCTTGTGGCCTACGAGATCCGAAAATGGACTCGTTGTATTTACTGTAAACTTCGGTTTCTGTTATGTTTATGGAACTCTCGAGCCATTTGTGTGTACTGCATATGTGATCTGCCACTGCATTTATGAATTGTCAAGTTGATGCATTCATGTTTGTAACTTATGGGTTTATGGCTGAAAGCCTAAAGTTATACGTTTTGCAAATTGCGATTTTGACTACAGCAAGAAAGGAACGTTTTGAAAATGTGCTTTACTAATTTCAAATAAATGTTTTTTAAGATCAGAAAAGAAAAAGAATTTCAAGGGTTTTGCTTATGTATTTTGTTATAAACTGTTACCCACGAGCTATAAGCTCACCCCCCTTCATTCCCATCCACAGGTGATGAGAAGAAGATCGGGTGAAAGAAAATGAAGATTTCTGTTTGCATGTGTTAGAATTATTGTGCATTGTATAATCTGGATTTTGATCAGTGGAAATTGTATATGAGGCTTGAAAATGCCACTATGATATGTATAAAGCTTTGGTATGTGAAAGGGTGTATGAATTGTAATTGAATTATGAGATTAAGATGAGGCTATTGAGTTATAGATGGATTTGAATATGATTATGGGATTATGAAAGATAAATGGTAATGGTATATGCTTATGATGAGTTGAAATTGGATTGGATTATGAGATTGGTATATTGAATTGAGAATAATTTCCAAGGAAAAAGGGAATCGTATGGATTTGCACGAGTTTGAATAAAAATAGTTATAAAGAAAAGAAAAAGAAAAATTTATACCGGATTTTTCAGATTGGACAGTCTTAAGGTTTCCAATGCAAGCGCTTTCTTCGCTATATTTGCTCACGGATGTCGGCTCTATTTTGTTACGTATCGGAAATTGGTTTCGATTCGATTTGTATTCGATTCGTTTTGATTTGATACCTTCGTATTTGTTTCGCGATGCGTTTCGATTTTATTTGTATTCGATTCATTGCTTCCGCATTTTGTTATTGATTCGCCTTCGGATTCAATTTATCCTATTTGAATTCGCTTTGTTTTCTTCGTTTTCTGGTTGGGATCCGGTTTCTGGATCGGGTCCCAACAGATGAAGAGAAGATAGAAGCAGGTATGAAGAAATCAGAATGAGCAGAATGAAGAAGGATTCAGAAATTGCAGAATGAAGAAGAACAGAGCAGATGAAATGTAGAGAAAGAAAAACAGCAAGCAAGAAAAATGTTGAAACCAGATTCAAGGAAGATTAATTAGTGCAATCAAGTCTTATTAGAGTTAAACAAATCATGTGTAGCTGACACATCAAACATCTCATTTCCATGGCTGACAACCGGATTTCAATGTCAGGATTTTGTCTCCTGAAAAATTAATTGGTTGTTAAAGAGATTAGTTTTTGTTTTTGCTAAAAAACAATTTGGTTACTTTTGTGCTTTGCCAAATGAAGAAATATGTGTACTAGTCTAGCTTTTATCTTTCAAATCATGTTTCTACCTTACAGTTTTTAGAAAAGCTGTATCAGAATGTTTTAGAGCTAATATATGAAGCTCATTCTCATATTCCATGAGAGCTTGCAAGAGACAACAAAAAAACTCATCAATACAAAATTCCAGTTCAATTTCCAGTTTTCATGTTTATTTTGATTTTCTAGAAGCTAATAGTTGAAGTTAAATAGCAGTAAAAGTTGAAGTTTTGTTTTTGAAAAAAATCTGAAGCTTGTTTCGAATTTCAATTGAGAGTGATAGTTAATTTTCAAAATACAATAAATCTGTAGTCATACACTCATTACATTTATGAGAAGCTTTTATAACAACTTGGAGAAACATTCAGAAAAATTCAAAATCAGAAGTTGCAATTTCCCATCTTGCTGGAGCCTACGTGAATAGTACTAGAGTGCTCGAAGGAAGTCTCCAACTGGGACCTCTGTTCAGGTAAGCAGTATTGGACCCCGAATCTTTTGGTAAGTTAGTATGATTAAATAAGGATTTTTGAATGATTATTCATGAGTAAAGAAGTTAAGAATTCTTGGAATTGAAATGAAATGGAAGATATGGTTTAAATACGAGATGGATTAATGTGGAATTAATTGACATGTAAATATGCTTAAGGTAAGGTGTCATGAAATTAGGTGGCATGATTTAATGAGAATCAATTATTGTATTCTGTGGACTTAATTAGCATGTTAAGGAAATTTAATTAACATGTTGATTAGACTAAGACTATATGACATGGATTAAGTGTATTAAGGTGTTATGAAGGTTATAAATGTATTAAGAGTTAAAAGGGCCTTGGACTCAAGTTGGGCTTAAGTGGTGATATAAAAAGAAGAGGATTAAAACAAGAGTAATGAGTTGGGTGGCATGAATAAATACAATTAAATGTGTTAGTTGAATTTAAGAGTTTAGAGTTTAATTGGGCCTAAGAGAATAATGGGCCTAAATTAAATAAAAAGAAGAAGAAATGGTTTGGACTTAAGAGATTTAGTAGGATGAGAAGAAAGAAGAAAGAATAATTGGGCTTTAGGTCCAAATGAAATGAATAAAGAGAGGATATATATGAAATGGGCTTTAATGAAGTAGGAAAAGAAAAGAAAATAAGTTGGGCTTAAAGAATTAGTGGGCTTGAGTAGTATAAGAGGAAAATAAGAAGAAGAAGGAATTAAGGGAAATGAAGTGGACTTGGGCTTAAGTTGTAGTATGAGTTAAATGAAGAAGGAAGGAAGAAGGAAAGAAGAAAGAAAGAAGAGGGAAGTAAATGGGCTTTGGGCTTAAGTGACTTAAGTAAAGAGTATAAAAGAGAGGAAATAAGAAGGAAAAAGAAGAAGGGAGTTGGATTTTGGGCTTAAGTGAAGTTGGGCTTAAATTAAATGAAGAAGGAGTATAAAAGAGGAAGAGTTAAGTGAGTTGTAGGGAAAAGAAGAGGAAAAAACGAAATTGAGAGGGAGAGAGGAGAGAAGTGTCGTGAATGGAGGGAGAAGGAGAAAAGAAAGAAGCTTGCTAGGGTTTGTGATTTTCTAAGAGAAAGAGTGAGAGTTTGAAGAAAGTCCAAGAGATAAAAAGGTGTAGGAAGAGTCAAGCTACAATCTAAGCCAAGGAACTTCTTATTTGAGCAAGGATTTAAGGTAAGTCATGAAGTTAAGTTTAAGATTTTGCTGGTTTTATGGTTTAGAAAGACTAAGAATGGAATGGGTATAGTGATTCTCAAGCTAATTTCATGAAAGGGGTTTTATAGAATTTCATTAGAATTTTTGTTTATTATAGGTTTTCGATTTTAATGAAGGGAAAGAAGGAAGAGAAGAGGAACAAGAGTTGTAGCAAAGAAACCAAGGATTTAGCAAGTTATAAGGTTGGTTTTATGTTTATAGTTAAATGATGGGCCACTAATATATTTTTCAAAAGAATTATGAATCTAAAAATGCTTTCAAATTCATTGTTTTTAAAATGCTTTG
The DNA here is from genome assembly GCA_029891385.1 of Erythroxylum novogranatense. Classification (NCBI taxonomy): domain Eukaryota; kingdom Viridiplantae; phylum Streptophyta; class Magnoliopsida; order Malpighiales; family Erythroxylaceae; genus Erythroxylum; species Erythroxylum novogranatense. The sequence continues at coordinate 91,649,600 of CM057230.1, forward strand.
AAAAATTGCTATCATTGATATATAATGGTATGAATGATTTGAAAATGTTATGTAAATTGGATGATTGATGATTTGATATGTGAATGTGGATGTTATGTGATGTTGCTTGAGGAATGATGATGCATTGCATATGAAATGCCTTATGTTCATGAAATGATTTAAGAAAATTTTGCATGATTTATGCAAAAAAATAAGATTTTCAAGATTTTTGCCTTTGGGCAATCAAGATTCAAGACATGATTATATGTTATGTGGGTAAGGTTAAGTCCACCTAAGAAACGTCTCGTGCACGATGACCATGAAAAGCCTTCGCCCGGCTGCCCGACTGTGGCATAGGATGATCCAATATTTGGACTCCTCAAGATTTGCCCATATAAGATCATTAAATGAGATTATATGGTTGCCAAGAATTGTGGACTTGCCAAACCATTATGATGTGTTAGGTTGTATGTGTTATATGATTGAATTGTGATAAGATGAATTGCATTCATGATTTCATGAAAGTTTGAAAAATGCATGAATTGCGTTTATGATTTTATAAACCTTTGAAAAATGAATGATTTGTGATTTCAAGAAAATGACAAGAGTTCTTAGTTTATGATTTTATGAAACTTTGAAAAAAAAATGAATGATTTGTGATTTCAAGAAAATGACAAGAGTTCTTAGTTTATGATTTTATGAAACTTTGAAAAAAAAATGAATGATTTGTGATTTCAAGAAAATGACAAGAGTTTTAAAGAAAACAATGTTTTATGATCCAAGGGAAATTTATATGGAAATGGACTTCTAAAACTGTTTTGTTCATTATTTGGTTATAAGCATAGAACCTATTGGGCTCCCAAGCTCACCCCTATTTTCCCAATTTCCGTGTTTTTAGCAAGAAGTCAAGAGGAAGTGGATCCAGACACCTTGTGCTTGTTTTATTGTGTATTTGAAGTTTGGTTATGTAAATGTATAGTTGTAATTCATATGAGCAATTGAATAAGGTTATTGGTTTTGGATTTTGGCTAGGAAATGCCAATGAAATTGTAAAACTCTTATGTATGATGATTAATGCAATATGGATTTGAGTATGGTTGTGAATGTAAAATTGCATATAAACGAATATGGAGCAATGGTTGAAAGTTAGCATGATGCCTAAGTCTTGTTGATGAGGATAGCTTTGATGGTTGCCTAGGAATTTAGGGTTTGATGAGCAAATTGAATCAAGAATTTATAGAATGATAAAATAAGTGTGATGTTTGAGTCGTTATAAAGTATGTTAGCATGAGAGGGCATGAATATCATATAGATAGGTAAATGTTATGAGGTTGGGATTGATGGTCATGCATGTGTAATGAAGGTGAGAATGAGGCTTGTGTGAGGTTGATTGGGCAAAGTCATGTTGAGGTGTTAAATTATTGAATGAATGAGTTAGGCATAAAAATGGGTAGGTTTAAAAAGGTTAGGAGTGTTCATGGTGTTTGGGTTAGGTCAAGAGAGCGTATAGAGGGTTGGAGACGAGCTAATAATAGACATAGCTCGAGTTATTGTCTCCATAACTCGACTTGTGAAGCACAGTTGAATAATAAGTCGACTTGTTAGTGATAAGTCAAGTTATTTGTCTCGATAAGTCGACTTGTTAGTGATAAGTCGAGTTATCCATCAGCAGACCTCGAGTTACGGGAAAAATGGCATATTTGACATTGTTAGAGGCCGAATTTGGTTTTGTGGTCTTCATGAGAGTTGTAGATCTAGATGTCTACTTTCAAATGGTGAAAGAAAGAACATGATCCAACTCTAGATTAAAAGTTATGGCAATCGCGCCAAAAGAGTCTCAATTGGATTTTTGAAGTGAGCATGGTCGATTGTTTTAGGTACAAATCCCTCATACGACCTCCAAATGAGGTGAGGCTTGAACCATTCGATTTATAAGACATATATCTTTCTTACTACAGAAATTGGTATCATTTAGAGTTAAATTGAGGAAGTTCTCATTAAAGAAAGTGAAAGGTCGGTTAAGAGAGCATGTTTCCGGTATGAACTCTTTCAGGTTATTGGAGTATATCTAGAGTTATATAACTCCGATTGAAGCAATTCTTGTCTTAAATTAAACAAGAATCATAAGGTTATGATTTACAAGAAAATTCCAAATGAATTTAAGATTTTAAGTTTTTCAAATTCAGTGAACGCGTAGAGAAAATAAGTTCAAGTAAGATGATTAGGTACATGGGCACATTACGGAACTTTGGTAAGTAAATTTTGGGAGCGTTTTGAGCATGAGAATGAGTTCATGATGTCTTTAAGGGTTCAAGGGATTAAGAATGAAAAAAAAATTAAAACCCTTTAAAGTAATACGCACGCTCAGGTTTCATGATCTTAAGCAAGAGAGTTGGGTTTCGGTAACGGGATCCAACAGTTGGGGTCCGGTCTTCGGGTTGGGTTCCGACAAGCAGTACAGGTGCATTCTTCATTCTTGAGAAGGCCACTGTCAAGAGTGGTATCAGAGCTTCAAGATTCACTTAGTCTAGACCAAACAAAGCCATGACAGGTATGAATCCCCCAATGATGAACTTGCATTTCAGGCTAATATATCAATATTGATTGGAGAAAACTACAAAGCTTGGGCTCTTCGAGTGGAGGATTGCCTTAGGATTAGTGATTGTTAGAGTGTAGTAACAGAAGGGGTAGTTGGAGATCTTGGAACCACAACTCAAGCAGATCTAACAAGATTAAACTAAGACAGAGATAGAGATTTTAGAGCTCTTGTTTTCTTAAGATCTGTAATGAGTGAATCAATTTTGTCGAGGCATGCAAGTTGTAGGAGTGCCAAGGAGTTATGTGATACACTGAAAGTAGAGTATATAGGATCAGCTCAAACATTGAGGCTAAGGAAGCAAGCAATTATGAGAAACTTTGAGAATTCTCGATGAAGGATGATGAGAGTGTATCAGCAACAAAGGCCAAATTCTTGAACTTGGTGCAGCAGCTGAAGGAATATGGGGAAAACACAAGCACAGAAAGGTTGGTTCCTAAGCAGATTGCCATTGAGGTTTGAAGCAAGTGTAGCACCCGTAGAGTGGCAATTCACTAATGACCCAGAATCAGTCACCTTGAAGCAAGTTTTCAATGTTTTGGAGATGCATGAGGAAAGACATGGGAATAGAAGAGAAGGGGAAGAGTATGAACTAAGGGCTGAAAGGTTCAAGACATTAGAAAACCCACCAAGCTATACTCAAAACCAAAACTCAACATCAAAACCTGCACAAGTTCAAACACACCAGCCTTCTCCAAGTCAGTTGCATAATAATCAAACTCCTCTCCATATGACTTCTTATCCTCAGATTCAATCCTACCTGAGCCATATATATATCCTCAAACACAATACTCTTCACAAATGCCAAACCCAAACTTTCAAAACATCAGCCAATACCCTGGAAACAAAGATACTCGAATGCAAGGTGGATTAAGAATGACTAGATGGGGCATGTTTGCAAATTGCAAATTCTGTGAAAGGAATAATCATGCAGCTGAAGAATGCTATTGGAATGACAATGTTGAGTGTATTTTTTGCAGGAAAAGGGGACATACAAGAAGAGTATGCTATGAAAAATGGTTGAAAGAACAACAAAACCCTCAAAGTTCTCTCTTTGGCAAGCCACCTCTAATACATCCTCTACAAAGACCAAATATCTCACCAAACTTGATGCCATCTCAATCACAGTCTTACCAACATTCTTCTAAATCACACATACATCAAGCACATTTTGCTGGAAAACCTGAAAACCATCAATCATCTCAACTAGCTCAATCTTACATAACTCCACTTTCAATACCTCAACCACATATGTTTCAACCTCAGTTGACTCAACCCTCCTTGATCCCTCAACCTTATGTCTATTATCCTCAAATGACTTAGCTAAACTCATCTCAATCGAGTTCAATGCATCAGACTCATCAAACTACTCAAACATCACTTCCTAGCCAATCAAACCAACAGTCTCAAGGTACAAACTCGATGATTGAATCTGTTGGACCTCGATCTTTAATTGAAATTTAGAAATAGTAAATGAAATTGAATGAGTGTTTTGTTTAAGTATTATGTTATAGATGAAATTATGCTTTAAGGAAATTTTGAGAAAAGAATTATGAGTTTTCAATGTATTTGATAATTATGGAGATTTGTATGGGTTATGAAAGTTTAAGCGAATGAATTGATTGAAAAGTTTGTAGAAAATCAAGAAATAAAGAGAAAAGTGAGATAATTTGAAAAATAAAAAAAGTTGACTTTTGGAGATAGAAAGTTTGACTTGAGAGTTGACTTTTTGTTTGAGGCAAAATTTGAGAAAATTATCTTCTGGAAACTTGTAGCTTATGCCAAGAGCTTTTTGTAGCCATAAAGTTTGATATTTTTTGATATCGGAGCTAGGAGTTATGAGCGATTGAAATTTGGAAGTTGTTTAGGAAAAGCTGTTTCGGATAGAATCTGCGATTGAGTTTTTGACTCTTTCGAGACCTAATGTGATTTTGAGTTCTTCAGGGAAGTTGTAGAGCTTCCTTTGATCTTTTTATTGACACCAAATTTGTCAAATTCTGAGTTCGGGATCGAGAGATATGATTTTTGAAAAGTTCGGTTTTGAAGTTCCGATACTTTGTTTTTAATCCGATCTCTTTTTTAATCTTTTGCTTATAATTCCTTTGTCTGACATCCGATTGATTTGATTCTCGAAGCGTTGGATTCCTAAGACGATTAATTTCATTTTCTTGAAGAATTATGATTTTTAGGAGATTAAATGGAAAGAGATTGATTGAACCTAAGTGAAAGATTTGGTTATAGGTTATAAGTTGGATAATTTTCTGAACATGGTTCGGTATTTTGCGAAATTCAGGAGCTGTACAACTCCGACTGAGTTGATTCTTGAGGCCAAATAAAATTAAGATATGGGGCTATAAATCACGTGAAGGACTTGAATTTTAATTTAGTCCCGAAGATTGTCAATTTCTGGAATTAAGATGGGTTTATGTTCAGTCTCGGATTTTGTGCAAGTCCGGTAATATTTTGGCTATAACTTCTTCGTTTTAGATCCGAATTGAGCGCCGTCAGTTGCGTTGGATTTGTATGATCAAGAGGAACAATTCTCTAGTAGAAAGTTTGTCCAAATTATTTCGTTTAGTTGCCCTAAACCAGGACGCAAAGCATCAGATTTTTAAAGAAAGTGCAGGGGCAAACTTGGAAATAGGCCAATAAGTGAGGGCAAAATGGTCATTTACCCTCCATTTTTAATGACATGGTAAAACTCACCTATGGCTGTCGTATAAGGCTTCTGGTCCACGAAATAAGAGAAGAAAATAGAAGGAAAAAGAGAAGAGAAATAAACGAAGAGGGAGAGAAGAGAGAAGGAGGGATGATTTCGGTTATGGAGGAGAGGTTGAAAGGTAAGCAAAGTTTGGTTTTTTTTTCCATGGCTTTTCAAGAGATTTTCGATGCTATCAAGAGGGAAACATGAGGAAGATGATGAAAGCTTCATCTTGGGCAAGAAGAAATTCGAAAATCAAGAGAGAGAAGGTAAGAACAATCTTTTGAACTTTTTGTTTTTGATGAAATTTTGGTTTAGAATCATGGAAAATGATATGGGTTTGTAGTTTATGAAGTCAATTGTGATGAATATGCCTTAAGTGAGATTTTAATTTTGGTTAATTAAGTGATTAGGATTATGTCAAAGTTTGAAATTGGGAGTTTTTTAAATTGATGCTTTAGATAGCTTGGATTAATGATGAATTTGAGATTTCTTAAGTCAATTTGGAAGATTATATGATTTATGATGTTTAATTTTGAATAATTGTGTTTAGGACTTATGTCAAATTTTGGGGATTTTGGGATTTTTAGAAATTGTTGGATTAAGATGGCTTCAAATATGATGAGTTTGTGAATTATGAAATCAATTTTGGAAAAAAATTGTAATTTATGGTATTGAATTTGGATAAATTAGTTTAGGCCAAATTGGTGAATTGGGGTTTTTGTAAATTGGTGAGTTAGATCGCTTGGAATTATGGTAAATTGGTGAATTCCTAAGTTAATTTTGAAGATTATGATATTTATGATGTGAATTTGGATGATTATGGTTTAGGTTTTTGTTAATTTGGAAGAGAGAGAGAAGCAAAGGTCAAATTGAAGCATTGGACAAGTTGCTTGCATGGAAATAAGGTGGGTAGCATATTTATATTTTGATTTGTAAGCTATATATGGCTTTTCAAAAATTCAAGAAAGTGAAAGAAAAGATTTTCGTACTTTATTCATTTCCGAATGATTTTTGAAAAATTATTACAAGCTTAAATTCATCGTTTTAAATGATTTGATAAATCGATAGAAATTTCTGAAAATTCATATGTTATAAGTGCATTGATAAATTATGCAAATGGTTGAATTTATGGAATTGCTTGATTTGATTGAATGGTATGAATTATGCAGAACTGTGAATGTATGTAGTATGACACGTATGAAAATCAAGTTTTCGATTTGTGCCTTCGGGCAATCCGAAAGTTTCAGTTTTGAATTATGTGATTAAGTGGGTTTGGTCAGGTCCCTAGTGAGTCGATTACCTTTGCCTCTATTCGTTATAACCTTCTCCGATCGCTTGCTAGTGGCACGGAGTCGATTCGGACTCCCTTCACGGCTACATTGGACCGCAATGCGAAAAGTTTAGTACGTTACGCTCACGGCCGCACAGACCGCTAAGCGGAATGTGCGATGCGCTCTATTCGGACCGAACCGCACCATTTTGATGTGTTACGTGTTTTTGATTTTGTTCTTTGTGCTGCCTTCATGTTTAAATTGAGAAATGAAAAAGTGAAATTTATTATGAAAAGTTTGAAAAATATTGAAAGATTTGAGGAAAGTGTTTGAAAAGTTATAAAGTTTGAAAAATAAGCCCTTTGGCAAAAAGTTTATGAAAAAAACAAAAAATTGATTTCCACTTATTTGTCAATTTATAAATGTGTTATCCACGAGCTTTCGAGCTCACCCCCCTTTCATCCCCATCTCTAGGTATTCGAGCAGGAGATCGGATGAAAGATGGTCAAGACGTCAATTTCGATATTTATATAAGTTTGGATTTTAGTATGGATATGTATATGGCTTAAGATAAGTTTGGGAAAGTGTACTTGCATATAAAGTTGAGTATTTGGGAATGGCCTTGAATGTGTATATGAAATTGTGTATATTGTGTTCGTGTAAGTAAATTATGAAATTATATGTTAAGTTGCGGTTCAAAGTTTGTGTGTGATGATGAGTTATGGTTATGGATGAGAATGATTGAAGTGTTTAGAACTAAGATTGCGTTTGTTTCTGCTGAGATCCCGGACGAAGGGTCCGGTTGATTTTGATGATTGTATGGTTGATTGGGCTTTTAGAAGTGTATTTTTGCCTTTGCAGAAATTTTTGGGTTGTCAAAATACAGCCGTTATGTTGCCCGATTTTTGGTAAAAATCGGGTTAAGATAAGAATAAGAATAAGAAGTTAGTTTGTTAAAGATGAGTTTTTAGTTAAGAAGATGAAATTTTTGGGATTTGTGTGATTGGTTAAGAAAAATAATATGAATCGAAATGTTGTTTGAGATTTAAGTGAATTGAAATTTGTGCGAGGATGAGTTTCCAAAAAGGCAATTGTATGGATTGGTTATGTTTTGAATGAGTTTGAATAAAGAGAATAAAAATATAATTTATGATTTGTATGGATACATAAGAATATGATCAGATTTAGAGATTTGCATAAGAATGATTTTCCGAAAGTGGAAATTGGTTGTGTGATTTGAATGAGATTGACTAAAGGAGTAAGAAATAAGAAAAAAGAAAAAAAATTTATACCGGATTTCGGATGTTTCGTCTAGGTTTCCAACGCGATCGTTTCTGTCTTTGTGTTTTATTCACGGATGTCGGCATTTCATTCAGTTCAATTACTTCATTTATTTGGTTTGATTCCATACGTATCCGATTTGATTTCGCTTTATGTTCCGTTCTTTCGATTTCAGATTTCGATTCGCTTAGTCGTTTCGCTTTCAGATTAAATTCGATTCCGATTTGCTTTCACTTTGTTTTCCGATTTGTTATTCGTATTTTGATTCTTCATTTTTCGTTTCGTGTTATCGATTTGCTTCCGCTTTCGCTTTGTTTGTCGTTATCGAATTCAATTTATCCAATTTGAATTCGCCTCGTTCTTCGTATCCGTTTCCGTTTTCCTGTTGGCATTCGGTTCCCGGATCGGGTCCCAACATTTATGGTATCAGAGACCAGTAATAGGATCTTACTTGGGCGCAAGTGTTTGTTAAGAGTTTTAATAAATAGGATTGCATTAGTGAGAGAGTGATAAAGATGGAAATGGTATTTCATGCATGATGTGAAGAACTTAGTGGATTGTTTGATTAAGGTGATGAGTGATGATTAATTAGAAGAAAGTGTTAAGGGCAATTGAGGGGAGAATTTCAAGATGAAATAGGAAGGATAAGATTAACTGATATGAAGGTATGTCATGAAATATTTGACAAATTAAATTTGGATGAAGTAATTTCGAATATGCCTATGTGAGATGAAAGTAAAGGGTACTTGAAAGATTGAATAAGTAAAAGAAATATATGTATAAAAGTAAAAAAGGATTAAATTGAATGATGTTGGTCCACATTAAGGTTCATTAAGATTAAGAAATAGTGACTTTGGTATGATTTTTGGTAATATTTGATACAAGAATTTGGAAATTGTGACGAGATGGAGAAATATGTATAAGAATAAATTTGGTAAGAAAGGTGAATGGTTGATTAAGAATTATGATTGATTTTAGGTTTGTGATTATGAAATCGTGATTAAAATTTCATGATGAATATTGATGACTTGCTTTTGGATATTTATGTGTGAGATAAAATGAGGAATGATTGAGAGATGAGATAAAAGATAAAAATATATGTGCGAAAGATCAATAGGTTGATTTTGGATGATTATTGGCCCATATTGGGTTCCTTAAGTAATGGGACCATTGACTTGTGAAAATGTGTTAAGAAATATTTTATTTGAGGAAATAGTGTTTTGATATAAATGAGAAGTGAAAAATAGTGATTAAGTTAAGAATATGTGTGATAAGAAATTGATAAGAAAGTAATGTGACTATTATTAGGAGGATATGTTACTTGATGACTATGTATGAATTTCGATGACGAAATTCTTTTAAGAGGGGCAGAAATGTTGGACCCCGATCTTTAATTGGAATTTAGAAATAGTAAATGAAATTGAATGAGTGTTTTATTTAAGTATTATGTTATAGATGAAATTATGCTTTAAGGAAATTTTGAGAAAAGAATTATGAGTTTTCAATGTATTTGATAATTGTGGAGATTTGTATGGGTTATGAAAGTTTAAGCGAATGAATTGATTGAAAAGTTAGTAGAAAATCAAGAAATAAAGAGAAAAGTGAGAGAATTTGAAAAATTAAGAAAGTTGACTTTTGGAGATAGAAAGTTTGACTTGAGAGTTGACTTTTTGTTTGAAACAAAATTTGAGAAAATTGTCTTATGGAAACTTGTAGTTTATGTCAAGAGCTTTTTGTAGCCATAAAGTTTGATATTTTTCGATATCGGGGCTAGGAGTTATGAGCGATTGAAATTTGGAAGTTGTTTAGGAAAAGCTGTTTCGGATAGAATCTGCGATTGAGTTTTTGACCTCTTTCGAGACCTAATTTGATTTTGAGTTCTTCAGAAAAGTTGTAGAGCTTCCTTTGATCTTTTTATTGACACCAAATTTGTCAAATTCTGAGTTCGGGATCGAGAGATATGATTTTTGGAAAGTTCGGTTTTGAAGTTTCGATACTTTGTTTTTAATCCGATCCCTTTTGTAATCTTTTGCTTATAATTCCTTTGTCCGACATCCGATTGATTTGATTCTCAAAGCGTTGGATTCCCAAGACGATTAATTTCATTTTCTTGAAGAATTATGTTTTTTAGGAGATTAAATGGAAAGAGATTGATTGAACCTAAGTGAAAGATTTGGTTATAGGTTATAAGTTGGATAATTTTCTGAACATGGTTCGGTATTTTGCGAAATTCAGGAGCTGTACAACTCCGATTGAGTTGATTCTTGAGGCCAAATAAAATTAAGATATGGGGCTATAAATCACGTGAAGGACTCGAATTTTAATTTAGTCCCAAAGATTGTCAATTTCTGGAATTAAGATGGGTTTATGTTCAGTCTCGAATTTTATGCAGGTCCGGTAATATTTTAGCTATAACTTCTTTGTTTTAGATCCGAATTGAGGGCCATCAGTTGCGTTGGATTTGTATGATCGAGAGGAACAATTCTCTAGTAGAAAGTTTGTCCAAATTATTTCGTTTAGTTGCCCGAAACTAGGACTCAAAGCATCAGATTTTTAAAGAAAGTGCAGGGGCAAACTTGGAAATAGGCCAATAAGTGAGGGCAAAATGGTCATTTACCCTCCATTTTTAATGACATGGTAAAACTCACCTATGGCTGTCGTATAAGGCTTCTGGTCCACGAAATAAGAGAAGAAAATAGAAGAAAAATAGAAGAGAAATAAACGAAGAGGGAGAGAAGAGAGAAGGAGGGATGATTTCGGTTATGGAGGAGAGGTTGAAAGGTAAGCAAAGTTTAGTTTTTTTTTCATGGCTTTTCAAGATATTTTCGATGCTATCAAGAGGGAAACATGAGGAAGATGATGAAAGCTTCATCTTGGGCAAGAAGAAATTCGAAAATCAAGAGAGAGAAGGTAAGAACAATCTTTTGAACTTTGTGTTTTTGACGAAATTTTGGTTTAGAATCATGGAAAATGATATGGGTTTGTAGTTTATGAAGTCAATTGTGATGAATATGCCTTAAGTGAGATTTTAATTTTGGTTGATTGAGTGATTAGGATTATGTCAAAGTGTGAAATTGGGGGTTTTTGAAATTGATGCTTTAGATAGCTTGGATTAATGATGAATTTGAGATTTCTTAAGTCAATTTGGAAGATTATATGATTTATGATGTTTAATTTTGAATAATTGTGTTTAGGACTTATGTCAAATTTTGGGGATTTTGGGATTTTTAGAAATTGTTGGATTAAGATGGCTTGAAATATGATGAGTTTGTGAATTATGAAATCAATTTTGAAAAAAAATTGTGATTTATGGTATTGAATTTGGATAAATTGGTTTAGGCCAAATTGGTGATTTGAGGTTTTTGTAAATTGATGAGTTAGATCGCTTGGAATTATGGTAAATTGGTGAATTCCTAAGTTAATTTTGAAGATTATGATATTTATGATGTGAATTTGGATGATTATGGTTTAGGTTTTTGTTAATTTGGAAGAGAGAGAGAAGCAAAGGTCAAATTGAAGCATTGGACAAGTTGCTTGCATGGAAATAAGGTGGGTAGCATATTTATATTTTGATTTGTAAGCTATATATGACTTTTCAAAAATTCAAGAAAGTGAAAGAAAAGATTTTCGTACTTTATTCTTTTCCTAATGATTTTTGAAAAATTATTACAAGCTTAAATTCATCGTTTTAAATGATTTGATAAATCGATAGAAATTTCTGAAAATTCATGTGTTATGAGTGCATTGATAAATTATGCAAATGGTTGAATTTATGGAATTGCTTGATTTGATTGAATGGTATGAATTATGTAGAACTGTGAATGTATGCAGTATGACACGTATGAAAATCAAGTTTTCGATTTGTGCCTTCGGGCAATCCGAAGGTTTCAGTTTTGAATTATGTAATTAAGTGAGTTTGGTCAGGTCCCTAGTGAGTCAGTGCACTGTCTCTATTCGTTATAGCCTTCTCCCGGCTGCCTGCTAGTGGCACGGAGCTTCGATTTCGGACTCCCTTCACGGCTACACTGGACCGCAATGCAAAAAAGTGTAGTACGTTCTGTTCATGACTGCACAGGACCGCTAAGCTGGAATGTGCAGTACGTTCTGTTTCGGACCGAACCAGACCATTTTGATGTGTTACGTGTTTTTGATTTTGTTCTGTGTGCTGCCTTCATGTTTAAATTGAGAAATAGAAAAGTAAAATTTATTATGAAAAGTTTGAAAAATATTGAAAGATTTGAGGAAAGTGTTTGAAAAGTTATAAAGTTTGAAAAATAAGCCCTTTGGCAAAAAGTTTATGAAAAAACAAAAATTGATTTACGCTATTTGTCAATTTATAAATGTGTTATCCACGAGCTTTGAGCTCACCCTTTCATCCCCATCTCCGTATTCGACGGGAGATCGGATGAAAGATGGTCAAGAAGTCAATTTCGATATTTGTATAAGTTTGGATTTTAGTATGGATATGTATATGGCTTAAGATAAGTTTGGGAAAGTGTACTTGCATATAATGTTGAGTATTTAGGAATGGTCTTGAATGTGTATATGAAATTGTGTATATTGTGTTCGTGTAAGTAAATTATGGAATTATATGTTAAGTTGCGGTTCAAAGTTTGTGTGTGATGATGAGTTATGGTTATGGATGAGAATGATTGAAGTGTTTAGAACTAAGATTGTGTTTGTTTCTGTTGAGATCCCGGACAGAGGGTCCGATTGATTTTGATGATTGTATGGTTGATTGGGCTTTTAGAAGTGTATTTTTGCCTTTGCAGAAATTTTTGGGCTGTCAAAATACAACCGTTATGCTGCCCGATTTTCGGTAAAAATCGGGTTAAGATAAGAATAAGAATAAGAAGTTAGTTTGTTAAAGATGAGTTTTTAGTTAAGAAGATGAAATTTTTTGGATTTGTGTGATTGGTTAAGAAAAATAATATGAATCGAAATGTTGTTTGAGATTTAAGTGAATTGAAATTTGTGCGAGGATGAGTTTCCAAAAAGGCAATTGTATGGATTGGTTATGTTTTGAATGAGTTTGAATAAAGAGAATAAAAATATAATTTAGGATTTGTATGGATACATAAGAATATGATCAGATTTAGAGATTTGCATAAGAATGATTTTTCGAAAGTGGAAATTGGTTGTGTGATTTGAATGAGATTGACTAAAGGAGTAAGAAATGAGAAAAAAGAAAAAAAAATCATACCGGATTTCGGATGTTTCGTCTAGGTTTCCAACGCGATCGTTTCTGTCTTTGTGTTTTATTCACGGATGTCGGCATTTCATTCAGTTCAATTACTTCATTTATTTGGTTTGATTCCATACGTATCCGATTTGATTTCGCCTTATGTTCCGTTCTTTCGATTTCAGATTTCGATTCGCTAAGTCATTTCGCTTTCAGATTAAATTCGATTCCGATTTGTTTTCACTTTGTTATCCGATTTGTTATTCGTATTCCGATTCTTCATTTTTCGTTTCGTGTTATCGATTTGTTTCCGCTTTGCTTCCGCTTTCTCTTTGTTTGTTGTTATCGAATTCAATTTATCCAATTTGAATTCACCTCGTTCTTCGTATCCGTTTTTGCTTTCCTGATGAGATTCGATTCCCGGATCGGGTCCCAACATTTATGGTATCAGAGACCAGTAATAGGATCTTACTTGGGCGCAAGTGTTTGTTAAGAGTTTTAATGAATAGGATTGCATTAGTGAGAGAGTGATAAAGATGGAAATGGTATTTCATGCATGATGTGAAGAACTTAGTGGATTGTTTGATTAAGGTGATGAGTGATGATTAATTAGAAAAAAGTGTTAAGGGCAATTGAGGGGAGAATTTCATGATGAAATTTGAATGAGTTTGAATAAAGAGAATAAAAATATAATTTAGGATTTGTATGGATACATAAGAATATGATCAGATTTAGAGATTTGCATAAGAATGATTTTCTGAAAGTGGAAATTGGTTGTGTGATTTGAATGAGATTGACTAAAGGAGTAAGAAATGAGAAAAAGGAAAAAAAATTATACCGGATTTCAGATGTTTCGTCTAGGTTTTCAACGCGATCGTTTCTGTCTTTGTGTTTTATTCACGGATGTCGGCATTTCATTCAGTTCAATTACTTCATTTATTTGGTTTGATTCCATACGTATCCGATTTGATTTCGCCTTATGTTCCGTTCTTTCGATTTCAGATTTCAATTCGCTTAGTCGTTTCGCTTTCAGATTAAATTCGATTCCGATTTGCTTTCACTTTGTTATCCGATTTGTTATTCGTATTCCGATTCTTCATTTTTCGTTTCGTGTTATCGATTTGCTTCCGCTTTGCTTCTGCTTTCGCTTTGTTTGTCGTTATCGAATTCAATTTATCCAATTTGAATTTGCCTCGTTCTTCGTATCCGTTTCCGTTTTCCGGTTGGGATCCAATTCCCGGATCGGGTCCCAACAGAATCTGTGCCATATTCCCAACCACAAACTCACTCAAATTCACAAAACAACTCATCAAACATGTCAAGCACCCAACATGGACCTTCATAGAACAAAAATCAATCAAAGAAAACCATAACCGAAGAGAGTGTATTTGTAGTTGAAGTTTGTCAAGTTTTGGAAATGGAATTTGCAGACAATATTTATGAAGCTGAAGTGATTAATGAGAAGAGAAGTGAGTGGCTGATAGATAGTGGTTGTTCCAACTACATGACAAAGAAGAAGGACACATTTGTAGAAAAGAATAATGGAGTTAATGTTGTGGTTAGAATAGGTAATGGAGATATTTTACCAATTACATGGAAGGGGGCTGTGAAGTTAGGAATAAAGATAGGAAACACGATACTTGAGGAAGTCTATTATATACTCGAGCTTGATCAAAACCTAACAAGTGTTGGCCAACTTTTGGAGAAGAAGTATAAAGTGCATTTTGAAGAAGGAATGTGCAAGATCTTCAATGCAGAGGGTGAGCTGATCCATAAGATTCCCATGGTGAATAGAGTTTTCAAACTAAAGTTGGCAGAAGTTGAATTCCAATGACTGAACTTACACAATTGTGGCATAAGAGTTATGGACATGCAAGCCTCGATTATATAATTGAAATGCAAAAGAAGGAGTTGGTTTTTGGATTACCTCAATTGAGCTCCAAGTTGAAGAGTGTGTGTGAAACTTGTGCCAAAAGGAAGGGTCATGTCTTACCCTTCCTAACATGTTATTGGAGAGTAACAGAAAGGCTACAATTGGTGCATACTGATGTTTGTGGACCAATGGATACACTATCAGTTGTTGGGAGTAGGTATTATGTAGAGTTTATTGATGATGCATCAAGATACTCTTGGATTTACTTTATGAAAAGCAAAGATCAAGTGCTTGGGATGTTCAAAGTATATAGGGCTGAAGTTGAAAGTCAAAGTGGAAATAAGCTGAGGTGTTTGAGAAGTGATAGGGGAGGAGAATATGTTTCAAATGAGATGAAGAAATACGTCGAAAAGGAAGGGATATTTCATCAATTTTCTGTTGCTTACTCAACTTAATAGAATGGAGTTTCAGAGAGGAAGAATAGGAGCATAGTGGAGATGGCTAGATCAATGTTGTTTGGGATGAATGTACCAAGAAAGTTCTGGTCTGAAGCATGCTATACAACGATATACTTACAAAACAGATTAAAGACCAGATCATTGGAAGGAAAAAATCCATTTGAAGTTTGGTTTGGAGTGAAACCGAAAGTGCAACATTTGAGAGTATTTGGATGCATAGCATATATGCATATTCCTGAAGCTAAAAGAAACAAGTTGGATGAGAAGGCGGCCATCAAAGGAGTTATGATGGGATATAGTGGAGATTCAAAAGGATATAGAAGTTATAATCCAGAAACAGGAAAAATTCTGGTATCCAGAGATGTGAGATTTGATGAGAATGAAGGATGGGAATGGGATGAACAAGTTGGTAGAAATTCTGGAAGAGTGGAGATTGAATTTCCATTGAATGCTGTGAATGCTGATGGGACAATAGGAGAGGATGATGATAGTTATAACAATTTAGGTGATGATGAATCACAGAAGGAGACAATTCAATTAGATCCTCAAGGTTCCAATGATTCTGGAAGTAATGAAATTCAGGAGGAGTCTTCACTAAGCTCTGGAAATGGTGAATCAAATTCAGACTCACAAATGGACACTTCAAGCTCAGATAATGCCCACAAAACAAGAGACTTAGCCTCTATTTATAGAGAAACTAATCCCATTTTTCATTTCAGGTACAATGTTGCAGATGAAGAGGAACCCGATGATGCCTTAACAATTGTTGAATGTGCATTGCTTGCAAGTTCAAAACCGAAGACATTCAAACAAGCAATCAAGCAAAGAGTATGGCAGAGCTCAATAGATGAAGAAATAAAGGCAATTGAAGAGAATGGTACATGGCTGTTGGTGGATTTACCAAATCCAAAAACCAAGGTTGTAGACTCGAAGTGGATTTACAAGGAGAAGTTGAATCCGAATGGTTCAATCAACAAGTACAAAACAAGACTTGTTTTGAAGGGATATAAGCAAGAATATGGAGTGGATTACACTGAGACTTATACACCAGTAGCTACGCTTGACACTGTGAGATTGTTGTTGGCATTGAGAGCAAATAATGGATAGAAAGTGCATCAAATGGATGTGAAGAGTGCATTTCTCAATGGAATGTTGGATGAGGAAGTTTATTTGAAGCAACTTGAAGGTTATGTAACGGAGGGGCAAGAACAGAAAGTCTATAAATTGGTGAAGGCATTGCATGGCTTGAAACAAGCTCCAAGAGCTTGGTATTCGAGAATTAACAGCTACTTGCTGCAAAATGGGTTTAAGAGAAGCAAGAGTGAAGCTACTCTATATGTTAAAACATATGCTGAAAGGAAATTGATTTGTTCATTATATGTTGATGATTTGTTATTAATAGGTACTGAAGATAAGCTTGTGAAAGAATTCAAGGATTCAATGAAAACAGAATTTCAAATGACTGATTTATAGGAGAAGAGGTACTTTTTGGGACTAGAGATTCAGCAAAGAGAGGATGACATTTTTATTCATCAAAGGAAGTATTCTGAAGAGTTAATTGAAAAGTTTGGCTTGAAAAATAACATTGGCATGACAACACCTATGGAACATCAACTGAAGTTAGAAGCTACAAAACTAGTTGAGCAATTTGATAAAACCTATTATAGAAGCATGATTGGTTCATTAATGTACTTAAGTACATCAAGGCCCAACATTGCATGTGTTGTCAACATGTTAGCTAGTTTCAATCATACTCCTTCGAGACATCTTGCATTGTATGCTAGGAGAGTATTTAGATATGTGAAGCATTCGGTTGATCATGGTATATGGTATGGAAGAAGGAAAAATGTGGAGTTGTATGTATTTAGTGATGCAAGCTATGTTGGAAATGATGATTGTAAAAGTAGGAGTGGGTATTGTTGTAGTTTGGGGACTGATATCTTTGTTTGGATTTCAAAGAAACAAAGGGTGGTTGCACAATCTTCAGATGAAGTTGAATATGTGGCAGTGAACATGGCTGCCAAGCAAGATAAATGGTTAAAGAAGATTCTAATGGATGTAGATGAATTGAGGGAAAAATGTGTGACCATATATTGTGACTCTAGTGCAGCAATTGTAATGGCAGAAAACCCATCTGATCATATGAGAACTAAGCATATGAGAGTGATGTAGCATCCCACTCCCACGAGACCCGAACTCAACATCGACGGTGATATCCGAGCCCGCGACCATGAGGTGGTATGCTTTAGAAGCGATCAATACTGATTTAAAACTTGGTAATATATATATATATATATATATATATATATATATATATATATATATATATATATATATATATATAAATCCCATCGAAAAGTAAATACCAGTAAATAATTTGAGCGCGTTCTATCTGAAATCATTTTCAATCGATCATTATTTCGGTAATCAAATTACAATACAACATTAATCAATCGGCACTCGGCAATACCAGACGAACCTCTTGGAAATACAAATTTACATATAATTCAAAAGACACAAATGCAGGGCGTGAACGATCCCGACCTTAACTCGACTTGCAATCAATTACTCATACTCCGTGCTAATGGGTACTCTTGATCCTGAAAAATATTTGCAATGTTGGGTGAGTTTGCGAACTCGGTGAAACCATCATCGATGGTTCACTCAAATCATGCATTACGCATATGGCGCATCGCATAATACAAGAATATTCAGTCATCGATATATATAACAGTTTACAAGATTATATAACAATTTGCGGTAATATGTAACAATTTACTGATAGCATGTAACACTTTACGAAGATCATATCGCATTCTGATAATTCATGTCATCACGTAAGCAGTAATTGTCACAAAACAGTCATTCAGGTGTATGCAATGCATATGTGACTCTTTTCCAGTTATTCAGTGTTGTGCCCAAGTGCTCGATCAAGAAATGGTAGAGGAACGCGTCGAGGATTTTCCCCTGCTAAGCTAAGCAAGACGATGCTGATGAGAGCTCGAGGCTCTTTTCAGTGATAATAGCAACTTGGGACACATCCATTATCTGATTATGCATTTATGCATGCGATGCAGTGTTTAGTGATTCAGTAATTATGGTTATAAAAGCCCAGTATATCAGTTCCCAGTCTTACACCGTGATCCAGTCCAGTATAGTAAAAGCATGCAATTCAATCCAATAGATTTCAGTAATCATGTAATAGTCCAATCCAATTCAGTAGTAGCATGCAATTTGATCCTAAAGACACCAGTGATCATACAGTTCACCTTTGCAAGTAATTCATACAGAGCATGTAAGCAATTAGGAATTTGAGAAACCAACTAGGTTACTCACCTGTACTTTCGAGCTAATATTTGGAAGTCTTAGTAACGTCGATATATCGACGCTCCAAATGTGCCTCTATTATAATCAGAAAATATAACCATTACCTTTTGTCCAATCAGAACTATTTAATAATGCATATGAAGCAATTTGCAGGTGCACAATGCATGTTCATGATATTCCCGACCCTAATCTCTTTTTTTTTCGTTTAAAAAAATTAGAAATCCAATGACGCTGACGGTGCGCAATTCGAACCTCTATAAGTTCCCTAATTAAATAGAACAGTGATTAACGGCTCCGTTACCCGGGGCCACGTCAATTTCCCGTCTAAAAATTCCCAATTTTTTACAAAATAAAATTCAATATTTCACAAATCCGATGCCTCGAGAATCAGGTCAATCGGACGTCGGATGGAAAAGAAATTGACAAAAGAATCACCAAATACCAAAAAAATCAAATAATAATTAAAATAGCACTTGCCTCGCGGGGGCGAGGCGTCGCCCTCGCTAGGCCGACTGATCCGGCTTCATCGCTAGGGCGAGGCGTCGCCCTAGCGATGCCGTTCATCCGAGCCTCGTCGCTAGGGCGAGGCGTCGCCCTAGCGACCGGGCGTGATTCCACAATCCCATTCCCTTTTTCCTGATTTCTAATCCAACTTCCAACACTCATAGCTCTTAGCACACAATTCAGAAAAATACAAATTATACCTTGTTGGAAAGATCATAAAAACCTCTACAATTTTCAAGAAGACCATAAAAATCAATTTCACCTCTAAGGGTGTCAAAAATCCCTTCAAAGCTACTACCTACTCAAATCCCATTAAAACAGAACAGTACATTGCAAATTCCATAACTCTCTGATTCTTCAGCCCAAAAATTACTACATAAATATGCTCAATAAGTTCACAATGCCATCTACAACTTTCATGAACAACCCAAAATCAAACTCCATAACTAACTAGGTCAAACAATTCAACAAAGAATCAGTCTACTGAAATCAACCAATCTGGACAGTAATTTTCCAAACAGTAATTCACTTAGCACAAATGTCACAAAAATCACAATCTTATATCCCTGAAAAGATAAGATCTCAAACTTCAATTTTCATGAAGAACTCAAAATCCAATTCAATTTTTAACAATTTCAAAACTGTCATGCAAGTTACTGCCATGATCAGCAATTCATAACCTAATGCAGGTTCAATGTTTGAAAAATCATAACTCCCAAATCTGACCTCTAAAAATTACACACCATATATCATTTTCAAGATAATTCCTTCCTCTGAAACTTTTCAGAAGATCACTCACACCAAATCAGCTCACATAATTTGCTAAAATTGCTTCCAATCCGCAAGCTCACAAATTCAACACTTAGGCTAGGTTTCATCAAAATGCTCAAAACCAGTCAATAGTAATCAGTTCATTTCTCCCAATATACAACTCGAAAATTAGCAAGATCAGTGGCAATGGAAATCTAACTCAATATTCTACAACTTTCATGAAGACCATTTCCCCAATTTCCATATCAATTAATTTAGAAAAATCACCAAACTAATCAGGTCATAAATGCGGTTACTGTTCACAGACAATGAAACAGAAACTTTCCATGCAAAATTTCGACCTTCTAGCATTACAATTTAACAACACCTATTTCACACTAAATTGAAGCCAACATCCCAAAGTTTACTTGGGCACAAACCTCACCTCATTTTCTCACCTATACAATTAGTTATGAACAAAACATGACAGTAGGTTCAAAACTCAATTTCCAGCTTTCATCAACAACCTAACTCCTATCACTTCTAACATCAATAACACATCACTAAGCATCCAATTATACCTCTAATTCAACCACATATTCATCACAACATATACTTATATGATTATACAAAAGTTGGCAGCACCCTCACAACACCACTTCCATACTTTATTTACATTTATCTAACATCATAACATCATTAACAACATGTAAATTCACAAGCTTCACTACTCTATCCTCTTCCCTCACTCAAGCATGCATTAAACCCATTCAAACCTACCCTTATCATCATGAAATAAATGCATAAGTGCTTCCCTTAAATGCTTCAAACTACTAATTCATGCATTAAATGAATGGTCAAAGCTTAAAACATAATCTTACCTAGTCAAGCTTTCAATCTTTCCCTCAATCTTCCAACTTATTACAACTTCCTAATTCCTCTTCTACTTTCTCCAACACCTACGGCTATCACCCAACACCCTCATCACAAGGCTTAAGCTTGGTTTGTGTGTGAGTAGAAGCAAGCAAAAAGGCAAGAACATATATATATATATATGCAAGACCAACAAAGGAATGGAAGAAGGAGGAGGTTTTGGATGAGAAGGAAGAATAGCCTTCAAAGTGAATTTTTTAACCATTTCAAGGAGGAGAGTCGTGGATGATGATGAAAGAAGAAGACAAAACCAATTAATTAAAAAGGGACACTTGGCTTTTAATGAGAAAAAGCCAAAAATTCAAGTTAATCCTATTTAATAATAATAAAACAAAACATAATCCCATTTAATCTTTCATCCCACTAATGCTAATGGCTCTCTAACAATTCTCAAAATAATATATCCAAAATGACAGTACCATTTGGTCGCAATTTTAACCATCTAGAAAATCGTAGGTTAAATCACTTGCGATTTTTCCCGATCCGAAAATTTCCAGAAATTTCCTCAAATCATTTTTTTGAAAATTACCTAAATTGCCCAAAATTGTAACACATATGAAAGTCCACTCCCAATAATTGTTCAAACTCGAAAATCACATTTTTCACAACAAAAACACATTTAGGCCATTTACCGGCGATTTTGCCGGTTCGAGAATTTTCTCCGGATAATTCCAGAAAATTTTTCATAAATCCCTAAAAATGTAAAACACTCTATTGCGCACTCCAAATAATTTTTCAAATACAATTATCACACAAATTTCACAAAAGATCTCAATTTGACACTTAAGCCGGGAAATGTCATGAATGCATGTATGACTATGTGCACAGGCAAGAATCACCATTTATAGAGGCTGTATAATGTACGTTCATGTCGCGATATAAATCAATACTCCTAGCCCGTCCCAATTTACCAAAATACCCTTCCCATCAGAGATGGGATGTTACAAGTGAAGTATCATTATGTTGGAGAATTGATTGAAGAAAAGGAGATTAAGATGGCTTTTTATAGATCAAGTTTTCAACTTGCGGAAGTGTTCACTAAGGCCTTACTAAAATGGAGGTTTGAATCCCTAAAGAAGATGATAGGTGTGTAGGCTCCACAAGACAAAGGAGAAGCTGTTGAATTGATTTGTCTTGTGTAGCCTAAATTATTGAAAATGGTGGAAGAGTTAGCAATGTCAGTGAAAACTAGAAAGAAAAGAAGGTTGAAAGGTAGGCTGAGGGAGTTCAGGAGCAAATGGAAGTTGAAAATGATGATACTTGGCATAATTCAAGGGTGTATAGATTGAAGGAATGAAGTTCAAATTCTGATAAGTGAAATTCAATGCAAAAAGGGAGATGAAGAGAAGATAGAAGCAGGTATGAAGAATTCAGAATGAGCATAATGAAGAAGTATTCAGAAATTGCAGAATGAAGAAGAACATAACAAAAGAAATGCAGAGAAGGAAAAACAACAAGCAAGAAAAATCCTGAAACCAGATTCAAGGAAGATTAATTCGTGTAATCAAGTCTTATTAGAGTTAAACAAATCATGTGTAGCTGGCACATCAAGCATCTCATTTCCATGGTTGACAATCGGATTTCAACGTCAGGATTTTGTCTCCTAAAAAATTAATTGGTTGTTGAAGAGATCAAATTTTGTTTTTACTAAAAGACAATTTGGTTACTTTTGTGCTTTGCCATATGAAGAAATATGTGTACTAGTCTAGCTTTTATCTTTCAGATCATGTTTTTACCTTACAGTTTTTAGAAAAGCTGTATCAGAATGTTTTAGAGCTAACATATAAGAGTTAAGACATTTAGTGACAATTATTTTGTGACTAATTATTATTTCGTCACAAATACGAGATTTTTTGTGACAAGATAATGGATTGACACTATTGTTTGGATTAACTGTGATGATTTATTTTTTTGTCACTAATACAATAGTAATTGTGACAATTTAGTATCATTCACAATTAAGTTGTCACTATTAATATGTTAATAGTGACAACTTTTTTTTTATCACTAAGTTTTGTCACTAAAACTTTATATAATTTGGGGCCAAAATGATTTTGGCGGGAATAAATTGTAATTGTGACAAAATATATGTTAGTAGCTAATATTTTCTATTTGTTGTGACAAAACATAGTTTGATCACTAATATTTTGTTCTTTTTGTTACGAAGGTTAATCGTCACATAATATTTTACTTGTTGTGACAAAAAATTTTATCAATAAATATTCAATTAATTAGTGTCTACTTAATATTGTCACAATAACCGAACTATAATTACGATCACAACTATTCGTAATTTAGTGACAATGTTTTGTGACTAATAATTTTTATCACAAATACGATATTTTTTAGTTCCAAGATAATTAATTGACACTATTGTTTTGATATCTGTGCTGATTTATATTTTTGTCACTAATACATTGACAATTATGGCAATTTAATATCTTTTACAGTTAAATTGTTACTATTAATATATTAATAGTGTTAAAATTATTTTGTCACTAAGTTTTGTCACTAAAAACCTATGAAATTTGACGTCAAAATGATTTTGGCGGGAATTAATTGTAATTGTGACAAAACATATGTTGGTAACTACTATTTTCTATGTGTTGTAACAAAATATAATTTGGTCACTAATAATTTTTTCTTGTTGTGATGAAACAGTTTATCGTCACACAATACTTTACGTATTGTGACGAAAATTTTTGTCAATAAATATTCAATTAATTAGTGTCTACTTAATATTGTCACAATCACCAAACTATAACTATGGTCACTACCATTTGTAATTTAGTGACAATTTTTGTGTGCGTAAATATTATTTCGTCACAAATACGAGGTTTATTGTGACAAAACAATTGATTGATACTATTATTTAGATTAATTGAAATGATTTATTTTTGTGTCACTAATGCAATGGGAATTGTGACAATTTAGTACCTTCACAATTAAATTGTTACTATTAATATATTAATATTGTCAAATTTTCTTTTATCACTAAGCTTTGTTATTAAAAGCTTATGTACTTGTTATGACGAAAATTTTTGTTAATAAAAATTCAATTAGTTAGTGTCTTTTTATTCTTGTTACAATAACCGAACTAACACCATGTTCACTAATATTTGTAATTTTAGTGACAAAAATTTTGTTGTCACTTGATTGATTTTTGTTACAAAAGTTGTTGTCAATATAAACGTAACAAATTAATAATAAAT
The DNA here is from genome assembly GCA_029891385.1 of Erythroxylum novogranatense. NCBI lineage: Eukaryota > Viridiplantae > Streptophyta > Magnoliopsida > Malpighiales > Erythroxylaceae > Erythroxylum > Erythroxylum novogranatense. The sequence continues at coordinate 91,673,670 of CM057230.1, forward strand.
ATTTGTTTTATAATAAAATATTAAAATTAACCTAAGCAAAGATAAAATTTGTCATTATTGTAAAAATTTTAGAGACCAAAAACTACTTGTCATGATTTTTTCTTTAATATGATTATTTGCAAACAAATTTAAATATTTTCTTATAAAATATATAAACTACATATATTGATAATCCAAAAGTAATATTTTACATATCGTAGATATTTGGTATACTTAACTTTGAAATTTCATCAAAAAATTAAAATAATTAAATGTTGAAATATAATAAAAATCTTGTTCCAAAATTTTAAGCAAACTCTTAACCTATTGAAAGTTAAAAACAAAGTTCTTGCCAATGCTTAATCATTGTCATCATCACCTTCCTCATCTTCGAATTTGTTTCATTATCATCCATAAAAGTATCTTCATCATAATCAGTTTCATCATCTTCCCTATCACTCATAGTATCTGGTTAGGTCGGTCGTGCTGGGCCGGAACCCAGTCAAAATGACGCGTGGGCCGATCAATCCAATCTTCAAAGATCAGTCTTATACCTGTTGGCTATGACCAGCCTAGGCCCAGCCCACGATCTCCTTGGCCCATCCGTAGGTGAAAATCTCCCATGCACACATGTAAAGACTTAAACCTAGTTATTGCTTCGTATATAAGGTACAATTTAGCCATAACAAGAGGTACGTGATCATAACCCTAGCTCTCTCAACATATAGTGATCCCACCTTCACCGAAAGACTGACTTGAGCGTCGGAGGGGCTAATCGGGACACAACCTCCGACGTGCCTTCCTTGTTTTGCAGGAACTTTAGCACCGAAGCTCCCACAAGAAGTCATCAACCTCATGGATCCAAACGGCAACGTTCAGTTCCGCCAGAATTCGGCAGAACCAATTGGCACCCACCGTGGGGCCCGACTTCAGGGTACCACTTTCAGAAATACACAGACCAGTCAGGCGGCAGCGATAAACCCTGATATAGCGGCTGTCGCGGCTCTAGCGATGCAACGCATGGGTTTGCAATTACCTGAAACCCTGCCGCCTGCACATCATGTTTCCAGCACGGAATCTTTAGACCCGAATGATCAACCGCAACCTCAAAACTTAGAACAAGAAAAACATAGCGTAGCTTTGAAGTATAACGCTGCACTCAATATGCGCCAGAATCTCCAACACCGATCGGATGCAGATCCTCTTCCGCCTATACACACCTCCCTCACCCAAAAATAGATTGAAGAAGCGGCTGATCTGTTGATTCGCCAGATTTTGCATTCTCAGCCGGTACAACAACAGCCGTGTTGGGCCCGAATTTTTTTTAATATTTATTATTTATTTATTTATGGATTTGTTTAATTATTCGCTTACTTTAATTATTTTTTTATTTTGCCTTAATTGATTTAATTATGTGTTTATATAGATATATTTTTATTGAGTCTTGGTGTTGGTACCCGATTCGGGAACCGGATCCCAACCGAAAAGCGAAAACCGAAAACGAAAAGAATCGAAACGAAAATGGAAATTTCACAACGAAATTTCGAATCGGAAAACAAAGCAATCGATCAAGCAAAACGAATATGAGAAATCGGAATACTAATAACAAATTGGATAACAAAGCGAATGCAAATCGGAATCGAATGCAAAACATACAAACGAAGTAATTGAACTAAAATCAAGAGAATCAATTCAATTGACACAAATTCCGACATCCGAGAGAACCAAAGAACAAAGAACAAAAACGAATAGATGAACATAATCGCGTTGGAAACCTAGACTATCCAAATTTTCACACTTTTTCTTTTTTTATTCTTGCTATTTATCTTCATTTCAATCAACTCATCCACTTTCTTCTCATAATCCATATAAGTTCACTCAAATATCAAAGTTCTCAAAATTAAACAATTCTTTTCTCATAATTTTTTTTTAATTTCATCAAATTTCCTTAAATTCATAATTTTCTCACCAATTTCTTTCTCACTTAAATTCATTTTAATATTTCTAATTTTCATCAAAAGTTCGGGGTCCAACATTTCTCCCCCTCTTAAAAGAATTTTGTCCTCGAAATTCATACGTAGTATATCATCAAGTAACACATTCTTTTAGCTGATTTCTTTCCAAAAGATCATAGTCACTTTTCTTATTTAATTTCCTCATCATACACATTCTTAACTTACTTCTTATATCAAGTACACCACATTCACTATTATATCACTTCACTATATCCACAATTCAATATGCCTTACATATATAGATATAAACTCAAGTTGTCTCATCTTTCAAGTATCCCTTAATTGCATCTTACATATGCATATTCGAAAATAATTCATCCAAATTTAATTTGTCAAATATATCATGACATACCTTCATATCAGTTAATCCTATCCTTCAAGTATTTCTTAATTCGACTCACACATGTATAACTAAAATCAATTCTTCTCATTTCATCATGAAATTCTCCTCTCAATTGTCCTTAACACTTTCTTCTAATCAATCATCACTCATCACCTTAATCAAACAATCCACTAGGTTCTTCACATCATGCATGAAATACCATTTCCATCTTTATCACTCTCTCACTAATGCAATCCTATTCATTAAAACCCTGAATAAACACTTCCGCCCAAGTATGATCATAATACTGGGCTCTGATACCATCTATGTTGGGACCCGATCCGGGAACCGGATCCCAACCGAAAAGTAGAAACCGAAAACGAACAGAATCGAAATGGAAACGGAAAGTTCGCAACGAAATTTCGAATCGAAAAACAAAGCAATCGATCAAGCAAAACGAATATGAGAAATCGGAATACTAATAACAAGTTGGATAACAAAGCGAAAGCAAATCGGAATCGGATGCAAAACATACAAACGGAGTAATTGAACTGAAATCAAGCGAATCAATTCAATTGACACAAATTCCGACATTCGAGAGAACCAAAGAACAAAGAACAAAAACGAATAGATGAACATAATCGCGTTGGAAACCTAGACTATCCAAATCTGGTATAATTTTTTTTTATATAATTATCATATTCAAACTCATGCAAATCAAATACCAACAATTCCCACTTTTGGAAATTCATCCATATACAAATCTCAACTCACTTAACTCTTCTTAATCATGCAATAACTCAAAAATTCCATTTTTGAGTAAAACACTTATTCTAATTCCTTTTCGACTTTTGTCGTAACACCGATTTTATCGAAAATCGGGCAGCATAACGGCTATATTTAGACAGCCCAAAATTTTCTACAAGGAAAAAAATACACTTCTAATACATATTCCAATCAACACAAGTCAACATCGGACCTCCCGTCCGGAATCCATCACACCAGCAGAAATGCAATCCTATATCTAAGCACTTCATAATCTCCATCCATTATACATACTTCAATTCGAATACAATTCAATCATATTCGTATAAACTACCATGATCTACTTACATAATCCAATTCCACTATCATACATAAATTCAATTCCATAACTTAACTCAAATACATCATCAATACCACAGTGACATTTTCAATCCACGATATCAAACCAAAAACCACATTCTCAACGAACTCTATTACTGACACATGCAGAACTGATATCTGGACCGTCTTCATCCAATCTCCTGCTTGGAAACCTGAAGATGGGGATGAGAGGTGGGGTGAGCTTGACAGCTCAGTGGGTAACATATGTATAAATGAAACATAAGCGAAAATTTTCTTTTCAAACTTTCCAAACCTTTCCCATTCGGAAATTTTATCCAAAGACTCATTTTCAAAAATTTTTTTTCAAAACATTCATAAACAGTTTCCGAAATTCATTTCTCAAGTTCTCAACCTTTTCACAAATCATGCAAAATTTCAACATGAATGCATCACATAAGAAAAATTTCACGCACATAAACAAAATCAAAATCACATAACATAACAGAATAGTTTGGTTTCGGTCTTAACAGGACGTACTGCACATTCCTGCATAGCGGTCATGTGCAGCCGTGAACAAAGGGGAGTCCGAAATCGGAACTCCTAAGCCACTTGCGGGCAGCCGGGAGAAGGCTATCAGAGGGAGACAGTGCACTAACTCTACGGAGAGGACCTGACCAAACCCATACAATTCACATATTCATGCTTAAAACAAACAGATTGCCCGAAGGCACTTTTCGAAATTTCACATTGTCATGCCGTGTCTTCCTAGACAGTCACATTCACTAAGCACATAATTTCATATGTCATATTGCAAAAATACAAATGCACCAATCAAATTCTTACAAATTCACAATCATTCATCAAACAAGTATGCAACACAAAATAGATAACAACTTTATCAATTCCTTTGAAACATAATTCTTACCCATTTAAAATCACAATACACATTTCTCATCCAAAATTTAAACCACGATTTTCACCTTTTATTCAAAACAATAAAAATCACTAATCATTTTAATTTCTTAAATCGATTTCCAAAAGCATTTCTCTCCTTGATTTTCCAAAAACATAAATAACAATTTCTTAAAAAATTCGAATATACTGAATAAAAATTTTCTTAAATCAATTTCCAAAATCCTTTAGAAACAATAAATCTAACTTTTGTAATAATTTTCGTAATTTCAGACATGCTCGAAATCTATCAATATTTAAAACCTTTGAAAACTTTCGAAATTGAAAGTTTCAATTTCTCATATCATTGAACATATAAAAAAATTTCTAAAGTTATTCCAAAAGCAAAGAATTTTATCAAACGAAAATCAAACAATTACATAAACAAACTTCCAGCGAACTTTGACTGATCATAACTCTCACTCCCGATATCGAAAATATCAAACTTTATGGCTACAGAAAGCTCTTGACATAAACTAGAAGTTTCCATAAGATCATTTTCTCAAATTCTCCCAAAATCAAAAAGTCGACTCTCAAGTCAAACATTTTATCTCCAAAAGTCAAACTTTCTAAATTCTTCAAATTTTCACACTTTTTCTTTTTTTATTCTTGCTATTTAACTTCATTTCAATCAACTCATCCACTTTCTTCTCATAATCCATATAAGTTCACTCAAATATCAAAGTCCTCAAAATTAAACAATTCTTTTCTCATATATTTTTTTTAATTTCATCAAATTTCCTTAAATTCATAATTTTCTCACCAATTTCTTTCTCACTTAAATTCATTTTAATATTTCTAATTTTCATCAAAAGTTCGGGGTCCAACATTTCTCCCCCTTTTAAAAGAATTTCGTCCTCGAAATTCATACGTAGTATATCATCAAGTAACACATTCTCTTAGCTGATTTCTTTCCAAAAGATCATAGTCACTTTTCTTATTTAATTTCCTCATCATACACATTCTTAACTTACTTCTTATATCAAGTACACCACATTCACTATTATATCACTTCACTATATCCACAATTCAATATGCCTTACATATATAGATATAAACTCAAGTTGTCTCATCTTTCAAGTATCCCTTAATTGCATCTTACATATGCATATTCAAAATAATTCATCCAAATTTAATTTGTCAAATATTTCATGACATACCTTCATATCGCTTAATCCTATCCTTCAAGTATTTCTTAATTCGACTCACACATGTATAACTAAAATCAATTCTTCCCATTTCATCATGAAATTCTCCTCTCAATTGTCCTTAACACTTTCTTCTAATCAATCATCACTCATCACCTTAATCAAACAATCCACTAGGTTCTTCACATCATGCATGAAATACCATTTCCATCTTTATCACTCTCTCACTAATGCAATCCTATTCATTAAAACTCTGAACAAACACTTCCGCCCAAGTATGATCATAATATTGGGCTCGATACTCATCTATGTTGGGACCCGATCCGAACCGGATCCCAACCGAAAGCCAAACCAAAACGAATGTAATCGAAGCGAAGCGGAAATTTACAACGAAATTTCGAATCAGAAAACAAAGCAATCGATCAACTAAAACGAATATGAGAAATTGAAATACTAATAATAAATTGGATAACAAAGCGAAAGCAAATCGGAATCGGATGCAAAACATACAAACGGAGTAATTGAACTGAAATCAAGCGAATCAATTCAATTGACACAAATTTCGACATCCGAGAGAACCAAAGAACAAAGAACAAAAACGAATAGATGAACATAATCGCTTTGGAAACCTAGACTATCCAAATCCGGTATAAATTTTTTTTTATAACTATCATATTCAAACTCATGCAAATCAAATACCAACAATTCCCACTTTTGGAAATTCATCCATATACAAATCTCAACTCACTTAACTCTTCTTAATCATGCAATAACTAAAAAATTCCATTTTTGAGTAAAACACTTATTCTAATTCCTTTTTGACTTTTGCCATAACACCGATTAGTTGAAAATCGGGCAGCATAACGGCTGTATTTAGACAGCCCAAAAATTTCTGCAAGGAAAAAAATACACTTCTAATACATATCCCAATCTACACAAGTCAACATCGGACCTCCCGTCCAGAATCCATCACACCAACAGAAACGCAATCCTATATCTAAGCACTTCATAATCTCCATCCATTATACATACTTCAATTCGAATACAATTCAATCATATTCGTATAAACTACCATGATCTACTTACATAATCCAATTCCACTATCATACATAAATTCAATTCCATAACTTAACTCAAATACATCATCAATACCACAGTGACATTTTCAATCCACGATATCAAACCAAAAACCACAATCTCAACGAACTCTATTACTGACACATGCAGAACTGATATCTGGACCGTCTTCATCCAATCTCCTGCTTGGAAACCTGGAGAAGGGGATGAGAGGTGGGGTGAGCTTGACAGCTCAGTGGGTAACATATGTATAAATGAAACATAAGAGAAATTTTCTTTTCAAACTTTTCAAACCTTTCCCATTCGGAAATTTTATCCAAAGACTCATTTTCAAAAATTTTTTTTTCAAAACATTCATAAACAGTTTCCGAAATTCATTTCTCAAGTTCTCAACCTTTTCACAAATCATGCAAAATTTCAACATGAATGCATCACATAAGAGAAATTTCACGCACATAAACAAAATCAAAATCACATAACATAACAGAATGGTTTGGTTTCGTTCCTAACAGGACGTACTGCACATTCCCGCATAGCGGTCATGTGCAGTCGTGAATAGAGGGGAGTCCGAAATCGGAACTCCTAAGCCACTTCATGACGTGGGAGAAGGCTATCGAGGGAGACGAGGTAATCGATCCTACGGAGGGACTGACCAAACCCATACAATTCACATATTCATGCTTAAAACAAACAGATTGCCCGAAGGCACTTTTCGAAATTTCACATTGTCATGTCGTGTCTTACTAGACACAGTCACATTCACTAAGCACATAATTTCATATGTCATATTGCAAAAATACAAATGCACCAATCAAATTCTTACAAATTCACAATCATTCATCAAACAAGTATGCAACACAAAATAGATAACAACTTTATCAATTCCTTTGAAACATAATTCTTACCCATTTAAAATCACAATACACATTTCTCATCCAAAATTTAAACCACGATTTTCACCTTTTATTCAAAACAATAAAATCACTAATCATTTTAATTTCTTAAATCGATTTCCAAAAGCATTTCTCTCTTGATTTTCCAAAACATAAATAACAATTTCTTAAAAATTGAATATCTTGAATAAAATTTTCTTAAATCAATTTCCAAAATCCTTTAGAAACAATAAATCTAACTTTTGTAATAATTTTCGTAATTTCAGACATGCTCGAAATCTATCAATATTTAAAACCTTTGAAAACTTTTGAAATTGAAAGTTTCAATTTCTCATATCATTGAACATATAACAAAATTTCTAAAGTCATTCCAAAAGCAAAGAATTTCATCAAACGAAAATCAAACAATTACATAAACGATATTTTATAATTAATTCCCCAAAGCATTCGGAAATCATAGTTTTCCCTACTTTCCAAAACTGTCAGAAATCATGATTTTCCAAACATTTTTTTTTCAAAAACAACGTTTTTATACCTATTTCAAAAACATTTAGAAATCATTATTTTCCAATCATTTTCATAAGAAATATTTTTATAACAAATTCAAAACATTCAAAAATCTTACAAAACCAATCTTTTATCACTAATTCCAAAACTATTCAGAAATCATAAATGTTTCCAAACGTTTTTGTAAACGATATGTTATAAACGATTTAAAAAACAATCACTTTCCAAACCTTTATTTAAACACGATTTTAAAATCAATTCCAAAATATTCAGAAATCCAAATTTTCAAACACTTAGAACTTGGAGCAATTTTCCAAACCATTTGAAATCAATACCAAAATTCGATACTTTCTTTCTTCCACCTTCTCGAAATCATTCGGAAGTCCAAATTTCAAACCTTTACTTAAATAATTTCGGAAATCATAATTTTTAATTTTTTTAAAACACTTTTATAATCAATTTTGAAAATCATAAACTTTTTAAACACTTTCGGAAATCATAAACTTAGATAAACCATATTTTATAAATAATGTCAAGAATGTTCGAAAATCATCATTTTCAACTACTTTTATAAACAACATTTTGGTATTATTTCATAAACATTCGCAATCATAAGCTTTCAAATCTTTACATAACTATATTCAATAAATATTTTCACAAATATTTGGAATTTATAATTTTCAAACATTTTCTTAATAAAATCGAAATACTTTCCTTCTAGATTTTCCGAAAGTATACACAGTAAACTTTCAAAGCATTCATCTTCTAATTTTTTTTTTAAAACTCAAACAAACAATCTTTCAACTGCATCAAAGTATTCAAAACAATAAATTTACAATATCCGAAACAACACATTTTCAAACACTTTCACTTTCGGAATTTTTTTTTCAAGAACACTTACAAAGCTCATAATTTCGTAAATAAATATGATACCCACCTTATTTCCATGCAAGCATCTTGTCCAATGTTTCACTTTGACCTTTGCTTCTCTCTCTCTTCCAATTTTTAATCGCTCATAACTCCTAGCCCCGATATCGAAAAATTGCAAACTTTATATCAATGGAAAGATAAAAACATCATCTAAAACTTTCATAAAGACCACTTACTCTAATTCAAACTAAATCTGTACGACGAGTGGCCTCGAAGCATAGAGCACACAAATCTATACTTAATAGCATTTTCAAAACAAAGCATATCTTCAGAAATTCATATCTCTCAATCCCGACATCGAAAAATAGCAAACTTTATATCCACGAAAAGCTCTCGACAGAGGCTACAAGTTTCACGTTGATCATTTTCTCGAATTTGACCTAAATCAAAAAGTCAACTTTTTCCTCAAAAAGTCAAACTTCCAGCGAACTTTGACTGATCATAACTCTTACTCCCGATATCGGAAAATATCAAACTTTATGGCTACAGAAAGCTCTTGACATAAACTAGAAGTTTCCAGAAGATCATTTTCTCAAATTCTCCCAAAATCAAAAAGTCAACTCTTAAGTCAAACATTTTATCTCCAAAAGTCAAACTTTTTAAATTCTTCAAATTTTCACACTTTTTCTTTTTTTATTCTTGCTATTTAACTTCATTTCAATCAACTCATCCACTTTCTTCTCATAATCCATATAAGTTCACTCAAATATCAAAGTCCTCAAAATTAAACAATTCTTTTCTCATATTTTTTTTTTAAATTTCATCGAATTTCCTTAAATTCATAAATTTCTCACCAATTTCTTTCTCACTTAAATTCATTTTAATATTTCTAATTTTCATCAAAAGTTCGGGGTCCAACACTTGGAATTAGCATGTGTGATTGGGAATTAAAATGAAGGCTTGGACTTAATGTTGGGAAGTATGGGCTTTAGGAATAAATGGAATAAGGATAAGTGGATTAGGGTATAGTGGGCTTGTGAGGAGGAGGAGAGCCCAAAAGCTTTGAAAGTTAGAGGAGAGCACCAAAATTATGTAGTTTTGGGGAGGAAGGCTTTAAGTGAGAATAAAAGAGTTAAGTTGGAATGGAGAGGAAGCAAGTTGTCGTAGAAGGCTAAAGAAAAGAGGAGAAGAGTGAAAACGTGAGCCAAAGGAGAAGGAGGCTTTCGGCCAAAAGGGAGAGAGTCGTAGGGAGGAAGAAAGAAGAAGAAAAAGAGGAGAAAGCTACTTATGAGAGGTAAGTTCTGCCTTTACTTGTGTTAGGTTCAAGTATGGGAAGAAATGGAAGTTAGGGTTTGTGTAGAGATTGAAGAAAGATGAAAAGAAGGGTAAGATCTATGGATTTTAGGGACTTTCTCACTAAGGTTATGGTTATTCTAGCATATATGGCTTATGGGTAGGTTAGGTATAAAGTATACTTTTATTTTGTTTGATTTTTATGAATGTTATGCTTTCTTTTAGAATATAGATAGTGAATGGAGTATGTTTTGATTGAAGGAAATCAAGAGAACCCCACTCACGATAAGGAGGAAGGGCAATCTTGAATTTGGATACCGACGATAGGTGGGTAACATTTTTATAGTTGTTGTGTAATGGGCAAATGCCCTATGTGTGCTATCTTTGCTATTCTTGTGCTTGAATATGTGAGCATAAATTGGTTGTGATTGGAAAAGAGAAAACCTACTTCGATAGTCACGTGCACGTTGACCCCCTAGCCTTCTCCCGGCTGTCCGCTTGTGGCATACGAGATCCGAAAATGGACTCAGTGTGTATACGGTAAACTTCGGTTTTTGTCGTGTATACGGTAAACTTCGATTTTCGTCGTGTATACGGTAAATTTCAATTTTCGGCGTGTTTATGAAACCCTCGAGCCAAATGTGTGCATTCCATCATTTATATGTGTTTATGGTGCATAATATGTGTTTGATTGATATGAACTCTCATGTTATGCTTATGTGATGATTTTGGGTTATTTGAGCTTTATATGATAAATTGCCATTGTTTCGGATTGTAAATGATGTGTTGTATGGCTCATTACCTGATGGCTATAAACTTGTTAGCCACTGAGCTATGTTTGCTCACTCCATTCTCCCTCCTCAGGTGCAATTTCAAGTTAAGAGCTGAACCTTGCAAGGCATCGGGCATCACTCCAGAAAAATTAGTCACTTTTGTATTAAGTTAGTAACTAGCTTTTGGTATAGCTTTGTAAGCATATTGATCATTGAGAATCTCATCTTTTGTATTTTGTACTTGATTTTGATGAATATGCCGATGTGTAACCAAAGCTATGCATGAATCTTTGTTATAAATTGAAATGAGAATGAGAGCTCTAATACTCTCTTCATGTGAGTTTGTTGATTTACGACCTATGTATGATCTTGAAAAGGGCAAGTGTATGTGCCTTGTTTAGTGTGGAGTTGCTAGTGAGTTTTGCCTTGAGAGAGGTCGCTGGAAAATTTGCTAAGGTTATGAATTGTGGAAGATTTGCAAATTCTGGGTATGTTGTGTTTTTTGCAACTTCTGGGTTGATATAGGTCATCTAGGATTATTGAGACTCCTTGAGAGTGATAGGTGAGCTGTAGAGCTCTCCCAGGAGGTTTTATGAGTTATTCATGATGTGTTGATTGGTAGGTGTGAGTCGTTGGAGTTAAATGGAGGTGCTGTCTAAATGGCAGTTTGTTAGGCAGAGCTTTGAGTCCACTTTTGACCCTTATAGAGTGGGAATCTAGGTCGGTGATCTTCATGAAAGTTGTAGATAATTCTTTTAACTTTCCATAGACACTAAGTTTGTTAAATTTGGAGTTCTGGGTCAAAATTTATGGAGGTCGCAAGTTCTGGTACTGCTTAGGAGGAGCTAGTCGATCGGCCTTAATGTAAATTTTTGATTCCCGTAGAGTCCGATCTTGCTTGTGAGTCCTGCTTGAAAAATATAGATTTTTCTTCTAGTTTTCCAACGCTTCCGACCGTGTCTGATTTGGAGCTCGGAGTCAAAAGTTATTGAGGTTAGAAGTCTCTTAGGTCGGATCGCTGGGTAGGTCGAGTGAGGTGATCGCTCGCAGGCGAGCGAGGCGCACGCCCCGCGGGCGAGCTGGGCGTACGCCCCGCGGGTGAGCGAGTGATCGCTCGTCCCGCGAGCGAGCGAGGTGATCGCTCGCTCGTCCCGCGGGCGAGCGAGGCGATTGCTTGGCCTTGGGCGAGTTTGCGATTTGAGGTCGGTTCTGAGCCGACCGACCTCTCTTCCTTCTTTTAGCCATAACATTTTGCATAGACCTCCGATTGAGCTGATTTTTGAAGCGATAAATTTCTAAGAAAATTTTCTATCTTTCTACACTTGATCTACCAGTATTGCTTTTAAATTGAAAAATGTGGTTTGAAACAAAGTGTGGAGGTCAACTGATCAAGACTGAACATACTTTACTAATTTTGAGATATCTTGAGCTATAGAGCTCCGATCAAAGCGATTCTTGTTTTAAATTAAACTAAAGATTTAAACCAACAAGGTTTATGAAGGAACCGATCGGCAATTAAGCCTTTAAGATTTTGAAATTCTGACCTGAAGTCGGTAGTGCTCAATTTTGGCTGTTTTCTTTGAAATAGCATTTTTGCCATAATTTCTTCATTTCTAATCCGAATTGAGCGTTTTTAGTGGCATTGGAACCGTGAGAGTGTAAGGAACATATTTTTATTAAAAAGCCTATCCAACTTTTCTATTGCAAGTTTCCCCTATTGTGGTGAGTTATGGGTCTTCTATGCTTATGTGTGCTTGTGTGCTTCCGAATGTTAGGCCTCGGAGACGGGGTCCAACATTGTTTGGTATCAAAGCTTAGGTTTCACTCCTAGACTTAGGATGCATAGTAGGAAATTGTTGCTATGTGATTAAATGTTTGCATTATGAATTGATGGTTTGTATTAAGTGACATGCATATCATGCATACATATAAGAACTAAGGTTAGAAAGAAATGTAGCTAATCAGTAATGTTTTCATTGAAGGAGTGAGATGCCCCCTCATAGAAGGACACGAGGAGTCCTGCAAGGTTCTATTGCGCCTGACTCTCCACTGAGAGAGGAGAACACGGATGTGTCCGTGGCCCCGAGAATGGCTGATGTTCCTCTAAGGCAAAGTAGGGAGCCCCTCCGACCTTAGACTCAGCAGTCGCCTAGTCAGTCTAAGCAAGTGCCTGCTTTAGATCCGAGACTGTTCCAGGCATTTACCCAAGCATTTGTTCAGGCTATGGGTCAAATGTCATAGGTTTCTGGTTCGGCACCAGCTAAGAAGGGGAGACAGTTTGACAGAAAGAGAAAGGGAAGAGAGCAGTTCAAGAGGGGAGGAGGGACTTAGAGACAGCTCCAGAAGTGGTAACGGGTATGATAAAATTATTTGATGATTATGTGCTTGCTTTGATTGATCCGGGTTCTACCCATTCCTTTGTGTCTTCAGGTAGGACTGTGTATAGCAGGAGTCTGAGCCCGTTGGATACTCCTTTGATGGTGAGTACTCCGATTGGCCAGCATATTATTATCAGTTAAGTGTATAGAGAGTGTGAGATAGAGATTAGTGGAGGAATGTTTGTGGTGGATTTGATGCCTTTGAAGATGGGAGGATTGGATGTGATCCTAGGTATGGATACTTTAGAGAAGTATCATGCCAACTTAGACTGCAAGCAAAAGACAGTGGAATTCGAGTCAGAGAATGGCAGAAAGGTGGTATTTGTGGGAGATAGAAAAGCCAGTCTGCGTCGGACTGTTTCAGCTATATCAGCAGAGAGATTGATGAGTAAGGGTTGTGAAGCGTATTTGGCCTATGTGTTAGATACGGAGGCAGATAGAGGGAGGTTGGAGGATATTCCTGTAGTCAGGGAATTCCCAAATGTCTTCCCCGAGGAATTGTCAGGACTAACTCCTCCGAGAGAAATTGAGTTTCCCGTTGAGCTTCTTCCAGGCACTACGCCGATTTTGATTCTGCCTTACCGGATGGCTCCGGCAGAATTGAAGGAGCTTAAGGAGCAATTGGGGGATCTTTTGGAGAAGGGTTACATTAGGCCGAGCTCTTCGCCTTGGGGAGCCCCGGTGTTATTTGTGAAGAAGAAGGATGGGTTGTTGCTGATGTGTATGGATTATAGGAAGTTGAATCATGCCACCGTTAAGAATCGATATCCGCTCCCACGCATAGATGATTTGTTTGATCAATTGCAAGGGGCAAGAGTCTTTTCCAAAATAGATTTGAGATCGGGTTATCATCAGTTAAGGATTAAGGAGACCGATGTGTCAAAGACTGCTTTTAGGACGAGGTATGGCCACTTTGAGTTTTTGGTTATGCCTTTCGGGTTAACTAATGCTCCTGCAGTCTTTATGGATTTGATTAATAGAGTTTTCAAGTCTTTCCTAGATCAATTTATCATTGTCTTTATTGATGATATATTGGTTTATTCTAAGAGTGAGGAGGAGCACGATGATCATTTGAGGGTTGCTTTGGAGACTTTGAGAAAGAATGAGCTGTATGCCAAATTCGATAAGTGCGAATTTTGGTTAAGGGAAGTATTTCTTGGGCATGTGATTTCAGAGCGTGGAGTGCATGTGCATCCACAAAAGATAGAGGCTGTGGTTAAATGGGAAGCACCTAAGAATGTAGCTGAAGTGAGAAGTTTCTTGGGATTAGCTGGATATTACAGGAGGTTTGTGGAGGGCTTTTCTTTGATAGTGCTCACTTTCCAAATTGACGAGAAAGAATCGAAGTTTGAGTGGACCGAGGAGTGCCGAGTAGTTTGAGGAATTGAAGAATAGGCTTACTATCGCACCGATTTTGACGTTACCTATGGTGATAATGGATATATTGTGTATGATGGACGCCTTCGGAAGGGTTTAGGATGTGTATTGATGCAAGGAGAGAAAGTGATTGCCTATGCTTCGAGGCAATTGAAGTCTTATGAGATGAACTACCCTATTCATGATTTGGAGTTGGCTGCTATTATTTTCGCATTGAAGATTTGGAGAAACTACTTGTATGGAGTTACCACTAGAGTATTTACGGACCATAAGAGCCTTAAGTACTTGTTGACTCAGAAAGAGCTGAATTTGAGGCAGAGGCGATGGTTGGAGTTATTAAAAGATTATGATTTGGTGATGGACTAACATCCGGGGAAAGCTAATGTGGTAGCTGATGCATTGAGTAGGAAGTCCACTATGGCACATGTGGAGACAGTGTACCTTCCCTTGCTGAAGGAATTATCCAGACTTGATGTGACATTGAGGCAAGTTGAGCCTGACTGTATTTTGGCAAATTTCAGAGTGAGACCAGTGTTGAGGGGGAAGATCAAAGAATTGTAGGAACGGGATGAGTACTTGAGTAAGCTTAGAGCAGAGATAAAAGATGGCAAGCCCTCTGATGTAGAGGTAAAGGAAGATGGATTGATGGTTATGGGTGACAGATTGTGTGTTCCAGATGTGTTAGAGCTGAAGGATGAGATCCTTGATGAAGCGCATAACGCTCCTTATGCAATGCACCCAGGGAGTTCTAAGATGTATCGAGATTTGGAAGAGCATTTATGGTGGAAAGGAATGAGGAAAGATGTGGCAGAGTATGCTAAAAGATGTTAATGTGTCAGTAAGTGAAAGCTGAACACCAAGCACCTTCAGGCAAGCTTAATCCCTTGCCGATTCCAGAATGGAAGTGGGAGAAGATTACCATGGATTTTCTGTTGGGATTACCAAGGAATAGCAAGAAGCATGAAGCTATTTGGGTGATTATGGATAGGCTGACTAAGTCAGCCCACTTCTTGCCAATTAAACAGATAGATTCTTTGAGTGTTTTAGCTAAGAAGTATGTGGATGAGATAATCAGACTTCATGGGATTCCGAGTTCGATAGTGTCTGATAGGGATCCTAGGTTTACCTCCAGATTTTGGGAAAGCTTACAGAAGGCTCAGGGGACTAGATTGCATTTTAGTACAACTTTCCATCCGCAGACTGATGGACAATCGGAGAGGACGATACGGACTTTGGAGGCTATGTTGAGAGCTTGTGCTTTAGATTTCAAAGGTTCGTGGGATGATCACTTACCTTTGATTGAGTTTGCTTACAACAATTCCTATCATTCAGGAATTCAAATGGCACCTTATGAGGCTTTGTATGGTAGGAGATGCAAGACTCCTTTATGTTGGGATGAGGAAGGTGAGAGGAAGCTTGAAGGACCTGAGTTAGTGCAGGTTACTGTGGATAAAGTGAAGTTAGTGAAGCAGAGGCTTAAAGCAGCTCAAGATAGGATGAAGAGTTACACAGATACTCATAGAAAAGAGATGGAATTTAAAGTGGGTGAGAAGGTGTTTCTTAGAGCTTCTCCATGGAAAAGTGTTTTGAGGTTTGGCAAGAAGGGCAAGCTTAGCCGGAGGTATATAGGTCCCCATGAGATCATTGAGATGATTGGACCTTTGGCTTATAAGTTAGATTTGCCATTGGAGTTGTCTAAGATTCACAATGTGTTCCATGTGTCGATGTTGAGGAGGTACAGATCGGATCCTTCGCACATAGTTCGACCTTCAGAGGTTCAGTTGAGAGAGGATTTGACTTACGAGGAACAACCAGTAGAGATCTTAGATTCAAAGGAAAAAGTATTAAGGAGTAAGATTGTGAAGCTGGTTAAGGTCTTGTGGAGGAACCATTCGACCGAGGAAGCAACTTGGGAACCTTTGGAAGCCATGAAGGAGAAGTATCCCTACCTCTTCATGGACTCAGGTAAGGATTTCGAGGACGAAATTCTTTTAGGAGGGGAGAATTGTTGGGCCCGAAATTTTTTTATATATTTTTTTATTATTTATTTATTTATGGATTTGTTTAATTATTCGCTTACTTTAATTATTTTTTTATTTTGCCTTAATTAATTTAATTATGCGTTTATCTAGATATATTTTTATTGAGTCTTGGAATTAGCATGTATGATTGGGAATTAAAATGAAGGCTTGGACTTAATGTTGGGAAGTATGGGCTTTAGGAATAAATGGAATGAGGATAAGTGGATTAGGGTATAGTGGGCTTGTGAGGAGGAGGAGAGCCCAAAAGCTTTGAAAGTTAGAGGAGAGCACCAAAACTATATAGTTTTGGGGAGGAAGGCTTTAAGTGAGAATAAAAGAGTTAAGTTGGAATGGAGAGGAAGCAAGTTGTCGTAGAAGGCTAAAGAAAAGAGGAGAAGAGTGAAAACATGAGCCAAAGGAGAAGGAGGCTTTCGGCCAAAAGGGAGAGAGTCGTAGGGAGGAAGAAAGAAGAAGAAAAAGAGGAGAAAGCTACTTGTGAGAGGTAAGTTCTGCCTTTACTTGTGTTAGGTTCAAGTATGGGAAGAAATGGAAGTTAGGGTTTGTGTAGAGATTGAGGAAAGATGAAAAGAAGTGTAAGATCTATGGATTTTAGGGACTTTCTCACTAAGGTTATGGTTATTCTAGCATATATGGCTTATGGGTAGGTTAGGTTTAAAGTATACTTTATTTTGTTTTATTTTTATGAATGTTATGCTTTCTTTTAGAATATAAATAGTGAATGGAGTATGTTTTGATTGAAGGAAATCAAGAGAACCCCACTCACGACAAGGAAGAAGGGCAATCTTGAATTCGGATACCGACGATAGGTGGGTAACATTTTTATAGTTGTTGTGTAATGGGCAAATGCCCTATGTGTGCTATCTTTGCTATTCTTGTGCTTGAATATGTGAGCATAAATTGGTTGTGATTGGACAAGAGAAAACCTACTTCGATAGTCACGTGCACGTTGACCCCCTAGCCTTCTTCCGGCTGCCCGTTTGTGGCATACGAGATCCGAAAATGGACTCGGCATGTATACGGTAAACTTCGATTTCTGTCGTGTATACGGTAAACTTCAGTTTCTGTTGTGTATACGGTAAACTTCGGTTTCTGGCGTGTTTATGGAACCCTCGAGCCAAATGTGTGCATTCCATCATTTATATGTGTTTATGGTGCATAATATGTGTTTGATTGATATGAACTCTCATGTTATGCCTATGTGATGATTTTGGGTTATTTGAGCTTTATATGATAAATTGCCATTGTTTCCGATTGTAAATGATGTGTTGTATGGCTCATTACCCGATGGCTATAAACTTGTTAGCCACTAAGCTGTGTTTGCTCACCCCATTCTCCCTCCTCAGGTGCAAATTCAAGTTGAGAGCTGAACCTTGCAAGGCATCGGGCATCACTCCAAAAAAATTAGTCACTTTTGTATTAAGTTAGTAACTAGCTTTTGGTATAGCTTTGTAAGCATATTGATTATTGAGCATCTTATCTTTTGTATTTTGTACTTGATTTTGATGAATATGCCGATGTGTAACCAAAGCTATGCATGAGTCTTTGCTATAAATTGAAATGAGAATGAGAGCTCTAGTACTCTCTTCATGTGAGTTTGTTGATTTGCGACCTGTGTATGGTCTTGAAAAGGGCATGTGTATGTGCCTTGTTTAGTGTGGAGTTGCTGGTGTGTTTTGCCTTGAGAGAGGTCGCTGGAAAATTTGCTAAGGTTATGAATTGTGGAAGATTTGCAAATTCTGGGTATGTTGTGTTTTCTGCAATTTCTGGGTTGATATAGGTCATCTGGGATTATTGAGACTCCTTGAGAGTAATAGGTGAGCTGTAGAGCTCTCCCAGGAGGTTTTATGAGTTATTCATGATGTGTTGATTGGTAGGTGTGAGTCGTTGGGGTTAAATGGAGGTGTTGTCTAAATGACAGCTTGTTAGGCAGAGCTTTGAGTCCACTTTTGACCCTTATAGAGTGGGAATCTAGGTCGGTGATCTTCATGAAAGTTGTAGATAATTCTTTTACCTTTCCATAGACACTAAGTTTGTTAAATTTGGAGCTCTGGGTCAAAAGTTATGGAGGTCGCAAGTTCTGGTACTGCTTAGGAGGAGCTAGTTGATCGGCCTTAATGTAAATTTTTGATTCTCATAGAGTCCGAGCTTGCTTATGAGTCCTCCTTGAAAAATATAGATTTTTCTTCTTCTTTCCATCGCTTCCGACCGTGTCTGATTTGGAGCTCGGAGTCAAAAGTTATTGAGGTTAGAAGTCTCTTAGGTCGGATCGTCAAGGCGGTGCTCGGCTCGGCACGCGAAGCGCCAGGCGCTTCGGCATGCCGAGCGAGGCGAATCGCTCGCCCAGCGGGCGAGAGGGCGACGCCCGCAGGTGAGCAAGCGATCGCTCGTCCAGCGGGCGAGCGAGGCGCCACTCGCCTGCTGGGTGTCGTCCCTCTCGCCTCATTGGCGATGATGCTCGCGACTCATGAAGACTTGCGATTTGAGGTCGGTTCCGAGCCGACCGACCTCTCTTCCTTCTTTTGACCATAACTTTTTGCATAGACCTCCGATTGAGCTAATTTTTTAAGCGATGGATTTCTAAGAAATTTTTCTATCTTTCTACACTTTATCTACCAGTATTGCTTTTAAATTGAAAAAGGTGGTTTGAAACAAAGTGTGGAGGTCGGCTGATTAAGACTGAACATACTTTACTAATTTTGAGATATCTTGAGCTATAGAGCTCAGATCAAAGTGATTCTTGTTTTAAATTAAACTAGAGACTTAAACCAACAAGTTTTATGAAGGAACCAATTGGCAATTAAGCCTTTAAGATTTTCAAATTCTGACCTAATGTCGATAGTGCTCAATTTTAGCTGTTTTCTTTGAAATAGCATTTTTGCCATAATTTCTTCATTTCTAATCCAAATTGAGCGTTTTTAGTGGCGTTGAAACTGTGAGAGTGTAAGGAACATATTTTTCTTAAAAAGCCTATCCAACTTTTCTATTGCAAGTTTCCCCTATTGTGGTGTGTTTTGGGTCTTCTATGCTTATGTGTGCTTGTGTGCTTCCGAATGTTGGGCCTCGGAGACGGGGTCCAACAAGTCGTCTGCACGGCAGGCCGCATGGCAGGCCGCACGGCAGACCAGTATGATGACCGATCGCCACCCAACCGAAGCCCTAGAGAAAATCATGGACGATCGGATTAACGCAGCCATGAGTTTCCGCCCAGATCACCCGACAGCACAGTACAACTGTCCCTTAACCTCGGGAATCTTGGATAGCCTCCCGGTGCCCGGAACCAAAATACCGATGCCTGAAAAATACACTGGAAAGACCGACCCCCTGGACTATCTGCAGCACTTCTAGTCCATGATGAATCTACATTGCGTTCCGGATGCCATTCAGTGTAAGGCTTTCTGTACGGTCTTCTAAGAGGGAGCTCAGCGATGGTTTAATAGCTTGCCCCCGAGCTGTATCACATGTTTTGAAGATTTCAGGTTATTATTCCTGAATCAGTTCGCAACTAGTAAGCAACCACAAAAGACGGTCTTAGAGGTGATGTAGCTGACACAAGGGAGGAACGAGAGCCTACGAGAATTTATTACTCGGTTTAATAATGAAGCAGTCGTGGTCCCCAACCTCACTTGCTCGTCTATATTGGCAGCGCTTATGAATAACACGAGGGATGAGGAGTTCAAAAAGTCGTTGGCCCTTGATCAGCCCCGGTCCATTCAGGAAATAAGAAACAGGGCGGATAGGTACATTCAACTCGAAGAAGTGCTGAAAAATACGAAACGTCAGACGTATGATCGCTCGCCAAATGATAGAGCGAGTGGTTCGCACAAGCGACAAAAAGGCCAGTCAAGCTGGAGAAAGCCAACTGATCGACAGGGATATCGATAGGAGTTCACCTCGCTCAACAGGCGATATGCAGAAGTACTGGCGGCCATGAGAGCAGATGGGGAAACTATCCGAGAGCCCAAAAAGATGAAGACTCCCTCCAAGGATAGGAACCCCGATCTATATTGTCGTTTCCACAAAGACATTGGTCATGACACAGAAGATTGTTGGCAATTGAAAAGAGAAATCGAATTCCTCATACAAAAGGGAAGGTTAGGCCGATTTGTGAGGCGCGAACAAAATGTCGATCGACATAACGAGCATAAGAGCGGTCGGCCCAACAACAAACGACAAAATTGAAGGCGGAATGATAGGAATGATGGAGGGAGGCAGAACGCGAATACAGGCGATCGACGCGAAGAGAGAGGTCGATTAAGGGCAAGAGACGACAGAAACGTTGGGCAACAAGATGACCAACCGACGGGGGTCATTAACATGATATTTGGTGGAAATGCAGCGGGGGATCCACTGCTAAAGGGAGAAAGAGATATGCCAAACAGGTCGGCAGAGACTCATCAACCAAAAGAACGAGGGAAAACGACGGGATGATATCGTTCGACGAGTCTGACCTTGATGATTTAAGTTGTCCTCAGGATGACACTCTCGTTGTAAATCTGAACATGGACGGCTACGAGGTGAAGCGGGTAATGATTGATACGGGCAGTTTGTAGCGCCCCCTTACCGTAGAGCATACACCGATACGCCCGTAGGTCGTACCGATACATACCTTACGATGAGGGTGCACTACCAAACAATCGCTTCTATTAAAACCTCATGGCATCAATATAATCAAAGCAGTAAGATCACAATCATTAAATTTCAAAACCAAAGAGTACTTCTCATTGCATTCATAAATCCTAAATACAATATCTGGTCATAATTTACAACTACATAAGTCTAAAATAAACAGTAAGCTCCTATCTAGGTCATCCCCAAAATATCCCAAAGGATCCCCAATGACCGACATTGTGGGCCATGCTCTCTTGCCGCACACACGGCAGAAAAGTCTCAAAATCCGGAGCTAGAGTCACACTACACCACGTCTCGAAAAATAGTCGCAATTTGGGTGAGTTTATAAAACTCAATGAGTAACCATCATCGATGGTTTACCCATTCATGCATTACGCAAAATTATGCATAAAGCAACACATATCATAACTCGTAAATTCACAACATCAAAATCACACATTGGCGGTTAGTCCATAGCACATTTATAGCATGAACACGCATCGTATGCACAATGATTTCCAGCTCATTATTAGTGTTGTGGATTTGGCGCCGAGTTATCCCATTTCGGGCACATCACACGTAATCGCGTTTTGGGGTAGGAGAGCCCTCTGGTATACACTACATTACACGCACTACTAGGATAGGAGAGCCCTCCGGTATTCACTAACCTTTTCACTTATCACAATTGATGAGCTTGTAGCTCCACTCGATCGTAATGTGCTCCAATCACAACTGCCGCCATCGATTTCTAATCATGCCTAGCATGCTTTCACAATTTATACCGATATATCTCATACAAATCATTTAATCAGAATCACAAATAATTCACATACAAGGCACATAGCACATTAGAGATTGAGAAACCAACTAGGTTACTCACCTCGAACTTCCGAAGCTCTCGCCGGAAGTCTCGCTTATGTCGACGATCGCGATCCGCTGAGCCGCTATATCAATCAAAATATACATAACATTATTATCGGTACCAATTCGATGCTTAATTATGCATATGAATCAAATCATGTACATACTATGCAAATTATGACATTTCGACCTAATTCTAAATTTCCGATCTCAATCCTTAATTCCCTAACTAAATTTCTAATTTCCAAATTCAAAATCTCCAAATTGAATTTAATCCATAGCCAATAGAGCCTCAATTGCCTAAACCCCAAATATTAAAACCCTAATTTCGTTATCTAAGCGAAATAACTTTCCTCGCCATGGCGAATCGGGCATCCCACGTCATGACGTGACGCGCTGCTCGTCATGACGATGCCTTGTCCTCCTCGCCGCAGAAGGCTTCGCCCACGTCGTCAAGCATTTAAACAATTCTGCTGTCGTCATGCGTGTTCTTCTTCAGACGTCAGCAATGAAAGCAATTGTGAACACGCCGTAAAACCCAAATTTTCGATGATTTCGGCCCAAATCTAGATTTTCTTCTCACAAACCACTCCTAAATAGATCCATACAAATCATACAACAAGTCTTTAGTTTCTATTTCATCAAACAATCAAATTCCCTAAAATTCAACCCTAAAACCACCGAAAACCAACTTTCGGAAATCCTAAACCCAAATCCTTAGATTTTCATGTTTAATCCTCTAATAAACTCTATAAATCAACCAATCAAACTATATAAAACAAGTTAGAAGTAACTTACTTGATGAAGAACCTCAAATCTCCAAGAGAAATTGATCAAGAAGAGGAAGAAGAGAAAGAAGAAGAAGCAAATGTCGTGGGAGAAGAAATTCAAAGGTAGGGCATATATATATATATATATAAAGACAAGGGCTTGTTTGGCTAGAATGCTTACCACCAAATCCGATCCAAACCACCTCAAATCAAATTTCAAAATCTAATTTCTTCCAATTTTAATGGCTAAACCATAATTCCTCAAATCAAATTTCTAACTCGTCTGCGCTATAGATAATCAATTTCGAACCGGATATTCAATTAACCACTATTTATCAAATTTTCCATCAGGGCCTATTGTTCAAAATTCCGTAAAAATTCCTAAAATTCACAAAATAGAAAACTCATTAGATATACTCCAATTTCACAATTCAACTTCCCAAATCTCATTTCTAACTCAAATCAAATTCTCGAACCTAATTTGACCTAATTATCATACTTGCCCTAATCATTTCCAGATTTCATTTTACAATCTCCAATTTCTCATTTCTTATACCAATTAAATTTCTCATGATCAATTAACCCAAATAAATTTCCAAATCAAATCGAAATATGTCATACATGCATGTACGCATAAAGGCCAATTATACAATATACTATAATGCATGCACATGTACAAATATTTAATGCAATGAATCGTATACATCCCATCGGTGACGGATGTTACATGCCTTGGTCGACTTGTTGTATTATGATGCCTTTAAGCGCATGGAGGTACCAAGATCGACTATCACCATATAAACGGACCTATCAAAGGGGTAACTGGAGCATCAGCCTACCCGTTCGCCCGGGTCTATTTAAAAGTGAAGTTCGGGCAAAAGCCGTGTCAAATAGAGAGAGACGTTGAATTCTTAGTCGTGAAGTTTCAAGGGGCATACAATGCAATAATCAGACAAGCTACCCAGAACGCCCTCAGAGCGGTCGTCTCCACCCATTACCAAGCGATGAAGTTTCCAATGCCCCGCAGAGTTGGTGTTGTTAGAGGTCAACAAAGAATCGCTAGAGAATGCTATTTGGCCGAAACAAAGACATTAGACGGGGCGGTGGTATTGACGAGCTCTCTTGACGTGAGAGCTGATGAAGAAACAGAAAGAATGAACCCCGTCAAAGAAACGCAGCGGGTCGCATTGGATGAAGCTGATCGCTCTAAATTCACAAATCTAGGTTTCGAGCTTCAGAAGGACCTAGTTAAAGAAATCAAAGACTGTTTGGTGGAAAACAGATCGGTCTTTGCTTGGGTGCCGAGCGACATGCCTGGAATTTCTCAGTCGGTCGTCTCGCACTCACTTGGTATACGACAAGATTACAAGCCGGTTAGGCAAAAGAAGCGATCACACTGCAAGGAGCGACAGGAAGTGATCGAGAAAGAAATAGAGAAACTACTCGAAGCTGGGTTCATTCGAGAAGTCAAGTACCCCGAATGGCTCACCAATGTGGTGTTAGTGAAGAAGAAAAATGGGAAGTGGAGAATGTGCATTGACTTCACTGACCTGAACAAGGCATGTCCAAAGGACAGTTTCCCCCTACCCAAGATCGACCAGCTAGTAGACACCACCTCCGGGCATGAACTTCTCAGCTTCTTGGATGCTTTCTCGGGCTACCATCAAATTCAGATGAACCTCGAAGACGAAGAGAAGACTGCCTTCATAACCGACCAGGGCATATATTATTACCAAGTAATGTCGTTCGGCTTGAAGAATGCGGGGGCCACTTATCAACGGCTCGTCATGGAGGTCTTCAAAAAACAGATAGGTCGATCTGTTGAAGCTGATGTAGATGATATGGTGGTTAAAAGTAAGACGGCTGCCGAGCTTGTGGGAGATCTAAAAGAAGTCTTCCAGATGCTTGACAAATTTCAGATGAAGCTGAACTCAGAAAAGTGCGTATTTGGAGTGGCTTCCGGAAAATTCCTGGGATTCATGATTACTCAACGGGAGATTGAAGCTAATCCAGAGAAGATCGAAGCCATCGTCCAAATGCCTTCGTCACGATGCTTGAAAGAAGTACAGATATTGACTAGTCGGATAGTCTCTCTGAGCAGATTCGTTTCCAGATTGGGGGACAAGTGCCTCCCATTTTTTAAAATTTTAAAAAAAGCGGATGTAACCCAGTTTCAGTGGCCGGAGGAGTGCGAAAGAGCTTTCCAACACTTGAAGCAATATTTGTCTAGCCTACCTATCCTGCAAAGCCCAGTTGAGGGGGAGAATCTAATTTTATATTTGGCAGTTACAGAAGGGTCGATCAATGCAGTACTTGTTCGATCGGGGGAAAATGAGTAGCGCCCGTTCTACTACGTCAGTAAGGTGTTGACCGGATCGGAAACGTGGTATGCGCCTATAGAAAAACTAGCCTTCTCCTTGATAACGGCGGCTCGGAAGCTAAGACCTTCCTTCCAAAGTCATACCATCGAGGTATGGACCGACCAACCCTCGTGCAAAGGTTTTCAAAAGCCCGAAACCCTGCCCACTAATAAAGTGGGCAGTAGAGCTGAGGGAGTTCGACATACAATATAGGTCTCGGACGACGAATAAGGCACAGGTGCTAGTAGACTTCATTGCAGAAATGAGCCAGCCTAACTCGTAGGATGAGCAATACGCTGCCTGGAGCTTATTCGTTGACGAGTCGTCTAACGCTGAGGGATGCGGAGCAGGAGTAGTATTGGTCAGCCCGCATATGGAGGAAAAGGTGGAATACGCCCTTCGGCTAGAATTCAAGACATCTAATAACGAGGCAGAATACGAGGCTCTGATAGCTGGCCTCCAATTGGCCAAGGAAATGGAAGTAAAACATCTCAAGGTGTATAGCGATAGCCAAGTAGTGGTCGGCCAAGTTACTGGACAGTACGAAGCAAAGGGGAACAGCATGATCAAGTACCTGGAGCTAGTAAAGCAGGAGTTAAGTAATTTCGAACGGTACTCGATCAGCAGGATAGAGCGAGCTCAAAATGTTAAAGCGGATGTGCTCTCCAAAATGGCTTCCGACCGAGACGCCATAAATAATGTTCTGGTCTAGCGACTAGACCGGCCTAGCATTTAGAAAGCCAAGGAAGTTCTCGACGTAAATGCCGGTCGATCGAGCTGGATGGAGCCAATCAGATGATATCTCCTAGAGGGAACACAACCAGAGGAGACCTCGGAGGCCAAGAAACTGAGAAAAAAGGCAGCCGAGTATGCGATCGTTAATGGCACCCTATACAAGCGATCTTATGATTGGCCACTGCTGCGATGCTTGAGCGAAGAAGAGGTAGAACAAGCAATGGCCGAAGTCCACGAAGGAATGTGCGGAAACCATGTAGGAGGCAGAATGTTGGCTCATAGGTCGATCGACAGGGTACCATCGCCGACAATGAGGAAAGACTGCCAGGAGAAGGTCGACCGATGTGAGGCTTGCCAGAAAAACAGTAGCCTATCTCATCAGCCAACCGAGAGGATGTAGATCGTGAGTCATCCTATCTCCTTTGCTCAATTGGAAATGGATATACTGGGGCCTTTCCCTCTCGGTACTGGGCAAAAAAAGTTCCTGGTAGTGGCAGTGGAGTACTTCACCAAATGAGTAGAAGCAGAAGCGGTCGCTACGATCACCGAGCAGAAGGTGGAAAACTTCGTAAAGAAAAATATACTATGTCACTTCGGGATGCCTATGGTGCTGGTTACGGACAATGATCGACAGTTCGATAACGAAAAGTTCAGAGATTTCTGTGATCGGCTAAAGATAAAGCTGCAGTTGACCTCAGTAGCTCATCCCCAAAGCAACGGTCTCGCAGAGAACACCAACAAAAAGATAATGAGTGCTCTCAAGAAGCGCTTAGACGGCCGGAAGACCTGGGTGGAAGAACTGGATGAAGTGTTATGGGCATACAGAACCACACCTAACGGTTGCTGTGGAAGCCCTTTCGAATGACCTTCGGGCAGGCCCTAGTTCCAAAGAGAAGTGGTGTCAGATAACCGTAGGTGTCGAGCTATGAAGAAGAGCGGAATAATGAAGCCCGCCAAGCGTAACTCGCATTTTTAAGTGAAGACAGGATAGGCAACCGCCGCTTGGAAGCCGCCGACGAAAGCAACGGTTCTACAATGAAGAGTAAAATCGAGCGATGTAAAGGTTGGTGGGTATGTCCTACAAAAGGCCGAGGCGGCTGGGAAACAGCCTGGAAAGCTCAGACAAGCATGGGAAGGACCTTACCAGATCGTCAAGCAGGTCGGACATGGCTCTTACATCCTTCGCGATGCGAATGGGAAGATACTATCGAGGCCCTGGAACTTTTGAAACTTGAAGGCGTTCTACCAGTAGATAAGTTTCATTTTAGTTAATCTTTGTTTATTATTATTGTTTGTACACAACCAGTGGGTACCTTTTTTCTGACCTTGCCAGTCAGGTTTTTTAACGGCCCACGCCCTCACTATCATCAGTAAAGGGGTTTTCAAATTTCTCGACAAGAACGAATTCCATTAAAATTGGCAAAGTAGAAAATTCCATCGACATAGAT
Organism: Erythroxylum novogranatense; assembly: GCA_029891385.1. NCBI lineage: Eukaryota > Viridiplantae > Streptophyta > Magnoliopsida > Malpighiales > Erythroxylaceae > Erythroxylum > Erythroxylum novogranatense. Next base: position 91,701,163 of record CM057230.1, read on the forward strand.
CGACTACGGTCGGTCAGGTCGCTAAGATAAGATCCTTGGGACCCCTCGCTCGGCCTCGACATAGATCGACTACGGTCGGTCGGGTCGTCAAGACAAGATCCTTGGGACCCCTTGCTCGGCCTCTACATAGATCGACTACGGTCGGTCGGGTCGCCAAGACAAGATCCTTGGGACCCCTCGCTCGGCCTCGACATAAATCGACTACGGTTGGTCGGGTCGCCAAGACAAGATCCTTTGGACCCCTCGCTCGGCCTCGACATAGATCGACTACGGTCGGTCGGGTCGCTAAGACAAGATCCTTGGGACCCCTCGCTCGGCCTCGACATAGATCGACTACGGTCGGTCGGGTCGTCAAGACAAGATCCTTGGGACCCCTCGCTCAGCCTCGACATAGATCGACTATGGTCGGTCGGGTCGTCAAGACAAGATCCTTGGGACCCCTCGCTCGACCTCAACATAGATCGACTACGGTCGGTCGGGTCACTAAGACAAGATCCTTGGGACCCCTCGCTCGGCCTAGATATAGATCGACTACGGTCGGTCGGGTCGCCAAGACAAGATCCTTAGGACCACTGCTTGACCTCAACTATAGATCGACCTCAATGCCGATCGGACAATGAGCAACTTTATCTAATCCAACTATAGATCGAAAATAAAGAACATAACGCGATGAAGGGCAAAAAGTAAGAATTTCATTTTTCAATATGTTCTGGTCATAAGCCCGACCAGATGAGCTTTACAAAAGGGAACAATCACCCCGATGCTTCGGGAGGAGGAAAGGAAGAACCAACAACTGGGTCGGCAAAGGATGGGTCGACAACAGGATCGGCCAGGAGAGAAGAAGGGTCGGCAATGGGAGCAGGAGGAGCTGACGGCGGAGAGACATCTTCTTCTCCTTCTTCCGAGTTGAGATCCAACTCTTCATTTCGAACAACGGTCCGCTCCTCGGTGACCCTCTCCTTGATTCCCTCCAACGAAAGGCCGAGACCAGGAAGCAGCGGCTCGGCATATTCTTCAAATGAAGGTCGCTCTGACCCATCGGGAACGTGAACCTCATGGCAATTCCTCAGGACAGAAAGGGTCATGTCACAGGTGAGCTCTAGGCATTCCGCATTCAGATTCCTTCTCTTCCACCGTTTGATCGCCTCGATTCTTTGCCTCTTAACAGAGCAACGCAACCCCCTCAACACATCCTCGATCATGTGCCTACCCTCCACCGTTGTGTGGCAATCCTCGAGGTACTTCTTGTCAAGCTCCCGCTCCTTCTCCACCACTCCCTTCAGCTCGTCATTTGCTACGACCAGTTGTTTCCTCTCCTCCTCCCCCGTGGCAAGTTGAGCCTTCAAAACACTCATCGCTTCCTCCCGAGATTTCTTCTCTTCCTCTAAAGAAGAGTTTTGAGCCTGGAGGAGGTCTCTCTCCTCCTTCACCCCTGAAAGCTCATCCTTCATAGCCTTCATCTGCTCATGAAGGTCCTGGACTTCCCGGTCCAGAGCCTCCAGACGCTGCACAACCCCGAAGGACATCACCAAGACCAGATACTTCTACGAAGGAGTTGAGACCCCACTCAGACACTTTTTTTTCCATGGTTCGCCACCACCGAGGGAACAATCCTCTCAAGAATATGACGGACACTTCGAGGTCCCCGATCGAGGCGCTTTTACCACCTTGATCAAAGACTCCCACCGCCGGTGTTGGTCGCTCGACTCTTCCCCTTGCCCTTCTTCTCCTTCTCCTTCCTTCCTTGACCAGACGGCCGGATGGTAGATCACCAAGTCGACCAATCTCTTCCTCTTAAGAGGAGGCTCCACTTCCTCCTCCTCTTCTTCCACACTCGCCGTACCTGCATTGGCTGGTATGATCAAGAATAATGTCGATTCCGTAGATCGCCCTTAGCAAGTGAAGGGCCAAGAATATTGCAGAATCCGGAGCTCCACCAACGGAGTGGAGCCTTCACCGCCTCTTCTTTTTTCCTTCTTTTCCCCAGCTTGCTTTTTGATTTAGGGGAGCGCGACCCAAGATAATCCTCTATTCTCACCATGGTCAAGACAAAGAATAAAAACAAGTCGAAAAGCAAACCAATGCTCAAAATGCAGTAAATAACTAAACTACGCAAGGTCAACCAGACGGGGCGGTTTCCTCACCTAGCCCGCTAATTGGTGGCGGGGGGTCGAGCAGAAAAGAATTAGCCGGAGCCCCCCCGCGGTATCCTAGAATGAGCCGAGCAAAGTCGTATCGACTGAGCTCCTTTATGCACCAACCACTACCCACTCTTCTCGCTATGGATATGCTCACACGCCATTCCATCGCTTATTAAAGGATACCTCCACGGCCAGACTCAAGGAGGATCCTGGGCTTTCACGAAGAAATACTTCTTCCGCCAAGAGGAGACCTTTTGAAGTCGTTCACGGGCGATACCGCATCTCTATACAAAGAAAGAAGGATTCTAACCCCAGAGCTCAGGCTCTGGTTCATCCTCAAAATATGGCGTAGGAAGCCAATCGAAGGGGGGCAGTCGAACTGATGGCACAACAAGGCCAAGCCATTGATAAACCTCCAGCCATTCGGAGGAATTTGTCTCGGCATCAGCTGATAGGTGGTGCACACCTCATCAATAATCGGGGTGTATGGAAGCCTCATACCGCTCACCGAGAAAAAACTCTTAGAAACGGTGAGATATCCACTCAAGTTGCTGTGGATTCGCTCGTTCCCTAAGGCCAACCTAAGCCCCCAAGCCGTAGGGATGTTATTCCTAATGACTGACCATCTCAGCTCAGACGGGGTCATCGTCGACTCATTCCTCAGCGGTGCCTCCACAACTAACCCATCCTTCCTTTTTCTTGTCGATATTTCTTTAACACCCTCCACCATACTTCTAGAACTGGCCGTCGACATGCTTACCAAGAAGAGAACTTTTGGAAAAGAAACTTTAGATAAGGAGGCGAGGAAAAAGGACGTACCTATTTAGTGATTTGAGATGGGGAAATCGGACGATGGTTGAAGGAAATTTTCGGGAACTGAGTAAGAAAGAGCAAATGAAAGCAGAGTGGAAGCAAGAACGAAACAAACGTGAAGAAAACCCAAAGTCGTCTGGTCTAGAGTATTCATAGAAGGCCAAGCGAATGGGCGTTCCAACCAACGCCTGACGCGTGGTGAGAATCCGAGTCGAGCTCAGACACGTGGTCGGATCTGAGCGAAAGTAAATTAGGGTTTCCAGAGACCCGATGCGACGCGAAAGTTGAAAGGACGTACGTACATGAAAGCTACACAACGGTTACAAGTTCTGAATCTGTCAGAGGGCACGCGCCGTCAACAATAAATGCTCCAAGTATCTCCACGCGCTCACTAATGATGACCCCCCGACCTACTTTAGCGCGAGCTATCACGCAAAAAATGCTAACACAAATCGAGTGGGATGCTCAGTCGACCAATCCCAGTTCGAGCAGTCACGCACTACCCGTCGATATCCGATCGGTCGAGCTTGTTACGAGCTGTCCTGCAGACGAGCTATAATGCCAATATTCCACCGATCAAGCCTCACCCCGAAATAGTTTACGGACGAGCTATAAGATTATCAAGATACTCCTTCGACCCTTCTTCTTCGCACTCGAGAGGAGGTGGGTTTATGGTTAGTTTGTCGCACCGCCCGAACCCACTAAATGACGCGTAGCCGATCGGTCCAATCTTCAAAGATCGCCTTATACTTGCTATTATTACCAAATTTCAGCCCAAATTTACGATCTCCTCGCCCATCCAGAGGTGAAAATCTCTTACGACGCACGTAAAGACTTAAACTTAGTTATTGCTTCAGATATAAGGTAAAATTTTACCATAACAAGAGGTACGTGATCATAACCCTACCTTCTCAACATATAAGGATACCACCTTCACCGAAAGACCGATTTGAAGGCCGGAGGCTTAATTCGACACAACCCCGCAAGGCTCTTCCTTATTTTGCAGAACTTTAAAGATCAAGCTCCCACAAGAAGCCATCAACCTCACGATCCAAACGACAACGCTCGGGCCCGCCTGTAATTCGCGTAACTAAGATCAATATCCATTCATTCATTTTAGTAATATTTTTAGGTTAATTTATTTATTTTTATTGAATTTGTTATTTATTTTATTTTTTATTTTTTTTGTAGAAAGTATGAGTTTCGAAGTAAGTATGAGTTTCACTTCAAATTAGATCCAAGAATCTATTCACGGAACGTACATAATTTTGCATGGCTTAAGTGAAATTAAAAGTGAAAGCAAGCTAAAAGAGAGCAAAAAACAATGGTAGACCCAAAAACACCATCAGTAAAAGGTCCAAAAGGCAGGCAATATAAGCAGGAAACGATAGCAGAAAAAAGGAAACAAACAAATTTGTGTTAAGTTTGCAAGAGTAGTAAGGGTTTTAATAAGAGAAAATAGTGAAGTGGGCCAGAATTTTAAAAGAGGAGAATAGAAATAGAGAGTAGCGGTGATAAGGAGGAAAAGAAAAAAGTTTTAACGTTTTAGGTTTTTAATCTGGGGAATGAAAACGTGTTCCTCTGTTTTTTTCTCCGTAGTTCACTGCTTTCGAGCGAAGTCTAATGTGGCTCGATGGATTCAAGCCGTCAATCATTTTCAGCTTACATAACAGCTCCATCAGACACTTGACGGAAGAGCAACGTGGAAGAATCGAGCAAGTGAAGCCGTCGACGAGGAGAGAGGAGAGTGAGCTATCAGAGACAATGGTGAGGAACTATAAGGTTCTTGGCGGAGGTAGCTGAGTTTCAGTTAAAAGTGAGGAGATGGGGACAACGAGCTGCAATTAGTTACGGACAATAGTAACATCTTTTGTAGTATCGTTTGCGAGGCTCAGGAGACCGTCGTTGAAGGTTTGAACTTCTCTTTCCTATTTGTATTTTTCCCTTCCAACGTCTATAGATCTTGGGGTTTTGACTTCTTCTTTGTCAGTTGACGATCTTCGCAAAGTCTCTGCTGATTCAGAAGGTATAAACTTTGGTATTTTCTTTTTCTTTGGCTTAATGTTCTGTTTAAAACCTAAATTTTAAATCTCTCCTACTTTTGCCTACGATTTTGCGTCTTGTGTCTAGGTTTTTCGTGCACGGAGCACTAAGGTTCCGTTTTAAACCTAAATTTTCTACCTTTTATCATGTATTTAGTTCCTGATAGCCAATTATTAGTTTGGATTAATTGATGCATAGTAGTCACATGAATATTTGTCAGGTTCTGATGTCACTACAAGAAATTGTGTTTTTAATAAAGGTGAAAGTTGTAACTAAAAGCAGTAATATTTGTCACTATTAGTAATAGTGATTGGTCGGTCGTCACCATACCTACCAATCCGCCCTCAACAACGCATTTTACGATCGGTCCAATTTTCAAAGACGCCTTTTACGCCTGCACTCTACCCGTGCCCAATCGAGATTTCTCGACCCATTAGCGAAGAGAGCCTCTCACGCAAACACGAAAGATCTAAACATAATTGCACGCCATATATAGGATAATTCTCCATAACAGAGTGACGCAATCAAAAACCTAATTCTCTCTTTTACAATGAACCCGCCACCAAAAGATCGACTTGAAGTCGGAGGCTTAATCGGACACAACCCCGACGCCATCTTTGTTTTGCAGAGTCTCAACGTTGAAGTAACTACAGAAGCGACAACTCACGGATCCAAACGGAACGCTCGGGCCCGCCGTAATCCGACATAACCAAATGGCACCCACCGCGTACCACATCGCAGTACCACGTCCGAAACACACAAATCACCAAAGCGGCGACAAACCTCGATATAGTCATTGTCGCAGCCTCGCAATGCAACGATGGGTTTACAGCACTCGCGATCACGCCGCCGACATCATGTTTCCCACGCCAATCTTCGCACCCGATGATCAACCGCACCTCAAACCTTGAACAAGAAGAACAGAGCGCAGCCTCAGAGGATAACGCCAAACCAACATGCGCTCAACCTCCAAGGCCTCCGATGTGGATCCTCTTCCACTGCATACACGCCCTCACCCGAAAATGATTGAGGAAGCTACCGAATTCGCTGATTCGCCAGATCTTGCAACCTCAACAAGGTATTAACAAGAATCATCAGACGCAAAACGCACTGCAGATCAAAGATGGAAACCGATCGCCACCCAACAGAAACCTAGAGAAAATCATGGACGATCGGATTAACGCAGCCATGAAGCTCACCAGATCGCCTGACCAAGACAAGACACTCTCCTTCATTCAAAATCTTGATAGCCTCCCTACCGCACCACAATATCGACTCTAAAAGTATACCGAAAGACCGACCTCCTGGATTACTTACAAGACTTCCATTTATGATGAATCTACATCAGGTTCCAGATGCCATCCAATGTAAGGCTTTCGCACTACCTTCCAAGAAGGAGCTTCTACGATGGTTCAACAAATTGCCTCGAAATGTATCACATGTTTTCAAGATTTCAGTGTTATTCTCGAACCAGCCACCACCAAGAAGTTACCATGTAAGCGTACTTTGAGGTGATGTAACTTACTCAAGGAAGGAATGAAAGCTTTAGAGTTCATCACTTGCTCAATAACGGTTGCCGAGGTTCCCGACTCACTTGCTCATCCATGCCGGCCGCTTATGAGCAACACGAGGATGAGGATTTCAAGAAGTCGTTAGCCTCGATCAGCCCGATCCATTCAGAAATAAGAAACAGTATGATAGGTACATTCACCAAGAAGTCTGAAAAATATGAGGCGCTTGATGGATGATCGCCACCAAATGACAGAATCGAGCAATTCGCACAAGCGACAAAAAGGCCAGTCGAGCTGGAGAAGGTCGACCGATCGACAGGGATATCGACAGGAGTTTACCCCGCTCAACAGGCGATATACAGAAGTACTGGCGGCCATGCAAGCGGATGAGGAAACTATTCGAGAACCCGAAAAAAATGAAGACTCCCTACAAGGATAGAACCCCAATTTGTATTGTCGCTTCCACAAAGAGGCTTGGTCATGATACGTAAGATTCTTTGCGCTTGAAAAAGAAATTGAATTCCTCATACAAAGGTGAAGGTTAGGCCGATTCATGAGGCACGAACATAATGCCAATCGATAACCAAATGCAGACAGTCGCACTGACATATAAGCGCATCGCCTTCAGAGGCTTAAATGACAGAATGATGGGGAGGCAGAATGTGAATATAGATAACCGTCGAGAAGAGAAAGGACGATCAAGGGAAAGAAACGACAGAAACCTTGGGCAACAAGACGACTGATCGACTGGGGTCATTAACACAATATTCGGTGGAAACACAGCAGGGGGATCCATCGCTAAAGGGAGAAAAAGATACGTCAAATAGGTCGGCAGAGACTCATCCACCAAAAAGTCGAGGGAGAATGACGGAATGATATCATTCGATGAATCCGACCTTGATGGAGTAAGTTACCCTCATGATGACGCCTCGTGGTAAATCAATACGGATTGCCACGAGGTGAAGCGGGTGATGATTGATACGGTAGCTCGACGACTTGTTGTATTATGAGGCCTTCAAGGATGAAGGCACCAAGATCAACTACTACCTATAGACGGCCCCATCAGTGGGTAACCAAGGCCACCACCCATTCGACCGTGTATTTGAAAGTGAAGTTCGCGTAAGTCGTGTCGTAGGGTAGAAAGGGACGCTGAATTCTAGTCGTCAAGTTTCAAGGGCGACAATGCAATAATCGGTGGGCTACTCAAATGCCCTCGACGGTTGTCTCCACCTACTACCAAGCTATGAAGTTCCCAACACCCCACGAAGTTGGTATTGTCAGGGGTCAGCAGAGAATCGCCAGGGAATGTTATTTAGTGAAAACGAAGACATTAGACGGGGCGGTAGTCCTGACGAGCTCCCTTGATGTGAGAGTCGACGAGGAGATGGATAGGATGAACCCGGTGGAAAAAACACAACGGGTCATATCGACGGTCAAGCCCTCTAAATTCACAAACCTAGTCTCGGCAAAGCAGGGAAACTCGTTAAAAAATCATGCATCGTTTGGTGAAAAATAGATCGATCTTCGCCTGGGTACCGAGCGATGTGCCTGGAATTTCCCGATCAATCGCGTCGCACTCTCTCGGTATTCGGCACGACTACAAGCCGATCAGACAGAAGAAGCGATGGCACAGCTAGGAGCAACAGGGGGTGATCGAGAAAGAAGTAGAAAAATTACTCGAGGCCGGGTTCATCCGAGAAGTCAAGTACCCTGAATGGCTCGCCAATGTGGTTTTAGTGAAAAAGAAGAACGAGAAGTGGAGAATGTGCATCGATTTCACCGACTTGAACAAAGCATGTCCAAAGGACAGTTTCCCCTTGCCCAAGATCGACCAGCTAGTAGACTCTACATCAAGGCATGAACTTCTCAGCTTCCTGGATGCTTTCTCGGGCTATCATCAGATTCAAATGAGTCTGGAAGACGAAGAAAAGACCGCCTTCATAACCGACCAAGGCACATATTGCTACCAAGTAATGCCTTTTGGCTTGAAGAACGCGGGGCCGACCTATCAGCGACTCGTCATGGAGGTCTTTAAGAAACAAATCGGCCGGTCGGTAGAAGCCTATGTGGATGATATGGTGGTCAAAAGTAAGACGACCATGGAGCATGTGAAAGATCTCAAGGAAGTCTTCCGCACTCAATAAATTTCGATGAAGTCGAACCTTAAAATGCGTTTTGGGTGGCATCCGAAAATTCCTAGGTTCATGATCACTCAACGGGGATTGACGCTAATCCGTAAAAGATCGAAACCATCATCCAAATGCCCTCGCCCCAATGCTTAAAAGAAGTGTAGGTATTGACCGCCTGATAGTCTCTAAGGTGTTCATTTCCGTGTCGGGAGACAAGTGCCTCCCATTTTTCAAAATCTTGAGGAAAGCTTAACGTGACCCAATTCCAATGGCCGCATTTAATGCGAGAAAACTTTTCAACACTTAAAGCAATACTTGTCCAAATTTCCGCCTATCCCGCAAAGTCTTGTAGAGGAGAGAACCCGATTTTATATCATGGCGACGGATGGGTCGATCAACAAATCCTTATTCGATTAGAGGAAGCAAACAACACTGCCTACTACGCCAAGAAAGTGTTGACCGGATCGAAACGCGATATACACCTATAGAGAAACTAACCTCTCTTTGATAATGGCAACAAAGCTAAGGCCCTACTTCCAAAGTCATACCATCGAGGTATGGACCGATCAACCCTCAGCAAAGGCTTTCAAAAGCTCGAGACTTCGGCCGACTAATAAAGTGGCTGTGGAGCCGGAGAGTTCGACATACAATACAAACCTCAAGACGACCATTAAAGCGCAGGTGTTGGCAGACTTCATCGCAGAGATGAGCCAACCCAGCTCAAAGGATGAGCAGTTCCCTACCAGGAGCTTGTTCGTTGACGGGTCGTCCAACGATGAAGGATGCGGAGCAGGGGTGATATTAATCGACCCAAATACAGAAGAAAAGGTAGAATACGCCCTTCGGCTAGAATTCAAGGCCTCCAATAACGAGGCAGAATATGAAGCTCTGATAGCCGACCTCCAACTAGCCAAGGAGATAGGGTGAAGCACCTAAAGATATATAGCGATAGCCAAGTGGTGGTCTGTAACATCCCGTCACCGATGAGATGGGTACAGTTCACCTCATATGTATTCTGTATACGTATTCTGTATGTGCATTTATAGCCTCCACGTCATTGATAAATGTTCAGTGTTGCATCAGCATATGTATGTACATGCATGTATGATGTAATTCACTCGTTTGTGACATTGGAGACTTTGTGATTAAGGTTAAGTTTGCTTTGATTTGTGAATTGGAAAATTTATGATTTAAGGTAAATTGTGTTTTGATTAGTGAATTTGATATTTTAGAGTCGGGATTTATGAGATCGAGAGTTTGTTATTTTAAGGTTAATCGATTTTGATTTGTGCATCAAGTGATAAACCGAATATGGAGATTGAGAATTTGAGATTTGAGTATATAATTAAAGGTTTACTATTTTGTGGAATTATAGGAATTTTTCCGAATTTTTGAGTATTAGGTCTTAATAGGAAAAATGATTCACCACGGATTAATTATGATTCGTTCAATTTGATTGACAATTGATATGAAATAATTTGAAATAAGATTTGAGGAATTGTGGTATGAACCATTGGAATTCGGAGAAATTAGAATTTGAAATTGATAGAGGTTGTTCGATTGACTCGTGGCAATAAATTGCCAAACAAGCCTTATCAAGTCTTAGTATTTAAACCTATGCCTTTGAAATCTATGATCCACGATATTTTCTTGTTTTGAGAGAAAAGCTCAAGATTTCTTCTTCCTCCATCGTGATTTCTCTCTCGAGTGTTCTCTTCTTGCTTAGTTCTTCCTCCTTCATCCTCAATCTATCATTTAGTGTGGCATTAGAGAGGATGAAGATGAGTTTTGGTCTGGGAGTTGCCGTGGGTGTCGATAGCTTGAGATTTGGATTTTCTTGGTGATTTGGAAAAGTTTAAAGCTTAATCAAGTAAGTTGTAACTTATTTATGTGTTTAATCTTTTGATTGAAGTATGAAATTAAGTGATTAATTGTGTAAGAGTTAGAAAGTTTTGATGATATAGGTTTTAGGGTAAAATGTGATTTTGATTTGGGTATTTGTTGAATAATGGTTATTTGGTGGGTTTAAGGTTGGGGATGAGTAATGCCAAGTGTAGAATAATGTTTTGAAGTGTTTAAAAGGGTTTAGGATGGATTTGTATCGTAAAATCTGAAAATTTCAGGCGACCATGCGATCGCATACCTTGTAAGACGAAGAACACGCCGCAGCGAGCGAGGAGACGCAGGCACTCCGCGACGAGCGGGAGCGTCTTGAGGAATTTCGTCCACGTCGCGGGCGCAGCACAACCCAGACGCCACTTGCGAAGAAGGGATTGTTCACCGCGGCGAGGCGAGTGAAGAAAAGGGGCTCGCCGCGGCGAGGGAATGGACACCGCGGCGAGGGAGATTGTTTTTCGAATTTGTAATTGGAGATTTCTAATAAATGGGGATTAGGAATTTGATGATGCAATTAGATATGAATGGATTTCAATTTAGAGATTTTGAATTCGGGATTTAGAATATGAGATCGGGAAATTCGGATCTGTGTCGGAAATGTCATAACGTGCATAGTACGTACATTATTTGATATATTTGCATATTTGATTATGAAAATTGGGCAATTTAGTAATATTCAATGTTCTCGATTTTGATAGAGGCTCAAGTGGAGCGCCGTTCCTCTCGACGCGAATCGAGACTTCTCAAAGAGTTCTAAGTTTAAAGGTGAGTAACCTAGTTGGTTTCTCAATCTCGATGTGTTATATGCTTTGTGTGTAACTATCTGTGATTCGAGTAAATGATTCGATGAAATATGTTTTGAGAATTGTGATCGCATGCTAGGTATTAATAGAAATCAAGAATCGACAGCCAGACTCGAGCACATTCTCGATCCGATCGAGCTATAAGCTCGCCTATCGTGATAAGTGAAAAGGATTAGTGCATACCCGGAGGGCTCTCCTATCCCCAAAGGCGCTGGCAACAAAGGCATACCCGTAGGGCTCTCCTACCCCAAAACGCGATTTCGAGTGATGTGTAATGTGCCCGTAAATGGGATAATTTCATGTCCAGATAACGCGAAAATGAAATGGAAATCATTATGCATTCAAATCTACGATCAGTCTTTGTGAGTCCGTGATCGTTGTGAGTTTGAAATAGGATTAAATGCAAATGTGTGATTATGGTTTTATGAACTTCAATTATGATTCTAAATATGATATCTGTTGCTTTGTACGCAATTCTGCATAATGCATGAATTGAGTGAACCATCGATGATGGTTACTCATCGAGTTTCGCAAACTCACCCAAATTGCGACTATTTTTCAGGACAGCGGTAGTGTGACTCCTAGCTCCAAGTTTTGAGACTTTTTTTGCTGTGTGTGTGCCGACGAGAGGAGCATGGCCCACAGGTCGGTCAGCTGGGGATCCTTTGGGATATTTTGAGGATGACCTAGATAAGAGTTATTACTGTCTATTTTGGACTTGTTCAGTTGTAAAAATGACCGGATGTTGTACTTAGGGTTTTATGAATTGAAATGAAGGTTACCCTTTGGTTTTAAAATTTAGTGAATATGATCATACTGCTTTATTATTATTGATACCATGAGGTTATATTAGAAGTGATCATATCGTATCGTAGTGCACCCTCATCGTAGGGTATGTATCGGTATGACCTACGGGCTTCCCAGTGGATACTCTACGGTAAGGGGGCGCTACATGGTCGGCCAAGTCACTGGGCATTATGAAGTTAAGGGGAACAGCATGATCGAGTACTTGGAGCTGGTAAAGTGGGATTTAAGTAATTTTGAGCAAGATCGATCAATGTGATAGAACAAGCTCAAAATGCTAAGCGCGATGCACTCTCAAAATGGCCTCGATCGAGACGCCAAAAATAACATTCTGGTCGAGTGACTAGACCAAATTTAGCACTCGAAAGCCAAGGAAGCTCTCGACGTAAGTACCAACGATCGAGTTGGACTAATCGATCACACAATACCGCTTGAGGAAAACAACCTAAGACGGTTTGAGGCCAGAAACTAAAATAAAGGCAGCCGAGTACACGGTCGTTAACGGCACTCTATACAAGCGGTCTTACGACCGTACCGCTCGATGCTTGAATGAAGAAGAAGCTGGTGCAATGGTCAAGTCCATGAAGGATGTGCGGAAATCATGTATGAGGCGAATGTTGGCTCATAGACCGATCGACAGGGTACCACCGGGCCGACAACGAGAAGAGACCGCCAGAGAAGGTCGACCGATGTGAGGTCTCGCCAGAGAAACAAAGAAATTGTCTCACCAAATTAACCGAGAGGATGAAAATTGTGAGCCATCCTATTCCGTTCGCTCAATGGGGAATGGATATACTGGGGCCATTCCCTCTCGGTCCCAGACAGAAGAAGTTCTTGATAGTGGCGGTGGAATACTTCACCAAATGGGCAAAAGTGAAAGCGGTCGCTACAATTTCTGAACAGAAGGTGGAGAACTTTGTGACAAAGAATATACTTACCCGCTTCGGGATGCCTATGGTGTTGGTTACGGATAACGGTCGGTAATTCAATACGACAAGTTTAGAGATTTCTGCGACCGACTAAAGATCAAGCTACAGCTGACTTCGGTAGCCCATCCCCAAAGCAACGGTCTCGCGGAGAACACCAATAAAAGATAATGAGTGCTCTCGAAGCGCCAGATGGTCGAAAGACTGGGTGGAAGAACTAGACGAAGTGTCAGGCATCTGAGAACCACACCGAATCTGAGCCACAGGGAAACACTGCTCAGATGACCTTCTAGGTAAGCCCTAGTTCTAGTAGAGGTGGCATTGCATAATCAAAGGTTGTCGGGCCATGAAGAAGAACGGAATGATGAAGTCCGCAGAGCGAACTCGCTCTCCTCGGTGAAGATAGAGAGGGGCGCCGCCGCTCTAAGCTATCAGCAAAAGGCGCACCAAATTCTACAATGTAAGGTCAAGCCGAGCGATGTAAAGGTAGGCGGTTACGTCCTACGAAAGGCCGAGGCGGCCGGGAAGCATCTTGGAAAGCTCGGACAGACGTGGGAAGGACCTTATCGGGTGATTAAGCAAGTCGGGCATGGCTCTTACATTCTACGCGATGCAAATGGGAAAATTCTACCAAGGCCATGGAATTCTCGAAATTTGAAGGCGTTCTACCAATAGATAAGTTTTATTTTAGTTAGTCTTCATTTATTACCATTTTTATATACAACACGTGGGAACCTTTTTCCTGTCCCTGCCAGACAAGTTTTTTAACGACCCACGCCCTCATTATCATCAATAAAGGGGTTTTCGGATTTCTTGATAATTAAAAGTTCCAATATATGTGGCAAAGAGTAGAAAATCCGACCAACCATCGCTCGACATCTCCATAGATCGACTACGGTCGGTCGGGTCGCCAAGACAAGATCCTTGGGACCCTCGTTCGCCATCGCTCGGCATCTCCATAGATCGACTACGGTCGGTCGGGTTGCCAAGACAAGATCCTTGGGACCCTCGTTCGCCATCGCTCGGCATCTCCGTAGATCGACTACGATCAGTCGGATCCTTGGGACCCTCGTTCGCCATCGTTCGGCATCTCCATAGATCGACTACGGTCGGGCGGGTCGCCAAGACAAGATCCTTGGGACCCCCGTTCGCCATCGCTCGGCATCTCCATAGATCGACTATGGTCGGTCGGGTCGCCAAGACAAGATCCTTGGGACCCCTCGCTCGATCTCGACACGGATCGACTATGGTCGGTCGGGTCGCCAAGGCAAGAGCCTTGAGGCCCCTCGTTCAGCGTAGATCGAACACACTCATCCAGGATCCTAAGGTAAAACCTAGGACCATACGGCCTCATAATCACTCGACCTAACTCGCTCATTTGACACAAAACGAATACGCTCATTCACAATCCACTAATTGAGGAGACAATCTCATCCTAAATGCAGAAGAGGTAGTGAAAAAGCAGAAGAGATAGTAAAAAACAAACTATCATTCATTTCAAAAGTTCCGGTCACATGCCCGACCGGATGAGCTTTACAGAGGGAGCGATCATCCCGACACCTCGGGAGGAGAAGACGAAGAACCAACAACCGGGTCAGCGGAGGAAGGGTCGACAGCAATATCGGCCAAGGGAAGAGAAGGGCCCGCAACTGGGTCGAGAGGAGCTGGCAGCAGGGAAACATCCTCCTCTTCTTCTTCCTCCGAGCTGAGATCCAACTCCTCGTCCGAAATAACGACCCGCTCCCCGACGGCCTTCTCCTTCTTCCTCCAACGAAAGGCCAAGAGTAGGAAGCAACGGCTCGGCATACTCTTCGAATGAAGGCCGCTCCGACCCATCGGGAACGTGAACCTCATAGGACTTCCTCAAGGCCAAAAGGGTTGCGTCACAGGCGAGCTCCAAGCATTCCACATTTAGATTCCTTCTTCCACCGCCGACGCCTCGATTCTCTCGCTTTTCAGAGCACCCCACTTCACAACACTTCCTGGCCCCAAGGCTGCCTTCCACCGCGCATGGCAGCCTTGGAGGAACTTCTCCTTAAGCTTCCTCTCCAACTCCACCTTCCGTTCCAGCTCACTTTTCTCCGTAATCGCCCTGATCCTCTCCTCCTCCCCCGTATCGACTCGAGCTTTCAAAACACTCATTGCTTCCTCCCGAATCTTCTTCTCCTCCTCTAAAGAGGAATTCTGAGCCTGAAGAAAGTCTCTCCCCTCTTTCACCTTCGAAAGCTCGTCCTTCAAAGTCCTCAGCTGCTCATGAAGGTCCTGAACTTCCCGGTCCAGAGCCTCTAGATGCCGCATCACAAGAAAGGACATAATCGAGCTCCGTGCATACCACGGAAGGAGTAGAGACCCCATCTCCTGATTACTCTTCTTATCTAATTTCTCCTCGTCTGCGGGGGAGTAATCCTCTCAACAATGTAGCGGGACACGTCGAAGTCCCCAATCGAGGAGGTCATGGGCAGCTTGATCAAAGATTCCCACTGCCCGGCGCCAGTCGCTTGACTCTTCCCTTTGCTCTTCTTCTCTTTCACCTCCCCAACTGGCCCAGACGGGTTTGATGGAAGATCACGAAGTCGGACCAGTCTCCTCCTCTTAAGAGGAGGATCCACTTCCTCCTCCTCATCCTCTTCTATACCTGCTCGGCCCGTACTTACTGGTACGATTGGCAGCGACGCCGGCCCCGCAGGACTGTCCCCAATAAGTGAAGGGACCAGAGACACCGTAGAACGACTGAGGTCCACCAACGGAGCGGAGCCCTCCCCAATCTCCGCTTCCTTCCCCTTCTTCTTCCCCGTGGCTTGCTTTTTGGACTTAGAGGAAGCGGCGGGCCCGGTAAAGTCCTCTACTCTCACCATGGCTGCACGGAAACAAACACAAGTTAGAGGGAGACGCAATAATCAAGGTATACAGTAAATAACTAAACTACGCGGGGTCAACCAGGCGGGGCCGCTCCCTTTCCGAGCCTACTAATCCGTGGCGGGGGGTCGAGCAGGAAAGAATTGGCCGAGGCCCCCCCGAAATAGCCCCGGATGAGCCAAGCGAAGTCATAACGACCGAGCCCTTTAATACGATCTACTACTATCCACTCATCCCTACTAAGGGATATGCTCGACAAGTCATTCCATTGCTCGGCTAAGAGATACCTCCACGGCCGAGACTCGAAGGAGGACCCTGGAGGCTTCACAAAGAAATACTTTGTCCGCCAAGAAGAGATCTTTGAAGCTATCCCGGCCGGTCGGTACCGAGCATTTCGGTACTGCAGAGAAGGGATCTCGGCTCCAGAAATCGGACTCTGACTCAATCTCATGAAATGGCGCAAGATGTCGATCGAAGGAGGGCAGCCGAACTGGTGGCACAACAACGCCAGACCGTTTACAAATCTCCAGCTATTTGGAGGGATTTGGCTTGGCATTAGCTGATAGGCCGTGCATATCTCATCGACGATCGGGGCGTATGGAAGCCTCATGCCACCCACCGAGAAGCTATCGGAAACGGCGAAGTATCCACTCAAGTTGCTATGGATACGTAACTTGAGTGGATACGTTCGTTCCCCAAAGCCAGCCGAGGTCCCCAGGACACGGGGATGTTATATCTGAGTATTGACCGATTCAGCTCCTTTACGGTTATCGTCGATGCTTCTCGTGGCGGTGCCTCCACAACCAACCCATCTTTTCTCTCCCTCGTCGATATTTCCTTGACACCCTCTACCATACTTCTAGCAC
The DNA here is from genome assembly GCA_029891385.1 of Erythroxylum novogranatense. Classification (NCBI taxonomy): domain Eukaryota; kingdom Viridiplantae; phylum Streptophyta; class Magnoliopsida; order Malpighiales; family Erythroxylaceae; genus Erythroxylum; species Erythroxylum novogranatense. Next base: position 91,717,951 of record CM057230.1, read on the forward strand.
TGGTAGTCGACATGTTTACCAAGAAGAGGTTTCTAACAAGAAAAACTTAAAAGGAGAAAGGACGTACCTATTTAGTGAACGGAGAAAGGGAAATTGAATGATAGTTGACGGAAATTTCCGGGAACTGAGAGCAAGAAAGAGCAGATGAAGGTAGAATGAAAGCAAGAACGAAACAACCGTGAAGAAAACTCACAGCATATCGATCCTGAACATTTATAGAAGATCAGTTAAACGGGCATCCCAACCAGAGAGTGACACGCGGAGAAAATCCGAACGAGCTCAGACACGCGGAAGAATCCGAGCCGAGGTAAATTAGGGTTTATTTAAAAAGTTGGAGCGGCGCGACAGTTGAAAGGACATCTATGACAGCTGTACAACGGTTACAAGGATGATCCCCCAAGGACGATCCGTTTCAGATTCTGAAAAGCTGTCAGAAGGCACGCGCCATCGACAATAAATGCTTCGTACGCTCACTAATGATGACCACCCGATCCGTATAGCGCAAGCTATTGTGTAATAAGTGCCAATGCCGACCGATTAGGACACTCAGCCAATCGATCGGGCCAATTACGAGCCGTCCTGAATACGAGCAACAACCACAATGCCCAACTGATCGACTACGTCCCACGGACGAGCTATATCTCGATGTCCGACCGATCGCCCCAATTATTAGTCATCCTATGTACGAACTACAAAACCTCTACATACTCATCGAACCCTTCTCTTCGCTCAGACTCGAGGAGTAGGGGGCTTATGGTCGGGTCGGTCATACTGGGCCCGAATCCGGTCTCAACAATACATGGGCCGATCGGTCCAATCTTCAAAGATCAGCCTTATGCCTGCGCCTAGTCCAGGCCCAATCAGAGATTTCTCTGACCCATTAGTAAGAGAGAGTCTCCCGTGCAAACACGTAAAGATCTAAACCTAATTGCTGCTCATATATAAGGTATAATTCTCCATAACAGAGGTACGCAATAAAAAACCTAATTCTCTCTGTTTTTACAACGAACCTACCTTCACCAAAAGACTGACTTGAGCGTCGGAAGGGCTAATCGGGACACAACTCCTGACGTGCCATCTTTGTTTTGCAGGTGTCTCAACGTTGAAGTAACTACAGGAAGCAGCCAACTCATGGATCCAAACGGCAACGTTCAGTTCCGCCAGAATCTGGCAGAACCAGTGACTAATATTTGAAGTCGTCACCTCTCATCACAAATACCTCCGTCACTACTAAAATAGTGACTAATTTAAACAATGGTCACAATTATACAAAACTTTTGTGACACTAATACTGACACTAAAATTTGTTAAATATATGACAAAGTTATATGATCACAATAACTTCAAATATTTATGACAAGTTTTTCATCATAAATAATATGAAGTAGTGACGAGGTAAGTTTGCTAAAAGTTCGTTTGGTTTTACTTTTATTTTCTATTGTAGCTTTTAATTTCATTTTCTTTTTTCTTTCAAATAAAAATAAAACTTGTTTTGTTGTCAATATTAATGTAGTTTTATTTTAAATTAAATTTTATTTTTATTTTAATAAAATTTTATTTGAAATTTATATTTTAAAGATTAAAATTTAATCATATTTATTAATAATTAATTAATAAATTAAGTTAAATTATTCATATCTTTTATTAATAATTAATTTAAATTAATTAAATATATAATATTAAATTAAATTATTCATTATTCTTATTAATAATTAATATATAAAATAATTAAATAATATATATTTAGTTTATATTAAATCAAATTATGAAGAAAACGAAAACCACTTTTTATGCTCTTAATAAATTTTGAAAACAAGAAGAAACCAAAACTAAAATCAAAAAGCAAATATTCAAGCAAACAAAGTTTTTTTACCAAATTCGAAGACGAAAAGAAAAATTAAAAAATAAAAACATAAACAAACAATCCCTAAATATATTGCAACAGTAACAAGTGGGATAACTGTCTAATTGAGGGCTTTATTTTTTGTTGATTATTATGCTGCATATCCTTATTGAGAGCATATTTCAAAAAAAAAATCCTTATTGAGAGCATAATACTAATTTTATGTCATATAAAATTAGTTGAAGGGTTTGCAACTAATTTTGATCTTCATTTCTACTTGGACTTGGACTTGCACTTTGGTGGCTAATTATGGGTTGAGCCGGTAATCACGTCATTTTGAAGCTAATCTTAATTAGGAGCACGATAAAATACTACTTTAAAAAAATGCAAGATGATTGATGTTGTTTCTTAGTCCTTTAAAAACAAAGTCGACTTCATGGGCTTCTATTTTCATATTTTAACTATTAAATTATTTAATATTCAACTTGGATATTTCATGAATTTTTTTATTGCAGACATTAACGAAAATCTGGACGTTAGAGTGATGAAAACATACTTATCCTTAAAAATATTTTAATTTTTAGAATCTTTGCATTTTAATAGAAAGCTCCTAACAATGAATACACTTGTCAGGGATCAGGGTACAACTTGTAATTGATAATCTTATGCCTAGACACATAAACAGTCAACTTTTTTCTTTTAACTAATGTTGATTTTCCCATTGGTATGCGTGGCATCTCTAAATTAAATAGTTTGATTCCATCAAGAAAATAAAAATATATAGTGGGATTGTGACTCTAATTAAATATTCAATCCTCTGATCCGGAAAACGAATTTCTAGATATCCATGGCTGAGATCGTGTACTTTAATTTACGAGGATGGCCATGAACCATTTTTATACAATTTTTGTTCTACTTGCTCTTCCAAGCCTTGAGTTCAAGTTGAGGCCTTTCCTTGAATTTCAATTCCCCCATATTTATCATTACAACGTCAAATTGACTCTTGCACCTTTCGAAGTCAATCAACTCCATAAATAAATCAAGTCAACACAGAAAAACAAAATAAATTCCATCCATCCAAGTTGAGTGTTCTTTGTCATACTTGCCAGTTGCCACCCTAGCATTTGGAATCTGCCTTCGTGCCGCTCATCAATTGCAAAGGAAAACAATGTTCCAACCTTTTCTGTATATACTTTTAGTCAATGTCGCATCTTTACTACACCAAGTATCTCTCAGTTAAAATCTAATGTAGGTTCTCCCCGTTAGCAATAGATTACAATGTTGGGAAACATTGTAATTTGTATGATGTTACTTTTCGGAAATCCTTTTTAATATTTTTAGAAATTATCTTTAATTGTATGTCGAACTTTTATTTTTAACAGATTTTTAAAGTTTTATGTAATTTTGTCTCTTAAATTTTAAAATTACTAGGCTCTTATTTAAAAATTGAGGATATTTATACTACTTTTAAATAGTTAACCTTAAATTGATAATTAAAACTAATATTCTAAGTTTCTGCTTTTGCATTCCTCCATTTGAACGTTCCATTTATATATAATCTATATTATAGGAGCCCATGTCAAGTAAAAACCTGATAATGGTATTCACATTCTCCTTAAAGATGTATTTTACAGAAGAAAATTAGACTGGTGGTTGGTTCAGTTAAATTATTTATCGATTTATTTATTTATGCTTCAAATTAATATAATTTTTTGCTGAAGTATTGGTAACTTAACATCCTAATAAGGAAAAGATTATTGCCCTTATTATAATCAAAGCAAGACAAAACTTGTTAAAACCAACACAACTAAGATATGGGATTAAGCATGTCCTTGAACTGAAATCTCTAATATTTTATTGACAAAACAAAAGTTTTGACACAACAAAAAAGATGCTTCCTGGAAAGTAAGCCTCTGGCTGTGTAATTTTGTGAGGCGATGCCATCTGGATTCAATACATTATTTATTCTCTTTAATGTCCATGGAAAGTCTTAACCTTAGCGATTAATCAAAAGTGAACATCCAACCTTTGGATCCAACATCTTACATTAACGGGAACCATTTATCTTGTTCCTTGTGGCGAAATTGTGGACAGAATAGTTGGTTTCATTATAGTATCTACTAGGAACAGTATCAATTTTGTTGTTGGTGCACAAAAAGTTTGTAAAATTCACTATAAACGATTCATAGTTAAGTTTATATGATTCAAAATCGAGCTGTTCAAATCATGTATGTTAATTCATGCCCATAAGACTCCTTGATACTCTAGTTATAGAAAGTCATATGAAGGGTATTGATTTGGAGATAGGAATTTTGATTATATTCACATCTTTTAGATTTTCTTTTTGTATATATATACTTTCAATGAGAATCCCAAAATTAGTGACGGAGACAATCTCCAAACTTATGCTGACCTTCATATATATAGATATGTATTATTCTTTATTAATATTAGATAATAGAAAACCATGCGGCAAATTTTGCGGGCAGACTATAATGATAAATTGCTTGATGCTTCTTGTACTTTAAAATTATAGTTTAAAGAAAAATTGTATGATAAAATTATTGCAAAAGAATAAATTTCACATCATTAATCTTAATAATTTAGAAAAGAGAATGTCAAAAATGAATCTTTTATTTAAATTTAAAATTTGATGTAACCTTTTGTACTTTTCAGTAAAGTATAATAAAAGAATTTCATAGACTAATTGTGTTAATAGTTTAATTACCAATAGTCAAAAATGAATTTTATTAATTCCTTTCTTTAAAGGAAATGTGTTCTCTGATTAGCTGAGGGTATTAAATTAACCTTATCTTACTGTAATCAACTAATTTTCAACGGAAAATTTAGTATAATCCTTAAACATTTTCTTTCGGTTCAGGCAGAAAACAAAAGGCATGGGTAATTAAGTCGTGGGTTTCTTTGTTGAAGTTCTTAGATGGCCAGTGATATCAACGCAGAGGAGCAAACTTACTTTGATTTAGTCAAAGGTAAACGTATGAATATAAGACAAAGTTGTATATTTTGAATATGGGCAACTCCTACAAGGCTACAAATCAGGAACAACTGTTTCCTCTAAATTTGTTATTATAAAACTTGACGTCTCTAACTTATTAAACAAAATAAATCAAACTTGGTTTTCTTACTAATTATATATTCCCACCTGATTTTAACTTGTGTAAATTCCATATTTTAAGGTGAATTTGATTTATTTAAATAAAATATACATGTTTTAAATTGATATAAAATCTTTCTAGTAGTTATTTCAATTTGAGCGGTCAAATATTGCGATGTTCAATTTTTTAAAAGAGTTTATGTTAAACTTGTCAAGTTATTTTAATAAAATTTTATGAATTTATTATTAAGGAATTTATATAATTAATTATACCTTTGATAAAGCAAACACATGCAAGAGAGAGGTGAATTGTGTGTAAAAAAATTTACAAAGTACTTTCAAATTGATAATATCTTACTAAACAAAATAAGTTTATAGATAGAAGGGTCCTATCAACTTAAAAATATCCTGTTAACTTTGAAAATGAAATGATCTGATTAATTATCGAAAGGAGTCTACTAGCGTTCAAAAGAAAAGGAGCCTGTTAATCGATAAGAGCCTACTAATGCTTAAAAAGAAAGGAGCTTGTTAATCGATAGGAGCCTGTTAAAGCTCAAAACGAAAGGAGACTGTTAATTGTTTCAAAAACGAAAGGAACATCTTACGATATAAAAACAAAAGGAGCCTAATATTGTAAAACCGAAGGAGCCTCTTGAAAACACAAACTTATAATACGGAAATTTAAAAGTTAGGAAGAGAGAAATAATGGCATAGTTAATTTATAGTCATTCGGCTAATAATGATGTCTGCTTCTAGTCCTCAAGTATTCAACTTGAGTATTTCACTATAAAAATTCAAGTATTAAATTTGACAAGCCTCTCCAACCTCTTCAAGTTCACAAGTACTTAATTTTTAAAGTTTTTTAACCTTCCATACTTGTAGTGTTTAATAAACCTCTACAAGCTCTCAACAAAAGTGTATAAAATGTTTAACAGACTCTCTCAATAGAGTTATTTCACATTCTAAGACACAAAGACTTTGATATAGATATGACTTTCAAGAATATTGATGTTGCTGAAGTATTTCACAAGTCAGTGTGCCTTGCGCAAATGCAGTGGCTTTTCCTTAAGTAAACATTTTCTTCAATTAATCGTTTTATTTTAATTCTGAGTTGACTTTGTATCTAATGAATCTTCGATATCATCCCTGCTAAAATCTTCCAATATTTAGACATTAAGAGAAAAGCTTTGTCAAAAATTCTGGAGCTAATTGTTCAAATTAGTAAGATTCTTCCGGATGTTGTGGAATAATTTCTAATAAGATAAGTTCATTAAAAAAAACTTCCTAAAACCTCTGATTTTATTTTCTTTTGAGAATTATGTTGTTACCAATAATAGGAAATAACTCTCATTTGAATTTTGAAATATTATATAGTTATCATCAAAATCATTAATAATAAACTTTGAGCTAACAATCTCCCCTTTTTTGATAGTGACAAGCAATAACAGATATAATTTCAAATTTCAAAAAATAATAAAGGATTTCGAAAGATGCTTGTAAACTTTACATGTTCACAATCATGATTAGAAGGAGCCTTTCTTATAATAGGAACCTATCGTTTATGCTTATTACATATTTAAACTTCACAAAATTCAATTCACCCATATTCAACAACTAGTAGAGAATAGGCAAGTATATCATCAATATCATTGAGAGCAAAAATATCATTGACTTTCCCCTTTGACATTATCAAAAAGTATAGGGAAAATAACCAACAAGTCAAAAAATATCAAAAGTATTTAAAGACAAAACAAGCAAAAATAGTGATAAAGTCATTAAGAAGATTCAAAAAAATTTTGATGCAAAATCTGCATGTTAAGAATTTGATTTTGCATGTTGTCTATCTGGCCATGCATTTGATTTTGATTAGAAAGAATTTCCTTTATTTGTTGAAGGATCATATCATTGACGCTTTGGAGTGCGGCAAGTGTTGATATTTTTAGGAAAGGATCTAAGAGGTCTGATGCTCTTTTAGTTTTCTTTTCCACCTACACATTGTCTTTCATCTTGTATCCAAATTGGTAACGAATGGAGGAATGGAACTTTCCAGGTTCATACCAATCCAGATTGTCAAAAGACACACTATAATAGGCAAGAATCTTGGTTAAAACCATCTCATATGGTAAGCTACCAGTTGTATTCTTATGACTTCCCTTGTCCACCATAAACTTCATAATCATTACTGGAAGGTTCATCTTATTGCCCTTTAAAAGATTATAGATCACATACGTATCCAGGAGACTGCATCTTTTTACTGAGCAAGTCCTTAGAAAAATTGAAGTAGTCGATACAGAAGCAAGGTATCTGGGCAGTACATCCAAGTGCCTACAACAGGGTCTCCCTTCATGGACATTTTCAGTGTGCAAACATATAAAGTCCACAACCTCTCCCAGATCAAGTTCTGCAGTGTCCCACTTATAACAGGGAAGGTCAATCCTACTTATGGGAATTACACTCACAATGTTTGTCAAAATTTCCTCCGTAATCAAAATCTCACATTCACATACCCAAGAGGTTATTACCAGCTTTCCATTAGTCTCTTCTTTTCTCATATATGTGTAAAAACATCTAAGTCATCACACATTGTCTCATTGAAGTTCAAATAATTTTCTCCACCAACAACAAATAAATGAGAGGAGATGGGAATACCAATTTCATCAAACAGGAGAGGAGGCAAAACGCGTCCTACAACTACCTTGCGCTTCTTGTAATGCATTTTGTATCTTGCTTCAGCTTCCATTGACTGAAACAATTTATCCAGTGCTGAATTCTCTCCTTGTTTTTGTTTCTCTAGATTTGACCTTTTGGCCATAGGGATTTCTTCAAACAGAGCTTCTTCATAAAGTGGCTTATCCCTAACAATGGGTTCCTTAATCTTTTCAGTGACCATAGGCACTTTTTCTTTTCTTATTTCTTCTCTTTTTCTCTTTCAAGATTCTTCTTCTTCTTTCTTTTCAACTTCAGAGGTTCCTTCTTGTTCAACAATTTTCTCAACTTGTTTTGCAACACTTGCTCTGGTCTGTGGTCGTCTTATTAACAAAGTCGATTCTTCATATGAACCATCATCATTTACAATCCAATGTACTTCACGCACTTTCTTATCCTTAAAACCAAGTTGAGGAGTAGTGGAATGTGGTGCAAAAGTTTTGGAAGAGAGGATAGGTGGAGTAAGAGTGGGTAGTGACAATGAATGAGAGTGGAACCTTACTTTTCTTGTTGACTCCCCCCTCACTCGAAGATTTTTCTTCTTCTTTTTCTTCTTCTACTTTCTCTTCTTCTTTTTCTTCTTCTTCTTCTTCACTAAAGTTAGAGACATATTGTTATTTGTGCTTGGAGGATGGATCAAAGTCTAATTCTAGAGATAACATAGCCAAAATCTGTCTTTTTCGCTCCTTTAGAGTCTCTTGAATGGGTGTTTCTGAAACTTGGAGCTTAGAGGAAATATAAACAATTTTAGTGGGAGTGTTTAGTGAACCTACTATTGGTGACAGAGAAGAAGACTCAGAAACTAGAGTTTGTTCATAGCGAAGAGCTTTGCCATGGTTAGAAGTGAATGCCAAGGCTTTCTTCTGTCCCTTTGATTCGTGCCATTGTAAGTAAGCTTGGTGAGGATTAGCAGATTTCAGAGGAAGTAGAGAGTTAGGGTGCAGAGAGGAAGGAACGATGCTTTTGAAAATGATAAAGATGAGTGGAATAAACAAGTCTGCTAAACGATTCTAGGGTGTTGATTTTGTGTGAGGATAAGCAGTCGCACATGCTAATAAAGGAAATGTGATCATCTGCGTATCATTTGTCAGTCGTATACGAAAAAGTTGTTAGGGTAGCAGGTACACTTCCTTAAAGCTAAAACAATGCTAAAGAAAAAGTTACCATTTTAAGACGTGTATTCTTCCTTATTAAACTAAGAGGAGCCTTCTAAATTGAGAGAGGCCTTTGAAACTAAAAGAGGCCTTATAAACTAAAAGGGTCCTTCTAAATTAAGAGGGCCTTCCTTAAAAAAACATATTATAAGGAGCTTGATAGTATCTGCAAAGAGAAGTAACATAGAGTCTTCATATAGAATTAATATCAGATAATCTGCACATACTAAGCTCTTTTCTTAACATACAAAGTCTATCTTCAGAAAGTGGCTTATTAAAGATGTCATTTACTTGATTTTCAGTTTTAATATGCAAAAGATCAATGGTTCTTCCTAAAACATGATCTCCAAGAAAATGGTGTTTGATTTCTATATGCTTATTCCTATAATGATGCACAGAATTTTTATAAAGATTTATTGCACTTGTATTGTCACATAGTATAGGAATATGATTAAAGTTCAGAGAAAAATCTTGGAGTAGATGTTTCATCCATAGGATTTCAGTGCAACAATTGGCAATTGCTATATATTTCACTTTAGTTATCGAAAGCATTGTGTAATTTTGTTTCTTGCAAGACCAAGAAATTGGACATCCTCCAAGAAATTGGCAGTGACCACTTGTGCTTTTCCTATCAACTTTATCTCCCGCATAATTTGCATCATGAAAGCCAACTATATTAAAAGAATAAACTTTTGGATACCATAATCCAAAGTTCATAGTTCCACGAAGATAGCGAAAGATCATCTTGATTGCTTGAAGATGACTCTCTTTTGGATTTGATTGAAAGTGTGCGCAAAGACACACACTAAGCATAATATCTGGTCTTGAGCTTATGAGATATAATAGTGATTCAATCATTCCTTTATACTTTATCTCATCCGTAGTGTTGGGCCCCGAAAATTTTTTATTTTTCTTTTATTATTTATGGATTTATTTAATTATCCGCTTACTTTAATTATTTTATTTTTTCCTTAATTGATTTAATTATGTGTTTATATAGATTTTTTTTTATTGAGTCTTGGAATTAGCATGTGTGATTGGGAATTAAAATGAAGGCTTGGACCTAATATTGGAAAGTATGGGCTTTAGGAATGAAGAAGGAGGATTAGAAATAAATGGATGATGTGTAGTGGGCTTGTAGAAGGAGGAGAGCCCAAAAGCCTTGTAGGTTATAAGAAGGAGACTCAAAACTATGTAGTTTTGAGAGAGGGTTTTAAGTTGAGAATTATATGGGTTAAATAAATTAAAGAGGAGAAGAAGAGTAGAAGTAAGTGTCGTAGAGCCAAAGGAAAAAGAAGAGAAGAAAACGTGAACAAGAGGAAGAAGAGGGTTTCGCCAAGAGAGGAAGGAGACCGTAGGAGGCTTGAAGGAGGAAGAAAGAAGAGGAAATAAGAGAAAGCTACTTGTAGAAGGTAAGATCTATCCTTGCTTGTGTTAGGTTCAAGTATGGGAAGAAATGGAAGTTAGGGTTTGTGTAGAGATTTGAGAAAGATGAAGAGAAGGGTAAGATCTATGGATTTTTGGGATTTCTAAGCTAAGGTTATGGTTATTCTAGCATAAATGGCTTATGGGTAGGTTAGGTTTAAGGTAGACTATTATTTTGCTTGATTTTATGAATGCTATGCTTTCCTTTAGAATGTATGTATTGAATAGAGTATGATTGCATTGAAGGAAATCAAGAGAACCCCACTCAAGACAAGGAGGAAGGGCAATCTTGACTTCGGATACCGACGATAGGTGGGTAACATTTTTATAGTTGTTGTGTAATGGGAAAATGCCCTATGTGTGCTATCTTTGATGATTATGTGCATATTGAAAGTGTATTTCCTTTGATTTGAATGTAAAGTGTGAAACTATGATGATTCAAAAGTATGAAAGAAGCATAAAATACTATTTTTGTGTTTGAACATGTGAGCATAAATTGGTTGCGATTAGGCAAGAGAGAGCCTATATCGATAGACACGTGCACGTGGACCCCCTAGCCTTCTCCCGGCTGCCCGCTTGTGACCTACGAGATCCGAAAGTGGACTCGATGTGTTGGGACCCGATCCGGGAACCGGATCCCAACCGAAAAACAAAACGGAAAGACGAAAAATCGAAAAGCGAGAAATCGCTAATCGAAAAGCAAAAACGGATTCAAAAGCAAATCGGATATCAAAACGAATACACATCGGAATTGAATGCGAAAACGAATTGAATAATATACAAATGCGAATCGAACTGAATTAAATGCCGACATCCGTGGGAAATACAACGTATGGACAACTTATCGCGTTGGAAACCTTACGACATTCCAAAATCGGTATAAACTTTTTTTTCTTCTTATTCTTTCCTTTTCTCTTTAATCAAACTCAATCAACATATAAACAATCCCTACATTTCTATTCTTTCTTACTTCATTCATCTTAATCATTTCTTATACATTCATATAAATCCTCAAACTCATTTCTTTAAACCCATTTTATCGAAATTTTACCGAAATTTCGGCAGCATAACAGCTGTATTATGACAGCCTAAAAATTTACAAAGATTCAAAAACACTTCTAAAATATCACATCCATCCATACTACTCATCGGACCTCCTGTCCGGAATCCAAACTCCAGCAGAAACACACATCTACCTAACACTTCAATAATCTCAAACATTACTAAAACATCTTATCTCAACACAATCCAATCATATTTTCACACGCAATTTATACTCCATGATCAAATAAAACCCCACTTCTAAAACCGACTCATACATTCATAATTCATAAATCAATCACACAATCTACTTAGAACCATAAACAAATCCCATAGCTCATTTCCATACACATACTCGAATACATCAAGAACTAAATACTTCATAAAGGCATTCCAAGCCATATACAAGTTACAAAAACATATAAATGTCGAACTGACGTCTTGACCAGATTCATCCGATCTCCGTCAAACACGGAGATGGGGATGAAAGGGGGGGTGAGCTTGACAGCTCAATGGGTAACATATTTATTAATGAAACATAAGCGAAAATTGTCTTTTCAAACTTTTCAAACCTTTCCCATTCGGAAGTTTTATTCAAAAACTCATTTCCAAACTTTTCAAGACATTCATAAACCTTCATCAACATTTTCTAAGATTATTCTCAACATCTTCATTTATTTTCAAAACATTCATAAACAGCTCAAATTTCATGATTGACAAATCACTCTCATTTCTCAAATTCTCAAGCTTTTCACAAATCATGCATAATTTTAAATATGAATACATCACATAAAAGAAGTGTCACGCACATAAACAACATTCAAAACATATAACATAATGAATGGCTTGATGTTGGACCCCACACCCCACCCGTAGGTGTTTGCAGGTTATACTGCGGCGTGTGTTTGCGGGTTATACCGCGGCATCCAACACAAAACACATAACACATTAAATGGTTTGGGTAGGTCCTAACAAAACGAATCGCACGCGTTCCGCATAGCGGTTCATGCGATCAGAACGGAGGGGAGTCCAAATTGAACTCCTAAGCCACTTCATGGGCGATCGGAGAAGGCTATCGAGAGGAGGCAGTTAGACGACTCTACGGAGGACCTGACCAAACCCATACAATTCACATATTCATGCTCAAAACAAACAGTTGCTCAAGGCACTTTTCAAGACTTGACTTTCAAATTGTTTTCAAATCATATCATCATCAAAACTAATTCAAAAGTTACAAAGCATCAGAATTCATGTTACAAACCATTTAACAATCCATTCCAACATAAACTCATACTCAAGAATTTCACATACAAGTGAAAGACATCACATATAAGTCATTGGTGGAAATCATTAGTTTGCATTTATCAGAAAAACTTTAATGCATATTATCTCAAGTAGTAAGAAATCACCCACATAACATATATCAAACTCGAAAATCATATTGCCCGGAGGCACATTTCAAAAACTTGATTTTCATATCGTATCACATTATCATTCATGATTTCACATAATTTACATAACAAATCAAATACCATCACAATTTATCAATCACTATTATACCGCTTCACAATCATATTCAGTTTGTAACAATGCATAATTAAAGTATGCAGCACGTTGGATAAATGTAATAAATGAACAAATGTATCCAGTTGCATAAATAACAAACCCTTCGAGCATAAATTGTAGCACCCCACTCCCGACGAGACCCGAACCCGATATCCATGGTGATATCCGAGCCCGTGACCCTCGAGGGTGGCGTCTAGAACACTCGCCGAAAAATCGGTACATTACTTTCTATAACAAATGCGCGAATTCTATACTCAATTTTGGGTACTCATTCAATCCCGTCCCAAAGGATACACTCATTTTCAAAAGCCACTTAAGTCAATTTTACAAATACATAATAAACACTTTAGTACAAAAGTAAAGACGTGCAATGCGAACCGAACCGATCCCGACTTCGACCTTCACTTGAATCTGCGCCATACTCCCGTTTTGCTAACGGGTACTCTTCGATTCTGAAAATAATTGCAATGTTGGGTGAGTTTGCGAACTCGGTGAAAACCATCATCGATGGTTCACTCAAATCATGCATTACGCAAATTAAATGCAAAGACACGACACAATAATAACAATTAACGATATTATATAAGATTATACGATGAGTCATAATAGTTTGCTACGATATCTGATATCATTAGCAATATCATGGCGTGAGAACGATTCACATAACGATTATGCGATATTACATCACAATTCTGATAAATCATGGCATCGCATGATTCGATGTCGTCACACAATTTGGCGATTCGATCGACCATGTATATGATGCATATGAGACTCTTTCCGGTTATTCATGTTGTGCCCAAGTGCTCAACGATGGCAAATGGGGGCGCGTCGTGATTTCTCCCCTCGGGCTAAGCCCGGACAGTACAGTATTCGAGCTCTAGGCTCTTTTCAGTGAAATTAGCAACTTGGGGCACGTCCATTATCTGATCATGCATTTATGCATGCAGTGCAATGTTCAGTAATTCAGTATTCAGTGATTCAGTAAGTCACAGTGTATGGCTATAAAGCCCAGTGTAACAGTAATCGATTGATTCAAGAATCCAATCCAATACGGTAAACACATACAATTCAATCGTACCCCTTTTCAGTAGTCATGCAGTCATACATTGAAATTCACATTATTGAGTTCTATCTGAAGAGCATGCAATTCACCATACACATTTCAAGATTAATCTGATTCACCTTTATACATTTCGGTGGTCATACAAAGGCAATTCGATCACATACAACTCATAAGTCATGTAATTCACATTGTCAAGTAATTCACGGTGAACATTTAGACACTCAAGAATTTGAGAAACCAACTAGGTTACTCACTGTTACTTTCGAGCTATTGCACGAAGTCCCAAAGAATGTCCGTGGAACGACGATCCAACGGTGCCTCTATAACAATGCTGATGACAAGATACCCATTACTAATCACTCAATTAAACGATGCGAAGAATGCATATGTCTCTATGAAATTATGTCCATTAAGTACAATCCATCCAATAAAACAGTTTCATGCGCGACCTCGCGGCATTATTCTGACGAAAGAGGCACGCTCGCCATGGCGTGAAACACGCCACAAGGCGTCGTCTCCTCTATGCTCGCCATGACGTCTTCTTGCCTACGTCGCGACCAATACATTTAACTCAATTCAATTTTATTAAATCGCGACGAAGCCCTAACGCTTCGATGCTCGTCGCGACGTGCGAAGATCAGGTCGTCTTCTCCGATCGATTTCCGACCATTTCTCTCACTAAAAACGTCCATTAACACCCTCAACTACTCAATCAACCACAATAAAAGCCATAGATGCTATAGAAACCATCAATAACAACATTAAACACAAAAACACTTACCAATCAAGCTCAAATCTACGATTCCACCGTAAACCCTAAAATCCTTGCAATCAACGATTTCTCCACTTACAGCCTCTCAATCCTTCATCAATAACAGTAAACAAGTTAGCCTAGCATACTAGGAAGAAACCATGAGAAGAAATCGAAGGATCTCTCACCGATGGGAGGAATCGCAAGACACCGAAGAGGGAAGAAGAGAACTCGTAAATGCCTTAGCCAAAATTTCCCAAATTTCTTTCAAACCTAGCTATTTATAGACAAATGTCTCCAGCTCGGTCTAAATTTCAGTCTCTAAATTTCAATGGCTCAGCATATGTATTTCCTATCAGTCCACTCTAACTTTTCCATTGCCATCGGACAGTTCTTTCAAGATCTATCTGATCAATCGATCAGTCTCTCAATATTTTTGGTCCGGCATTATCTCCGAATTTCCTGAAATCTCCTATAAGCCACTATAAAATACCGATTACACTTAAATTATTCTAAATCAATCATTTGAACCCAATTACTCACTCAATCATATTCCAATCGATTCGATCGGTCTCTATATTACCAAAATACCCTTGCGGCGATAGAATTCGGATGTTACAATTCACCCTCCTAATTAAAATTTCGTCCTCGAAATTTCATATACAATAGATCTCGATAAGGAATTAACCCGCTCCCTTCTATTCGATTCTCACTCACATCTTTATAATTAATCGCACGACCTCACATTCGGCATTAAACACATCTATCGATCTTAACACCGCTTATTATTCCATCCATAAAACATTTTACCGATCTATTTACACATTTTGTCACTTAATTGCATTGATTCTCAATTTTCACAACATGCCTACAATACACAATCGAAACACTATCGATAATTTCACGTTTCATTATAATCACAATTTAACCATATCATTTGAGCAATTTTCACAATTCACTTCCTCTCATGCATTGCCACTTTACACATATGAGGCGACGCTTTCACACTATCACAATGTATCACTCACAACACAATCCGATGCTTAATGTAAACAAATTCCCATTTATGATATTTGTTGTATTGAGCATTTCCACCGTCGATTCGGCACTTTTCTGTGATCACATTTTGACAGCGGAGAGCCCTCCGGGTATGCACTACTGCCCACTCACATAAGGGATAGGAGAGCCCTCTGGGTATGCACTATTCCCTTTTACACTAATCGCATTCTTGGCAAGTAGGAGAGCCCTCAGGGTATACACTACAGCCCACTCACTTTAGGAATAGGAGAGCCCTCTGGGTATGCACTATTTCCTTTTTGGCCTTAGGCCCATTCACTGATATCGAGCTTAAAGCTCTGATCACTAAGCTCCAGCCACAACAGTTTAATTACCGTTTATTATTGTACTAAGCATTTATTCACATTTACACAGCCACTAGCACTTATCGACATATATCTAGCAATTCACTCGCTTATCACAGTTGGAACGCTACTTATAATTTTATACACTCAATCACAGTCACAAATGTTCACATTTACACAATCAATCACATGTATCTCATTTCACTACACTTATCATATTCAGAACATTATTCACAGTTTCAGCACATTTATCTCACCGCTATACTCACTCACACTTGCACAATCACTAACACATATATTTATATATCACTTTACTCGCTTGTCACAATCAGAGCACTTACTCACAATTATATACACTGATTTTCAATCACAAGTATTCACATTTATATATACAACACACTTGGTGCAATCACTAACACTTATCACATTTAACTTATTCACTTCACATTTATATCACTCACTTTTATACTTTCGAAACACAACACAAACATATACAACTCTATTTTCTTTTCACATCTGCAGCTAACATTCCCTCGATATTCGAAATTCTCTTACACAATCGAGTCATCTCATCAACATAATGTACACATTTTCAAGAATATATGGTATCTCTTACACTTGAGTCTTATTTAGGTGAGGACTCCAAAATTAACTTTCACTTCATTTCAAAGTGTATCTCTTCAATGGTCACTCTCAAGTCAAATTATCGGATCAAACCTTATCACTCATTAACACTGTTCATAAAATCTTGTCAATCAACTATCTCTCCTCACTATCGATCAGTCACTCTTATTCCAATAGGAGTAGTTCATACCATGCCTTACAAGATTATAACATTCCTTATGATGAGGCTCTACAGAGCATTTAAATAATGTCATTTACTTTAATATCTTGAATGCATCGCTATAATCATCACATCATATCTGAATATACACTTACATCAGTTTACCCATTAGTAGCCTATACTACTAAGGACACTTTAATCTCATTTAATTCTCGATAACCTTTCTCTTTTTGGTACCAGCTCTCGATCATTAATAGTCTCACTTCTTTCTCAATTGATCACTACAAACATTCTCGTGCCTTGCCCTAACTCATCTCGAGCTTGGGGCCACAGGAATAATAATCGGGGCTTATTTAATAGGCCACCTAATTTCCTTGTATAACATATTCACGCATATTATTCACTTATGCCCAATCATTTCACCCATAAGGGTGATCCCACTATCAAATGTACACTTCGAGTGGAAATCAAATCTGAGCTCAACAACTTTCCTTTTTGCACCGACTGCATGCGAGAGGATCGAATACAATCTATATTCATTTCCAATTGATCACTATAAACACTTTCATTCTATAAGAATCGAACTGGCAATTATCCACTAACTGATTAATTTATTCTCACGCCATTTCACAAATAAGACACTTACGCTCCATATTTCCACTTGTCATGGGGCTCCATGATTAGGTGTGTATTCACTTAGACAAATCAGCTGAACCCTATTCACTCTTTCACCTGCTATTATCAGTATTTTACACTTTAATCTTTTCATAATTGTCTCATACTCATGAACTTTTCACACTCAACTCAATATCATCACTGTATACAGTCATTCTTGATTTCTTACTAAGATAATTGATTCTCAGTCATAAATCATGATTTATAACTCTCATCACGGTAATCAATCCCAATTGCAACTTCTCTATAACATAGAACACTTTATTTTTCATCCACAATATACACTTGAACTCTTTTCATTTTCATCATATTTCTATTCTCATTTTCTCTCTCAATCCATAACTATCACTTTATTTCTATTTCACATTCCAAAAGTATACTCAGAGAACTCTCATAGTGCATTTCATACTATAACCACGATACCAAGACACAAATCTTCACTTATCAAATCAAACCATATACTCTTTTCGGTTTCATGATGTACACAACTTCCTTTATCACATTCTCACATTATCATTTTCCTCACTATCTCTAATAGCTTAAACGATCGATACATGCTCATGCATGTGACTCATATGCTAGACTAGGGATCGATTGTCCTTTATGCTCTATGACGCGACTTAGATGCATGCACTGACACATTTTTCTCGAACGCCCATGTAAGATTGTATACGGCTCGATACCATAAATGTAGCACCCACTCCCGACGAGACCAACCCGATATCCATGGTGATATCCGAGCCCGTGACCCGCGAGGGTGGCGTCTTAGAACACTCGCCGTAAAATCGGTACATTACTTTCTATAACAAATGCGCAGAATTCTATACTCAATTTTGGGTACTCATTCAATCCGTCCCAAAGGATACACTCATTTTCAAAAGCCACTTAAGTCAATTTTACAAATACATAATAAACACTTTAGTACAAAAGTAAAGGCGTGCAATGCGTATACGAACCGATCCCGACTTCGACCTTCACTAATCTCTGCGCCATACTCCCGTTTTGCTAACGGGTACTCTTCGATTCTGAAAAATAATTGCAATGTTGGGTGAGTTTGCGAACTCGGTGAGAAACCATCATCGATGGTTCACTCAAATCATGCATTACGCAAATTAAATGCACACGACGACACATAATAACAATTAACGGTATTATATAACGGTGTACGATGATACATAATAGTTTGCTACGATTATACTGATATCATTAGCAATAATACATGGCGTAGAGCAGTTCACATAACGATTATACGATATTACATCACAATTCTGATAAATCATGGCATCGCATGATTCGAATCGTCACACAATTTGGCGATTCGATCGGTCATGTATATGATGCATATGAGACTCTTTCCGGTTATTCAGTGTTGTGCCCAAGTGCTCATCGATGCAGATGGGGGCGCGTCGAGATTTTCTCCTCGGGCTAAGCCCGACAAGATGCGATATCGAGCTCTAGGCTCTTTTCAATGAAATTAGCAACTTGGGGCACGTCCATTATCTGATCATGCATTTATGCATGCGAAGGCAATATTCAAGATATTTGAGATTGATGATTGATGAAGTCACGATGTATGGCTATAAAGCCCGAAGGTAACAATGTCGATAATTGATAATCCAATCCAATACGGTAAACACATACAATTCAATCGCACTTTTCAAGAGTCATGCGGTCATACATTGAAATTCACATTATTGAGTTCTATCTGATGAAGAGCATGCAATTCACCATACACATTTCAAGACTAATACGATTCACCTTTATACATTTCGGTGGTCATACGATGCAATTCGATCACATACAACTCGAGAGTCATGTAATTCACATTGTCAAGTAATTCACGGTGAACATTTAGACACTCGAGAATTTGAGAAACCAACTAGGTTACTCACATTACTTCCGAGCTATTGCAAGTCCCAAAGAATGTCCGTGGAACGACGATCCAATCGGTGCCTCTATATGATCGATGACAATGCAGTCCATTACTAATCGCTCAATTAAACGATGACAAGAATGCATATGTCTCTATGAAATTATGTCCATTAAGTACAATCGATCCAATAAAGCAGGTTCCTCCATGACCTCGCGGCATTCGCCGCGACGAAGAGGCACGCCGCCATGGCGTGAAACACGCCGTCATGGCGTCGTCTCCCTTATGCTCGCCATGACGTCTTCTTGCCTACGTCGCGACCAATACATTTAACTCAATTCAATTTTATTCGTCATGACGAAGCCCTAACGCCGATGCTCGTCGCGACGTCACGAAGATCGGTCGTCTTCTCCGATCGATTTCGACCATTTCTCTCACTAAAACGTCCATTAACACCTCAACTACTCAATCAACCACAATAAAAGCCATAGATGCTATAGAAACCATCAATAACAACATTAAACACAAAACACTTACCAATCAAGCTCAAATCTACGATTCCACCGTAAACCCTAAAATCCTTGCAATCAACGATTTCTCCACTTCTGACCTCTCAATCCTTCATCAATAACGATAAACAAGTTAGCCTAGCATACTAAGAAGAAACCATGAGAAGAAATCAAGGATCTCTCAGCGATGGGAGGAATCGCAAGACACCAAAGAGGAAGAAGAGAACTCGTAAATGCCTTAGCCAAAATTTCCCAAATTTCTTTCAAACCTAGCTATTTATAGACAAATGTCTCGGCTCGGTCCAAATTTCAGTCTCTAAATTTCAATGGCTCAAGATATGTATTTCCTATCAGTCCACTCTAACTTTTCCATTGCCATCGGACGATTCTTTCGATCTTATCTGATCAATCAATCACCGTCTCTCAATATTTTTGGTCCGGCATTATCTCCTAATTTCCGAAATCTCCTATAAGCCACTATAAAATACCAGTTACACTTAAATTATTCTAAATCAAACATTTGAACCCAATTACTCACTCAATCATATTCCAGTCAGTTCAGTCAGTCTCTATATTACCAAGATACCCTTGTTGACAGTAACGGGATGTTACATAAATAATTCGTAAAGATTTACCAATTTATCAAAATCACTTGAAACAATAAATCCAATCTTTGAAACAATTTTTTTTTCATTCCTCCTCTTGATTTCTTAAATAAGAAAACACGATTTCTTTACATAACTCAAACATAAATACCCTTTTTAAATCCATCAAACATACTGAAATCAAGCACTTTTGCCATTTCTTAAATCATTTCAAAATAATGAAGTTAATTCTTTTCTCAATTCTATCAAATCGTTCAAAATCAAAGAGTGTAACCAATTTAAAACATTTTATTTTAATTGTCCGGAATATTCGTAGCAATTTCTTAAACCCATTTTCCAAATCATGTCAAAAGAAATTGGAAATCAATTTCAAGAGTACTAGGAGATCAAAACTTTTTCAACCTTTACATACACAATTTCATTTTCAAGCTTTTACGTAAACAACTTCGAAAATCATAATGTTTCAAACACTTTTATAAATCTTTACGGATATGATAAACTTTCCAAACACTTTTTATAACCAATTTACGCACTATAAAAATTTCAACAACTTTTATAAACAATTGCGAAAAGCATAAACTTTTCTCCTTGTTTTTCCCGAAAATCAACAATAAACATTCAAAACATTTCTCTTTTGAATTTTTTTTCAAAATCAAATAGACAATCATTCAATTGCATCTACATATTTACAACAATACCTTTAAAATATCCGAAACAATACTTTTCAAACACTTTCACTTTCAGAAATATTCAAGAACACTTACAGAACTTATACATTTGAAAATAAATATGGTACCCACCTTAAATCCTTAAGCTTTGCAATAGGTTAACATGTCCGTTCCTCGATCTCCAACTTGCCTTAAATGACCTAATCAAAACATATCAATTCTAATTACCATTCCTTTTCACTTCACTCATGAAGAAACCTCTCAAACCTACCTCAACTTCCAAAGACCTCATGTAATCAAAGCATAACACAATGCTGGAAAATTTGTTTCATAAATGTAAAACTTGAACAAAACCCATATAACCTTACTTATAACTTTTCCTACACCGAACAACCATACTTCACTCCAACCTCGTCAAACTTGTTGAAAATTCCTCCTACACAAATCTGATTTTTTCTGTTACTTTCATAACCCATCTTCTCTCTTTTCCATCCTTCCTAATCACTCTTCAAACCATCTTGATAAACACATTAAAGACATCAATGCTGGAATTTCAACAAAACAAGGAAATTATGAGATTTCTTTCATACAACCTTAGCCATACTTTATCTAAGCTATTAGCATCACTACTTATCTAATTAGCCAACAATTTTGAAAATCTCTAACCTATATGAAACCCAAACAAAATCATATTTTACTTAAATTCCATCACTCTTCTTTTCTTATTCTTTCATATCTTACTCTTTAAATCACCATGTTTAAGCAAGAAAGGAAAAACCCCAACAAGAGAACCAAGAAAATTCGAAATCACTAACCCACAAAATCAGATTTTCTTCTCTTCCATGAAAACTTAAACCCTTTTAAATCTCAACTCAAGAACTCTTCTAATCACCATGAATAAGTAAGAAAAGAGACACCCAAGTAATAATAACCAAGAATTTCGAAACCCTAACCTTAGGTGAAACCCACGACATCTTCTTCTTCCCCTTTGTTCTTCTTCCTCCTCTTTGCTCTTGGAACCCACGAAAATCCCTAAAAAAAAACGACTTGCTCATCCTTCTTCTTCTTCTTCCCATGGCCGACCATCCTCTTCTTCTTCTCTTCATCGTTTTTTCCTCTCTCTTCTTTTCTCTTCATTTTCTTTCTTATTCCTTTCCTCTCTACGTGAATTCCAGAAGCTTCAAAAATGACAGCTAGTGTTTCATGCCAGCTCATTAAAAAGGGAGGAAAAGACTATAATGCCCCTCATTTAAGCAATCTTCCACCATTGCCCCTGCACAGGATTTGAAAAACTGATACATTGCGACCTGAATTCGAGTAACTAAACGAAATAATTTGGACAAACTTTCTTCTTAAAAATTGTTCCTCTCGATCTTACGAATCCAACGCCACTGACGGCGCTCAATTCGGATCTAAAACGAAGAAGTTATGGCCGAATTACTAATTGACCTGCACAAAATCCGAAACTGAACTTTAACATAACTTCAGTCCAGAATTTGACAATCTTAGGGATGAAATTAAATTTCGATCCCTTCATAATAGTTGTAGCCCTATGTCTTAACTTTATTTTCCCTTAAGAATCAACTCAATCGGAGTTGTATAACTCCCGAAAATCGCAAAGTACTGAACCATGTTCAGAAAATTATCTAACTTATAACCTATAACCCATCTCTTACTTTGGTTCAATTAATCTCTTTCCATTTAATCTCCTAAAAATCATAATTCTTCATAAAAATGAACGCAATTGTCTTAGAAATCCAACGCTTCAAGAATTAAATCAATCGGATGTCGGACGAAAGATTTATAACAAAAGATTGCAAAAGGGTCGGAGTTCAAGCAAAAGTTACAAAACCTTAAATACCCCCTTATAACTGAATTTTTTCAAAAATCATATCTCTTAATTCCGAACTCAAAATTTGACAAATTTGTTGTCAATAAAAAGATCAAAGGAAGCTCTACAACTTCTCTGAAGAATAGAAAAATCCAATTGGCTTCGAAGGAAGTCAAATTTCTACTCGAAGATTCTGTCTTCATCAGCTTTTCCTAAACAACTTCCCAATTTCGGACGATCATAACTCCTAGCTCCGATATCGAAAAATTGCAAACTTTATATCAATGGAAAGATAAAAACATCATCTAAAATTTTCATGAAGATCACTTACTCCAATTCAAGCTAAATCTATACGACGAGTGGCCTCGAAGCATAAAACACATAAATCTATATTTAATAGCATTTTCAAAACAAAGAATATCTTCCGAAATTCATATCACTCAATCCCGACATCGAAAAATAGTAAACTTTATGTCCACAAAAAGCTCCCGACATAATCTACAAGTTTCATGTAGATCATTTTATCAAATTTTGCCTAAATCAAAAGTCAACCCTTAAAGGCCAAAAGTCAAACTTTTTACAATTGTTCATATTTTCACACTTTCTTTCTTTATTTCTTGATTTTCAACTTAATTTCAATTAACTCATCCACTTGTGAATATTTCTTATTTGCACTCAGAAATCGGGGTCCAACACGATGTGTTTACGGTAAACTTCAGTTTCCGTTGTGTTTACGATAAACTTCGGTTTATTCGTTGTGTTTGTGAAGCTCGCGAGCCAAATGTGTGCATCCCATCATTTATTTGTGTTTATGATGCATAATATGTGTTTGATTGCTTTAAACTTTCATGTTATGCTTATGTGATGATTTTGGTTTATTTGAGCTTTATATGATAAATTGCTATTGTTTCGGATTGTTAAATTGTGTGTTGTGTGGCTCATCACATGACGGCTATAAACATGTTAGCCGCTGAGCCGTGTTAACTCACCCCATTCTCCCTCCTCAGGTGCGAATTCTAGTTGATCACGGAACCTTGCAAGGCATCGGGCATTACTCCAAGAATACTAGAAACTTTTGTATTAAGTTAGTAACTAGCTTTTGGAATAGCTTTATAAGCATATCAAGCATTGAGCGTCTCATATTCTGTATTTTGTACTTGATTTTGATGAATATGATTATATGTAACTAAAGCTGTGGATGAATTCTTGTATGGTTGGTAGATGTGAATGAGAGCTCTAGTACTCTCCATATTGTGAAAATGTTGATTTCCAATCTGTGTATGGCCTTGAAATAGTGTGTGTATGAGTATTTTTATTTTGAGTTGTTGCTGGGTTTTTAACTTTGGGAGAGGTCGCTGGAAAATTTCTATGAGTTATGTGCTATTGAAGGTCTGAAATTCTGGGTTGATATGGATTGTATGGGATCATTTAGATCTCTTGAGAATGGTAGGCGAGCTGTAGGACTCTCCTAGGATGATTTATGAGTCATTTATGATGAGTTAAATTGGTAGGTATGAGTTGTTGGATTTAAATGCAGGTGCTGTCCAAGTGGCAAATTGGTAGCAGAAGTTTTGAGTCCACTTTTGACCCATATAGAGTTGGAATATAGGTCAGTGGTCTTCATGAAAGTTGTAGATAATTCTTTTACCTTTCCATAGACACTAAGTTTGCTAAATTTGGAGTTATGGGTCAAAAGTTATGGAGGTCACAAGTCCTGGTACTGGTTGTTGAGAGCTAGCCGACCTGTCTTAGTGGGAATTTTTGATTCCCTTAGTCCGAGCTTGCTTGTGAACCCTTCATGAAAAATATAGATTTTTCTCCTAGCTTTCCAACGCTTCCGACCGCGTCTAATTTGGAGCTCAGAGTCAAAGTTATGAGGTTAGAAGTCGGATAGGTCGGGTCAGAAAGCGGGTCGCCAGTGCTCATGGCGGCGCCGGCGCCAAGACGCCCATGTCGGGCGGCGCCCAGCGCTCACCATGCCGGGCGAGAGCCAGCACGCGCCATGCCGGGGCGGCGCCAACAGCCCGGCATCTTAGACTCTTGCAGCCTTGGGTCGGTTTACGCCGACCAGCCCTCTCCCTTCTTTTAGCCATAACTTTTTGCACAGACCTCCGATTGAGCTGATTTTCGAAGAGGTGGATTCCTAAGAAAATTTTCTATCTTTCTACACCTGATTTATCACTATTTATTTTAAATTGAAAAAGGTGGTTTGAAACAAAGTGTGGAGGTCGGCTGATTCTTTCTGAATATACTTCACTAATTTTTAAATATCTGGAGTTATAGGGCTCAGATTGAGGCGATTCTTGTTTTAAATGAAACTAGAGTTATAAATCTACAAGTTTTATGAAGGATCCGATCAATAATTCAGCCTCCAAAGTTTTCAAATTTTGACATGAAGTCGGTAGAGGGACTGTTTTCACTGTTTTCCTTAAGATAGTATTTTTGCCATAACTTTTTCATTTCTAATCCGAATTGAACGATTTCAGTGGCGTTAAATCCCAAATTTTCTATTTAAATTCCTCTACTTGTGGTCTGTATGCGTTCGGTTTTGGGTCTTCCGTGCTTATATGGGTCCGAATGTTGGGCCTCGGAGACGGGGTCCAACATTGTTTGGTATCAGAGCTTAGGTTTCACTCCTAGGTTTTTGTTGTGATATATGATTAAATGTTTGCATTATGAACTGATGATTTGTATTAAGTGGCATGCATCTCATGCATACATATAGGAACTAAGATTAAAAAGAAATGTAGCTAATCAGTAAATGTTTTCATTGAAGGAGTAAAATGCCACCTTGTAGGACACGAGGAGTTATGCAAGGTTCTATTGCACCTGACTCTCCACTGAGAGAGGAGAGCACAGATGAGTCCGTGGCCCCAAGAATGGCTGATGTTCCTCTAGGGCAAAGCGAGGAGCCCTCAGACCTCGAGACTCAGCGATCGCCTAGCCGATCCCGAGCTAGTACTGCTTTAGATCAAGAGACTGCTCGAGCATTTACCCAAGCATTTTTTCAGCTATAGGTCAAATGGCACAGCTTACAGTTCGGCACCACTAAGAAGGGAGACAGTTTGTGAAGAGAAAGGGAAGAGAGCGATTCAAGAGGGAGGTGGTACTCCAATTCCCAAGAGAAGTGTCGAACCTTCCTGTGCACTGAGGAGAGGAGTGCGGTGGGGCCGGCCTAGACCGACGAGGACTCTACCGCCTCTCACCAAGCTTCATTAGTGGATGGTAGTAGGAGAGGAAATGGGAAGAGGCACCTTTTCTAAGTGTGAGCATTGTGGGCATTTCCATAGAGGAGAATGTCGTGGTTGACAGGAGCATGCTTCAATTGTGGGCGAAGGGACATTTGCCAAAGAGTGTCCTAAGCCGGATCAAGAGAGGGATCTCGGATACAAGCTTCTAGGAGGAAAGAGCCAGTGGGACAGAAGGCTGTGACTGAAGTAGGTAGCTCTGGTGTACCTAAGAGAGCTTATCCTCCAGACAGATCTAGGGGACAAGCACCAGCTAGAGTGTTTGCTATGACTCGAGAGGAGGCAGAGACCGCTCCAGAAGTGGTAACGGGTATGATTAAACTGTTTGATGTTGATGTGCTTGCTTGGTTTGATCTGGGTTTTACCCACTCTTGGGTGTCGTCGAGTAGAACTGTATGTGGTAGAGTCTTGAGCCCATTGGATACTCCACTGATGGTGAGTACTTCAATCGGCCAGTTTATTGTTATCAGTCAAGTGTATAGAGAGTGTGAGATAGTGATTGGTGATAGAATTAGTGAAAAAGGGATGATACTCTTTCATGATATGAGAAAAAGAACATTGCCGATAATTAGAAAGGAGAAATAGTGTATGGGTAAACAGAACAGATTATGATCCAATGCAAATGTATTGGAAGTGAATTATGGAACATGACAGTAATATTGTACTGTGGTGATATGTTTTTGAAAGTGATATAGATATGAATGTATTGCCATGGATCGTTTGAGAAATATAGGGATATACGTATACCTGATGAGATCAAAGTGTACAAGTAGAGTGCAATGGAAACATACCCTTGTTATGATCTTTAGACAAAAAAATGGAACCAAGTGATTGTTTGGGTATACGACAAGAGTTATAATCTCTGAAGAGGATACTAGTGGAATTGAGGTCGAAATGTCATAATGATTATGCATTGATAATTTGAATTGATTGAGGATATACATGCGGATGATGAAACAAATGATAATTGGACAATGAGATAGAAGTGAAGAAATAGAAAGGGAAATGAAATAGCCATAAATGACTTTACATGAGATAAGCGAAATGATATGTAGTATGGGGAAATTAAAGGTGCGTATAAGATGGGATCTTATGCATGAATGAGATGTGGAAAGGATGAAAAAAATCGAATGAGAAGAGTAGATGCACTCAGTATGGTAATGGACTCATTATGAAATGAAATAGTATAAAAAAAGGGTGAATTCTGGAAAAACTGAAATGCAGTGGGTGTTAATATGGTTGATAAAGAGAGAAATGTTGTCTAAGGTCAATGAAAGAACTAATCAAAAGGGAATAGATAATGATTCAAAGGTGAGTATGGGAGTCCTATCCTTAGCAGAGACGTAAGCAAGAGGAGTAGAATATGATATTGAAAATGTATGTATGTATTATTTTTTTTTATGTAAAGGATCCAACTATGCGAGTGGACTCCTAAATTGAAGAGACACTAATTGCCAATATGAGGAGTATTTAGATTAACGTTGTGTTCTAGGTAAAAATGTTTAGGAAATGTAAATTTTATCCGATAAAGGTGTGACAAGCACCAGAAGCTAAGATTGTAAATAGACTAGAGTGTGCGAAGAAACGAGTATAATGCAAAGACATTAGAATACGCCAATGCGAAAATGAGAAAATTTAAAGAATGGAGAGAATCAGTCAAGAAAAGTAAGACAAATGGGGAAATTGAAAATAACAAGAGGTAATATTTCCTCATTGAGAAATCAGCTATTTGAGGAATTACTAAAACCAATTGTGGACTCATGGAGTTTTGACAATATTTGTTCAAGTTAATAAATTCCCCGACAATACTATGGTATTGAAGATTAAAATGATCTAAGCGAAGTTGATGATATGTTAAGTGTATTGGAAGAGTTGAGGAAAATAGTGCGAGTACGAAAATTTTTTTTGAGTAAATCGTGTGAGGGACAAGGTAAAGAAATTGTTGAGGAATTATAACACGAAATTAATTATATAAATCTGGATTTGGAAATTGGTAGTATCGATGATGTTTGCATAAGAGATAAGGATAAGGATCAACACAGTAAAATGAAGTGAATTCATGTGTATGGAGACAATTGAAACCTCATAGGTTAATTGTTAATACATGAATTGAAACTTGTTATGTACAGAAATATTTTGACTGTGTGTAAGATATACAGAACATGAAATTTAAGGTATTCCTTAAGTTGAAGGAAATTGAATACGAGACTGAGACAATGGATAGAGTTATTGGAAGGAAGATTATTTTGTACAAATGAGTACAAAAAAAAAGGTAAAAACTAGTGTTGAAATCAGATGCATCGAATAAAGAATTCAATAGCAGTGAAGTATGAATTCATATATAGAGGTTATCAGATCAAGTGCAATAAAGAGTGCTGATTGGAGTCGAATTCAAGGCAAAATGAAGTGCCATTAGTTACAGCAAAATGTAAGATCAGTTTCACACGGACAAAGCTCAATTCGAGGATTCAGAAATTGTGAACCTTACGAAGTCAAACGAATGGAATTTTAAGTTCAAGTAGGGAAAATGATATGGGTGATTGTAGATAGGCTGATGAAGTCAGCACACTCCTTGCCAATTCGACAGACTGATGGACAGTCGGAGAGGACGATACAGAATTTGGAGGCTATGTTGAGAGCTTGTGCTTTGGATTTCAAAGGTTCGTGGGATGATCACTTACCTTTGATTGAGTTTGCTTACAACAATTCCTATCACTCGGGAATTCAGATGGCATCTTATGAGGCTTTGTATGGTAGGAGATGTAAGACTCCTTTATGTTGGGATGAGGAAGGTGAGAGGAAGCTTGTAGGACCTGAGTTAGTGCAAGTTACAGTAGATAAAGTGAAGTTAATGTAGCAGAGGCTTGAAGCAGCTCAAGATAGGATGAAGAGCTACATAGATGTCCATAGGAAAAAAAGATGGAGTTTGAAGTGGGTGAGAAGGTATTCCTTAGAGCTTATCCATGGAAGGGTGTTTGGAGGTTTGGTAAGAAGGGCAAACTTAGCCCGAGGTATATAGGTCCCTATGAGATCATTGAGAGGATCGGGCCTTTGGCTTATAAGTTAGATTTGCCATTGGAGTTGTCTAAGATTCACAATGTGTTTCATGTGCCGATGCTAAGGAGGTACAGACCGGATCCTTCGCATATAGTTCGACCTTCAAAGGTTCAGTTAAGAGAGGATTTGTCTTATGAGAAGCAACCTGTGGAGATCTTAGATTCAAAGGAAAAAGTGTTAAGGAACAAGAGTGTGAAGCTGGTTAAGGTCTTGTAGAAAAACCATTCGACCGAGGAAGCGACTTGGAAACCTTTGGAAGCCATGAGGGAGAAGTATCCCTATCTCTTCATGGATTCAGGTAAGGATTTCGAGGACGAAATTCTTTTAGGAGGGGAGAATTGTTGGGCCCAAAATTTTTATTTTCTTTTATTATTTATGGATTTATTTAATTATCTGCTTACTTTAATTATTTTATTTTTGCCTTAATTGATTTAATTATGTGTTTATATAGATTTTTTTATTGAGTCTTGGAATTAGCATGTGTGATTGGGAATTAAAATGAAGGCTTGGACCTAATATTGGAAAGTATGGGCTTTAGGAATGAAGAAGGAGGATTAGAAATAAATGGATGATGTGTAGTGGGCTTGTAGAAGGAGGAGAGCCCAAAAGCCTTGTAGGTTATAAGAAGGAGACTCAAAACTATGTAGTTTTGAGAGAGGGTTTAAGTTGAGAATTATATGGGTTAAATAAATTAAAGAGGAGAAGAAGAGTAGAAGTAAGTGTCGTGAGCCAAAGGAAAAGAAGAGAAGAAAACGTGAACAAGAGGAAGAAGAGGGTTTCGCCAAGAGAGGAAGGAGACCCGTAGGAGGCTTGAAGGAGGAAGAAAGAAGAGGAAATAAGAGAAAGCTACTTGTAGAAGGTAAGATCTATCCTTGCTTGTGTTAGGTTCAAGTATGGGAAGAAATAGAAGTTAGGGTTTGTGTAGAGATTTGAGAAAGATGAAGAGAAGGGTAAGATCTATGGATTTTGGGATTTCTAAGCTAAGGTTATGGTTATTCTAGCATAAATGGCTTATGGGTAGGTTAGGTTTAAGGTAGACTATTATTTTGCTTGATTTTATGAATGCTATGCTTTCCTTTAGAATGTATGTATTGAATAGAGTATGATTGCATTGAAGGAAATCAAGAGAACCCCACTCAAGACAAGGAGGAAGGGCAATCTTGACTTGGATCTGAAGCGATAGGTGGGTAACATTTTTATAGTTGTTGTGTAATGGGCAAATACCCTATGTGTGCTATCTTTGATGATTATGTGCATATTGAATGTGTATTTCCTTTGATTTGAATGTAAAGTGTGAAACTATGATGATTCGAAAGTATGAAAAAAGCATAAAATGCTATTTTGTGTTTGAACATGTGAGCATAAATTGGTTGCGATTGGGCAGAGAGAGCCTATATCGATGAACACGCACGTGGACCCCTAGCCTTCTCCGGCTGCCGCTTGTGGCCTACGAGATCCGAAAGTGGACTCGATGTGTTTACGGTAAACTTCGGTTTCCGTTGTGTTTACGATAAACTTCGATTTATTCGTTATGTTTGTGAAGCTCGCGAGTCAAATGTGTGCATCCCATCATTTATTTGTGTTTATGATGCATAATATGTGTTTGATTGCTTTAAACTTTCATGTTATGCTTATGTGATGATTTTGGGTTATTTGAGCTTTATATGATAAATTGCTATTGTTTCGGATTGTTAAATTGTGTGTTGTGCGGCTCATCACATGACGGCTATAAACATGTTAGCCACTGAGCCGTGTTAGCTCACCCCATTCTCCCTCCTCAGGTGCGAATTCTAGTTGATCGCGGAACCTTGCAAGGCATCGGGCATTACTCCAAGAATACTAGAAACTTTTGTATTAAGTTAGTAACTAGCTTTTGGAATAGCATTATAAGCATATCAAACATTGAGCGTCTCATATTCTGTATTTTGTACTTGATTTTGATGAATATGATTATATTTAACTAAAGCTGTGGATGAATTCTTGTATGGTTGGTAGATGTGAATGAGAGCTCTAGTACTCTCCATATTGTGAAAATGTTGATTTCCAATCTGTGTATGGCCTTGAAATAGTGTGTGTATGAGTATTTTTATTTTGAGTTGTTGCTGGGTTTTTAACTTTGGGAGAGGTCGCTGGAAAATTTCTATGAGTTATGTGCTGTTGAAGGTCTGAAATTCTGGGTTGATATGGATTGTATGGGATCATTTAGATCTCTTGAGAATGGTAGGCGAGCTGTAGGACTCTCCCAGGATGATTTATGAGTCATTTATGATGAGTTAAATTGGTAGGTATGAGTTATTGGATTTAAATGCAGGTGCTGTCCAAGTGACAAATTGATAGCAGAAGCTTTGAGTCCACTTTTGACCCATATAGAGTTGGAATATAGGTCGGTGGTCTTCATGAAAGTTGTAGATAATTTTTTTACCTTTCCATAGACACTAAGTTTGCTAAATTTGGAGTTACGGGTCAAAAGTTATGGAGGTCATGAAGTCCTGAGTCTTGGTTGTGGAGAGCTAGCCGACCTGTCTTAGTGGGAATTTTGATTCCCTTAGTCCGAGCTTGCTTGTGAACCCTTCATGAAAAATATAGACTTTTCTCCTAGCTTTTCAACGCTTCCGACGTCCTAATTTGAAGCTCTGAGTCAAACGTTATGAGGTTTAGAAGTCGGATAGGTCGGTCAGAGCGGGTCGCCCAGCGCCATGGCGAAGCGAGCGTCGCAAGCGCCCATGCCAGGCGCGCCAGTGCTCACCCATGCAGGGCGAGAGCGTCAGCGCCCATGCAGGGCGGCGCCAACAGCCCGGCATGCCGGGCTCTTGCAGCCTTGGGGTCGGTTTCTGGCCGACCGACCCCTCTCCCTTCTTTTAGCCATAACTTTTTGCGCAGACCTCCGATTGAGCTGATTTTCAAAGCGGTGGATTCCTAAGAAAATTTTCTATCTTTCTATACCTGATTTATCACTATTTATTTTAAATTGAAAAAGGTGGTTTGAAACAAAGTGTGGAGGTCGGCTGATTCTTTCTGAATATACTTCACTAATTTTTAAATATCTGGCGCTATAGGGCTCGGATTGAGGCAATTCTTGTTTTAAATGAAACTAGAGTTATAAACCTACAAGTTTTATGAAGGATCCGATCAATAATTCAGCCTCTAAAGTTTTCAAATTTTTACATGAAGTCGGTAGAGGGACTGTTTTCACTGTTTTCCTTAAGATAGTATTTTTGCCATAACTTTTTCATTTCTAATCCGAATTGAACGATTTCAGTGGCGTTAGAATCATGAGATCATGAGGAACAATTTTATTAAAAATTAAATTCCAAATTTTCTATTTAAATTCCTCTACTTGTGGTCAGTATGTGTTCGGTTTTGGGTCTTCTGTGCTTATATGGGTCCGAATGTTGGGCCTCGGAGACGGGGTCCAACATTGTTTGGTATCAGAGATTAGGTTTCACTCCTAGGCTTTTGTTGTGATATATGATTAAATGTTTGCATTATGAACTGATGATTTGTATTAAGTGACATGCATCTCATGCATACATATAGGAACTAAGATTAAAAAGAAATGTAGCTAATCAGTAAATGTTTTCATTGAAGGAGTAAGATGCCACCTCGTAGGACACGAGGAGTTATGCAAGGTTCTATTGCACCTGACTCTCCACTGAGAGAGGAGAGCACGGATGAGTCGGTGGCTCTGAGAATGGCTGATGTTCCTCTAGGGCAAAGCGAGAGCCCTCAGACCTCGGACTCAGCAGCCCCTAGCCGATCTGAGCTAGTGCACCTTTAGATCAAGATCGTTCGAGCATTTACCCAAGCATTTGTTCAGGCTATGGGTCAAATGGCACAGGCTTCTGGTTCGGCACCAGCTAAGAAGGGGAGACAGTTTGACAGAAAGAGAAAGGGAAGAGAGCAGTTTAAGAGGGGAGGTGGTACTCCAATTCCCAAGAGAAGTGTCAGAACCTTCCCTGTGTAGCCTAAGGAGAGGAGTGCCGGTGGGAGCCGGCCTAGACCGACGAGGACTCCTACCATCTCTCACCAAGCTTCATTGGTGGACGGTAGTAGGAGAGGAAATGGGAAGAGGGCACCTTTTTCTAAGTGTGAGCATTGTGGGCATTTCCATAGAGGAGAATGTAAATGAGTTGATAGGAGCATGTTTCAATTGTGGGCGAAGGACATTTTGCCAAAGAGTGTCCTAAGCCAAACCGAAGAGGGATCTCGGATACAAGCTTCAGGAGGACAGAGCCGATGGGATGGAAGTCAGGATCAAGTAGGTAGCTCGTGTACCTAAGAGCTTATCCTCCGACAGATCTAGGGGCAAGCACCGGTAGAGTGTTTGCTATGACTCGAGGAGGCGAGACCGCTCCAGAAGTGGTAACGGGTATGATTAAACTGTTTGATGTTGATGTGCTTGCTTGGTTTGATCTGGGTTTTACCCACTCTTGGGTGTCGTCGAGTAGAGTTGTATGTGGTAGAGTCTTGAGCCCATTGGATACTCCACTGATGGTGAGTACTTCAATCGGCCAGTTTATTGTTATCAGTCAAGTGTATAGAGAGTGTGAGATAGTGATTGGTGATAGAATTAGTGAAAAAGGGATGATACTCTTTCATGATATGAGAAAAAGAACGTTGCCGATAATTAGAAAGGAGAAATAGTGTATGGGTAAACAGAACAGATTATGATCCAATGCAAATGTATTGGAAGTGAATTATGGAACATGACAGTAATATTGTACTGTGGTGATATGTTTTCGAAAGTGATATAGATATGAATGTATTGCCATGGATCGTTTGAGAAATATAGGGATATACGTATACCTGATGAGATCAAAGTGTACAAGTAGAGTGCAATGGAAACATACCCTTGTTATGATCTTTAGACAAAAAAAAATGGAACCGAAGTGATTGTTTGGGTAATACGACAAGAGTTATAATCTACAGTAAGAGGATACTAGTGGAATTGAGGTCAGAATGTCATAATGATTATGCATTGATAATTTCGAATTGATTGAGGATATACATGCGGATGATGAAACAAATGATAATTGGACAATGAGATAGAAGTGAAGAAATAGAGAAAGGGAAATGAAATAGCCATAAATGACTTTACATGAGATAACTGAAATGATATGTAGTATGGGGAAATTAAAGGTGCGTATAAGATAGGATCTTATGCATGAATGAGATGTGGAAAAGGATGAAAAAAAAATTGAATGAGAAGAGTAGATGCACTCAGTATGGTAATGGACTCATTATGAAATGAAATAGTATAAAAAAAGGGTGAATTCTGGAAAAACTGAAATGCAGTGGGTGTTAATATGGTTGATAAAGGAGAAATGTTGTCTAAGGTCAATGAAAGAACTAATCAAAAGGGAATAGATAATGATTCAAAGGTGAGTATGGGAGTCCTATCCTTAGCAGAGACGTAAGCAAGAGGAGTAGAATATGATATTGAAAATGTATGTATGTATTATTTTTTTTATGTAAAGGATCCAACTATGCGAGTGGACTCCTAAATTGAAGAGACACTAATTACCAATATGAGGAGTATTTAGGTTCACGTTGTGTTCTAGGTAAAAATGTTCAGGAAATGTAAATTTTATCCGATAAAGGTGTGACAAGCACCAGAAGCTAAGATTGCAAATAGACTAGAGTGTGCGAAGAAACGAGTATAATGCAAAGACATTAGAATACGCCAATGCGAAAATGAGAAAATTTAAAGAATGGAGAGAATCAGTCAAGAAAAGTAAGACAAATGGGGAAATTGAAAATAACAAGAGGTAATATTTCCTCATTGAGAAATCAGCTATTTGAGGAATTACTAAAACCAATTGTGGACTCATGAAGTTTTGACAATATCTGTTCAAGTTAGTAAATTCCCCGACAATACTATAGTATTGAAGATTAAAATGATCTAAGCGAAGTTGATGATATGTTAAGTGTATTGGAAGAGTTGAGGAAAATAGTCTGAGTACGAAAAATTTTTTTTTGAGTAAATCGTGTGAGGGACAAAGGTAAAGAAATTGTTGAGGAATTATAACACGAAATTAATTATATAAATCGGATTTGGAAATTCAGAGTATACGATGATGTTTGCATAAGAGATAAGGATAAGGATCAACACAGTAAAATGAAGTGAATTCATGTGTATGGAGACAATTGAAACCTTATAGGTTAATTGTTAATACATGAATTGAAACTTGTTATGTACAGAAATATTTTGACTGTGTGTAAGATATACAAAACATGAAATTTAAGGTATTCCTTAAGTTGAAGGAAATTGAATACGAGACTAAGACAATGGATAGAGTTATTGGAAGGAAGATTATTTTGTACAAATGAGTACAAAAAAAAAGGTAAAAACTAGTGTTGAAATCAGATGCATCGAATAAAGAATTCAATAGCAGTGAAGTATGAATTCATATATAGAGGTTATCAGATCAAGTGCAATAAAGAGTGCTGATTGGAGTCGAATTCAAGGCAAAATGAAGTGCCATTAGTTACAGCAAAATGTAAGATCAGTTTCACACGGACAAAGCTCAATTCGAGGACTCAAAAATTGTGAACCTTACCAAGAAGTCGAAAACGAATGGGAATTTTAAGTTCAAGTAGGGAAAATGATATGGGTGATTGTAGATAGGTTGATGAAGTCAGCACACTCCTTGCCAATTCGACAGACTGATGGACAGTCGGAGAGGACGATACAGAATTTGGAGGCTATGTTGAGAGCTTGTGCTTTGGATTTCAAAGGTTCGTGGGATGATCACTTACCTTTGATTGAGTTTGCTTACAACAATTCCTATCACTCGGGAATTCAGATGGCATCTTATGAGGCTTTGTATGGTAGGAGATGTAAGACTCCTTTATGTTGAGATGAGGAAGGTGAGAGGAAGCTTGTAGGACCTCAGTTAGTGCAAGTTACAGTGGATAAAGTGAAGTTAATTGATGGGTGTCGAATCCACCAAAAATAAATCCCAAACACCAAACGAAAATAAATTGCGCACAGTGGTAAATGGGGTCGATCCACAGAGAATGGAACAATTGATTTTATTCAAATGCCAAAGAACGAATGAAATTAAATAAAAGGGGTTTTGAAGTTTTCACTAAAACTACTAATTGAAATAACAAGCGATAAAAGATTAACGCAAATTAATAAAACAATAACCAACAAAGAACGCAAATAAAATTGATAAACTCAATAAACGACAACTTAGCCAGGAAATTCCTAATTATGCTTAGACCACGATCATCGACTCAAATATTTTCTTTGGTTTAATAATAGGTTAGCTATAGTTACCAACTACCTCTGGCTCCCTCGTTTCTTCTTAATTTTAGAATAGTCGCAGAAACTCCTTTGAACTATTCCCTAATTAACTAATAACCCCTTCGAGACTCTCTCCGAGATTCAGTTAATTAACAACGTTAAACTCTAAAGAAACACTAACCCTAACTGACTACGCACAGACTCATGCTTCATCTAGTTAGATCGCAAGTTTCTCCACACAAAATCAGACAAGTACTATGCCCTAGTGCCAATTGCCACAAACACCAATCACCCAGTTAGACTCCACCAAGTAAATCAGTTGGCGATATGCAAATTAACTAACTCTACAATCAAGCCTCAATCGTAGAATTAATTAATAAACAATGAAAGTAAAACAGAAACAGTACGAATATTATAAACCAAATAATCAGAACAAACAAGGTCTCATGAGTCAACGCATAACAATTGGAATTTCCTGACTAAAAATAACTTAGCTACTCATACGAAAATTAAACAAAACAAGGTTCTTAATTAACATAATCTAAATAACAAAGGCAAGAAAAAAAACTAAGAAAATCTCCCTAAAACACGCTGCTGATTCCTTGTGTCTGTCACTGTTCTTTCTATCTTGCTCCGGTCCTCAATGCTGCCAGCCTCCTTGCGTACCAATCTCCTTGGCTGCGTGCTTCACGCCGCTGTGCGTAACTCTTCAATGCCGCCAGCCTCTTGTTTTGTTCTTGTGGCTCCTTTTCACTGTTCAATGCCTTGCCTGCGTATGTGCTGCCGTTTTTTTTTTTAGGTTTTTTTTCCTCTTTCTTTTTTAAAACAACCGTGGGCCCTCCTTGATGGCCTCTTTTAGTGGACAACGTGGGCCTTCACAGGTGATTCCTTGGCTACTGCGTCACATAATTCATGCGTGAATCTCCTACGCCAACACTTGTTGTTGCT
The DNA here is from genome assembly GCA_029891385.1 of Erythroxylum novogranatense. Lineage (NCBI taxonomy): Eukaryota > Viridiplantae > Streptophyta > Magnoliopsida > Malpighiales > Erythroxylaceae > Erythroxylum > Erythroxylum novogranatense. The sequence continues at coordinate 91,755,426 of CM057230.1, forward strand.
AATTGATTTTATTCCTCTCTAATCCCACGTGCCTTATGTGTTCATTGGTCCACATGCGTCTCTTTACGCGAAATGTTGGCTCCTTCATTAAATTTCTGCCCATTTAAATGTGTTGACGCCATGCTGCCGAATTGATGTTGCGTGGTTTCCGCCTAAGTTGCTCTTCTTTGTAGCTCAAATTAGTTGCTGTTTTCCTTTTAATTTTTCACTTCATGCAAAAATTATAATTTTCCTATAAGGAAACATTAAATCAAATTAAGTCCCGATAATTGCATCAACAAGAGGAATAAAAAGGGATAATTAAAACATAAATATTAGACAATTATGCACTTATCAAATCTCCCCACACTTAGACGATGCTTGTCCTCAAGCATAAAAGAAAACTAAGACACAATGAAAAACCGCTCCAATAAATGAAACATGCACAGAGGTAATGTAAACTAGGAATGAGAGCGCAATCTTGTCCCAATGTCAACGAAATGTCAAATAAATGCAAAAAATTTCCCACATGAGAAGATACAAGCCTGAACACAAATTGAAGCGCACGCATGAATTACCGAATTTTAATTAAAAACCAATCAAGCTAGAAAACACACTTCACTTATCAGGTGGTTAGTATATACGAAGAACTTCGAATCTATGTGGTAGTCATGGGAAGATCAGGTTAATCTTGAGTAATTGATTAGGTGCTTTTAGCTATAAATTACTCGGAATTGTCATTGGCCTTTTTACGCGAACGCAAACATTTGTGATGAATGTCGCCCGGTTACTCAGCCAATCACAACGCCAAGTGGCTTTAGCCTTACTCATGATTACTCAGATTCTTCACAAAAAAATTTTCTTTTCTTTCATTTTCGAGTAATCAGAGGAGTAGTTAATTGCCTCACACGTTAGTTGTCCAAGACCTTTTTACGCGAATGCAAACATTTGTGATGAATGTCGCCCGGTTACTCAATCTCGTCCCAACCTTTTGATGATTTTTGGCCGCTCACAATCACTTTTGGCGATTGGCGGAACGAATCTAACACCTTTTCTTTACGTTTATTCTTCATTTCCTTTCTCCATCATGATTTCCCACATCAATCCAAGTTCAACACATATACCAACTCAACTTCTAAGCTTAACATGACTCTAGACAAGAAAGGCACCGATTAATCACACAATTTTTTAAAATTCTAACCAATTAACTCAGGCTCGCAACTTCAACATATAAGACAAAATCATTAACATTTAATTAACATTAAGCAACAAGGGACTCAATCATACTCTCGACTCCTTTAAAACAATCCACCATTACCTAAGGCACAACAATTTATCAAACAAAATGGAGCAAAAGAAGTCAAAATATACCCAAAAGGCAACGGAAGGCACAACCCAAAGTAATGCATCAAACAAAAATAGCATGCATCTCAAAAGCATAAATCACCCTCCCCACACTTAAAGCATGCGTTGTCCTCAACGTAAAAGTAAATGAAAAGGTAAACTGAGGACTTCCCTGAATCTGGAGAGAAGATGAGGGCTTATACGTGAGCTCGTTTAGGCATCCCGCCAGTAGGGTATAGCTAGTACAGTGAGGGATGAGAGCCAACATATGATCATATAAAGGACTCCTGATAGCGGTAATCCAATAACTCCGAATTGATCCAATGTCGAACCTCCTGAAAGACACAGGGAAGGAAAGGAAAACATCAAAACAAAGAAAGAAGGAAACAAACGAGACAAAAAGAACACAAAACAAAGCAAAAAAACAATAAAAAGAAAGCAAAAAAAATAAAAATTATGGGTTGCCTCCCATTAGCGCCCTTGTTTAACGTCCTAGACTCGACGATCCTCGTTTCGATGTTAACCCTCGTCTCGATGTTGGAAATCAGGAATGGTCTCACCAATTGCCTCCCTGTACTTTCGAAGCACTCTAATTAATTTCTCCTCTTTCAGACCGTCGAGCATACTGGATATGATCACGGGTAGAGTCTCACTGTCACCTAAATATGCATATTTCAAGTGCTCGGGAAGCGTTTTGAGCTCCAGCTTTGGGGCCTCATCAAGTATATCATCAGAAACTTCGCACCGATCAAGAAATCTCTTAACTCCATCAATGACATTCTATGACACGAAGCATAATTCAACTCATCATCATAATTTAAAGAAAAAACCTCATGAGTCAAATCTTCAATGATATCAACCTTATAAACACAAGACACATTCTCAGCATGTTTCATGGCATCATAAACATTGAATTTCACCACTTCACCATCAAACTCTAAAGTCAATGAACCACTATGCACATCTATCTTTGCCTTAGCCGTGCTAAGGAAAGGCCTACCCAACAAGATATCAGAAGACTCAGATGAACTATCATTTTCTATGTCCAGAACAAAGAAATCAGCAGGAAAAATTAATCCATTAACTTGAACTAGCACATCCTCTAAAACACCTTCAGGATAGACAATCGATCGATCCGCCAATTGAATTATAACTCCAAGACTAGTTAATGGACCAAGACCGTGGAGGTATAAATGATAAAGACATCACATTAATAGAGGCTCCTAAGTCACACATGGCCTTACTTATACCAATATTCCCAATTTTGCAAGGAATGGAAAACATACCTTGGTCGCGACACTTAGGAGGTAATTTTCTCTGTAAGACAGCTGAAACATTTTCACCCACACTCACCCTTTCATTACCGTTAACTTACGCTTGTTTGTGCATAATTCCTTAAGGAATTTGGCGTGTATGAACTCATTTAATGGCCTCGAGGAGCGGGATGTTTACTTCAACTTTTTGGAATAACTCCATGATGCTTTTATCTTCCTTTTCTTTCTTGCTCTGAGCCAATCTCTGGGGGAACGGTGGTGGAACCACTAGAGGTTTGGGTTTCTGAGGATTTCCAATGAACTCAATCACAGACGTGGTCACGTAAGCTCCTTCACTTCGATCTGTTTCTACATGGGAACCCTGGGCGTGGTCACGTTTAGGGTTCCTGTCAACTGGGGATTGCAATTCCTTACCATTTCTTAAGAAAATCGCGCTCACATTATGCCTCGGGTCGAGTGTCCGAGATGACACTTGCATGAGTCTCCATTCGCTAACTGAGGATGCTATCCGACTCATTTGAGTCTCTAGGTCTTCATGCTCTCTCTATCTTTTAAAATCTGGTTGTAGTGTCTGTTGAAATTTTGCAGATTAGTAGCTAACATATGGACAATTTCTTCAAGAGGCTTACCCGAGCTCAAGGTCATTGCATGGTGGTGGTGGTCTTTGATAGTAATTCATTGGGTCGGTTGGTTATTAGCATAATCAAGTTTGGGTGGCTTCTCCAACCGGGATTGTAGGTGTTTGAATAGGGATCAAACTGTCTCTGTTGGAACCCAATAGAATTCACATTCTTCGGTATTTCATCGTGGAGTGTTGGGCACGCATCGGTTAGGTGAGCTAGGCTGGTGCAGATGCCACACGCCCTCGCAGGTGGAGGAGTACCTACATTCAATTTCTCGACCAAAGTTGTTAGCAAAGATTTGATCTCATTGAGAGAAGTAACATTTACCTCATTCACTCTTCGTGGTATATCTGGTCGAGCACCGAATTGCTGGGAGTTTGCTGCTATGGTTGATATCAACTCCCGGGCTTCGACTGGGGTTTTGCTGACGATGGCCCCGCCACTTGCGGCGTCCATCATTCTGCGCTCCATTGGAATCAGACCCTCGTAGAAATACTGGATGATCAATTGCTCGGATATGCCATGTCATGGGCAGCTTGCTAAAATTCTCTTGTACCTCTCCCAAGACTCATAGAGGTTCTCTCAATCCTTCGCTTAATGCCACGGATCTCTCTTTGATGTTGGCGGCTCGGGATGCTGGGAAATATTTCTAGAAACCGTCGGACATCCTTCCAAGTGTTGATTGTCCCTCGAGGTAGTAGTAGAGCCAATCCTTGGTCGCATCCTGCAATGCGAGAATGGAAAAGCTCTCAGTTTGATTTGGTCATCCGTGACATTGCGGGGCTTCATGGAAGTACAGACGAGGTGAAATTCCTTCAGATGCTTATTCAGATCCTCGTTTTCCAATCCACGGAAGGTGGGCAACAAGTGGATGAGTCCGGACTTCAATTCAAACCCTTCTTGAAGTTTTGGAAAGTCTATGCACAGCGGATGCTGCGCTTCAGTGGGTCTACCCAAGTCCTGAAGGGTTCTGTTAAGAGCCATATCCTGCGCGTGGTCACGGTTAAGCTTCCCGCCAGGCTGCTGTTCAACTTCAATCTCCTCTTCGTACTCCGTTTCAGTGTCTGACTCAACCGGGGTCTGTAATCCACTAGCTCTTCCTTGCTTCTTCCTTAGTTTGCTCAAATTCCTTAGCCTCTTAGTAGTCTTTTCGATCTCGGGGTCGTACAAGATGGAATCTCCGGTACGAATGTTCCTAGGCATAAAACAAAACAAAATCAATCAGTTACCAAGTCCCAAGAACGGCGCCAAAATTTGATGGGTGTCGAATCCACCAAAATAAATCCCAAACACCAAACGAAAATAAATTGTGCACAAGGGTAAATGGGTCGATCCACGAGAATGGAACAATTGATTTTATTCAAATGCCAAAGAACGAATGAAATTAAATAAAAGGGGTTTTGAAGTTTTCGATTAAAACTACTAATTGAAATAACAACTGATAAAAGATTAACGCAAATTAATAAAACAATAACCAACAAAGAACGCAAATAAAATTGATAAACTCAATAAACGACAACTTAGCCAGAAATTCCTAATTATGCTTAGACCACGATAATCGACTCAAATATTTTCTTTGGTTTAATAATAGGTTAGCTATAGTTACCAACTACCTCCGCTCCCTCGCTTCTTCTTAATTTTAGAATAGTCGCAGAACTCCTTTGAACTATTCCCTAATTAACTAATAACCCTTCGAGACTCTCTCCGAGATTCAATTAATTAACACGTTAAACTCTAAAGAAACACTAACCTAATCGACTACGCATGCACTCACGCTTCATCTAGTTAGATCGCAAGTTTCTCCACACAAAATCGCACAAGTACTATGCCCTAGTGCCAATTGCCACAAATACCAATCACCCAGTTAGACTCCACCAAGTAAATCAGTTGGCGATATGCAAATTAACTAACGCTACAATTAGGCCTCAATCGCAGAATTAATTAATAAACAATGACAGTAAAACGAAAATAGTACGAATATTATAAACCAAATAATCAGAACAAACAAGGTCTCACGAGTCAACGCATAACAATTGGAATTTCCTGACTAAAAATAACTTAGCTACTCATACGAAAATTAAACAAAACAAGGTTCTTAATTAACATAATCTAAATAACAAAGGCAAGAAAAAAAACTAAGAAAATCTCCCTAAAACACACTGCTGATTCCTTGTGTCTGTCACTGTTCTTTCTATCTTGCTCCGGTCCTCAACGCCGCCAGCCTCCTTGCGTGCCAATCTCCTTGGCTGCGTCCTTCACGCCGCTGTGCGTAACTCTTCAACGCCGCCAGCCTCTTGTTTTGTTCTTGTGGCTCCTTTTCACTGTTCAATGCCTTGCCTGCGTATGTGCCACCGTTTTTTTTAAGGTTTTTTTTTCCTCTTTCTTTTTTAAAACAACCGTGGGCCCTCCTTGATGGCCTCTTTTAGTGGACAACGTGGGCCTTCACAGGTGATTCCTTGGCTGCTGCGTCCACATACGCTCATGCGTGAATCTCCTCGCCCAACACTTGTTGTTGCTAATTGATTTTATTCCTCTCTAATCCCACGTGCCTTATGTGTTCATTGGTCCACCTGTGCGTCTTTTACGTGAGCTGCTGGCTCCTTCATTAAATTTCTGCCCATTTAAATGTGTTGACGCCATGCTGCCAAATTGATGTTGCGTGGTTTCCGCCTAAGTTGCTCTTCTTTGTAGCTCAAATTAGTTGTTGTTTTCCTTTTAATTTTTCACTTCATGCAAAAATTATAATTTTCCTATAAGGAAACATTAAATCAAATTAAGTCCCGATAATTGCATCAACAAGAGGAATAAAAAGAGATAATTAAAACATAAATATTAGACAATTATGCACTTATCATTAATGTAGCAGAGGCTTGAAGCAGCTCAAGATAGGATGAAGAGCTACACAGATGTCCATAGGAAAAAAAGATGGAGTTTGAAGTGGGTGAGAAGGTATTCCTTAGAGCTTCTCCATGGAAGGGTGTTTGGAGGTTTGGTAAGAAGGGCAAACTTAGCCCGAGATATATAAGTCCCTATGAGATCATTGAGAGGATCGGGCCTTTGGCTTATAAGTTAGATTTGCCATTGGAGTTGTCTAAGATTCACAATGTGTTTCATGTGCCGATGCTAAGGAGGTACAGATCGGATCCTTCGCATATAGTTCGACCTTCAAAGGTTCAGTTAAGAGAGGATTTGTCTTATGAGAAGCAACCTGTGGAGATCTTAGATTCAAAGGAAAAAGTGTTAAGGAACAAGAGTGTGAAGCTGGTTAAGGTCTTGTAGAAAAACCATTCGACCGAGGAAGCGACTTGGAAACCTTTGGAAGCCATGAGGGAGAAGTATCCCTATCTCTTCATGGATTCAGGTAAGGATTTCAAGGACGAAATTCTTTTTGGAGGGGAGAATTGTTGGGCCCCGAAAATTTTTTATTTTTCTTTTATTATTTATGGATTTATTTAATTATCCGCTTACTTTAATTATTTTATTTTTTCCTTAATTGATTTAATTATGTGTTTATATAGATTTTTTTTATTGAGTCTTGGAATTAACATGTGTGATTGGGAATTAAAATGAAGGCTTGGACCTAATATTGGAAAGTATGGGCTTTAGGAATGAAGAAGGAGGATTAGAAATAAATGGATGATGTGTAGTGGGCTTGTAGAAGGAGGAGAGCCCAAAAGCCTTGTAGGTTATAAGAAGGAGACTCAAAACTATGTAGTTTTGAGAGAGGGTTTTAAGTTGAGAATTAAATGGGTTAAATAAATTAAAGAGGAGAAGAAGAGTAGAAGTAAGTGTCATAGAGCCAAAGGAAAAAGAAGAGAAGAAAACGTGAACAAGAGGAAGAAGAGGGTTTTGGCCAAGAGAGGAAGGAGACCCGTAGGAGGCTTGAAGGGAGGAAGAAAGAAGAGGAAATAAGAGAGAAAGCTACTTGTAGAAGGTAAGATCTATCCTTGCTTGTGTTAGGTTCAAGTATGGGAAGAAATGGAAGTTAGGGTTTGTGTAGAGATTTGAGAAAGATGAAGAGAAGGGTAAGATCTATGGATTTTTGGGATTTCTAAGCTAAGGTTATGGTTATTCTAGCATAAATGGCTTATGGGTAGGTTAGGTTTAAGGTAGACTATTATTTTGCTTGATTTTATGAATGCTATGCTTTCCTTTAGAATGTATGTATTGAATAGAGTATGATTGCATTGAAGGAAATCAAGAGAACCCCACTCAAGACAAGGAGGAAGGGCAATCTTGACTTTGGATACCGACGATAGGTGGGTAACATTTTTATAGTTGTTGTATAATAGGCAAATGCCCTATGTGTGCTATCTTTGATGATTATGTGCATATTGAATGTGTATTTCCTTTGATTTGAATGTAAAGTGTGAAACTATGATGATTCGAAAGTATGAAAGAAGCATAAAATGCTATTTTTGTGTTTGAACATGTGAGCATAAATTGGTTGCGATTGGGCAAGAGAGAGCCTATATCGATGAACACGTGCACGTGGACCCCTAGCCTTCTCCGATCGCCCACTTGGGCCTACTTAGATCCGAAAGTGGACTCGATGTGTTTACGGTAAACTTCAGTTTTCGTTGTGTTTACGATAAACTTCGGTTTATTCGTTGTGTTTGTGAAGCTCGCGAGCCAAATGTGTGCATCCCATCATTTATTTGTGTTTATGATGCATAATATGTGTTTGATTGCTTTAAACTTTCATGTTATGCTTATGTGATGATTTTGGGTTATTTGAGCTTTATATGATAAATTGCTATTGTTTCGAATTGTTAAATTGTGTGTTGTGTGGCTCATCACATGACGGCTATAAACATGTTAGCCACTGAGCCGTGTTAGCTCACCCCATTCTCCCTCCTCAGGTGCGAATTCTAGTTGATCGCGGAACCTTGCAAGGCATCGGGCATTACTCCAAGAATACTAGAAACTTTTGTATTAAGTTAGTAACTAGCTTTTGGAATAGCTTTATAAGCATATCAAGCATTGAGCATCTCATATTCTGTATTTTGTACTTGATTTTGATGAATATGATTATATGTAACTAAAGCTGTGGATGAATTCTTGTATGGTTGGTAGATGTGAATGAGAGCTCTAGTACTCTCCATATTGTGAAAATGTTGATTTCCAATCTGTGTATGGCCTTGAAATAGTGTGTGTATGAGTATTTTTATTTTTAGTTGTTGCTGGGTTTTTAACTTTGGGAGAGGTCGCTGGAAAATTTCTATGAGTTATGTGTTGCTGAAGGTCTGAAATTCTGGGTTGATATGGATTGTATGGGATCATTTAGATCTCTTGAGAATGGTAGGCGAGCTGTAGGACCCTCCCAGGATGATTTATGAGTCATTTATGATGAGTTAAATTGGTAGGTATGAGTTGTTGGATTTAAATGCAGGTGCTGTCCAAGTGGCAAATTGGTAGCAGAAGATTTGAGTCCACTTTTGACCCATATAGAGTTGGAATATAGGTCAGTGGTCTCATGAAAGTTGTAGATAATTCTTTTACCTTTCCATAGACACTAAGTTTGCTAAATTTGGAGTTCTGGGTCAAAAGTTATGGAGGTCGCAAGTCCTGGTACTGGTTGTGGAGAGCTAGCCGACCTGTCTTAGTGGGAATTTTTTATTCCCTTAGAGTCCGAGCTTGCTTGTGAACCCTTCATGAAAAATATAGATTTTTCTCCTAGCTTTCCAACGCTTCCGACCGCGTCTAATTTGGAGCTCGGAGTCAAAAGTTATGAGGGTTAGAAGTCGGATAGGTCAGTCAGAATGGGTCGCCCAGGCGCCATGCGGCGAAGGGAATCGCCCAGGCGCTCGCGGCGAGCGAGCGCCCGCGCACGCCCATGCCGGGCGAGCGCCAACAGCCCGGCATGCCGGGCTCTTGCGAGCCTTGGGGTCGGTTTCTGGCCGACCGACCCCTCTCCCTTCTTTTAGCCATAACTTTTTGCACAGACCTCCGATTGAGCTGATTTTCAAAGCGGTGGATTCCTAAGAAAATTTTCTATCTTTCTACACCTGATTTATCACTATTTATTTTAAATTGAAAAAGGTGGTTTGAAACAAAGTGTGGAGGTCGGCTGATTCTTTCTGAATATACTTCACTAATTTTTAAATATCTGGAGCTATAGGGCTCGGATTGAGGCGATTCTTGTTTTAAATGAAACTAGAGTTATAAACCTACAAGTTTTATGAATGATCCGATCAATAATTCAGCCTCTAAAGTTTTCAAATTTTGACATGAAGTCGGTGGAGGGACTGTTTTTACTGTTTTCCTTAAGATAGTATTTTTGTCATAACTTTGTCATTTCTAATCCGAATTGAACGATTTCAGTGGCGTTAGAATCGTGAGATCATGAGGAACAATTTTATTAAAAATTAAATTCCAAATTTTCTATTTAAATTCCTTTACTTGTGGTCAGTATGTGTTCGGTTTTGGGTCTTCCGTGCTTATATAGGTCCGAATGTTGGGCCTCGGAGACGGGGTCCAACACGTAGACTTGCCTTCTTCATCCTTATCAAGTTTAGTTCCATAATACATAGGAGTACCCATCGGTTTGGTATTCTCAAAATGATATTTTTTTATGAGTTCCTTTGTGTATTTGTATTGACTAATGAATATTCCCTTTTCTATTTGCCTAATTTACAATATAAGAAAGAAAGATATATAATTCTCCCATTATGTTCATTTCAAACTCCCCCTGCATTAAAGTTGAGAATTCTTCATAGAAGGATTGATTTGTAGTACCAAATTTTATGTCATCAACATAGATTTTCACTATGAGTAAATAGTTCTCCTTTTTCTTAATAAATAAGGTTTCATCTACTTTTCCTCTTAAAAAGTTATTCTAAAAAATAAAGTTACTTATCCTCTCATACTAAGCCCAAGGAGTTTCCTTTAGACCATCAGCGCTTTAGTTAACTTCATCACGTAATCAGGATAGTTTTCATCTTCTAACCCTGGAGATTGCTTAACAAACACTTCTTCTTTAATATATCCATTTAAGAAGGCACTTTTAACAACCATTTGGAATAATTTAAAGTTTTTATAGCATAAAAAAGCAAGTAAAATTCTAATTGATTCTAATATAGCAACAGGTGTATAAGTTTCATCAAAATCGATACCTTCTTGTTGATTATAACCTTGAGCTACAAGTTTGGCTTTGTTTCTTAACACCATACCATTTTTTTCAAGTTTGTTTTGAAATACCTAACGAGTTTCAATGGTTGACTTGTTTGGTGGACGAGATACTAGACTCTAGACTTTGTTTTTGTCAAACTGAGTGCCTGTTTGGATGGGCTTATATCAGTAGAGCTTTTGTCAGTAGAGCTTTTTTTAAAAGAGCTTTTCTAATAAGCTAGTTGACTATTTGACTGTCAATAAAAAACATCTTTTTTGAAAGAGCTTTATACAGTAGACTGTTTGGCAATATAAAAATAAAAAGCACTTTTATGAATTTTAAATATATTTTATTTTGTAATAAAAATTATTTATGCATATAAACAATATTTAAAATATATTAAACAATATACAAAGCATAATATATTATGTTTACATTTGATTTGAAAGAATTCAACAACTATTAGGTCTTTCATGGATGGAATAGTTTTACATTTACTTTGTAATTGTTTGACAAATTTACTTCCAATTAAATCGTAACATCAATAATTTCATACGAAACAATTTAATTCGTTATAACAAAATTAACCAAATAAAATTCAATACAACACATTATAATCGGAATATTTGGCAAGTCTTAAAATAGTTCCAAGTGAAGTCTGAGTTAATGGGGACACACAATACGTATTATGTATATAATCATACATATGAAGAACTATTCTTTTCTCAACTTAGTTTTATACTTTTATTCCATCTCTTGAAAAATTTAGCGCTTCGCAATTAGTATCCCCGTGAATCGCCCGTAAATGTCCTATATTTTGTGGTATTTCTTAGATGAGTTCAAACTACAATGAAGGACTAAGACAAACAGAAAACGATGGTCGCTTCTAAATTTACTTACATTTTCTAACTTTAAGCATCATGAATTGTATAACCCAAATGAAATATATGGTATGGAAAATAAAATGAAAAGATCAATATTATACCGAAAGATAAAGATGAATAAGATCACTCCATATAAGGAAAAACTATTCAACATAATACAACACATGGGATACATTTAAACTTTACAACAAAGAAGTAATATGAACCACCAAGGCAGCCCTTAGACATATTACAATCAGACAAATCTTTCAAGAGTCAACAATAAGTGACGAGAACTAATGTTCATAAAACACATCACCATTCCACATTAGATCAACATGAAGTTTGCAAGGTGTAGGCGGTTATGTCGTCTTTTTCTCATAGTTGTTTTCCAAAAAATTGGAAAGTTACAAACTTACCGAGAGTTGCAAGGTCTTCAAGCATATCAGCTTACCACCTATCAAGAAATCGAGCTAAAATACCGCCATCAAACCGAACAACTTTCTTTCCTTTATCCTATAAGTGCAAGTCGACTTGTACACGGGGTAAGTCGACTTACGTATTCAAGATCGATAAGTCGACTTGTACATGGGTAAGTCGACTTATGCAAGGACGATCATCGTTTATATTGTGCCCTAAAGACAATCCCTTTAGCGCTTTTGTTCAAAGTCGTGTGCGACTTTACTTAATAAATAAAGAAAGGCATACTTCATTAATTTGATGTTCATGAACATTGTTTATGAATTGATTGGATCTTTAATCGAATTAATGAAGTCCATGATATATGACATAGCATGAAGGAAATTATGATGTGCTCATACTCCTGAGATTCCTATCATGTGCAATTATGTCAAGATTCAAATTCTCCTAGTCATAGGATTAATGAGACCGACATCATTAATCCAGATAGACTAGCACATGTCATATTCCTCGATTGGATCAAGCAAAGGATCTCGTAAACTCAAATATGAGATATTTAGAATTGACATGTGGATGCTTACTAGTGGTAGTAAGTTCATTGGATGACCTGCCATGAGATCATCGCATGGATATCTTCTTCTAGTGTCAGTGATAATCTCATCATAGCAATGGTGCAAGTATCCTTAGACTTGAGGTACTCAAGGATATCTTAGATATTGATCCTGTGCTTTGACTCCATTCCTTGTTGCCTTCCAGAGGTAACTCATAGGGTGGTGCTTGGGTACAGCTTGAGGTATTCGAAGATAATTGAGTAGCCAATAAAGGATTCACCACTTCTGGATTAGCAGAAGAGATACCCATGGCCTCTTGTCGGGATCATTACTTGTAAGGCTGGCCAGCAAATATGTCATGAAGAGTGTCCTCATTGACATATAGAGTAATGAGTCCTAGGACAAGAACTAATTTCACTTGGGCTAGACTCAGTCTAGTGAGAGTTGACACTTTAACCATACTCATAACCAAGTGGGGTATAGGATGGTGAAAGGACGAATTGCACAGTAATTGTCTATGGAAGGGTTCGTGATCTGGTTCGTGATGAATTCATCAAACCGATTACTTTCCGGTCAATTGGGGGTCATGATGTGTTGCTAGACGCCGCTCATGACTTGCTCAGATTAATTGTTAATCTAAGTGACCAACATAACCGGGAGCCTAAAGGGTCACACGCATAAGAGTGATTCAGAGAATCTGTAAAATAGTAATTGGACAGAGTTCCAATTATAGAGAGCTTTAGGATTAAATGGATCCCGATGAGATCGGGATATGTCCCGATGAGATCGCGATATCGATATTGCTAAGAAAGGTCTCCGAGCGCTTTTGCATCGGGGCCCTGTGAGGTTAGTAGGACCAATTCCAGTGTGACTGGACCACTTTAGCATTAATATATATATATATATAAGATTAATTAATTAAGTAATTAATTTTTATATATATATATATATATATATATATATATATATATATGTAGGCACGTGGAAAGGAGGAAGCTTCTCCATCTTTGCTTTGTCATCACTTACATTAAATGATGAAAGACAAAACATTGGAAGATGAGAATAGATGATGGTCGTGGCATATAATGAAAGAAGAAAGAAAAGAGTTTCTTAAGGCCTAAGCATACAATCATCGTTGGTTTGATGCATAAAAGAAGAAGGAAAAGAGTTTCCCTCTCATTCTCATCATCGTGATTCATCATCTTCAAGCTTTTCATCCTCCTTTTCCATCGTCAATTTCAAGCTCTCCAAGGACAGAGGTAGGGTCTAGCAGCCTTTAATCTGTTCTAGCTATTCCCGAGTCAAAAGGGTTTGTCCCGGTTAGGTTTTCTGATCTCTGCGTGGATCACCTTTAGAGATAGTCTCTTTTGGCTATTTAGGTTGATGTCTTCATACCGACACCTGGATCCTGGGTTTTGGGAAAGTCCCGGGAACAAAAATTTTTGTTTTCCACTGCCGGTACATGTGATGTACCTCCCGGGATTTTCCTACAGTGGTATCAGAGCGTCTGGTGTCCCGTATGAAGCTAAAACCTAAGCGAGATCAGAAACCCTAATGGAATTTTCTGTTGATGCATGCTTGCTGTCCAATTTTCGAATTTATATTGTGATATGTTTTTCCAAATTTTGCTGCCCAGGATTGTTCATAACATGTTAGAGAATATGTCTATGAAATTTGAGAATTTATCGATTTGATTTGATATAGTTTTGCTAATTTAATTCCCTAAGTTTCGGATGCTGTTTTGTGAAACTATTCTGGAATAGGCAGTAGTATAAATTCTATAATAAATTCTAGAAAAATGTTTTTTCGGCTTTTCCTTCACCTACATGTCTCTAAGATGTTGGTGAATGTCTATGAGCATGGAAATTGGATTTCAAGGTGATTGGATATTTATTTTCGATTTTATTCTATGCTGTTGGGAATTGCTGTGCTGATGAACACAGATTTTGAATCGGTTTTGTTATTTATGTTGACTGAGTTTTTGATGGCTAAAATCCTGAAAAAAATTCAGGTAGCATGTTCTGAACATGTACTAACCTATGCAATTTTCTCAGAATTTATTGAAATTGTTTGATTGATCATTTCGAGCAATGTACAGAACTGGACAGTTTTGTGAAAAATTGTTGGGACTGTTTTGCTTGGCTTGATTGAGTGTGCTTTTTCAGTTCCAATGCCTTGCACCATTTTTAATGTGATTAAAAATGTGTTATCTTGATGTATTATGATTTCCAAACTGAATTGCTTGAAGTTGCATTTCCAAGAATTTTCGGATGCCTAAGTGATCACATTAGCGTCTCGTTAGTATATTGCATTATCTTGTTTGTTTTGACCGTCATATTTTTTATGGCATGTGCTGAAGTAAATTTGATAATGTATGTGCTAGCTAGAAATGCTTAGGATGATAATTTGGGTGTTCCTACATTATTTGGAAATTAATGAGTTTTGACTCATTTCAAGCTTTTCATATGGTTTGACTATATAAGGCTTTCATGGTTCAATGAAGTGTTCATTGAGACATCAAAGTAGCAGATATTACCTTAGGTATGTTGGTATTGTGAATTGGAATTGCAAGGATTGAGGAATTAGCAGATTAGAGAATTATAGCAAATTCTGTTGGACAAGTCGACTTATTTGGAGTATAAGGCGACTTGTTCAGTATCTGTCATAAGTCGACTTAGCGCAGTACAAGGCGACTTGTCTTGCGCGGGTAGGTGCATAAGGCTTACTTATATCGATAAGTCGACTTGTGCGAAGGAAGAAGACAAGGCGACTTGTATTATGATACAAGGCGACTTGTGTATGGGCAGGGGCATAAGGCGACTTGCATTCGTTGTAAGTCGACTTGTGGCATGCTCAGGTTGGATGATGGATGATTAAAAGGATTGATTCAATGTGATTGATGAAACCTAAATCATTCCATATAGTCCTGGCGACTATAATCCTTCAGCTTGGAGTCTAGAATTCAAAATCCCTCCTCGGAATATGAAAACTAACGCCTTCCATTAATATGGTAAGAACTAGAGTTCTTATAGGGCTGGGTTGTTGGGCAAACTCAAGCTCACTCTATACGGATATGTTCGAACCATGAAAATAAGATTTTCGATTAATGGGTTGGTTTTCACCGAAGCGTTAGTTTGTTGAGCAAACTCAAGGTCAACGTGACGAGAGGTGAAGTTGGGTAGTGTACATCGGGATGTACATGCATCAAGGAGTTGATAACCCAATGTAAGTGCACACATCAACAAGTTGATAGACCGATCGATAGTTGTGTCTAAGATGTAATTGGTATATCCGATACCTCCGAGACATAAGGTGGCTTGTTGGGCAAACCCAAGGTCATTCTCAATGCTCTGTTATCGATGATGCAATTGGTATGTCCGATACCTACCGATTGACCTAAGTTGTGGCTTGTTGGGCAAACCCAAAGTCACTCTTAGCAATGTCGGATATCGACCCACTAGACTTTATGTCACTTTGTTTCTCCGGATTCAGAAGAGGGTTATGGATTCTAGGAAACTAGTGGGAGCCATATGCATGTCATGCAAGTCCTTATGATCATGTAGGCATTTCTATTCTATCATTCCTTCTCTCTATCGCGTTTAGGTTGATTGAAGAAGTTTTTCAGTGTGAATTTTCGCTCTCTATTTTGGACCGAATTTTCTTGATCGGCTGAGGAATCTGAGAATTGTTCTCAGATCTGAGGAACTGGGATACGTCCTAGATGTTCCACTTCCAGAAGCACCTTTTGTCGATGCTTCTGATGAGGATCAGAAAGCATATCGTAAGCATCTAAAGGACAGTGACATGGCTACTTGCATTATGCTTGCCTCCAGGGACATCTGTTGTCCAGGTTTCCCTGAAGATGAATGGCTATATAGAGAGATTGGCTGTCTTAGGATTTGTAATGGATTATGAGTTAAGTATAGACTTGATTCTGGTTGGATTGTCTGACAGTTTTTCACAGTTCGTGTTAAACTATCAGATGAACCAAATATCCACAACAATTCCTGAGCTGATCAATCTGCTCAAGACAGCTGAGCAGGCTATCAAGAAGGATAGCAAGCAAGTGCTAGTGGTGGATGCTTCTTCTTCTGGTCCAAAGAAGAAAAGGGCCAAGAAACCAAATGGAACTGCCATCAAGGAAAAATCAAAGAAACTGCCCCAAAAGGATTTTGCTTTCATTGTGGCAAGACTGATCACTAGAGGCTAAACCAGAAAGTCTATTCGAGTTCTGAAGCGTAAGAAGGCATCAGATGCCTCTACTCCTTCAAATATGTTTGTCATTGAGGTTAATACTGTTTCTGATCAAAACATATGGGTATTTGATACCGCTATGGCTCATACATATGAAATGATATGCGGGGCCTCGTGGACGATGAGATACTCATAAAGGAGAACTAGACCTTCGTGTAGGTAATGCAGCAAGAGTTGCTACATTAGCCGTAGACACTTATGTCTTGTCACTCCCTAGTGGGTTTGTATTCAAATTGGATGATTGTCATTTTGTACCTGTTTTAACAAAGAACATATTGTCTGTTTCTTGTTTCAATAGAGCTGGTTTCCATTGGACTTTTAGTAGCAATGGTTGTTCTATTAGTTCGAATGGAATGCTCTATGCTACTGGTATATTATGCAATGGAATTGACATATTAGATATGTCATATCCAGTTCTGAATGTCAATGACGCGAAAAGACATAATCGAGATAATTTAAAATCAACTTACTTATGGCATTGTCGGCTTGGCCATATAAATGAGACACGCATCGCTAAGCTCCATAAGAGTGGCAGTTTAGGGTCATTTGATTATGAATCATATGACACATGCGAATCTTGTTTATTAAGCAAGATGACCAAGTTATCCTTTAAGGGAAAGGAAAACGAGTGAATGGGATATTAGACCTGATACATTTGGATGTATATGGTCCGATGTCCATCCATGCCAGAAGTGGTTGTCCTTACTTCATTACTTTTATCGGTGATTATTCACGATATGGGTACCTGTATCTGATGAGATACAAATCTGAAGCGTTTGAAAAGTTCAAATAATTCAGAAATGAAGTAGAAAACTAACTTGGTAAAAGTATGAATACATTACGATATGATCGTGGTGGAAATTGCTTAGACCAACAGTTTTGGATTATCTCAGAGATAATCGAATTTTATCTCAGTACACTCCACCTTGCACGCCGCAGCACAATGGTGTGGCTGAAAGGAGATATCGAACCTTGTTAGACATGGTGCGATTAATGATAGGTTTTGCACAATTTTTGGGGGTATGCGCTCGAGACAGTTGTTTACTTGTTAAACAAAGTTCCATTAAAGACAGTTGATGTTACTCCATATGAGATGTGGACTAACTGAAAGCCCTATCTTTCTTAGCTGAAAGTTTGGGGTTGTCCTGCTTATGTGAAGCGGACACAGTCAGATTAGCTTGATGCAAAATCTGACAAGTGTTTGTTCGTAGGATATCATGGGATATCAATTCTACCTTGCTAAGGAACAAAAGTTGTTTGTTTTAAAGCATGCTATTTTCTTAGAGAAAGAGTTTCTTTTACAAGAGGACAGTGGGAGCAAAGTTGAACTTGAGGAAGTTCAAGATGCTCGAACAAACGCAGATCAATCGCTGAACTCAAGAATCTGTAACTCATATACATGAGGTAACAGTTCAACCTTCTATTACACAAGAATTTCGTAGGTCATGTAGGATACGCTATGTTCCTGAGAGATATGGATTTCTCGTGAGGAACAGAATGGCGTATTGCTCATACAAGATGATGAGTCTACTACCTATGAAGAGGTTCTGAAAAGTTCAGAGTCTGAAAAATGGCTTTGCGCCATGAAATCTGAATGGATTCCATGTATGAAAACCAAGTTTGGACTTTGGTTGTTGCACCCGAAGGAATAAAGCCCATAGGGTGCACATGGGTTTTCAAGAAGAAAACCGACATGGATGGTAATGTGATTACTTATAAAGCAAGGCTTGTGGCCAAAGGATTTCGTCAGAGACAAGGAGTTGACTATGACGAGACCTTCAGCCCCGTAACAATGCTTAAATCCATTCGGATACTCCTAGCCATTGCCGCTCATTATGATTATGAGATATGGCAAATGGATGTGAAGACAGCTTTCCTGAATGGAAATCTTCCCGAGGATGTGTATATGACACAACCAGAGGACTTCACCTCCTATAATGGCGAAATGGTATGCAAGCTTCAGAATTCCATGTATGGATTGAAGCAAGCATCCAGGAGTTGGAATATCCGTTTTGATGAGGTACTCAAAGAGTTTGGTTTCTCACAAAATTCGGATGTACATTGTGTGTATAAGAAGGTTCATGGAACTGCAATCGTATTCCTTGTGTTATAAGTAGATGACATATTAATACTAGGAAAACGATGTCTCTATGCTACAATCAGTTAAGATTTGGTTGTCCAAACCCTTTTGCGATGAAAGACCTTGGTAAAGCAACTTATATCCTTGGGATAAAGATTTATAGAGATAGATCAAAGAAGTTGCTTGGTCTTTCACAATCAACGTACATAGGTAAGATGCTAAAGAGGTTTAGCATGGAATAATGCTATGTACGAGACCCGATGTATTATATGCTCTAAGTGTTACGAGTAGATACTAATCGGATCCTGGTGAGGGTCACTGGGTGGCTGTCAAGAATATCCTCAAGTACTTGCGAAGCACTAAGGATGTTTTCTTGACACATGGAGATGAAAATCTCCAAGTGAGCGGGCATACAAATGCCAGTTTTAATCTGATAAGGATGATTTTGAATAACGATCAGGTTATATACATTCACACTGAACGGCCTGGCGGTCAGTTTGAAAGAGTTCCAATCAAGAGACAACTGCTGATTCAACAACCGAGGCAGAGTACATTGCCGCATGAGATGCGCAGAGGAAGCATTTTGGATCAATCCTAGCTGTGATGAGCCCATAGGATTGTATTGTGATACAATGGGGCTAGTGCGCAGGGAAAGGAACCAATGTCTCATCACTGATCCAGACTCGTACTCCACCGATTCCATTTGATTCGGGAAATCATCGGTTGAGATGATGTCCTTATAGAGAGAATTCCCACAGAGCAAAGTGTTGCTGATCCGATGACAAAGCCATTGTCACACGAGAATTGTGATTCTTATGTACTCGCTTTTGGTATTAGATATTAAGGCGATTGGCTTTAGGTCAAGTGGAGATTTGTAAGTGCAAGTCGACTTGTACATGGGGTAAGTCGACTTACACGTATTCAAGATCGATAAGTCGACTTGTACATGGGGTAAGTCGACTTATGCAAGGACAAGATCTTGTTTATATTGTGCCCTAAAGGCAATCCCTTTAGCGCTTTTGTTCAAAGTCGTGCGACTTTATGAATAAATAAAGAAAGGCTTACTTCATTAATTTGATGTTCATGAACATTGTTTATGAATTGATTGGATCTTTAATCAATTAATGAAGTCCATGATATATGACATAGCATGAAGGAAATTATGATGTGCTCATACTCCCGAGATTCCTATCATGTGCAATTATGTCAAGATCTAAATTCTCCTAGTCATAGGATTAATGAGACCGACATCATTAATCCGGATAGACTAGCACATGTCATATTCCTTGATTGGATCAAGCAGTGGATCTCAGAAACTGTAAATATGAGATATTTAGAATTGACATGTGGATGCTTACTAGTGGTAGTAAGTTCATTGGATGACCTGCCATGAAATCATCGCATGGATATCTTCTTCTAGTGTCAGTGATAATCTCATCATAGCAATGGTGCAAGTATCCTTAGACTTGAGGTACTCAAGGATATCTTGGATACTAATCCTGTGCTTTGACTCCATTCCTTGTTGCCTTCCAGAGGTAACTCATAGGGTGGTGCTTGGGTACAACTTGAGGTATTCGAAGATAACTGAGTAGCCAATAAAGGATTCACCACTTCTGGATTAGCAGAAGAGATACCCATGGCCTCTTGTCGGGATCATTACTTGTAAGGCTGGCCAGCAAATATGTCATGAAGAGTGTCCTCATTGACATATAGAGTAATGAGTCCTAGAACAAGAACTAATTTCACTTGGGCTAGACTCAGTCTAGTGAGAGTTGACACTTTGACCATACTCATAACCAAGTGGGGTATAGGATGGTGAAAGGACGAATTGCACGGTAATTATCTATGGAAGGGTTCGTGATCTGGTTCGTGATGAATTCATCAAACCGATTACTTTCCGGTCAATTGGGGGTCATGATGTGTTGCTAGACGCCGCTCATGACTTGCTCAGATTAATTGTTAATCTAAGTGGCCAACATAACCGGAGCCTAAAGGGTCACACGATAAGAGTGACTCAGAGAATCAGAAATAGAATTGGACAGAGTTCCAATTATGGAGAGCATTAGATTAAATGGATCCCGATGAGATCGGGATATGTCCCGATGAGATCGCGACATCGATATTGCTAAGAAAGGTCTCCGGCGTTTTGATCGGGGCCCTTGAGGCCGGTAGGACCGACCCCAGTGTGACTGGACCACTTTAGCATTAATATATATATATATATAATATTAATTAATTAAGTAATTAATTAATTAATTAATTAATATATATGTAGGCACGTGGAAAGGAGGAAGCTTCTCCATCTTTGCTTTGTCATCACTTACATTAAATGATGAAAGACAAAACATTGGAAGATGAGAATAGATGATGGTCGTGGCATATAATGAAAGAAGAAAGAAAAGAGTTTCTTAAGGCCTAAGCATACAATCATCGTTGGTTTGATGCATAAAAGAAGAAGGAAAAGAGTTTCCCTCTCATTCTCATCATCGTGATTCATCATCTTCAAGCTTTTCATCCTCCTTTTCCATCGTCAATTTCAAGCTCTCCAAGGACGTAGGTAGGTCTAGCAGCCTTTAACTGTTTCTAGCTATTCCCGGTCAAAAGGGTTTGTCCCGTTAGGTTTTTGATCTCTGCGTGGATCACCTTTAGAGATAGTCTCTTTTGGCTATTTAGGTTGATGTCTTCATACCGACACCTGGATCCTGGGTTTCGGGAAAGTCCCGGGAACAAAAATTTTTGTTTTCCGCTGCCGGTACATGTGATGTACCTCCCGGGATTTTCCTACATATCCATCATCTCTTCCTACTCTTCCGAGGTTTAAATGACCTCCAACAAAACAATGCAAAGATTTATCATCAAGACAACACCTCATCCTATTCATCTCATTGCAAACATCCGACCCACATCAAATCATCCTCCTATATATTCTCAATGCGTAATCATATCCACACCACATCAGGTGGGCAAACTATTGCTTTCATCTTCTTCAACAATTCGTGAATCATATCCACACTCTTCTGATTTCCAAAACTTGTGATCAAGCATGTATAAACTGGAGTGTCTAACACGCACCCAAAATCAATCATTTCATCAAAACAAATAATTGCATCTTCCATTATTATCGATTATAGAGATATGAAATCAAAATTGTGCAACTCCAAAATTAGGAGATAGACCTTGGCTTTCATAACCTCAAAAGACCGATCTTGAAGCTCAAAATCGCATCGATGAGCTCCTCCGGGTGGGTGAAACAAAGCAATAATTAATATGAAAATGAGAAAATAAATTGCAACATAAAGGAGGAAATCGAGATTTAAAAACACTAACCATAAAAAGATTAAACAAGATCAAGAGCGAGTTTTTTTGCATTCCAAATTTGATTCTACGAGAATTCAAATGCAAGAATCAAAGATAATGACACCAAACGTCTATAATGATGAAGACACTCGAGTAGAAGCCCTATATAACCACAAATAGTTACTAAAACGCAAGTTTCAATTCAAAACTACTCCACAACCAAGGAATCCAATTAAACTTCAAAACCCATCAAGCACCTCAAAACGTGGAAACCCACCAAAAAGTTGCAACATTCTCTTAAAAAAGAAAAACTTTTCCGATAAAACCATGAGGTACCTCAACAAGCAAGGATAAAAGTTAGATAATTGTTAAAATCGGAGAATTGGGAGTAGTGTTGGAGTTGCTACCAAATCGAGACTTGTCTAAATAGGAAGAGGGAGATATTTGGTGCTCCAAAGAACCCACATATTTCCTTACACCTTCTTCATGTGGCTGCCATGTCTCCGATGCCGCCTCACCGCAATTCAGGGGGGGGTAAGTTGCAAATATAGAAAATCAAGCAGCATAATGAAGTTCTAATCACCGATCGGTGAAGTAAAGAGAAACACGTGAAGACGATATGAGATGAGTCGGCCCTACGTGAGATTTTGGGGAATATGTAAGGGTCGATTAGAGAAACAAGGTAGAGAGGATGGGATTTGGCGAAGAAGAGAAGGGAAGAAACTATTTGAAAACCAAAACCAAAGGAAGCGCAGAGAGAATGAAAAACTAGAACGGCAGATACTTGGATGTTATAAACCTAAGTGACGCAAAATATAAACGTTAAAGTCTACCCGAAAAAGCTAAACTAGGGGCTTTTCTGAAAAGCTCCAAATTTGAGCTTTTAAAAAAGCTGTATTTTAGCTTTTAAAAAAGCCATTTCTATTAAAAAAAGTGCTTTTAAATTTTTCAGCCAAACACCTATTTTTCTTCAAAATAGCTTTTGCAGTAGAAAAAAGTGCTTTTCCATCTTCCAAAAGCTCAACCAAACAGGTGTTGATTTAGTTTGCCTTTTATATTTGAAACCCAATTTTCATCGATAAGAGCTTCTTCAATAGTCTTTGGTTTTAATTAAGAGATGAGGGCAACATCATTATTTTTTAAGGAAGATTTGGTTCTTAGATTTTCAGCTTCCAGAATGTACTGATGTGTATCTTAACCTCTCCATTCTCTTAGTGTTCTTCGTTGCATAGGCTCCAGGTAAAATGAAGGAGCCTACTCCGTCCTGGCTTTAGAAGGACCTTCTTGGTCTTGTAATTCAGAAGGCACTATAGGTGTTGCCTGAGTCTGCAATGTATTTTTAGGAGCCAAAGGATGCTCTTTATCATCTAAATTAGCTGTTGTTGTCGAGGGTAGTGCTTCATCAAATATTATGTATATTGATTCTTCTATCTTCTTTGTTCTTTTAATGTAAACTCCAAATCCTTTACTAGTGGTATTATAGCCTAGAAAGATGGCTTCATCTAATCTTACATTGAACTTTCCAAGATTATCCTTTCCATTGTTTAATACGAAACACTTATAGCCAAATGCTTGAAAGTAAGCAATATTAGGTTTTCTTCCTTTCCAAAACTCATAGGGGTTTTTTTTTAGAATAAATCTTATAAGACACCTATTAAGTATGTAACAAGTAGTAGATACAGCTTCTGCCTATTAACCATAAGCTAGACCACTTTCACACAGCATTGCCCTAGCCATATTAAAGATAGTCAAGTTCTTTCTCTCGACAACTTAATTTTGCTGAGGAGTCCTTGGGTATGAAAAATTATAAGATATCCTATTTCCATTACAGAAATCTTTGAATTTTTTGTAATCGAAATCTCCTCCATGATCGTTTTAAATAAATGTAATGCAGTATCCTTTTTCAATCTATATTTTTTTGCAAAACTTCCCAAACACTTCAAAAGTATCATCCTTATTTGATAAAAGATAAACCCGTGTAAATTTAGAATAATCATCTACTATAACAAAACCGTAGTGTTTACCACTGAAGCTTTGAGTCCTAGGAGGACCAAATAAATCCATATGTACAAGTTCAAATAGTTGGTTAGTATAAACAATATTTTTAGGAGAAAAGCCACTTTTGATTTGTTTTTCTTTTAAATAAGCTTCACAAACTTGATTACTCTCAAACTTCAAATTCGGTAGTCCTCTTACTAACTCATGTTTGGATAATTTTGATAGAATGCTCATGCTAGCATATCCAAATCTTCTATGCTAGATAAATGATTCCTTTTCTAGAGAAAAAACATTTAAAATTTTGTGAAGACATGTCTTCCAATTGAGCACAATATATATTCTGATTTCTAGGACCAACAAATACAATGTTGTCATTAAGATTATCAATAATTTCACAATGGGATACATAGAAAGTAACTCTATAACCCTTATCACATAGTTGAATTACACTTAACAAGTTATGTTTCAATCCATCAACAAAAAAATGTTATCAATAAAAGCAATGTTAAAGTTACCAATTTTACCAATTCTAATGACTTTTGCCTTGTTTTTGTCAGCAAAGATAACATTATCTCCATCTTTCCTTTCAATATAGTTGAAATGTGATATTTCACCTATCATTTGTCTCGAACAACTGTTATCAACTATCCATTAATTCTCTTGTCTCTGTTCTGAAGCATATCTGCAAAACAAATTATCTCATTTTAAGTACCTAAATTTTTCTGTGTCCTTTTAGGTTAGTAGTTTGAACTTTTAGTCTCCAAACATACAATTGAGATAATTTATTTATTTTTCGAAAGTTACAAAAATGACTAATATGACCATGTTTACCACAGTAATTGCACAAAATAGATGAATGAGAGTTTCTGTAATTTTTTCTATTTACAGGTTCCTGTTATTTTCACTATAACTAATGCTGGATTTAACAAAGAGAATCTTGTATGGCCTAATATTATTATTTTCATTATATCATATTCTAACCTTTTTAAAAAACTTTTACCATTCCCAATTAATGCAACAGGACTGTTCCTTCCATTAATAAAATAGGCAAGATCTTTTTCCTCTAACTGTTTTACTTTAATAGAATCCTTTTCAAACAATGCATTCTCTAACTAACTTATCTTTTGTTCTAAGAATTCTTTTTCAGAGACTTTTTGTTTGTTGTCATTTTCAAGGGACTTAATTCTAGACAACAAATTCTTATTCTCATATTCTAGTTATTTAATCTTATTCGTCAAGGTTTTGGACTTCTCAACCTTTTTGAAATATTGCATTATTAATTTTTATACTGATTATACAATTCATGATATCCATCTCTTAATTCATCAATTTCAATATCGGAGTCAGAATAATATACCTCATCATCTCTTATTTCAGTCATAAAGCAAACATTTCTGACTTTTTCAGGCTCTTCTTCTTTAAACTTTTCAAAATTGTCATCTGACCAGGCTGCAATCATAGCCTGCTTTGTGGGTTTTCTGTTTTCTATTTTCTGTTTTATCTTTTTGAAGAAGAGGACATTCTGGTCTTGTGTGTCTAGGCCTTTTGTAGTGATAACATGTGATTTGATTGTTTTGTGTATTGTTACTGCTGCTGCTACCTTTTGATAAAAACCTGTTATTTCCTATATTTATTTTCTTCTCTTTTCTTCATTAGTTTCTTTTGTTAGAAGTGTGTATATTTTCTAACCATTAAATTGAATTCATCATCTCCATCTATTTGTAACTTAGTGTTGCTTTCGTCACCATTTGACGGATTTGATTTATCAGTTGCTTTTAGTGTCATTCCTCTTCTATATGAAGATCCTTCATCTGGCCTAAGCTCAGCTTCAGGGATCATCAAGTTTCCTCTTAACCAGTCGAATGAAATAGTATTGAGATCTTTTGCAGTTTCTAGAGCTGTCACCTTAGGTCTCCACTCTTTCGACAGTGACCTTAGAATCTTTGTTACAAGCTCATCATTAGGATGTACTTTTACCAATTTCTTTAAGGCTGCGATGAAATTATTGAAAAGTCCAAAGAATTCATCTATAGTTTTTCCCTGTTTCATGCAAATAGTTTTGTATTAATGCATTAAAAGACTTATTACATGTTTCTTTACCTCATTTGCTCCTTTAAAAGTAAATTGGAGTTTGTCCCACATTTCTTTTGTTGTAGAACAGTAGGATTCTTTTCATACTCTTATGGAGATAGTGCACAAAATAGATAATGTCTTGTTTTGGAATTCAGTGGTGCATTTCTTCTATCAGCATCATTCCACACTTCTATGTTATTAGTAACAAGAGACGTGGCTCCAACTTTGATAGCTTGCCAGATTTTGATATCTACAGATTGAAGATAAATAGTCATTTTGTCTTTTCAATAAGAATAGTTATTTCTATTGAAATAAGGAGGATTTGAGACAGATTGTCCTTTAAGACTTGTCAAATTGTTTGCCATGATCTATTATGTGCTGTAAAACACAATAAATGTGAAACCTTTCTCTGTTACCAAATGATAAAGCAAACACATGTAAGAGGGGGGTAATTTATGTGTTAAACAAAATTGCAAGGTACTTTTAAATTGATAACATCCTGCTAAACAAAATAAGTCTATTAACTTTTGAAAAGATCATGTTAATCTTGAAAACGAAAAGATCCTATTAATTGAAAGGAACCTACTAGCGCTTAAAAAGAAAGGAGCTTGTGAATCGATAGGAGCCTGCTAGCACTAAAAAAGAAAGGAGTCTGTTAATTGATATGTACTTGTTAACGCTCAAAACAAAAGGAGCCTGTTAATTATTTCAAAAATGAAAGGAACCTCTTGGTATATAAAAATAGAAGAAATCTATTGTAAAATCGAAGGAGCCTCTTGAAAACACAAACTTCTAATATGAAAATTTAAATGTTAGGAAGAGAGAAAGAAAGACATAGTAGATTTATACTGATTCGGCCAATAACGAAGCCTACTTTTAGTCCTCAAGTATCCAACTTGAGTATTTAACTATAAGAATCTAAGTATTAAATTTGACAAGCCTCTCTAATTCACAAGTACATATTTTTCAAGATTCTTCAACCTTCCACACTCATAGTGTTTAAAACTCTCTACAAGCTCTCAACAAAAGTGTATAAAGGGTTTAACAGTCTCTCTCAGTAGAGTGATTTCACTTCCTAAGATACAAGGAGTTCGATATAGATATGACTTTTAAAAATATTGATGTTGCTGAAGTATTTCGCAAGTCACGGTGTCTTGTGCAAATGTAGTGGCTCTTCCTTAAGTAAACATTTTTTTCAACTAGTAGTTGCTTCATTTTAATTCTGAGTTAACTTTGTATCTAATGAATCTTCGATATCATGTCTGCTAAAATATTCTAATATTCAGACATTAAGAGAAAAGTTTTGTCAAAAATTCTAAAGCTATTTGTTCGAATTAGTAATACTCTTATCAATTCTAATAAGTTCACTAAAAAACTCCTTCAAGAAAGAAAACATTTTTCCTATGATTTTATTTCTTTTAAGAATTATGTTGTTATCGATAGGAAATAACTCTTATTTGAATTTTAAAATAGTATATAATTATCATCAAAATCATTAATAATAAACCTTGAGCTAACAATCTTAAGATACTTTTAAATAATTTTAAATAAATAAAATCCTAAATAAGATTCGTATCTTTCCTAATATTTAAAATCTCGGTCATTCTAATAAAGGGTTAAGGTTAAGTTGTATGCCTTCAAGAAAGAAAAAAAATACATATACCTAAATTGTTTTGTAAGCATGTAAGCATTCTAAATTAACACGCACATTCCATCGCCCTTGTCTAATTAGCAGTGACTTCTTTATTTAACCATCCTGACAAGAAATGAGATGCGATTTCTAGCATCTTTGTCCACAGGTAGTGATACAAAACTCAGTTATGTTCTAGGATAGGGTTTTACTTCAACCTCATTTCCTATGTACAAAACTCAGTAATGTTCTAGGGTAGGGTTTAATTGTTTTACCAACTTGTTTACAACAATTAAATAACAAATCGGAACGACAGTTTAGACACAATCATAATAATGAGATCTTAACATCGCAATTTAAAAACCTGCTACTAGCTAACATGGAACTCCAGCTAGAGACAGGACATCCATTTTCCTGTATTAAATGACTAAATGGTTCCCAAACCCTCCGCTTCTTCAGCTTTGAGCAAGGATTAACAATACCTGTATCGTCACACACGTGAACGTCTATATATATTCACCTCAGTTCATAACGAGTTAAACCCACAAAAGGTTCAAAGGTTTGTTTCGAATTCCTCCATACGATACAAAGATGAGGAACAATCATTCTGAAAGCTTCCTCATGTTCATTTTATTTGTCTCCCTGTCCATGAAAACGGCCATAGCGCAGAATAGCACAACAATTCCGGTGAAAGTAGGAGTCATTCTGAACCTTGACGTTGGATTCGATAAGATGGTGTTGAGCTGTATTAACATGTCTATTTCTGACTTCTACTCCGTTCATGGTGATCAATATAAGACCAGGTTGGTTCTCACCGCCAGAAACTCCAGGCAGGATGTTGTCGGAGCAGCTGCCGCAGGTTTAACTCCATTCTGACTATTTTCCATTGCCACCATTATCCGTTTGTTCTTGCTTTTTCTGATCATTTTCGTTTGGTAATATAGCTTTTTTGCTTTTTTGGTAATATAGCTTTGATGCAAAAATAATTGGCAGTCGTTTTGTGTTGGACATTTTGCAGAAGGAGCCTGATGAATTATCTGAACATATAATTTGTTTGACGACTTTATATTTCTTCTGTTTAAACAATATCATCTAAAGTTCTTTTTGTTTAGATACAAAAGCTTACTTACCTCTGTGAAAAGTATGACCAACCTAGCTAGTATAGCAAAATACCTTTTACTGTTCAGCATCATTGTAGGTTCTCCAGGGTTGATCTTGACTTCACACACCTCGCCGTTTAGCGTAGGTAAAATGAAGTAGCGAGAGGAACAACTCTTCGAAAACTCAATATGAAAACAGTAGTGAACATGGTATGGCTTTTTTGCTATAAAGCTTGTATAGCATTTTAATATCTATGATAAATTGATAATATAACTAAATGTAGGAAAGATTGCGCTATTTTCAATTAATTTTTTAAAAAAGTAGTTTTCATTTAATATATTTAATGTGCAATGGGTTGACTAATAGAATGGTTGTTTGGTCGACTATATCTTCTAGTAAAACTGTATCAAGTTCGTAACCTTGAACTGTAAGTTTTCTACTTGGCTTCTTAAATTCAATATAGACATGGATTAAGTATTAGTTAATAGCTAAGGGACACTAAATAGCGAGAATTACATTAGCTCGTAAATGCTGATGTGAACTTTGAGGGATGTTTTCATTAACACGACATATTTTTATCATTGTTTCTTTCAGAAAGAAAATTTAAGTGTAGCAACTTTTGTGTTCCAACTAGTTTCATGCTTAGTGGTCCAAAGAAGAAAACTCCTAAAATTGTTGAGTCATGTTTTGAACAAAGTAATTTCTGGACTAACTACTAGTGGTGCTAAGAGATCGTTGCATAGTGATTAGAAAGAGGAATTAGGTTCAATTTTGTGCTTACCTACCAAGCTCTTAGAAACAGAAGGCGATACAAACAGAAGTTGTAGAATGCAAACAAAACGTTGACTTCAGATTGCCACCATGATATGTAGGACAAAGTATAAACTTGTTTTTCCTACAGACAAACACGGCATTATTTGATGATCAACAATTTCTTTTCATAATTAACGGATAACACTTCATATAAGTAATTAGAAAGTCATAGATAAGTTACCTAGAGGCATCAAATTAATTTTGCCCAAGAATTATGAAATGATATTTATGACATAAAAGTTAAAAAAGTTCCCTTACATTTACATTTCAGGCATCAATTACTTGTTAATTTAGCAGACTAACATATTCTAAATTCGACAAATTCCTAAGTTAAACAGGTTTACTTGTAACTTGAAGCTATTTAGAGTTAAAAATCACATTGCAAAGTTGTTAATGGCAGGCCTAGATTTGATAAAAAATGTGGAAGTAGAGGCAATCCTAGGGCCACCAACATCAATGCAGACCAATTTTGTAATTGACATGGGAGCAAAAGCTCAGGTCCCCATTATTTCATTTACTGCTTCAAGTCCTTCGCTGAGCTCTCTCAGGAGTCCCTTTTTTCTTCAAGCCACACAGAACGATGCAACTCAAGTGAAAGCAATAAGTGACATAGTCAAAGCTTTTCGATGGAGAGAAGTAGTACCTGTGTACGTTGACAACGAATTTGGTAGTGGAATCATACCTTTTTTAACTGATGCTTTGCAAGCAATTGATGTTCGTGTCCCTTACCGAAGTGCCATTTCTTCGACGGCTACTGACGATGAACTTGGTGAAGAGCTTTATAAGTTAATGGCTATGCAGACTAGAGTTTTTATTGTGCACATGTCTTCGCCTGTTGGTTCTCGTCTTTTCATCAAAGCTGATAAGGTTGGAATGATGCGTCCCGGATATGTTTGGATTATCACTGATGGGTTGGCTGATTTTTGGAGTTTCATGAATTCTTCAGTTGTTGATTCCATGCAAGGTGTGTTAGGAGTGCAACCTTATGTTCCCAAAACGAAAGAGTTAACAAGTTTTCGGAATCGGTTTAAAAGGAAATTCTTGCAGGATAATCCTGATATAGTGGATGCTGATTTAAACGTTTATGGTTTATGGGCCTATGATGCTATAACTGCATTGGCCATGGCTGTTGAGAAAGCTGGAACTACTAACTTAGGCTTCCAAAAGCCAAATGTTTCTAGTAATTCAACTGATCTTGAAAATTTTGGGGTCTCTCTGTCTGGTCTGAACCTTCTTCAAGCATTGTCGGACATTAGTTTTAATGGCCTCTCAGGAAATTTCAGCTTTGTTAATGGACAGCTAAAGCCATCGCCTTACGAGATAATAAATGTGAATGGAGATGCAGCTAGAGGGATTGGATTTTGGACAGCAGAAAATGGACTAATCAGGAAGTTGTATACACCAATAAACAACACTACAAGTACATATTCTACATCCAATTCAAGTCTTGCACCAATCATATGGCCAGGAGAAGCAACTTTTATACCCAAGGGTTGGGAGATTCCCACAAAAGGGAAAAGGTTAAGAATAGGAGTACCCGTGAAGATTGGCTTCACTGAATTTGTAAAGGTGAGAAAAGACCCTACTACCAACTCTTCCATTGTTGAAGGTTACTGCATCGATGTTTTTGAAGCTGCAGTGAAATTGTTGCCTTATGCTTTGCCATTCGATTACTTCCCTTTCGAGCTCCCTGATGGTAGAAGTGCTGGAACTTACAATGATCTGGTGTATCAAGTATACTTAGGGGTAAAGCACTAGAACTCCATAATATTTTCTTTTGATATTCAATTAAAATGTCAAATATTTAGGCTTTGGCTACATATTTCATTTCTTTCTCTAATAGCATTTTTCACGTTTGAGTGTTACCAACAGAATTATGATGCTGTAGTGGGAGATACAACAATCAGATTAAACAGGTCCAATTATGTCGACTTTACACTCCCATACACAGAGTCTGGAGTATCAATGGTCGTGCCAGTCAAAGATATTAAGAATAAAAATGCATGGATTTTCTTAAAGCCTTTGACTTGGGATCTTTGGTTCGCTTCCTTTTGCTTCTTTGTGCTCATTGGATTCGTGATTTGGGTTCTTGAACACAGAATTAATGAAGAATTTCGAGGGCCACTTGTTTTCCAAGTGGGCACTAGTTTCTGGTTTTCCTTCTCCACCATGGTTTTCGCGCACAGTAATGTCCTTAAATCTTTGAGATAATTTAAAAATTATAGAAAAATTAATGTTTTTTTTTTTATCTTAACTTATTTATCAATCCTCCCATCCAAGTATTATATAATAATATCTTGAGCTTTGTCATTTCCGGTTGTTTTACAGAGGAGAGACTCGTTAGCAATTTGGCGAGACTCGTGATAGTAATATGGTGTTTCGTTGTGTTGATTTTGACACAAAGTTACACAGCCAGTTTAGCAAGTCTTCTAACAGTCCAAAAGCTCCAGCCCACAGTTACTGATGTGAAGGAGCTTATTAGGAATGGTGCTTTTGTTGGCTACAAGGAGGGGTCATTTGTTTTGGGACTCTTGAAAAACCTAGGTTTCGATGAATCAAAACTCTTGGTTTACAATACTGTGGAGGAATGGGATGCATTGTTTACTAAAGGAAGTGGCAATGGTGGAATAGCAGCAGCATTCGACGAAGCACCGTATATAAAATTGTTTCTAGCAAAGTATTGCTCAAAATATACCACCGTTGAGCCTACATTTAAGACCGATGGTTTTGGCTTTGTAAGTTCAATTCGCTCTCTTATGTGCTTATTTTGTGATATGGGTTTGGTTTGCTTTTTGATCTATGTATCATTATTTCAGGTGTTCCCTAAGGGTTCCCCACTAGTAAGTGATGTTTCTAGGGCAATTTTAGGTGTGACCGAAGGAGAAACAATGAAGGAAATAGAAGAGAAATGGTTTGGCAAAGAAGCAAATTGTCCTGATCCAAGCACCTCTCTTTCTTCCAGCAGCCTCGGTATCGAAAGTTTTTGGGGTCTTTTCTTGATTACCGGAGGAGTTTCAGTTTTAGCTCTATTAATATACTTGGTCGTGTTTATCTACGAACAATGGGATGTTATAACATCACCTGATTACAAGTCATTAAGACAAAGAGCTGTTGCATTGTTCTGGAACTTCTACAACAGGGACTTGTCTGCGCATACTATAAGAAAAAATGAAGTGAATGATCAACAAATTCAACTTAATGAACCTGTAGTTGGTGAACCAAGTCCATCGGCATATTCTGTCCAAACAGATTTTCTTGGTGAGCAGGATAGAGTTTCTTCAGAGAACGGCGATCGGAATTCAAATGATCAACAACCACTTCAAGAGACATTATTGAACTCGCCGGCCATTCAAAATCACGAAAGACCAAGAGTTACTGAAATAATGCAAGATTGAATACTGCATTGGATGACACCATACAGGGCGTCCATCGCATTAAACTTTGCATAGGAGTTGATGACCTTATAATGATGATGTACATTTGATTAATATATTTATCTTAGTAAAGTTTATGATACCTGTATTTGCTTAAACTGGTCCTGACAACAGTAGAAAGGATGTTAAACACGTGACTTTGAAGCCCTCAAACTAGCTGTTATTGAAGTTAGAAACAACCTAACGATTCCCTCCTATTTAAAATAAAAGTCGTTTTAGAGAGATGCATATTTATTAGGAAAGCTAGTGAAATATTTGATATATCCTTATTAATTGGATATTGAATTTTCTTGAAAATATAATCTGTATAATTAGGATGTAAGAGAAATTAAAGGATAATTTTGAAAATTATAAACATGCATCAAAAATTATGAACGACATTTATTTTGAATAATTAAAATCTCTCTAAAATGACTTTTATTTTGGATAGAAGGAAGTAGTAGATTTTCTAAGTTAGTGCTTAGCTGATTTTCAGCAAAGTTGTTGCTTTGATTTAGCAAGTTGTTGCAGATTTTTTACTTTGACAGTGAAGACTCTTACATGTATAAATTAAAGTCAATTGCTTCCTGATAAAATATACAATGTATAAATTAAAGTCAATTGCTTCCTGATAAAATATACAAGTTCCAGCCCTTCTTATGTCTACTCTTTGCTTATATCCTAAAACCAACATATTGGTATCAGAGCTTTCTTTTTTGAGAAACCTGTGGCCTATATAGCCATAACCTACCTTACAAAAGCTAGAAAAAAAAAACCCAGTCTATCCTATATGGATTTGGAAACTTCGTACAGTGCCACCAATGCTAGACGGAACAAACTTTCAAGCATGGGCTGTTAGAATACGGGCATACCTTGAAGCAAATAACGTGTGGGAAGCTGTTGAAGGAGATTATATAGTTCCTCCATTATTATACAACCCAACAATGGGACAAATCAAAATTCACAAAGACAAGAAGTAGAGAAAATCAAAAGTCAAAGCAACCTTGTTTGCAGCTGTGACTTCTACCATCTTCAACAGAATTATAGCTCTCAAAACAAACTAGAAAATCTGGGATTTTCTGAAGTAAGAGTATGAAGGCAATGAAAGGATCAAAGGGATGCATGTGTTGAACTTGATCCAAGAATTTGAGATGAAAAAGATGAAAGATTCAGAAAACATTAAAGCCTGCTATGACAGACTCCTTGGTATTGCAAACAAAGTAAGACTTCTAGGTTCTAATCTTGATGATTCTAGAATAATTCAAAAAAATTTAGTTACAATCCTTGAAAGATTTGAAGCTACTATCTCCTCACTAGAAAATACAAAGGATTTGTCAACTATTAGTTCGGCAGAATTACTAATTACCTTGTAGGCACAAAAGTAGAGAAGGCTTATGAGGCAAGATACATACATGGAAGGTGCTTTTCAACCCAAGTCATGACAAACAATGGTGGCAAAAACAAAAACAAGAAGCAAGACTACAAGCCTAGTACTATGAGTAGCGCTAGCAAAACAAATAGCAACAACAAAGCTGAGATGTTTCCACTTTGTTCCTATTGCAAAAAGACAAATCATTCACAAAATAAGTGGAAACTAGATACAAGATGTCACAAATGTGGCCAATTAGGACAAGTAGAGAAGATATGTAAGTCTCAACAACACTAAGGAGAAGCCAAAACTACTGAGGATCAATTTTAGGAGGAGCAATTAGTTACAACATCATGTCATTCCATCAACACGTTGATAGAGATACTAATAGGTCATTATTTGATGCTTAATGTAGGTCAATTATGTAGTACTTTAGGGAAAATATTTGCTAAATTACTGTTTTTATATTATATTTGGATGTTATGAATTTTTTTAGAGAAAAGACGAAAAAAATGAGAGCTTAGCGTTTTGCAAAAAGAAAAGAAGGTCCAGTGTTGGTTTTGAAAAGAAAGAACAAAGCAGCATGAGAGCAAAAGGAGGTTTAACGTTTTATCAAACAAATACGATGTGCAACCTATGAAGAAAAAGAATGAAAAAATAGTAGATTGGGGAGGGAAACTCAGCAACCTCCACAAAACAACAGCAGGCCTCCACCAAAAACGTTGTGCAGCATCCTCTCCACTTTCATGTTTAAGGCCTCCAATTATTCACAAAAAAAAAAAGAAGCCTCCATTCATCAGCTAGAAGAAGCAGCCCCCACTTCAACAATCACTCCACTTTTAGGTTGTCTCCACACCACGTAAACAGCCAACCATCCACCCACTAGATTATACTCACATGCAACAGCCCCCATACTTCATGCTTTCATGCACAAACCGCAACCCCCACCTAGCTCCACCCTTTCACTCAACAACAACAGCTCCCACGCAGCTTTATTCATCATTCTTTACTCCACTAACGCAACAGCTCTGAAGCCTCCATTCATAACACCACTTGGCTCCATTCATGCATACTCTGGAAACTTCCACAAACACCCAATCCACTTCGTTACAACCCTCCATTTTTTTAACTCACCAAAGCAACAACACTCCACGCCACAAGCTCCATACTTCCAACACACAAGCTGCCTTCCACCAACATAGCCCCACTTCAGCATAAAGATGCACCCTCCATCAATGCAACTCTTCATCAATTTATCAATATGTAGCCTCCATTCATGAAAACAAAAAAAGTCCTCACCAATGTAGCATCTAGGAGAAGCATTTACTTCCATCAATGCACGCATACCACTTCAAAAGGACGCAGCCCCTCCATTTTTTTACCCACCTCTTCACGCAAGCATTTCCACGCAGCTGCCTCCATCCACTAACCATTCACGGAACTCTAATAGGAGACAGCTTTCAAGACTCCACTCACGCAGCAGCCTTGAAGACTCCACTCCATGCACAGCAACTCACGTAGATGGTCACCAAAGAAGCAACCTCATAGCCCCCACTGAAGACTCACACAGCTTCCATACACTGACTTCACGCTAGCACAATGCAGCAGTCTTCTCTCCAACACCAACAAAAGAGCAGCCTCCACTAGCAGCCTTCGTCTTCACAACGCAACCTAGTCACCAATGCAACCCCCACCAACATATCACAACACAGTCCACAAGTAGAAAACACGCAACCTCCATCCATCCAAACGCAATCGAAGAGGGAACAAAGACCCACACAGCCTCCAAAATTTTGTTGGAACTATGCTTATTTATATTTGATTCCTTTATAAGATTGTTTAGGGTTTATGTTTTTGGATTGCTTGGCTTGATGATTTGTGGCTAGAACTTTAATTTCTCTTAGGGATTTGATATTTTTGTGATGCCTTTTCATTGAACATTGCTGGAATTCATGACTAAATATTCATATGTTTGTTGATTTTCTTTGGTTTTAATTGTTCTTACTTTGGATTATTGGAAGTTGGCTTGGTAGAAATTCAACTTTGAAAAAAGGGAGTTTTTACTAGAAGATTGAAGGAATTTCAACTATGATTTTGTTGTAAGTTGAAAGACCAAAGAGACATAGGAGGTGAAAATAGAAGATTGGGTTTGGAATTTAAGAAATCCTAGGAAAAATTTAAGTAAGGGATTACTAAGTAATGTCTAGAGTGAATAGATTAATTCACCTTTAGGAGAAGGGAATTAATTACACTTAAAATTCACATACAAGATTAGGATTATTCATTTGTGAAGGATAGCTAATTCACTATTGAGGTTAGAAAAAATTTCATTCCCTAAGAGAAAGTCATTCCCTGTTGAAGTTAATACTTTTAATTAGTTAATTGTTGCACTCTTTTCTGAAATTAGTTGTTACATAAATTTGTCATATTTATAGTTATTTTGGTTGCATTAAAATAGTTAGTTGCTTAGAAATTCCTTTAAGTTTTTAATTATTCTCTACATTACTTTTAAATTTTTCAAAAATTCGCCCAACCCGATTTCAAATACCGTTAACTAGCGTAGAATTGAACTTTCTCGTAATCTCTGTGGACACGACTCGGTTCTTACCGATTTATTATTCACTTCGACAACCGTGCACTTGCGGTTCACGACCAAGTTTTTGGTGTTATTATTGGGGATTAATGTTTGAATGTTTGCTTCTATAGCTAGTTTGATATTTACTTGTTGGTTTTCTTTTTATCCATAAAGTAACTTATTTGTTTCTTTTTCTTTTTGCATTTTCAATTTCCTGGGCAGTTTGTTTGTAAGAGGATTGTATGTCTTGAACCACTAGAGGGCAAGAAAGACAATTTGACCTAGAGTTAGAAAAAATAGTAAAGTAAATTCGTCGGTAAAAGAAAATGGAAAATCAAGTAGAAGAATGTTAGAGAATTCAAAGAGAAAGGGATAAAATGGCTCAAAGATTAGCTCAGTTAGAGGCCAGAATTGGTGTAACTAATTTGACCGAAGGAAATGGAAGAGGAGATAACAAAAATGAACAGGAATGGTTACAACACATCCCATCATGGAATACTTCCAGCCTACAGTGGTAGAAAATTATCACAATATCCAAAGGCCCAATGTTCATGCTTAGAATTTTCATATTTCGCCGGGACTCATTACTTTGGTTCAACCAAATCAGTTTGGAGGAGCACCAATGGAGGATCCATATTGGCCCTCGAATTTTTTCTCTTGATGAATAAGCATGATTAGATTAATTTTTGGGTCTTGTTAGATTAATTTGTGTTGGAATTAATTAGCATGTTGATGTGAGGAAGATTATATGACATAGGTTAATTGAATTAAAGTGTTAGGATAGTAAGATTGCATAAGGGGCATTGTTGGAACATTACTTAAGTTGTAAAGTTTTAAGGCATTGAAAGAAGGGTATAAAAGGAGAGAAAAATTTGTTGTCTTCCATTTGGAAGAAGCTAGAAACGTGAATGAGAAAAGAGAGAAGAGAGAGAAGCACGAAAAAAGAGAGAAAGAAGAGAAAAGAAGCGAGGTCATCTGGGTTTCAATTTTTCTTAGTCTTCTAGAGAGATTTTAGGGTTGTGCAAGAAGGGAAAAAGGTAGAGGAAGACAAGAGCTTTCTTTGGAACCAAACATCTCTTCTTTTGGTGAAGATTTAAGGTTAGATCATTTTAATGCTTCAGATTTTTGAAAGGGTTTTGGTTTATAAAGCTTAGGAAATGCATGGGTTTAGTTATTCTAAGATCAATTTCATGCATAGGTTTCTTTGGGTTTTCTAATTGGAGTTCATTTTTGAATGGAGATTTTTTCTAGTGTTGAAGGGAGGCAAAAGAGGCAAGAGGAGTAAGAGGAGAGACACCATTGAGTAGGTTTTCAAGCAAGGAGACTAAGGTGGGTTACATTTTTATAATTGAATAATAAGCCATCAATGTTTCTTTCAAGAAAAGGAAATAAATGTTTTCAACTACTTGTAAATGTGCGTTTAGTTTTCTTTAAATGCTTTGAGAAAGTGCTACATGTTATGTGTATGAATGTTGTAGATGAACTATGAAACAAAAATGGAAATGATTTTGAAAGGATACCAAGTATATGAAATCAAGTTTTCAAAAATGTGCCAATTGGGCAAACTGTTTTCCGTTCATGAATTACATGTTATGTGGGTTTGGTGTAGTTCATTCAAGAATGTCACGTGCACGTTGACTAAGTTAAAGACTTCTCTCGCCTGCCCGCTAATGGCATAGAGCTCCTTTATGGACCCCCTCAAGTTTACGACTACACAGGATCATTATGTGAAATTGTGTAACTTTTCATGTTTATAGATCTGCCCAAACCATTATGATGTGCTTATATGTTTACATATGTTGACAAGTTTGATGATTGTTTGACTTATGCAAGTTAAGAAATTTATGTTGTATAGATTTTCATGAAAATTTGTTATGATCATGAGAGTTTTTCAAGGGTTTTTTCTTGTTACCGTTTATAAAACTATTACCCACGAGCTTTAAGCTCACCACCATTCCTCCCCATCTAATAGGTGATGAACAAAATATCGAGTGATCGAGTCAAGAGTCAAGGCATCATTCCAATTTGCATATTTTTTTTTTCAAGTTAGATCAAGTAAAACAAGATTTTAGTCGCATGTTAAGAAATTATTATTCTTATAAAGTTGGTATTTTTGGACTATGATATATGGTGGCTCGAAATGCCCACTAAAACAT
Source organism: Erythroxylum novogranatense (assembly GCA_029891385.1). Taxonomy (NCBI): domain Eukaryota; kingdom Viridiplantae; phylum Streptophyta; class Magnoliopsida; order Malpighiales; family Erythroxylaceae; genus Erythroxylum; species Erythroxylum novogranatense. Next base: position 91,794,350 of record CM057230.1, read on the forward strand.
TGTAAAAACTTTATTTTTTTGATGTTAATGAAGTGCGAATGGTGCATGGATGATGTGAGTTAAAATTAGATATACGTGAAGAAGCAATCAACTTGAGTTGATGATTTTGGATCATAAATCGTTGATATATATATATATATATGTGTGTGTGTGTGTGTGTGTGTGTGTGTGTGTGTGTGTGTGTGTGTGTGTGTGTGTGTGTGTGTGTGTGTATATGTATATATGTATGCATAAACGAGATACTATGGAAAGGAAGATAGGAATCATGACTGATCAGATGTAGTTGAAGGTGATGAGACAAATGAGTTAAGATTTGAGAGTTTAATGAGCTCATTTTGGTAGCTAAATGGTTATGTTGAGAACATTCCAAGTTTGAATAGTGTAAAATTTCAAGTCTTCCATAAGGGAAAATTTCGTGTTCTGACTCTAGGGTAAAATCTGGATTTATCTAGGATGAATTTGACAAGTTGTCTTCATGGAAGTTGTAGCTTGTCTTTCTAGCTTTTCAACGCTATAAAGTATGAAATTTTTGGATATCAGAGTCAAAAGTTATGGTCCTTATAAGTGGAGATGCTCAAGAGTATAGGACGTATGGTTTGGTGATGATGTATTGTCTGGTGATGACATGTCGTTTGGTGAGGATGCATCGTCTGGTGAGGAGTATCGTCTGGTGAAGACATATCGTCTAGAGATGATGTGTCATCTGGTGAAGACAGGTCGTCTAGTGATGATGCATGGTCTGGTGAGGATGCTTCATCTGGTGAGGATGTATTGTTAGTGAGGACACTTCGTTTGGTAAGGACGTATCGTCTGGTGAGGACACTTCGTCTGGTGACATCATATCATCTGATGATGATGTCATATCGTCTGGTGTACCGTTCATTTGATCCTATCGTCTAGTCACATTTTTGACCCTATAGACGATGAAATTTTATTTTGGAGTCTTTATGGAAGTTGTAGATCTAGAAGATTTCTTTCAAACCATCTAATAATGATCCCAATCTGAGGTTTGCAGAGAAAGTTATACTAATTCTCCCAAGAGAGGTACAATATGATTGAGGACATGAACATACTTGATTCTTTTGGCCATAACTTCATCACTCGACCTCTAAACGAAGTGATTCTTGAAGGAATAAACTCCTAATACATTTTACTAACTCTCCTTAAAAATTGGTAGTTTTTGATGTAGATTTGAAAAGTTTTGATGGAAGGAAAATGAGGGATTGGTTGGAAGAGCATAATTGGGTTTTGATCGTACTTAGATTTTTAGGCATATCTTGAGCTATAGAGTTCTAAATGAGGTGGTTCTTATTTCAAAATAAACAAGAGGCAGAGAGCTACAATTGTTTTGAAGAAGTCAAATTGTGATTTGGTATTTAACTAATGGGGGTACATCACCCTTAAGGGTCGATGGCTAATGAGGAGTGATTGAAATAACCCCACAAGGAAGCACGCTCACGCTTTATGACTCCAAATTGTTAGGCTCCAAAAAATACAAGGTATTAGGCTCACGTTCTCATGACTTCGATGTTGGGCTCCATAAGCGAGGTCCAACAATCCAAATGATCATCTTACAAGCTTCCAGGAATTATGTGACACTATCAAGATTTTAGGGTCAACGCAAGATGACATTAGGCTCACTTTGTTCCCATTTTCTCTTCGGGACAAAGCAAAGATTGGCTTCATTCAATTTCTCCTGATAGAATGTGAACTTAGTAAGAGGTGGCATAACAATTCTTGACTAAATTTTTTCCACTTGGTAAGCTGCGAAGTTAAGAGCTGAGATCAGTACATTTAGACAACATGACTTGGAACCATTGCATAAAGCTTGGGAAAGGTACAAAGACCTTTTAAGAAAGTGTCTACATCACGGATATCAAGAGTGGGTACAAGTGGAAATGTTTTATAACAGGTTGAATGACCAGACTCGATGTAACATCCCGTCCCCATATTAAGGGTTAGAACCCGAAATGCATTGATAAGTTCACACACATTGTGGCATACACACATATGGGAATCTGTGAACCATTTGATTGTGACGTATACACTGTTTAATTTTTACACATGCACTTTATTCATGAGTGCATGATCAGATAATGAAAGTTGTGATCGGAGTTGCCTGAGCTAAAAGCTCAACGTAATTGGGTCTTGAGCCCACAGTGATTTAGAGCCTCCGGCTCAACGATTAATGCGCTCGTATCAGGACAGTTTAGGCGCTCGGTCACAACACCGTGATAAATTAGAAAAGTGTCACAAGCATTTTTTATTTGATTCATTTTGAAGAGTGAAAGGCAAAATGCCTTATGTTTACGTGGAAAAGAAATAAAAGTGTTGCCTATGTGATCATATGGTATTTCGATCGATGAGTGATTATGACATCATTGTGATATGCTTTATTGTAATTCATGAATAATTGGGAAAGCTGTAATGAGTGACCATATGATATGCATTGTTATGTGAACGTATGAAATTTTATTTTTTTCATGTTTTAAATGAATACTGGTTCGTTGAGACAATTTGTATACTGATGTGGTTTAAATGGGATTAAGTTTGCATAGCTTTTAAATGAATATAAATTAATGGGAGATGGTTGAGTATAGTTATTGCAAAAGTGTGGACTTGTGTTTAAGGTTAGGTTGTGACTTGGTTGTGGCGCATATAAGGAGTGAAGTAAATGTTATGTGGGATGGACAAAATAGGATGGGAGTTAAGTTTTTGATCATAACTTGTTTTATGGCTATCCTATTGAGAAGAGGTTTGCCTTAAATTAAACGTGAAAATATTTGGCTAAAATTCTTACGGAGGAAGTGTTGTCCATTTGTGGCTTGAAGAAGGGTTGGAGTTTGCTTTGAAAGTGAGTTATGTGTACAGCCTGAACGGTAATAGAAATGCTGTGATTGGAAACGCTGATGATTCTTTTTTTATTTCTCTATTGAGTTAGGCTGAAAGTGTAAATGGGGCCTTCATGAGAGTTGGAGAGTGTGTTTTATCTGTTTATTGATATAAAGTATGGGAATTATGGCCTATGGAGTACAGGTTTTGATGTGTGCTCGTTTTGATGTTGTTTTTGGATGAAGTTGGTGAACAACCACTTTTGCAGGGACTTTTGACCCCTTTTTGAGACTGAATTTGGTGTTAAGTTCTTAATGGAAGTTGTAGAGCGTTCTGTAACCTTTCTATCTTTGCCATGATTGTAAAATCGGGAGTTCGGAGCCAAAAGTTATAAGTGATAGAAGTTTGAAGGTCAGATTAGGTGCTAGCTGATCGATCGACTTCTGTTGGCCGATCGACCGACCGAGCTCGGGTCGACCGACTTCTGATGGTCGACCGACCCCTGACGATCAAGCGATTTCGCATGCCCGATCGATCGAGCGCCTCAAGTAGGTGCATCGTTATTTGTTCTGTATGGTCGATCGACCGAGTGCCTCGCGTAGGCGCACCGCTTTGCTAATTGGGTTGATCAACCGAGCGCCTCGCGTAGGCGCACTGCTTTGCTAATTGGGTCGATCGATCGAGAGCCTCGCGTAGGCACACCGCTTTGCTAATTGGGTCGATCGACCGAGCGCCTCGCATAGGCGCACCGTTTTGCTAATTGGGTCGATCGACCGAGCGCCTCGCGTAGGCGCACCGCTTTGCTAATTGGGTCAATCGACCGAGCGCCTCACGTAGGCGCACTGCTTTGCTAATTAGGGTCGATCGATCGAGTGCCTCGCGTAGGCGCATCGCTCTACCCATATTTGTTCAGTTTTGGCCGACCAACCTCTCTCCATTATATTGGCCTTAACTTTTCGTCTATCATCCGATCGATCTGATTGTTGAAGCGTTGGATTCCAATGAAATCCCGCTATCTCTCCTTACCAAACGTATGGGTTTTAAGAATTATTTGAGGAAGACCGATCGGATCAAAGTGAGATGACCGATTGAAAGAGTTTGAGCTGGATATTGTTCTTAACATGGGTCAGTAATTTTGAGATATCTGGAGCTTTGAGAGCTCCTAACGATCCGATTCTTATCATAAATTGATCTAGTGATATGGGTTACTAATATTTTGAAGAGGTCTGACCCCAATCTTGTTAGGACCCGATCCGAAAACCGGATCCCAACCGAAGAAACGGAACACGAATACGAAATGAAAGCAAAATCAAAAGAAAGGAACATATGGTGGACGAACGAAACGGAAATCACAAAGCGGAAGCCAAATCATAAGCGAAACAAACATCGGATCAAATCGAATCGAAACCAATTTTCGACATCCGTGAACAAATATCAAAGAAAACGTTTGCGTTGGAAATCTTAAGACTATCAGTCTAAACTAATCCAAATCCATGTACATTTTTTTCTTTCTTTCCTTCTTTCTTTCATTTTCATTCCATCTCTTACAAGTGACTTCAATATCCAATTGAAATCATTCGCACTCAAACTCAATTTATTTGCTTCTTCATATACAATCATATCTCATCGATTTAAACTCTCACTTTTCATTTCCATAAAATCGCACACATTCCAAATTAAATACCATCAATTCTCCATTGATTAGCACTTTAAATATTTCAGACCAACCATCACAATCATATACCCAATTCCATACACAAAATCCATAACTCGAATCATAATTCATTTTACCATTCCATATACAAATCCATAATGTATTTACATCATAAAATACGTACTTACCAAAATATTCCATAATACATCATCAATATTAAAATCTGAATACGTACACAAATCCAATGATTGCAGAATTCTCAACAACAATCTAACTTACAAACAAAGCAATATGCACACATACAAACAAAGACCTTCAATTTTCTTCACCCGATCTTCTTCTCATCACCAATGGATAGGAATGAAGGGGGGTGAGCTTATAGCTCGTGGGTAACAGTTTATAACAAATAAATAAGCAAAACCTTTGAATTTCTTTTTCTTTTTTTTTGGTTTTAGAAACCATTTCTTTGAAATCCATAAAACACATTTTCAAAAAGTTCTTTTCTTGTTGTAGTCAAAATCGCAATTTACAAAACGTATGATTTCTAGGCTTTCAGCCATAAATTCATGGGTTACAAAACATGAATGCATCAACTTGACAATTCATAGATGCAGTGGCAAATCACATATGCAATGCACAACAATTGGCTCGAGAGTTCCTTAAACACAACTGTTTACACCGTAACACAACGAGTTCGATTTCTCAGGATTTCGTGGCCTCAAACGGGCATCCGGGAGAAGGTTATGGGTCATCGTGCACGAGACTAACGAAACAGGTTCTCTCTTGCCCAAACACAATCAATCTATGCTCAATATCATTTATCGAATGATCTTTTTCGAATATACGAAATGCCATAAATTCTTTCGAGGCATAACACAATTGTATTTTTCAATTCATCAAAAGTTCATGTATTGAATCAATAATGATTTTTCAAATCATTCATACAATGATGCAACATTTATGATGCAATTGAAATCAAAAAATCTTTTTGTTTAAAGAAAGCAATAGTGGCTTATAAATTCTATTATAAACAGGTACCCACCTCATTTCCATGCTTGATGTTTGTCCAATGCTTCAATTTGACCATTACTTCTTTCTTTCCTCCAATTGAAATTTTCCTAAACCATAATCATCCAAATTTAACATCATAATTAGCATAATCCTCAAAATTAACTATAGGAAACCCATACTCATTATTTTTCCAAGCTATCTAAAGCAAGAATTTCTAAAATCCCCAAATTCTAAAATTGACCTAAACCAATTCACCCAAATTCAATATCATAAATCACACAACTTCTTCAAAATTTGATATCATATTTCACCAATCCATAATATTTCCCATGATTCTAAACCAATAATTTTCAAAAACCCCAATTACAAAATTAGGCATAAACCCTAATTAATTTCCATCCAAAATTAAACATAACCTAAGGCATAAACATCAAAATTGACTTCATAAGTCACATGCCCATATCACTTCCAAGGTTTCTGAACCAAGAACTCAGCAAAATTTACAAATCTCAAATTTTAGAATCTTACCTTCTCTCACCACCATTTTCGGATTTCTGGGCTCCATAAGAAACTTTGATCTTCTTCTTCACCTTTCCCCTTGAAAAGTATCAAAAACCCCTCAAGTAACTTGGAGAAAACCGAACCTTAGCTCTATCCCCTTTTCTTTCTTCTTCTCTCCCGAAGCTCCCCTCATTCTCCTCTCTTTATATTCTTTTCTTCTCTTGCTGTTTTTCTGCCTAAGTGTTATGCATTCTCCTTATATATACTAAAGCTCACTCTTCTTATTTACCAACTTGCCATTAATGAGTGCATAATGTCCAATTTGCCCTTACATGTAAGTCTTATAACATAACAGCTTAAATGATCTTCTAACAATGTCCTTCCTAAAAACTGACATCTTATCTCCTTATTTTGATCAGGTAGCTGAAGTCATTTGACAAAACTTTATTTGACAGAAATGTCCCTCTATGTCTTACAAATCCATCGCTTCAAGAATCAGGTCGATCGGAGCTCTATATCTCAAAATATCTCAAAAGTATCAAGTCATTCTTGGACAGAAATTGAACACTACACCTAAATTTCGACCCAAAATTGAAAGTCTTAAAGGCCAAATTGTAGCTCGGCTCCTTCATAACATTTGTAGTGTCTCTATTTTAATTAGCAACAAGAATCAACTCAATCGGAGCTCTACCGATCGAGATATCTTCAAAATACTGAACACTATTCAGCCATTACAACACCAAGACTGAACACTACACTAAACTTACGACCTGAAATTGAAAGTCTTAAAGTCTAAATTGTAACTCGGATCCTCATGAAATTTGTAGCCCCATGTCTCTATGTTAATTAGCAACAAGAATCAACTCAATCGGAGCTCTAGCGATCGAGATATCTCCAAAATACTGAACACTATCAGCCATTACAATACCGAAACTGAACACTACACTGAACTTCCGACCTGAAATTGAAAGTCTTAGAGGCTAAATTGTAGCTCAGCTCCTTGATGACATTTGTAGCCCCATGTTTCTATTTTAATTAGAAACAAGAATCAACTCAATCGGAGCTCTATAGCTCAAGATATATCAAAAATACCGAACATTATTCAAACTTTTACAACCGATCAGCTCACTTTAATCCGATCTATCTTTCTCCATTTAATTCCAAAACTAACCTATGTAGTATGGAAAGATAGAAAAATTTCTTGGGAATCCAACGCTTTAAAAATCGGGTCGATCGGAGGTCGAACGAAGAAGTTATGCTCAAAAGAGTGAAAGGAGGTCGGTCGGCCAAAATATCAACAGAATGCGGCTCGACCAATTTGCCAAGCGATGCGCGCGCGGGCTGGCGCTCGGCCTGCCGAGCGCTGCCGAGCTCTTGCGCTGCCGAGCTCTCGCGGGGGCTGATCGGCCAGCCTGACTGACCTTCCAACTTCTAACGCATATAACATTTGACTTCGAACTCCGAATTTTACAAACTTGGTACCGTTGGAAAGATAAAAGAGAGATCTACAATTTTTAAGAAGGACTCACAAACAAGCTCGGTATTTAATGGGGTCAAAAATGCGCTCGAAGATAACCGATCAATAATCTCCTCAAAACTTTAAACAACACCTCAACTTGTAAACATCATAACTTTTGATCCAGAACTCCAAATTTGACAAACTTGATGCCTATGGAAAGGTAAAAGAACCCTCTACAACTTTTGTGAAGGCCTTAAAAATTATATCTACCTCTAAATGGGTCAAAAACTCCACACAAACTTACTAGTCGATCAGCTTCACACTAAACAACATCAGAACTTCTAAAAATCATAACTTTCTACTCCCTTGTCTAATATTTTTGTGCTTTATATCAATGGAAAGATAAAAACAATATCTACAATGTTCACGAACAAATCCAAAGCAACTTCAACCTCTAACTAGGTCAATTTTTGAATCAAAGTTTCTGCCCTGTTAGTAATCACCTAAGCAATATCCAAACTTCACATTATCATATCTTTCAACCTCCACAACCAAGAATAGCACATTATACATCATTTTAAAGCTATTCTAATTCTCTATAACTGTCACGTAAACCATTTACTCCAATTCAAACTAAATCAGTATGGCGATCGGCCTCAAAGCACAATACACACAAATCTATACTTCATAGTATTTTTCCCAAAACAACGCCAAATACAGTTAACTTCGAAAACTCATAACTTTTGATTCCGATATCGAAAACTGTCAAACTTTATAGCTACAGAAAGCTCTTAACATAATCTACAAATTTTATGAAGATCATTTCCTCAAAATCTGCTCAAATCAAAAAGTCAACTTTCAAGTCAAACTTTCTAATTTCTTCAAAATTTTACACTTTCATTTTCTATTTCTTGATTTCAACCTCCATTTCAATCATCTCATCTACTTAACCTTTCATAACAAAAACTAATCTTCAAAGTCATCAAAATCAATAAATTCTTTTTCTCATCAATTTCTTTTAAGCACAATAACATCAATAACACAATTCATATCCGAAAACACGCACTGAATTTATTTTAATATTTCTAATTTCCACCGACAGTTCAGGGTCCAACAAATCTATCCCCTAAGACGTTCAAATTCAGGAGTGAAGTTGGGTGACCGTTCGGTGGTAAAAATGCATGAAGGGTAAAAGTGGCAGACCCCTAAAGGTCTCGAATCATAAGGCTTATATGTAGGGTAAATGGGACAATTGGAACTCATTAATGGAATTTTGGTAAAGTAGTGAAGTGGGGTTTAGTTTAAATAGCAGGAATACAGATTGATGAACGACACTTAGAAAATAACAGAAGAAAAATAACAGAGAGCAGAGCGAGAGCTTTCGGTGGATGGAATGAACGGAGAAGAAGAAAAGCAAAGCTAGGTCTTGATTTTCTAAGCCCTCCTATAGTGATTTTTATGGTGTTCCATGAAAGAAAAAGGTAGAGGAAGATGAAAGCTTCCTTTAGAGTCAAGAAATTTTCGAATTTGGTAAAACATGAAGGTAAAGACAATTTTTGAACTGTTAAATTTTGAATGAAATTTGGTTTAGATAGATAGAGGATTGTGTGGGATTGAGCTTTCTAAGATCAATTGTGGTGAATTGCAGGGTATAGATTGTTTAATTTCAGATTTCCCTGAATTAGGGATTTTTTCTTGGATGAGAAAGAAAGTGTTATAATTTGAAAATGTTGCTAAAGTTGGGTTAGAAGGATTGAAAAACGGTTATGTGATTTTTTATTATCACGTGAATTTTGAAATTTCGAAAATTGAGAATAAATAGGGTTTTGCACAAATTATGATTGTGCAGGTTAAACATCTACATAAAGGCGCACCCGGAACTGGGAAGAAATTGCTAATCTTGAGCATACGGTGAGTAGACCGAGATGGTCTCCTTTTCTTAATTGTTCTGTTTCCTAAAATTGTATTTGTCGATTTATAAATATGCATAAAAAGGGTAATGAATTGTGTTTTGATTGTGAATTCCGGAGCGAAGGTCCGATGACTGTGTGTTAGGGGAGTTGGAATGTTGAAGTATTACTTGAATGTGAATTCGGATGACCTATATGCATTTAAGTGATTGACAAGTGTGTGTCTTTGGATGTGCAATATATGCTTGTTAAATGTCGGACCACGGTCCGATAACTTATGCGATTGTTAATTGTGTATTAGGACAGAAAGGAAATTATGAGATGCCCCACTTTAATGTGGAATGTTGGACTATAGTCCGACCATTGTGATATTAAATTGAATAGTGAAGTGCTATGGATTATCAATTAGATGAATGATTGTGTAAATAGGTAAAAGTATATTTAGTTACAAATGAAATTGTGAAATGCTCCACGTTGATGTGGATTGCCGGACTAAGATCCGATGTTATGAGAAAGTGATTAAATGGGTTAGGAAATTGTGAGTGATGCATTCCATTATATGAATGCATAAAACAAAATAGTAGTTGTGACCCGAGTAACCACCGGTCTGAGCTACAAGCTCAATGACAAACAAACACTACAAGGGACAGTTACTAATGAGTC